>CM040934.1:32979652-33669652 GCA_023029165.1 Gobiocypris rarus
AACATTTATAAAAATAGGCATGAAGCTCCTTGGAGCAAGAGATTGGGTGACTGCCATATTGGCTGAGCTTATCTGACAAAAGCTTCAGGGATCACATATGAGGACACAAACACACACATACACAAGTACAACACACATTATTAAGAACTGGAGGACTGAAGGTACTGGAGTATTTGATCATTTTAATCTCACAAGAGTCTGAAACGTAATCGACGGGTAGATTTTGTATTTAAACTGCCCCTGGGTGAAATAGGGTGAAATTTAACAAATCCTGTTGAGATTCCAATTAGTGATTACATTTTCAATTTCTTTAGTACATTTGATAATGGAACAATTAAACAACACATTCAATTTTTTTCTTTCAACCATTTATTCATTTTTTTAATTTTTTTTACAAAACCTTTCATCCAACAGTTTATCTTTAACTACACATATTCATATGAAACCCTGTAAGTAATTACACAATTTGTAAATCTCACAAGCCTTAAGTATACATAATCCAATACCTTTCTTCGTTTGATTGGTGAGTCAGCAAAGGCATCACAGTAGAAAGATGTGTTATCAATTTATGTTTTCGCCTTTTTTTCACTTTCTCTCACATCACATTCAAGCTAACTCAACTAATGCATCATTTATTTTGCCATAGTGCTGTACTATTGAGCAAGGCCGTAACCACCATAGGCACTGAGGGGGCAATTCGCCCCCAATAATTGGAAATGCACCACTCCGTTTGTTGAATGGCAGACCTAAAAATAGAAATGTTTAGGCTGGTCTGCTTAATCGGTCTAACAGTAGCCTGGCTCCGCCCTCCTACGTACTTCCGCTCAATTTTCATTTCCCTTCGGTACTCTGTCTGGGATTGCGGTATATTCTCTGGTTAGCGCTTGTCAATGGAGAGTGGCCAGACTCTCTGTACAAATGAAATGTACGGGAGTCTGGTAGGACCAGGATAGTCTAACAGTGCTCATCAATGTCAAAATGATGGCTGATCAGATCAAAGAAGGTGGGGCTTGATGTTTACCGAAGATGAGTGTGCATTGAATTATTGGCACTCCTGGTAAATATGATCAAAGTTAACTGTAAAAATAAATCTGCATTGTTTATCCTCCTGATCTTTCATTCAAATATTCACAAAAAAATGTTAACCATTCATTGAAGTAAAACAATTGAAAGTGCGGGGTATATAAAATTATGAAATGAATGCCTGTCTCCAAAACATGTTGGCCATAATTACTGGCACCCTTTTATTAAATACTTTTTGTAACCTATTTTTGCTAAGATAACGTATACATAGCATAAAATAGTCTTCTTCAATAATGCCTGCAGCCTGATGACTTTGGAGATCAGAGACCATTCCTCCATACAGAATCTCTCCAGATCCTTCAGATTCCCAGCTCCATGGTGGTGCTCCTTCTCTTCAGTTCAGCCACTCATTTTCTAAAGGGTTCAGGTCAGGGGACTAGGACAACCAAGTCAATCTTCATTTTGTGTTCAGTGACACATTTGTGTGTTGATTTTGATTTTTGTTTGTTTTGGATCTTTGTGATGGAAGATCCAACCTCAGCCCATTATAAGATTTCTAGCAGAGACAATAGGTTTTGATTTTGTATCTGTTGGTGTTTGCTAGAATCCATGATACCATGTGTCTGAACAAGATGTCCAGAACCTCCAGCAAAAAAATATTCCCTCATGGTAGGTTTGACCAAAAAGCACTTTTTTTAAAGTTTCATCTGACCACAGAAACAGGACCCTTTTGAATTTCCAGTCATGTCTGACTAATGAATATGCTGGAGTTTGTTTTTGGATGAGCGAGGAGGACTTTTCTAGAAACCCTCGCATTCGCATCTTGTGGTAATGTAGGTGCTGTTTGATCATTTTTAGTCTTTCTGACCCCAAGACTTAAACCATCTCTACAATTCTCCATCTGTGATCCTTGGAGAGACTTTTTCCACTCAAGCTCTTCTTGTCGTCGTGCATTAGGACATAGATATAGAAAAATTACATATTTAGTGGAACTTCTATTGCCCTGATGGTGGAAATGGGCATTTTCAATGCTTTAGCTATTTTCTTACAGACACTTTCTATTTTGTGAAGCTCGACAAATGATGTTTTATTAAGGTTTGGGAGGAGCACGTTCAGATAATTGACACAAGTGGAGAGCACTCAGCTAATCAACAATAAGAGGTATATATACGCAGCAGTCCTACCTCTGTTTGTTGACAGATTTTCAGCATCCCCCCAACACCCATTTCTCCGCACTTTTTAGTTCTAACCACTGACATACACTTACATATATAAATTATATGTAAGTGTGAACTCGTGAATCTTTTGCTGAACATCAGAACTCTATTCTTTAGTTGTACTCATTGTGATGAATGATTAAGGTAATTTGCCTTTGTGTTTTCTCATATTTATATTCCCCTTGAACTGGAAGCCATAGATAGACATTTTCATGTTCCTAGTCACCCTGCTGTGCTAAAATAATTTAAAAATGAATGGGAATACACTTCAGAAATATTTGACATTTTATCAAATTCTAGGGGTGCCAGTAATTGTGGCCAACATGTCTTTGGAGAAAAACACTTATTTCATAATGTGATTTGCCCCCACTTATTTTTTTATTTTTAATTATTTTACTTCAATGAAAGGTTCAGTCAAAAGGATAAACAATGTAGATATATTTTTATAGCCTTCTTTCATCATATTTACCAGGGGTGCAGATAATTCTGACCACAACAGCACGTGTATATATATTACTGACTAATTTAAAGTTAGTAACATCTCTATACAATTGAACATTTAATTGGTCAAATTGAATTTCTGTAAATGAAATTGTATCAATTCACAGAAATTCAATTTGGCTCACTGAAAATTTTTGATGTGACCAGTCACTAGAGACCAGTCACATTTTTCAGGCTCTTATGTTTAGATACAGTAATTTCACTTTAATGGCAATGAAAAAGTTATTTAAATGCCTAATTTTCAGTTAAAAAAGTCACTTTTGTCAATTCATTGTTTTTTAACTAATTTAACCATCTTTTACAGTCTATTTAACAGTTCATGTGGGCTTTTTTGTTGTAGTTGCAAAATATCCACCTCTTTGGACAACAAGACATAGTAAACAGTTGAAAATCAATAAAAATGCAACTGGAAACGGCAAATGATGAAAGTCAAAATGTAACAGTGAAGAAACGGATCCACACAGTAGGAGCTGTGATGCAAGTGCATGCCACGTCCGTTTCTGTCAGAGTTTTACAGAAGCACAAGCCTCTGTAACAAAAAGATAAAAATGTGCAGCTTGGTTTGTACGCACACCGTTATTCATCTTGAAATCATATGATCCGATTTGCGTCTTCTGATTGTTTTTTTATGGAATTGATCTGATCTCTTAAAGGGGTAGTTCACTTAAAAAAACAAACAAAAAAAAAACATGGTATATGACTTTCTTCTTTCTGATGAACACAATCAGAGTTATATTAAAACAAATCTAATGCTTCCACACTTTACGAATAATGGAAGTGACCAGTTTGAAGCTCAAATAAAGTGCATCCATCCATTATAAAAGCAATCCACACGGTTAATAAAGTCCTTCTGAAGCGAATCGATTGAGTTTTGTAAGAAAAATATCCATATTTTTCACACGTTATAAAGTGAAATATCCAGCTTCCGTCGGGCCAACTTCCGTATTCAACTTACAAAGAAAGTGTAGAGCCTCTCACATTTCAAAATGCTTATGCTACGTGTGATGTCATCGGGACGGCAGTTAAGTTTTTTTACACTACATCCGATGTCATCGTTGCCCCAGTTATGCTTTTTCCGCAAGTTGTATACAAAAGGCAGTCCACTGGAAACTAGATACTTTACTTTAAAAAGATTGTATTTGTCTGAAAGAAGAAAGTCATATGCACCTAGCATGGCTTGAGGGTGAGTAAATCATGGTCTAATATTAATTTTAAAGTGAACTACTCATTTAAAGCCGACCGCTTTGACTAATCAGTCTTTATAATCTATGTAACCTATATATTTCCATGCCAGACCGCCTCAACTGGCTCAGACCGGCATGGGAATTTTCCAAGCCCTCCACCCTCCCCAGCTCCACCTGCCTAGATCTGCTAGGGGGTTCTCCCTACTTTCCTTGCAGCAGCTCACATTCTATTCACGTTCTATTGTATTTATGTTCATGTTTTCACTCATGCAGTAGGGTAGCAGATCTAGTCTGCCAGGACTATAAGCCTATGTAAATTATATTCTTTTCAATAAATGCTGTTTAAAACTTTTCAGAGAGTTTTCAAGATTAAATGGATTATATAATTATATAGTATAGTGGCTGTGTATTTGAACACTATTGATATTACAGTAGGTATGTGTGTACATTGAGTCACAAGATCCACAAGTTCCATCAGGCAATCAGCATTGTCATGGTGATAAACGACCACACACAACATTACTTTTTTTGAGGCTCAATAAAAAGTCGACACAAATTAAATGTCGAAAGCGGTTTCGCCATTTAGTATCATAATCCCATTACGCGCTACAGTAGTCGATCATTTTTGGAGTAACTTCTCCAACACCTTTAAAATGAGATGATCTACACCTCGCTGAACCACGGAGGTATCAGTCAGTCCTCTTTGAATGTTTTGAGCATCTTGTGCCTCTAAGCAATGCAATACATCATGGGGTTTGTTTTCTTTCTCTGCGACATTTACGCTCATAACCATTATCTGATATAACTCTCTGTGTGACAGTTTATTCATTCATAGGCTTACAATATGACAGGGCATTCATTGATATTAGTTAGTGAATGAGAGCGAGTGGCGGTATCTCAGAGACAGAAGCCATGACATGGTTCTAATGAATCGAATCAATTTGGGCTTGTTTTCCTCTCCTTGACCTCTCTCTGGCTTTAAAAAAATACTTTTCATAAATGTGATATTCTGCGAATCGCAGTTTCTCCGAGTCTGTTTTGTAGCTATATTGCAAGCGTCATTAAAACCCCTCAGTGTAATGCTTGGATCGCTCACATACACATACATTTACACAGGCACGCATAGTTGGCCTTCGCCTAGCTTTTCCGAGAGCCCCTGGTGATCGACATTAAGATGTTTTTGTTCACTTTAAGGAAGATTAATTTGGACTGGATGTTCTTGGAAGAATCAAAAAGAGAGATCACGATACATGAAATGCAAATGTGTTCATCTGGCTCTCAGTAGGCAGCAGTTTTAACTGATTAATTGTAGATGTTTATTTGATTGGCTGCAGCTTACTAAATCATGGTGTTATTTGTCAAGCTATTCCACATGGGAGTTTGGTGCTTTTTTGTGTTGGAAATTGTTTTGCTTTTTGCTTTCATCTTTTATTTAAGTTTTTTATAACAACATCAGCTCTCCACTGAATCTGATTGTCACAGAACACATGATTTTCTTTATGAACTGAGTGTTTAGCAAATTCCCTTTCTGACAAATGTGAATTGCACTGGTACGTGAGGATTAGCCAATCATATAGTCATTTTCATACAGAAGTCTTAAAGGGACAGTTCAGCCAAAACTGAAAATATCTGTTATCACTTATTTATTCACCCTCATTTCATTCCAAAACTCTATGACTTTCTTTCTTGTATGGAACACAAAAGAAAATATTTCGAAAAAATTATTTGCTACTTTTGTTTGTTTGTTTTGGTCCATACAATGGAAGTCAATGAGGTCTAGTGTTGTTGTTTGAATCCAAATGTCAGCTTAGTATTGTTTATAGACTAAAGCCCTATTTGGACAGGACTACTTTTCCTAATGTTTTTTGATTACGAATTCTTGTCACCCGACGTCTGTGATTTCCTGTACAGTACGGGGCTAACATCTTTGTGTGAATACAGAGGTGGGAGAGTGTGTTTTCTAGGTCATCTGCTGTGCTTGCGTGCATCACGTATTGTGTATGTGTTATTTTAAATGAAATAAAAAATGAAATCGATTTAAATTTGTATTGATATAACTTTTATTTATTATTTAAACACTATTTAAATAAACTTCATGTAAGTTTTAAGAAGTGGCTGTTTATAACAAACCCACTTAAGTGAGCAGAGACATCTAGATAAGTGTCTTACTCTTACCTTTCGTTGGCAGTCTTCACAGTTCCTGCGACTTGGATCTATTTAGGGGCCAAGCACCGAAGGTGCTTAGGCACCTATTGTTTCCGTTCCCGTATTTTCTTCTTCTGCCATGGGAGTCTATGGCAGCCCATAGAACCGTTTGCGGGAAAGTTGTAACGATTTGACATTCTGATAGAGCACAGTCCCAACATTAAATACACCAATTTTGGTGTCTCTAACTCAATCCCTCTAGCGCCACCACTTGTCCAAATTTGCAGTCATGTTTATGCTAATAATTCTTGAACCTTAAGGGCTAGAAACAAAATTCTTCTTTCCTCTGATTTCTGAGCTAATGCCGATTCGATCGCACCCTTTGACGTCATTTCCGTCATTATAAATTTCCTGCCATTTGAATTTTGCTAAAAACCTACTTTTGCGAACTCATCCTAGACGGTTCGTCCAATTCGCACAAAATTTAACCAGATCGTCTTTAGCCAGTGCCGACAAAAAGTGATGGAATTCAAGTTGATTCGTCAAATTGTTTCCGATAAATCTGCAAAGAAATTTTATGTAGCACTTACAGACATAAGACTGTATCTCCGCAAAGCTTTATCGTATTCAGACCAAACTTGGTACATGTCAGCAGAAGCATGTCCTGAGTCAACATGCAACGTTTCGGCACAGTGCCACCTACTGGTCCGGAGATATGAAAAACTGCTTTTTTTGCTTATCACTTCTGAACCGTTTGTCCAAAAATCATAAAAGTGGTCTTGTTAGATTCGGGACATTGTGCCGAGTCGACTGATATCCAGTTCTACCATATCGGACATTTTGGCTGTCGGCCATCTTGAATTATGTGCTAAAATGCTGTATTTTGTGAACGCATGAACGGATTGTCACGAAACTCGGTATGGGTCATCACCACGATACTCTGAAGCAGCCTGAGGAGTTTCGAAACAGCGTCACCTAGTGGAGATTTAAACAAAATAAAAGCTTATAACTTTGGGTGTGGTCGACTTATTTTCACGAGACTCATTTCCTTAGACTTCTGAATCGTTGCCAAGTCCAACGATACCACACTTGCCAGGTTTCGGCATATGGGTTATGCAGCTTTGTAATTTAGCGCTTAAAACAATTAGCTGTTATCTTCAAAACCGCTTGTCCGATCGAGACGAAACCTCCGTCAGAAGTTTGGAAACATAGTCCTTAGGAATGACCGTGAGCCCAAATGTGAGCCCAAATGTCAGGCCGACACCCTATTGTAACTGTTCATTGTCCCATGATGCATCATTTTCCAGCTAAAACTGATCGGCCAGTCCAAACCGTAAGTCGTAGAGACTTGACACTTTCAGGGCTGGTAGTACTCACAACGACTACAGACGTCACCGAAGCCCACCCCGATCGGCCTGACGGGGGCGCTATAGTGGTCAAAAGTACGAAACAGCGACCAAAAGTATGAAACGGCTCATAACTCCTCAGCCGTAAGGCATAGCCTTGAGTGTCTTATATCGCTGGAATCCTTGGCTCAAGGCAGACAAAACGCATGCCTTGGATTTGCTCACCCTTCAGACGCCAATTTCGAGATATTTTAGGTTTTTTGTATAACCTACTTTTCCAAATTATTCCCAGGTTATTGGCCTGATCGGAACCAAACCACTGCAGAAATGTTCTCTGGAGTCTGAATGTCAATAATTATCCCCCCAAAAAATACATTTTGATTCATTGTCGCTAAGGGGAGCCAAAATGTTCGATGTGACGGGACCTCTTTTACTAAAATGGCTATAACTTGTGAATGGAATGAGATATTTTCACCAAATTCAGGTCACATGTGTGTGAGCTCAGTCTGAGATCACAAGAAAAAAATTGCAACAATTGATCACTTGTTGGCGCTATAACAGGGGAAAAACACATGAAATGGCAATATACGCAACCAAACATTAGATGAAAAGGAGCCTAAGACATTTCAAGCCAGCATTTTTCACAGCATTCACCTCCTTAGACTCCTGAATCCTTGCCGAGTCCAATGTTACCAAACATGCCAGGTTTCACCTTATGGTTTGTGAAAAGCTGTACTTTAGCACCTAAAAGCCTTTGCGAATGTCTTCCAAACAGTTAGTCCGATCAAAATAAAATCACAACAGGAAATTCGGAAACATATTTAAATAGCTAAACAATAATGACTAAAAGCCAACATTTTGAAAGGAAATGGTAAAAAAATCCAATCAGTGCAGCCCATGCTCTCATAAATATGAGTGGCATACAACGTTAAAACAAAATGAGATATTTATAACAAATTTGACACATATTTTTGGTCACACTTTTAAGGGCTCCTAAAAAAAGAGAAGAAATGTGTTGTAACTGTCAAAAAAAAAAAAAAATTGTTAGTTGAATTGCCTGGATTGCCGTGAATGCTCTTTCCCATCTATGATCTAAGTTTATTTGTTTATTTGGATCCCCATTAGCCAATACCTAGGCAGTGACTACTCTTCCTGATGTCCCAAAAAGAAAAGAAAAAACAAAACTACATTAAAGTTGTAAGAGCGATTAAAGGGTCCTCGCACCTGTGCCACCACCACCTTGTGGCTTCAGGAACACAAAGCACGTTGGGCAATACACATCTAAGTATATAAAAATAGGAGGACTATATCAATCATTTGTATTTGCCACATTTCCTGTTACCAGCTGGTGGCACTATGACTAACTAAAATCGTTCAAACATGGACACATTAACATCAGACTGGCCAAATATGTTGTTCTGGTTCAATCTTAATGAGGAGATGATCACTGTTTACTGTTGCCCACAGGTGGCACTATAACTAACCAAATATTGGCATGTAGACCACCATCGGTGCCTGGGCCCTAATTAAATATGCGTATATGCTCCCAAAATGTACCTCAAAATTCGCACAATACAAATTGACCGATGTTATATAGTTATGACAGCGCTAGTGCAGCATGCATCTGAGTATCTCTTCAGAAAACTGACGCAAATGAAAGTAAAAGTTGCAGATGCTCAATACACAATCATCATCGTTAAAAGTAAAGAAACTAAATGATCAGTGCTTATGCCACTCTCTCTCCTATTGCAGTCCTTGATTTTGGAAATATGCAGTTGATCAATAAAATGCAGCTCATATTTGTTGATTTCGGTTACGTGAACTTAAAAATGCATAGCGTGGGAATTGAACATCGGATTTATATCCGTTTTGCAGAGTCACGTGACTAAGTGTAAATGGAATCGTGATAATGATAAATCAGATAGATATCTGATCTGTAAAAACACATGAAGTGGACCATGCAGGTATAAATAGGCCCAGCGAGATAACTGTCGGGCATGCTTGAAATATAGGAAGAAAAATATAAATATTGAATTGGGGAGGGGGGTTACATGAATGTATCTCTGAACGAAACTGACTGTCTTCAGAATAGTTTTTATAATAGCATTTTTACTGCGGTACCCAAAGAAACACCTTTTTTTCCATAAGCACCACCTACTGTCAGAGAGTGAATTAGCATTTTTATTTAGTCCATCTGTTTTTATTTTGTGCAGGTGTGTCTTATGTAACAATTTCACAAAGCTAAAGTCAGACCCTTCTGTATTTGCTCTAAGTCTTGAAATTATGCAATGTAAGTTAATTCAAAACCAACTGCTCATGCTACATATGTGTATCTTTGTTTGGATCATAACTAAAATGCAGTGGTTGCCTCACATTTCAAATAGCTAATTATTTAAAGGCAAGTTTGGCCTGTTATAGAGTGAATAAACAGCAATAATATGCCTAAACAAAGAAAAAAAAATCGACAGAGGGTGTCCAAAAAATGAAAACGGCCATGAAAAATCTATAGGTAGATCTTGCCTTTCATCAAGGCTGAGGTCAGGGATCTTTGGCTTGAAAAGGTTGGTGACCACTGTAAGGTAATAAAAACATAACGGTTCATATGTAAGGTCTTTATACTCCACTAAAACATAGTTATGTATATTGTATTGCATCTCTGTCAGTAGATCCCCATAAATTCTACACACTGCACCTTCAATAGTAACATCACTGTTTGATCCCATTAACTTTACTGTATGGACAAATACATTCTTCAGAAGATCTTTGTTTGTCTACTAAAGAAAGAAAATAATATGGGTGAGTAAATGATGACAAAATGTGTCTTTTTTAAAAGTACAGTAGCCAAATTATGGAAATGTTAAATTATGTTACTACTGTTTAAGAAATTATTATAAGTTGACTTCAGGGAAGGTAGCATATAATAAGTCTTGAATATTATTGACCATTGAAATCTGGACTAATCTGAATATCAGAGAGACATTTTCCCCTCAGTATCTATTGTGGTTACTACACAGATTTAAGGAAAGAATAAAAAGCTAAAAAAAAAGTGTAGAAAATGGTCCCTTTGAAGCTTTAGTAAAGCATTAGCATTCAAAGCCGAACCACATAATCATTTATCTGCCTTAACACTAGTGTAGAATCACAATCCAGTGATGTAGAAAGAGTTAGTAGGTAGAGAAGTGCAGTGCGAACTGCTGTCAGTGGACACATCTGTCAACACCGCAGCTCCTCTGTTTAAGTCAGTCTGGCTGTTTCGCCCAGGCCATTCTCTTCCCTGTGTGCCTGTCTACAATTTAATGAGGCAGTATTTCATTGCTTTCAATACATCCAGTGTGGAAATAACAGGCTCAGAGCAACACACTGCATATAAAACTGTAATACAGTGCATAGTGAGATTTAAAAGCTTTTGAATGAAACTGCTGTAAAAGCTCTTGCAACCTGAGAGACAAAAGCAGCCACATTTTTCACTCCTGAGATGAATTCGTCTCTGAGTCTGGTGTTACGTAACAGATCTTAGCAGGACCGATCCAGCCTGGAAGAATTAATATCAGAGGTGTATACAGTTTATTTGTACATTGGGGGACATACTAATTTTTTATGCATGTCAGAGCGGGACAAGTTTTCACTTAGTAATACATATATTAAATATATTAAACACATAAATAGTATTCATTTATGCATTTTACTAATATGTTTTGCTTTGATATTTTAATGTTGCCTATTGTCTAGTACAATGTGTACAATTGTGCTGAAAAACCTATATTTATTTGAATTTATTTGCAAATTATGATGGAAAACAAGTATCGGAAATAAGTATATACACATACACATAGTATATAGACATAGCATTGATCTAATTTTTAAAATGTAAAACACATGTTAGTTAATTCATCTCGTGTCAGAGCAAAATCAAATGTGTGTGGCTGCAAAAATGTCATTTTCAACATTGATTATGAAATGAGAGTTATCATACACGTCATCACTTCCCTCTGTTTATGATTGTGCGCACACCTCCATTATATATTCCTTTTTGAAGTGCATGAGTGTAAATGTGCTGCCACAAACCTAAACAACAGCAGCGTGTGATTGAAGAACTCCACCGAAATGTCAAGAGTCATCAAGCTCCATTCAATCACAATCAGGCCTAATTCTGCCTTTGGTGTATTCTTTAAACCAATGCGACATGTTCTGGGTCCTGTCGGATTTAGCCCTCCTTGACTTTGCCTCAAGGATTCAGGAACAGGACTGTGCCCAGGAGATAGACAGATGCATACTCCTGTTCAGGGTCAAGGGTCAATTAAAGCTTATTGAATAATAAATGGAAAGAAATAACAGGCATGTGGGAGCGAGCAACGTCTCAGCCTCTATCTGCCCCCCTCTCTCTCTCTCTCGCTCTCATTTGTGGTCAGCCCTGTATGAGCCTGTGATGTGCTGTATATATGCAGGGATTCATATTGCAGTCACAGCCACGCGGGCTGAAATTGGTGGTTGAAGATGAAGTTGAAATTGGAAAGTGGTTATCATGTCTGCATGAGGAAACACATTTGAGTCAGTAGGAGGTGGGGGAGAAGAAATCAGGCTGACTGTATTATTGTGGAGACAGTTTTTTATGTGCTGTGGGCCTGAGATTGTAGCCCAAGGTGAATCCAGACCAACCTGAAGTCAGACGCTCTGAGCGGACACAGGTGAGGAGTCGCCTAATGATGCATGCCTAATGCGCCTCAGCTTTATGACACTGAACAATCGTTAAATACCATCCAATCTGTTGAAATTTTATTTAACACCTCTGTTATTCACATTTTTATAGTCATTTGCCTTATTCCCCTCATGAGAACCCTTGTGACATCTCAGTAAATCTACTGTTACAAATGGACAGCCGTACAAAAGAAATGGGTAAAAGCTTCATGCCGTTTATTTCATCCTTTCACATAGTATTGGCCCAGTTTCCTTTTTGCGTCGTATGAGGGAAATTGGAAGTTAAAATCTCCTGCAGTCGCTTCGATCTTGTCTTTGAAAAAATGTCAGGGGAGAGCCGCAGTTTTGTGATCACAAGGCACAAAAAAAAAAATCGTTGGGCTTGATCTCTGGAGTCATCTCTTGAGTGTAACACTCTGGCACACTTGTATTTTACTTCCTTTACCAAAATGTTCATGAGTATTTGCACTTAAAGCTTCACTGGAACTGTCAAAAACTAACAATCCAACTCATTAAATTCTCCTCACACCTTGTGTTAATATATGTGGTTTAATTTTCAAACTCTTTTGCATATTATTATGCAAATGCACAGCACATTATCACATTTTAAAAGGCCTGCTAATGCTGCGTTCCATTTAGCTAAATACAAGTCTGCATTTCCTACAGGGAAAAGTGCAATAGAAATTCATTCGAAGTTGGACTTCCAAATTAGAAACTTGTTCTAGAAATCTAAAACTGATTTTGCAGGGATTCTGGTGTATAATGTCACATGTGGCACAGAGAGAGATGTAGAGTTTTTTTTTTTCAATCTTGATTTAGTATCAATACATACAGTATGTATATAGGTTACTGTACATATAAGGAAAACAATCTTTTGTTGAATGCAGTTTGCCTTTTTTAGCACAATTTCAAACTTTTCTTGGGTTAAATTGTGTGTGTTTATACAAGTATCATTACAAAATATTAGGATTTAAGTTATTAACAATTTGGCGTGAGCTTTACTTGGGCAAAGTGAGAGCGTGAGACAGAGCCTGAAAGCATGTCTCGTGCCAAATGCTTGAGAATTGGTAATCCTGTAAAAGTTCACTCCACTTCATGAATTTTTTCTTCAGCAAAATATATACAGAAAACAATTATATATATATATATATATATATATATATATATATATATATATATATATATATATATATATATATATATATATATATATATATATATATAATTATATTGCAATATATATATATTCCTTAATTTATTTAATGGAAAGAAAAATCCACTTGTGCACATTCCTAGTGTATTGTATAATATAAAAAATAAATTTAGATTTTAAAATTAACACTGATATCTCACAGCTGCTGGTAGCCCATGTACAAACTGGGGGACACACGAATTCCTAAATTTTCAAAATAAACGTACATGTAGTCAGAGCATACTGTCGCATGTCTTTTCATAGAGGTCGGGAATTATCTCGGCTCTGAAAAAAGTGCGAGGCGGTAGTCTGTAACGCGGACCGAGCGCTTTTATAGGATGACGAAAGCCCAATCTTTGGCAATGAACACCCCCACTGCTTTTGTTATTTTTCTGTCTCTCTGAACCAGTCGGGTAAGTATGCTGGAAGGATTCAGCGAGGGACTGTTGCTTTTTGGAGGACTGCTCTGCTTGCTGGGTGATGGCGCCACAGATGTGCAGTCATGTTGGAAGTGTTTCTGTTTGAGTATGTTACATGTAAAACAATGCTTGCACATTTTTTTTCCTCCTCAGCATTATACTCAACGGCAAAACTGTAATGAAAGACGGTTTCAACAGTTAAGACCAAACTAGGATGGAACAATACAGTTAGCCCATGGCTCAATACATACCTCGGTTTTCCGGTTTGTCTGGTTCTTATGGCATGACACATTAGAGGGTTTTTTAGTTATTCTATGCTTAGGCAATAGAACAGTAAGTTATATATATTATATATATAAGAATATATATATATATATATATATATAAAATTAAGTATACATTAAAATACATGACACTAATATATATATATATATATATAGCATATATATATATAGCAGACAATCAAACAACTGCAAAGCTAACAGTAGTGCTGCCATTTTGTTTCCTATAATACTCAGAGCGGGCAGACAACGAACCTCCTTTATGTTTGAAATTCACAGATGTCGAGCAGGAATATCACACATCCACCTCTGAATGGAATGCAGCATAATACAATCTAGTATCTTTTAAGGAGCGAGGTAGGGAGGTGATAAATTAGCTACAGGATGCCTGCTATTCATTCTCTAATTGGCTAGATCTTAGAGAGAAAGCCTGAGACAATAGTATGAGAAGCTGGTTAAGAGAAGAGATGCTATCTCTTGGTTTTTAGGTATTTCGCTGGCGTTGGGAGTGTGTGTGTGATGCTGTAATATGCTTACGGTAGCCCCTTCTTTTCATAAACACCTTATTACAGCCTCCACCTGGAAAATGGCTGTTGCAACAAAAAGAAACTTGGTGTATATTCTGCATCTCATTCATCCACTAAGATTTTAGTGTCTTATTGAGGTCCGGTAAGAAGAAAAAGGGAATGAATTAGTCATTCTTTACAGCTTTTCCTGGAAAGACTTTCAATAGTTTTCTTCTCATTGATGTATGATACATCTAAGTTTGGTTTGGTATATTTTTTGTCTTTATGTGCTGATGTGACAGCACCCCAGGCATGGTGGGCAACCCCTCCCTGCGGGCGGGCACTGCGTCCTCCCCGCTGTCAGTGCTGGCTCACTGAATCTATTCAGGCCCACGAGCGTCAGGGCTGGCCTGCAGATCCACGTTTTGTGTGGTCTGAAAGGAAGTGGCTGTAGGCCTTCAGGGCTCAACGGCAGTGTTTTTCATGGGGGGGTTTGGAATATGCCAGGTCAGGACAAACACAGCCATTGTGGTTTGTTTAAGATGGCATCTTGCCAGCCACCTCATTGCAGATGTATTGAGTGGACTTTACTGTCTGCACATTTCTCTCAAAATGTTTATTGCAAGCAGGAACGTTCTGAAAAGTAGTGGGAGGGGCACATTAACCTTGTCAACCTGGTTTGTGAATATCAATCCGATGAATTAGGGAAAATTTGGGCAGTATAGTCCAAAGTTAGCCTTTTTAAATCTCATTTGTTTGTCGTTCATTCGCAACCAATTCAATGTTTGAGACCCGTTCACACCAAGAAAAATTACTATATTAGCATCCGCACCAATGCACTAGCATTCTGTATAAAGTGTTTACCTGACATAGCAATTTAGCTGCTAGCACACAATCCATCAGCTGGAAAAAAAATCAGTCTGAAAGTGATTCAAATGATATCGTTCCTCTGTGTTGTTATATCTGTCGTGTGGACTTCCCTGTTCTCATAGAATTAGAACGATTTGTGTGTGTGTGTGTGTGTGTGTGTGTGTGTGTGGACTGGTAATCCCTACGGTATGGGGACAAAATGTCCCCACAAAGATGGCAATATCCAAATTTTTGTCCTTGTGGGGACATTTTTGGTCCCCATGAGGAAAACATCTTATAAATCACACTAAGTGATGTTTTAAAAATCAAAAGTACAGTATGTCTCCTGTAGTGGAGTAGTGCATGTGTTGTGTGTGTGTGTGTGTGTGTGTGTGTGTGTGTGTGTGTGTGTGTGTGTGTGTGTGTGTGTGTGTGTGTGTGTGTGTGTGTGTGTGTGTGTGTGTGTGTGTGTGTGTGTGTGGGCATGTTTTGTGAAATATCAGGACACAAATGTGTATAATGACATGGGTATGACATAGGTATTAAAAAAGAGGGTGAAATATGAGGACGTTCCCATGTCCTCACTTTTCAAATGCTTATAAATCACACAGGATGAGGTTTTTCACAGAAAGTAAACTGCAATCTCCTGTGATGGGTAGGTTTAGGGGCAGGGGCAGTGTAGGGGATAGAAAATACTATGGAATGTCCCCACATTTCACAAAAACAAACATGTGTGTGTGTGTGTGTGTGTGTGTGTGTGTGTGTGTGTGTGTGTGGACTGGTAATCTACGGTATGGGGACAAAATGTCCCCACAAAGATGGCAATATCCAAATTTTTGTCCTTGTGGGGACATTTTTTGGTCCCCATGAGGAAAACATCTTATAAATCACACTAAGTGATGTTTTTGAAAAAGTAAAAATGCAGCATGTCTCCTGTGATGGGTAGGTTTAGGGGCAGGGGCAGTGCAGGGGATAGAAAATACGGTTTGTACAGTATAAAATGCATTACGCCTATGGAATGTCCCCATAAAACATGGAAACACAACATGTGTGTGTGTGTGTGTGTGTGTGTGTGTGTGTGTGTGTGTGTGTGTGTGTGTGTGTGTGTGTGTGGACTGGTAATCCCCTACGGTATGGGGACAAAATGTCCCCACAAAGATGGCAATATCCAAATTTTTGTCCTTGTGGGGACATTTTTTTGTCCCCATGAGGAAAACATCTTATAAATCACACTAAGTGATGTTTTTGAAAAAGTAAAAATGCAGCATGTCTCCTGTGATGGGTAGATGTGTGTGTGTGTGTGTGTGTGTGTGTGTGTGTGTTGTGTGTGTGTGTGTGTGTGTGTGTGTGTGTGTGTGTGTGTGTGTGTGTGTGTGTGTGTGTGTGTGTGTGTGTGTGTGGACTGGTAATCCCTACGGTATGGGGACAAAATGTCCCCACAAAGATGGCAATATCCAAATTTTTGTCCTTGTGGGGACATTTTTTTGGTCCCCATGAGGAAAACATCTTATAAATCACACTAAGTGATGTTTTTGAAAAAGTAAAATGCAGCATGTCTCCTGTGATGGGTGGGAGATGTGTGTGTGTGTGTGTGTGTGTGTGTGTGTGTGTGTGTGTGTGTGTGTGTGCATGTGTGTGTGTGTGTGTGTGTGTGTGTGTGTGTGTGTGTGTGTGTGTGTGTGTGTGTGTGTGTGTGTGTGTGTGTGTGTGTGTGTGTGTGTTAACTGTGTACTTAATTGAGATGTGTTCGTGTCATTTTTATTATTTGTGCATTTATAGTTATTTTAGTAAACCAAGTTAAACTAAATGACAATGAGAAATGTTTCTTCGAAACCTAGCTTAAAAAAGTTATTATATGTATAAATATCAATTTTATTTTAGTTAACATTTATTATATTTCAAAGAACAGTTTTGTCCCCTATGACTTTAGTGTTAGTTAACTATAATAGCCCTGCTTCTGGGAAACACACAGTAATAGATAACAGTTAATGGGGTCCAAACAACAACATTGGACCCCAAGACTTTCATTATATGACCAAAAGCACAAACACCATTTTTCTTTTGTGTTCCACAGATGAAGGAAAGTCATACAGGTTTGGAGTGACATGAGGGCGAGTAAATTATGACAAAATTATCATTTTTGGCTGAACCGTCCCTTTAATGTAGTCTTTTTGTGCGTTTGCCAACCATTTATTTTCTTCTGTGGCCAAGGGGAAGAAAAGCTTTTGAAATGAAATGTGCATTGCCGAGTGGAGGCAAACTTAGATATTTCTAAAAGTGGCGAGATGCTCAGTTATAATGGTTGCCACAGGTACGTAAATGGACGTGAGGAAAAAGAGGAGGAAAATAAAGACTTTCGAAGAGGCTTTTTGGTGATTTGGTGCTTGTTCACCATGACTGAATGCACAGAAGTAGTCGGATGAGAATGTTGCCATGGTTTCCAAGGTACATGTGGTGCCTCTGCCTTGTGTCCTGTTGCCCTCCTGCGATAATAACAAGGCTTTTGACATTTTGGTTTTAGATCTGGTCAATTTAGGGGTTAGTTTGCTACAGCAGAGGACCCCTGTAGGCCTGTACATGTGTCTTTAGTCATTACGGCTAATTGCGGAGCATTATGGGGCGGTCCCACACAAGCGGCCAGGCGGGCAGATACACGCAAATAGGTCGGAAGAATCCAGACCAACTCCAGTATACATGAAACATGGCAAAGTATTTCAGTTGCAGCAGTAAATCTGTCGTTCAGTCATCTGGTACTCATAAACAAAACATGTGTGTGTGTGTGTGTGTGTGTGTGCTGAGGGCAAAAACTTGCAACTAGACTGACTTTTTTTTTGACTTTGAGGCAAAAGCCAACAGAATGTGCAGCATTTATCACGGTCAATCAGAGCTAACGTCCTGTTCAAGTTCACTCATTTCTGGGCTAGTCTGTAACCTCATGATTTAATGACAGGCCGCGGGGTAGCTCGGGTGGCACAAATCCAAGCTCTTAGCTGTTGTTTTGTGGGTTATCAAGTTTTATTTGGAGTGGTCTCATTAGACCCTCCTTCACATCTTGAAGTAATGTACGTAAGAGTTTGCCGTTTTTAATTGGGTTATCATTTCCTGTTATTTTCACTAATTAAAGTTTGATGGCGAACATTAACCTTAGCAACTAACGCTCTCATTACCCTTCAGTTTTACTCGTACACACATATTAATTTACTCTCAAGCTGTTACAGTGAAACAGTGTCATTGCTATCCTGTTCTTGTTTAACGCTGAAACTCATTCTACATATCTGGGAAGGTTTAGTAAAGTGTGTGTAATGTTTTACCATCTTTACATGGACCAAATGTCTCTATGTTAATATTAAAACCTGATAAACCACGTGTGAAATACAGTAGCAGAGCTTCTAGCCTATAGCTACATTTTCAGAAGCATTTCAGTAGTTCATATGTTTTTATTTATTTATTTTCAAGTCAATACTTTTCTAGCAATAGCTGATATTTGCACATTAACATTATATCACTATTTTTAATATAACACTGTTGTAGATGCAAAAAAAAAAGATTCCATTTGAATCATTAAAAATGCTTTTCCCTGTCTCTCATATGTAGCCCTGGAAAGTACGCTTCAAGTCTGTGTGCAGTCAAGTCCTAGTGCGGCAATTTGCATCTTTTTATAGCGATATATTCAGTTAAACGCTGAAGTTCATCATGAGTCATAGTCTAGTTTAGTTGTATTTAGTGTAAATGAACTGTATCTGTTCGAGATAAGCTGATCTGATTATGTCACCATAATCAAGATTTATTCATTCCCAAAAACCTGAGAAACACTGCTCTGATGGAGTTGTAATTATTTAATCAGTTACTTGTTTGTTCCAAAAGATTTGGCTCCCTTAAATAGTTGGCTCCCTTCAGTTTTGTTAGCTACATTCTGTTAGCGTACTTTTAAAAATAGCACTTATGGAAATACTTCAAAGTGATATACTTAATTATGAACTGAATGTTTTCAGACACTTAATTGCATGGCATTTACATTTATATTAAATGCTAGTTAAACTTTAGAGTGCTCTTTGATATACTTAAGTACATATTTATATGAAACTGCATAACTCTAATGTCTTTGAAATACTGTTAAAAAGTGTACTGCCAGATGTACTGACATGTCACATATTTCATGATATGATTTTATTCCATGATAATGATATATAGTTTCATATAGTTATTTTATACACTACCGTTCAAAAGTTTTTGCTCGGTAAGATTTGTAATGTTTTTAGAAGAATTCTCACCAATGCTGCATTTATTTTATAAATAAATGTATTTTTCAGCATCATGACTCCAGTCTTCAGTGTCATAATTTATGATTATCATCAATGTTGAAATACTTATTTTTTAACCTAAATTGCTCATCTTGCGCTGCTCTGCGACATCCCACGGACTGCGCAATCACGTCGGAAAGGTCACGCTTGAGGTAGGCGGGAGTACCGAACCCGTGTTTACAAAGCACTCGTGCGTAGACTACAAACATCCATTAGCAAAAAATTAAAAATGTCGGATTAATTTTTTTTTTTGTAAAGGCGTTTGTATTAGTCTTGGTTCACTTGGGGCGGTACTTCCGCCTACGTCATGACCTTCCTGACATGATTGCGCAATCCGTGGTGCATCCCAGAGCAGAGCAAGATGAGCAGTTTAGGTTAAAAAGTAAATGTATATTTTTTCTTGAAAATGCCCGATGGTTTCACTAGATAAGACCCTATTCCTCGTCTGGGATCGCGCAGAGCCTCTGAAGCCCTTTGAAACTGCAACCCGTTGGCTGCCATTGAAGTCCATTATGTGGAGAAAAATCCTGGAATGTTTTCCTCAAAAACATAATTCTTTTCGACTGAAGAAAGAAAGACACAAACACCTTGGATGAGATGGGGGTGAGTAAATTATCAGGACATTCTCATTTTAAAGTTAACTAACGTTAATCCTTTAAGACATATTAAAGAGATCCCAAAAATATCATGATTAAATCTGTGTATTTACACAAAGTAAAATGCCAAAAAGACTGGTGTAAAACCACTAACAGTATAAAAATACACGCGTGTATGCACTGCCACAGAAGAACAGCTTTTCAGCATACAGTGGTCCCGCGGGACGTGTCAGTCTGAGAGATTGCCCTGTTTAATAACAAGAGTGCCAGACTGGTGGGAAGCCCATTCACTCTGAGCCTTACAGGAACTACAAAAACCTGACACACTGTTCCTTTATTAATATGACACATCACCGACGCTGAATTCCTCACCCCAGCTGCTGATAAAGCAAAATATGGCCACACATTAAACGCTTCTGCTAACTATGGCAGTGAATTGTTAAAGGAGCACAATGAGTTTATTGGGGCTTAGCAGATGTGCCCATATCCAATTCAACTTGCCATTCAGCCCCCATGTAAAGCACAGCTATGCCATATTGGCCAGCAATACAATTCTCCTGTCTGTATCTAATCATTGCAGCACTTCTTGAACCTATTTAGGTTAAGTGGTTTGCTCCGGGCACTATACATATGACAGAACAGGCAGGGGGAAAACATAAAAATAGGGTGCGGATCGCGTTTGCTTGAGTGGTAAACATGTAAGCCATCTGGGCTTGTTGTTTTGTGTGTCTGCTCGAAATAAGATCATGCAAACAATGGCATTAATGAGAAGTGTGAGGATAATGCCTCGGTGATGTCACCGATATCAGCTGGAGGAAACAGAGGTGAGAAACAAACAGACGAATCACACCGCGGTCCACATGTGGCATAAGGTGCCGTGATGTTGTGATGGATCTGTTTGCCATGGATATCCGTTCATCTGTTCGTTGACTTAGACCATATTATTGTTATCCAGCGAGATCATCCTAATCCCTCGCTTTAGCCACCTAATGCGTTTGACAATAACAGTAGGGGGGAGGGGGGGGGGTCTTCATTAGAACAAGAGCTGGATAAGATCAGCATGGACAACATTCTTGTAAAATACTATTATTTTTAAATAACAGACTATTAAATAACACACATACTCAAATATTAATATTAATATCAATGAATATCAAGAAATGAGTTAAGTGTATTTAAGTGCCACTGAAGTGTATTTAAATTAGGGATGCATCGATATGGACATTTTGGCCGATACCAAAAATAATAAATAATTTTCCTTTCAATTTGATTTCAAACATATTTCAAGCATTTTAAAACCATCATGGCAACTGTGCACATCTGAAGTGTCTCAGCTGGAGGAAATAATCCATTATTTGTCGGCTTTAATATATCAGACAAAATTACGATAACATTAAAGATTAACATATATTGGCCGATGTATCGTGCATCCCTTATTTAAAGAGAGTACACTTTCATGACTATTCCTGCGTCCCAGTTCACCTAATATACTACGCCCTAAAAGTATGTATTTGTGAATAAAAAGTACACACTATCATGCCATACAATTGCGTCTTTGCTCTCTGTCGTATCTTGACATGCATCCTATCACCGTAAACTGGCCTGTCAATCATCTTGTCACAGTTAAAATCCTCCACATTTCATTTAATTTCCTACTGTATTGAAGAGATACTGTATACAGTTGCATGTTGATCCGCAGTTGCTGGTCTTTCATGCGGAGACACTCCTCATATTAATGCATTTAAAAGTTAATGGCCAAACGGATCTTTATAGAAGTCCACATTGTTATTGCAGATGACATGTAACACGGATAACATTAAATATATATATATATATATATATATATATATATATATATATATATATATATATATATATATATATATATATATATATTTTTTTTATCAGGTTAAACACCTTATTAGTCACCCAAACCGTTATCTAAACCTCTCACCTTTGGGGCGTGTCCGCCAAGTTTTGTAGTTTTTGAACACTTTTTAATCGTGTTTGTAGTTCCTGCTCCAAAACGTAATGGGGGTTGTGGGCAATATTAGCCTTTATAGTGTGCACAGATCGACACTTCGAAAATATCTTGGAAATAGTGGGCCATCCGGGGACTTTTGACATCTTTTCAACATACTAAGCTTTGGGATACACTTATTCTGATCTCACTTTGTATTTAGTATTGTATGGACATTTCTTAAAAAGGGCACTTTGTAGTAACGTAAATTAAACTTTTTTCACTTTTAAATAAGTATGTTTCTTTATGTGATTTAGAAGTATTTTGATGTGTTGAGTAACGTGTAAAGTACTTGATTATTATTATACCTCCTGGGTGCCACTGTCCTTGTACGAGGATGTTATATTTTAGTGAATTTCTCTGACATGTCTGGATGTCCTGTAAAGAGCTTCAGGGCTTTTCAGAGATACCATTTGTTTTGAGGTTTCACCAGGACAACAACTTCTCCTTGGTCTTTAAAAATGACTAAATGATCAAATTTAGCACTCTTATGGAAATGTAATATTTTTTAATTATCATTTAAATCTAATTAATAAATCAACATCTCACAAAAAAATGTATGGGTTTCTTAATCAGAATATGACTTCCTGTTACAAAACATGGCATTTATTTAATACATGTCCTCAATAGAGGACACCGGGACTTAAAAGCATGTTTATCAGGCATTTGAGGAGACACAACAAGTGAATAGGGAAAGAAATGCAAATTAGACAATGTAGATACATTGCATTGAATGGGAAAATCCATGCATGGCCATTTTACCCGCAAATTTAAAAAAATGGTATATTAGTTAATTCCGTTATATCTTTCATGTTATATCTGATTAAGAAACCCATACATTTTTTGTGAGATGTTGATTTATTAATTAGATTAAATGATAATTATAAAATTTTATATTTCCATAAGAGTGCTAAATTTGATAATTTAGTCATTTTTAAAGACCAAGGAGAAGTTGTTGTCCTGGTGAAACAAATGGTATCTCTGAAAAGCCCTGAAGCTCTTTACTGGACATCCAGACATGTCAGAGAAATTCACTAAAACATAACATCCTCGTACAAGGACAGTGGCACCCTTGATAATCAAAAAAAAAAAATTAAAAAAAAAGTTTAAAAACCTGAATCCTGAAAATTGATTGGGTAAATGAAAAACAATCCCATTGTTTTTGCCTATACATGTCATGTCATGTCATTTTATTTTTTAAACAAGTCCTGGTGTCCTCGTATGAGGAAATATCATATGAATAAAAAAATAAATAAAAACAATCTGTTTGTTTCTTATGCTCTAAACCAGTGTTTCCCAACCAGGGGAGGGGGTGCCAGAGTTCACATGGGGGGTGTGAGAGTTTAAATGCTTTGAGGTCAAGTATGGATACGAAAAACCTTTTTGTATAGTTTCTAGGATGCTCCAAAAGATCAGCCACTTATCCGAAAATGTTGACAATTACTTCCTTTGATTCTATACGCGGTCTCTCAGTTTGCGATCACATTAACCAATCACATTTTAATGATGCAAAAAAACGCAAAGCTTGCTCATAACAGCTGTGAGAGTGGCAGTAAAAAAATTAAAGATCAGCAGCGGCTGTGCTTCCGGGCTAGAGTACAATAATAATGCAGTGAAAAGGTGTTGTATAGTTCATACTACTTTATTATTATTTTTATTATATTTTCGACTTCCACTCTCTTCTGAACTCTTTCCCACACACAGTGTTCTCCTCATTAGAGCTTCAGGTGAAGGGTTGCCAGTAGTGGAGATGCACCGGTCTACTGACCATCAATCGGAACTGGCTATTTTTTTTGTTTGTTTTTGAATGCATTGAAAAATGCATTGCAATCATTTCCCAAAACGTAACAGGCCAGAGAGGGGAAACACTGAAGATGGACACAAAGAGAAGAGCAGAGAAAATTCTGTACCGGGCAGAGCAAGCTCACTGTTGTGATGCTCCAAATGTCAGAAGACAATTCTACGCATTGAATTTGGGTGAGGGCTTATAGGAATGCATTTCTGAAGGGAACTGACTTAATTCACAAGCATTTTGATGACATTTTCTTTTAATCTTACCTCTGTCTCATGCCTATTAATGCCTGTTTATACACTATATTACCAAAAGTATTGGGAAACCCCTCCAACTCATTGAATTCAGGTGTTCCAATCACTTCCATGGCCACAGGTGTATAAAATCAAGCACCTAGGCATGGAGACGCTTCTACAAACATTTGTGGAAGAATGGGTCGCTCTCAGGAGCTCAGTGAATTCAAGTGTGGTACCGTGATCGGTTGTTATCTGTGCAATAAGTCGGTTCGTGAAATTTCCTCACTACTAATTATTCCACTGTCAGGTGTTAGTGGTATTATAACAAAGTAGAAGCAAATGGGGTCAGCGCATGCTGAGGCGCACAGTGTGCAGAAGTCACTAACTTTCTGTAGTCAATAGCTACAGACCTCCAAACTTCATGTGGCCTTCAGATTAGCTGAAGAACAGTGTGTAGAGAACTTCATGGAATGGGTTTCCATGGCCTAGCACCAAGTGCAATGCAAAGCGTCAGATGTAGTGGTGTAAAGCACGCCGCCACTGGACTCTAGAGCAGTGGAGACGTGTTCTCTGGAGTGACGAATCACGCTTCTCTGTCTGACAATCCAAAGGACGAGTCTGGGTTTGGTGGTTGCCAGAATGGTACTTGACTAACTCGTTATTTACACCAAGAGCAAATAGCCCACCTTGTTCAATTGTCTTCTTCAATTGAAATATTTTAGTAACTCAAAACTCAAAACAATTTACTTAAAATGTGTCCGTTTTGTGAACTCAAAAGAAAAAAGAAAGTTCTAAATACTCATAAAAGTTAATTTGATTGAACTTATTTATTTAATTTGAGTTTGCCTCACTCAAACCAATTATTCTGAGCTTTAAGGATTACAGTGGAGTATTAGCCTGGGATATCCCAGACAACTTCTGGCAAATTTAGATTTAGTCTGGCAAAGAGCTCATTCAAACCCATTTCTAATCCGTTGACATTGCGGCACCAATCAGAAACATTGGGGCGGGCTTTACACGATGACGACAGCGCAGCGACGGTGAAGCAGGATGCCTCCGTGGAACATCACTCGTTCGAATCAGCTATCGCGTCTGTTTTAAGCGATTTAAACTTTTCCTTTTCTTTAAAACCCGAGCAAAGAACAACACTCGGCTACCAGATGTGGATTACACCGGCTACTTTGATGAGGAGGATGGGGAGTGTGATCATGTGCTAACACCACACAGCAACTCTGGATCTGTCCTTTCTGTGCTTATTTCCTCACACTAGATCTGGTAGACATGTAAAAATTGTAAATAAATAACTAGCATTACTAGGCTCATCAATATTATTTTATTTTCAAAATATTACAAATCACGTTTTGCGTTTTGCACTAATTGCAATACAAATGCCTTTCAACGGGGGCAAATGCGATCAGAGCTTGAGAGATCTGCCACTATATTTGCTCTATATAAAAGGCATCTTAACTACTATTAACACTATTTACAACTGTGTAACTGAAAAATATATTTAAATACATGTACAAATATATTTAAGTTTCAGTATAAATGAGAAAGTATAGTTTACCATAAATGTTTGTCAGTACATTCGGCAGTTGAACCATATTTCAAAGACAATATAAGTTATTATGAAATTACTTGTAAATATATCTACCACTTAAGTGGCTCAAAAACACTCTGATGTTCATCTAATTGCATTAATATGTATAGATTTTCATTTAGTTGTGCAAACCCCAGTTTTTTATCATCTCTGTGCTCCCCTCAGACAGTTGAGAGCATTTATCCACATAACTAAGCTTGCAGACATGATCCTCCTAGCGCCCTCCTTTTTGTATTCAAAACTCCCAGCACACCTTTCCATCTCACTCCGTCCTCACTGTTTTATTTTTACCATGCATCCTGTCACTGGGGATCCTGCGGAGAGAAACAGGATCATCTAGTCCAACTGCTAAATGTCATCAAAATGATTTGCACAGTGCTCTCAAAGATGCTCTCGAAACTATTTAAACTGAGCTCCTCCTCTCAGACTCCAGAAGTGTTTTTAAATCAAAGTCATTTGTAATATTTTTTCAAATAGGAGATGGGGACTCCACAGCCGGAACAGAGCACACATGTGCAGGGAATATAGAAGTGCAAATAATTCCCTCATGTGGAAAGTCTGCAATTAACTGGGGATGTCAGCCTTTGTAAAATGTAATTGAGTTCAGGAAGAAATGAATGTCTCTAATCCTAACGACGGAGCACTGTCAGTCAGAGTTTTCGGATTCCCGAATCCCAAGTGTCATGCTTGTTTATGCATTTCTGGTTGATATGTAGACTGCATTTCACTTGTGACAGACCCATTCTGCCACATGGATGCCGCTGTGTCTTTTTGAAGCCAATCGGGGTCTATTTGCGGTAATAACACTCTCTCAAACTGTCATTTGCACCCTCTTTACAATAGCAGTACAGTTGATGTTACTGGAATTAAAAGCTACTTACGGTAATCACATCAAATGGCTCGGCGTATTGGAAAATGTGCTTGACCAAAGTCTTTTTAGTTTTCTTGCAGAGTTGCACATTTCAATATTCCATGAAGAGGCGGTGTTAGCATTGTGCCTCACCCCAATTCCAAGGGTCAGTAGCAATCACACTTTTACCTGACCGTCCAATCAATAGCCTCCTATTCTGATGTAAGAGGAGTAAATTACTCTTTAACCATCATGCTTTTCACTGTGGCATCTAAAAAACTCACCTTTGGAAATGTCAACAGCTAAAGGCGCTCAAATATCATCTGTCAACCGAACAAGAACGAGCGGCAACCTGGCAAAGTGTCTCCTCATCGTTTCCACTTACGGCACAGTTGTTTTGTCCTCTCCAATTTCTCTCCATTCATATCCCCTGGCCTCCGTTTAATCCCCGGGTTTTTGACTGTCCACAATCATTGGTTGGTGAAGAGTGAGAGATCATGTCAGCCTTTGCAGAAAACTTTCGGACAGCTATTATGTGGTCTAATGTCTTGGGCTCTCTCCAGGGGGTCATAGGCTATATCCACATTAATCTGGATTCAATTAAAAGAGCATCTTTTTCTCTATGATTGGACCTGTCGTCCACGCTGAGATGGTTATTTTTTTTGAAGACTATTACCCATGTGGGTACATTTGAAAACACAGTAGTATAGACTGTGAAAATATTATGACGTTTGTTTAGTCATGTGATGCATATTTTACCTATATATATATATATATATATATATATATATATATATATATATATATATATATATATATATATATATATATATATATATATATATATATATATATATATATATATATATATATATATATATATATATATATATATATATATATATATATATCCCTCTGAGACCCAGAAAAATAAAAATAAAAGAAATTATAAATCAATATTTCTATGAGTCCGGATGTCCACTATAGAGGTCATAGCATAAAATATATTTTTTTCAACAAAAGAAAATGCTCTAAAAAATTTAATGACATGAAAAAATACAAAATTCAATAAACTCTTTCCAATTCACTTGTTGTATCTCCCAAAATGGTTGATAAAAATGTAAGTCCTGGTGTTCATTATATTGGACATCAATGCCCTGTTTTGTAACAGAAAGTCTTTTTGGATATTTTGGAAAGTTGTGCCATGTAAGATGTATGAGTAATTCACAAAAATATTATGTCCACCACAGTGGACACACATCAATTCCTGGGTCTCAGGAGGATCTATGGACATACCAACATCGTTGTGCCTGTAGGTTTAAGAGTTCTTAAGATCAAGGTCACCGTGATTTTTCCATGTAAGACATGTTCTTAGATCAACATATTTTGCTGATCCTGGAACAACATTTTTGTCTGAAAAATGTGTCCTGACCCCATCCCCCCCTAAACCTAACCCTATACTCATAACTTATCCCTAAAATCAGAGGGAAATTATAGGTAAATAACACCTAACCCTGGCTGTAAACCTAAACTTGACATAAACTGTAAACTTGACTATCAAAACTGATTGAATGGTTGATTGAAATGATGTTCCACTTTCAACAAAGGTGTTGCTGCAGGAACATGTTATTCCTGGGAAATCAGGCTCAACAAACAACAATGGCTTACACTTTACAATAAGGTTGCATTTTTTAAACATTAGTGCATCAGTTAACATTAACTTACATTTGAAAACTACTAAATTTGAATATTAATATTAATTAATGGATGTGAGTGAACAATGAACTGTTCTGTTTTATTAACTTACATTAACAAAGATTAATAAATGTATAGTAATAAGTATAAATTATGAATAATTGCTTGTAACTAACCTAAGTATACTCACTGTGTTCACATTGTATTGCAAAACACTTGGTATTGCAAAACACTTGGCTGGTATTGAGGTGGGATACGGGTAAAGTTAGGGACAGGTGTGCTGGTATGGGTAAGGGTAGGGTTAGGTGTAGGGGAAGTGTCAACTGTGTAATTATAACTGCATAAAATAATTACAGATGTAATTACATGCAGGTATTTTTTTAAAATATAAGTACAATGTAAAAACATGTATGCACACAAGTGCATTGTATCAAATTATTAATTTAAATGTTAGTACATAGTAGTTAAGGCTACCAAGTGGGTCCCCAAAGCCTAACCATAACTCTATAGTAAATATATGCAGTTAAATAATATTACTCAGTACTTAACCACACTCAAGGACACCTTAAAATAATTTAGTTTTTGTTTATGCTTAACTAATGATAACTAATTGAACATGACAGAATGTTTAGTCAGAATTATTATAAATATTTAGCCGAAATTATGGCAGTTGCGTTTCAAACCATACATGCAATAGCTATTGACAGTTACTTCATTTTATTTAGTTTCTATTTTGCAAGGACTTTTTTTGAGTTTTACTTACTTACCGAAAGCTGAGACGGGATATTTTGCTAATAAAATGCTCATACCAGAAGAATAGCGTCAGCACTTTATTATGTCTTGTCTCTCAGTGAGCGTCTATGACATTTAACACTGATATTTAAGCGGTTTAAAATGTGTCAGTGTGGATGTCCAGCTTCTGGAAAAGACAGAAGTGTGGCCAGAGAGCGTTTTGAAACGAAACGCTGTTTTCAAATATATCCGGGACACATAAGGGACGCATGACCTGACATACAGAGACACAGAGGGCTCACGTCATAGCAGATTAATGTCCTGTTGCCTTGTTGTTTTATTCTCCATGCACACTATAGTGTCAATCACACAATGGGATCATGCTGTGGACAGTAGGTTGGTACATTAGCTTCAGATTAACTGCACTGATATCACCTGATGCAGACCCCTTATGATTCCTGGGTGGCAAAGTCATTGCCACGGCAACTCACTCCGATCTAGTCCCATGGTAATGGAATGAATAAACCTTCTTTGTTGAAATTCAATGTTGTTTCAATGGACAAGCTTGAGGTAATTATTTTTACGTGCACAATGGTCTGCATTTTGCAGATGTCATGTTGATTTTATGGCTGGACTCCTACATTGCCAGGCAACATCAACATATTTCCATACATCTGACCAGAATCAAAAGAATCAAAGTTGTCAGATATCATAAATGCCCAATTATATGCTAGTTTGTTTTTGTAAAAAAGATTTTCCAGCTTTTCACTGGCCCAACATTCAAGATTTATACATAGATAAAGATGAAGTGTTTTGATAGATTACCTGTCAAACTCCTATAAAGACTTAACACATTTTACTGCGGTGCACAGTGTTTATACTGGGTTATACTGTATGTGTAACTGCTGGGATTTTTAAAAAGTATTTTTTAGAATTCCTGTGTTATATTAATCTTAAATGTCTTGTATTGTTTTTATTGTTGTTGTTACTGCTTGAGAATTTACACTGAATAAATCCTTCAACGCATACCTCGGATCTTCAAACGTCATTCACTACCATCTTCCTCATCAATTCCCTAGACATCAATCTTCTTATGCCGAGTTTACACTGCCCGATTTTGACTTGCCGACAGGTTTTGCATAATTGCAGACAAATGCCCTAAATCAAATCGGTGCTAGTGCTCATGCACGTGAGTGTCAATCACGCAGTGCAAATGATCAAAGACGCGATCTGAGAGAATCGCAGACGAGTCGCCGAAGCCCGTGAGATATTTGACATGCTTAATATCTGGACCTGTCGCCGTTTCAAACTCCGGCTGTGTGAAATGTATTCTGACTGAAAATGATGACCTACAGCCAATGAGAGAGCAAGGGCAGAGGGAAGTTTGATAAATTCTCAGCGAGAATTTATAGACCACAATATCAGTATTTTAAAAGATATATTTACAATTCTATCAAAGAAAAAAGCACAAACATTTGCTTGACCAGCAGCACATTGCACAATTATTTATTTAGCTCTTTGCAGAACACAATCCTTGCTCCCTGTTTCCCCAACCATTTCCTCCTCCATAATCTTTTTTTCTTTTTCTCCTTTTTGCTGCAAATCAGCGCACAGACAGTTTGGATCGCAAACTTTCTGCAGTTTATCATTTTTAATAACAATTCTAGTCTTGCACGAGAACTCCGGTCCGATGCACACGTGATCTCTCGTTGTTTACTTGTCACATCTCACGTGTGTTTGGTTGTGAAATGTAGTTTGCTCACCGGAGAGAGAGAGTTGTTGATGATTCTTCATATTGTGAAGTCATGCAGTGTGAAATCTCCTGGTCGCAGATACATTGTGTCAGCAGTGACTGAATGCTAGAGAGTCATGCAATGTGTAACCTTCTGTCGCCGATCCATCGTGCGGTGTGAACACAGCAGTGACTGAATGCTACCCCAGAGAGTCATGCAGTGTGAAAAGAGCAGTGATCTGACTAGTTTGAAAATCATGCAGTCTGAACTCAGCATTAGTATTCCTCAATCAATTAATTATAAACAATATAACAAGAAAAAGTTATTACATTATAAAAGAATGCCTGTTTTCCCATTCATTCAAAATTGTAAAGGGTCGCTAAAAACCCGAGGTGTGTAACAGTGTAAGTATATTTTTTTCTGCACAACAATAATTTTATCTTTGATGACTGAATAAGTGCAACACACCTTTATTCCACAAGGTGGCAATGTCTGATTCACAATGATGAAGTGACGTTTCACTCATAGTCACCGCAGGCAGGAAACAAAAGAATAGGAAGAATCATCAGCAAAACTTGAAATGGCTCAGAGATTTACAGCAGAGCAAGAACTGAACACAATCAGATATTACTGTCACTGTCACTTGATGGTGGATCTGCTGAAGAAGCTGTCAGAGATCAGAATATTGATTTTGAAGATGTTGAAAATGATAGTTTTGAGAATATGTTTGAGATGGTGAATATGAGGCAGATGCTGAATGTACTGGGAAATGAGCTCTGATGAGGACGGTGATGATGGGATAAAACATCTGCTCAAACTGAACCCTTACAAGATACACAAGGTAACAAAATTGTCCTATTAAGAACGTCATGCTGGTTGACCATCATTTTTTGGATGCATAAACCATCCTGAAAAGCTAGTCATTTCAGTGAGGCCTTGCTTTGTCAGGTGAAATAGTGTGTGTTTTTCCCCAACTTTCTCTCGTTTGAGGTTGCACGGGTTCATTATAGAGGTCCACACTTTTGAGGCCATGCGGGGGTAACGGTCCAGGCTCTGAGGTCATCTGTTGCTTCAGGACATGCGTTGCAGCTGCTGAGAACTTTCCTGCAAGATGAGAAAGAAGCACAGAAAATCACACATACAGCGTGGGTGAGCTTCGCTTCCCCCTCTCCTATTGACTAGCTCTTTTCTTTTAGTGCCCCCAAAAAAAAAAATCTTGTTATTACTTTACACAATCCATGAGGACACCGTCATTATAAACCTTTAGAGTCCACTTCAGCTGCAGTAAGTGAAGAGAAAATTAACTCCTGGCCATCGTCAAGTTATCGTAATAAAAGCAGTGGTCTGATGCAGTCGAGCATGTTCGCAATTTCTGCAGTCCACAAATGCTTGTTTTCCTTCAACACTATACAGCAAGCATTTTGTGGGCTTTTTGCCATTTTGCAATTACTTTTAACAACTAACGGGGGTCTAGTAGGTCTGTAGTGTTTGATTTACCTCCTGTAGCGGAAAGAAATGGGAAAATGGTGTGTGTGATTCATAAACTCCAGGAACTCTTCACCTTAACTTTGGCCCACTGTTCTCTAATTGTACCTTAAGAGCCTTGTACCTCACTGTCCAGCATCTCATTCTATTGTCTCTGCGGCCTTGAGCTTTCTGTCCAACTTGTCTGCAAGCAATGCTGCAGCAATTATGGAAGTGTGCCATATTCTCCTCATGACTTGATCCATCAGGCTGTGCCATTTAAGATGCTAATAATATTGGAAAGCTCCTAGTTGTGTGTTTGCTTACACACAGCAGAGTTTGTTTGTGCCGCGCCGGATTTCTTCGAGTGTGTGTGTGTGTGTGTGTGTGTGTGCGTGCATGCGGTGGAGCTGTCCTGCAAGGAGCTGAGAGTAAGCTTCCAAGATCAAAAGAGAAATGATACACGACAGCAATCACTTTATATTCGCCCAGCAGGCCAGCTGGAGCGTGCTGTGCTGGTGATGGAGGACTGCAGAAACCACTCGAAATCTGACGGACTGCATTGAGCAGTTGGTGGGCCGTGATTCAACGGTGCTGTAAGCGAGTTTTTAACGTTACGCTAGCTTCTACAATGTAGCCACTGAATTAGACTTCACCATCCTACTAAACTACACCTCCAAAGATGATGTCAGACATCTGGAAGTTTTCAGAACACCTATGTTAGTGATATCTGACAGGTAGGAGGGACATTTTGTGTATTCCATTAAAAAAATTAATACATACACACTATTATCCAAAGGCTTGTTTTTCAAAGAAATGCACCAAGGCTGCTTTTATTTGATCAAAACTTCATTGAGTTGAGTATTATGAGAGAGATTTCGACTAAACTAGTGTATTACCTGCATCTAGATTATATTATTCTGGTCAATCTTATATTCATAATCACAAAATCTGTTTGAATGACTGCTGAGGAAAGTGATATATTTTACCTTATGGGGATTTTCATTACAGCTAGTCAGTGCATTTGTAACTTGCATCTTATTGTTTAGAAGGGAACCTATTAGAAACTTTATAGAACATTAGGGAGTTCCTAAAACATCCTCTTTTGGTTATTAAAGTGCTGCAGTTCAAGGATTCTTATATGACTTATATGATGGGTGACGTTACATTTAGGTTATTCTATGGTCACACAGCAAAATTACAAAGAGGACTTTTGGAACATGAACAGAACGTTCCCACACGGTCCTCTGTTGGTCATATTATAATGTTCCTTCAATTCAATTGAAATCGAAGTGCTAGATGAATTTTTAATACACCAAAAATGAATTATACCTCATGTTTAAACACTATCTACATACAGTAAGAGCCGCTGGCGGACTGGAGCTCACATCTGCAAAAGTGTCTTAACAAATTGTTAAATATGCGCTATGTTTATATATAAGTTGCATATTTGAGGTCTAAATAGCTACATTCTCACCTAAAAAAACTCTTAAAACTACATTCTGTGACACAACAACAGTAATATTCGTAAAATTATGGTGGTTTGCTCGTCCGCCATGACAGTCTCTGTGAGAAATGCAAGCGGAGTGATTCAAATGGTGAAACGGTTCCTGTGCTGATGTGACCCCTCCTGTTTGAACCCCCTCGCTCCAAGCGGGACTCGATGAGAGTCAGACGCTCTAACAAGGAGGCTAAAGGCTGCAACCTCTAGCGTCAGTCGCCAGAGCATCTCTTGAGATCAGAGGAGCGAGGTTTACTACTAGCTGGCCTCCGTTTCACTGATACTGGGGGAATATCGCACGGCTGGAAAAGGCTCTCAGTCAATCAGATTCGAGAGCTATAACAAACTGTTATAACAATATAATACATATATAGTAGTTTTGTCCATGTTTGTGATGATCACAGATGTCTGGATTAACACACTACTATTTACACATTGTGGCACTCATGGCTACTAGGTGGTTTGATGCTTTGATTAAGTCCTGTTAAATCGCAAATCTTCTTTTTATTTAAATCAGATTATAATGTGCAGTGTGCATATGGCTTGAGTGCATTTTGTTTGCCGTTGATTTGTGAACTGGTGAAGATGCTACTTCGAATATTTTCACATTTTAATATATATATATATATATATATATATATATATATATATATATATATATATATATATATATATATATATATATATATATACAGTACATAAAAACTTAAATTAAACCTAATTTAAATGAAGTTGATTCACTAAAATAAATCCTTTTGCTGTACTTGAGAGAGAAAGAGGGCATACAAAAAGCATGATTTTCCTGAGCTGTAAAGGCTGTGTGCAGCGTAATATATTATCAGCAAAGAAACATTTTGTATACACCGCTACTACATGTTGGCACACAGCACACAGCTATTGTTACTATAAATGCTACACTATTTGAAAGGTACTGTCACTCTACCGAAAAATGTGATTATTTAGTAGTGCTGCTTTTATTTAGCTGACTAACTCTCCAACACTGGGGTGTGATCATTGCGACTTACTTATCTTTACTCACCCAAACTATAGTTGTCTTTGAGAAGCACAAAAGAATGAGGATTAAAAAAGAGACTAAGTAGGCTACTGTAAAAAAGAAAAAAAATGTCTCCCAAGAGGCTTAAATGGGAAGTGACTGCACAACAATCTGAGGATTACATAAAGGATTTGAGGGAGAAGCTCCGGATATTCCTCCTTATCCATTTATCACACCGAAGAGGGCAACAGTCGAAGACCAAATTCAGCGACCACTTGTTTTTAAAAGCCGAGGTATGGAAATCTTGATAAAGGAAGTGCGGGGCTGAATTAAGGATGCTTCAAAATGGATTTCATTAAGTCCAAAAAGAAATATTAGGTTAGAAGTAAGCAAACGAGGCGAGAATGTTAAGTAGTGATACTTCAATTTTATGCTGCTATAGTAAATTATCAGCCATTTGCCTTTAAATGAACCCTGACTTGAGAGTCTGAAGAAAATGGCATTCCCTGTCCTTGTCAGAGTCCTCGGGGAGCACCGACTCCAAGTAGTTTTTGTCTCTCTGGTTTTGTGCGTCATTATTATTTTTTAAAGCTATCATGTTATTCCGTAAGCCTGACTTAGGTCAGATATGAAAGACACTATCCTTAAGGAACTGAGGGAAAAGAAATCTCTATGGAACAAAAATAGAAGCTTGAATAGTACTGTAGTGAGAAAGACTGGAGAGAAACCGCAGAGGAGGAAGGTAAGAATCCTTACCGCCACAGTGATGACAGTAAACACCCTTTCTGTCCTAGGAGTCATTATTCTGACCAGAGACAGCACAATTGAGACCCTGATGAGGAGCACATGCAATTACTCTCTCTTAATAAAATCTCATAGTTCCAATTATACCCCAGCACAATGGCCACCGCGCTTGGCTGCTGATTGAGTTCAGTTCACGTGGGACTTGTGGCGAATAGCACTCTTCCCGCTCCCTCCCCTGCCGCACAAGCCTCTCTGCTGTTTCTATCAGCTGGATCCTTTCACGTCGCAAGTCTCTTCGCCCTCTACTTTTTCCTAGCTTCATTAGATCTTTACAAAGGCTTGAGTCCCAACCCGCAGTCCATCCAATTGATCCAGAACAATCTAAGCATGATGCTCAAACACTTTGAAGAGTTTCTCCACCATAGTCTCAGCCTCAGGTGGTCCGCCCACAGACTGCCCATAGTCAAGTTCCCCAATGTGAGATACAGATTGCATATATCTCACACCATGAACACATCTTTTGAGTCAACACTGTAAAAAAATGTTTTTGAGGTAATTTTTATGAATTCATCAGTCATGTGTTCAAACAATTTTCAGTTGTTACATAACATTTCAAAGTGTTTAAATTACTTTTTAACTGTTTTTATGTTAGGTGGTACAACCATAAAGCTGTATGTACATATACTGTATTTGTACCATCAGGAAAGTCTGTGAACATTCTAGGCTTGGAACGTACCAGGCGACGTCCTTGACACCAGCGGGGACGTTCTGAGAATGTTCTGGGAACATCAAATTTTCAAATAAAATATGGTCCCCTAAATGGTCAGATAACATCCTTAATGTTCCCTGAAGGTCCCACAAATAGCGTCCCCAAACCCTTAAAAGAACTCCACATCATGACCGCCTCTGAACATTCTAGGAATGTTACCAGGCGACGTCCTTGACACCAGCTGGAACTTTCTGAAAATGTTCTGGGAAGATCAAATTTCCAAATTAAATATGGTCCCCTAAAAGGTTCAGAGAACATCCTGAATGTTCCCTGAAGGTCTGCTAAATAACGTCCCCCAACCCTTAAGAGAACTCGACATCATGACCGTCTCAGAACATTCTAGGAACGTTACCAGGCGACATCCTTGACGCCAATGGGGGATGTTCTGAGAACGTTCTGGGATCATCAAATTTCCAAATAAAATATTGTCCCCTAAACATCCTGAATGTTCTGTGGCAGTCTGCCAAATAACGTCCCAAACCCTTTAAAGAACTCCACATCTTGACCATCTCGGAACGTTCTGGGAACCTAAGGGCCCGTCCACACGGAGACGCGTATCACTGTACTGTATCGTATACATTTTTTATCGTATTGGCGTTTCGTCCACACGGATCCGCCGTTTTGGGAGACTGAAACCGCTATTTTTTGAAACCGGGTCCTAAAGTGGATAAATCTGAAAACGACACCCTTGCGGTTTCGTGTGCACAGCCAAGCCGTATATTTTGTGAAACGATGATGTCATCACATCACGTTTCGGCTGCGTCACACGGCTTGCGTTCGCCATCTTCGTCTTCTTCTTCTTGGTTCGTATACAGCACGCAAGGTTATGCGCATGCTCAAAGTCTTCTTCTCCATGTATAGTGTATATATGTGGCAGAATTACAGCGCCCCATACTGGTCTGGCATATATACTACACCGTTTTCAGTCGGTTTCAGTGGTTTCGTGTGTACGCAGATATTTCTACCAGAAAGATTCGGGAGAATGAACAGTGTGACAATTATCCATTTATTAACAACCCGGCAAGCAATCAAGTATTTTGGCATAGCTCGCAGTCTGAGGGTCTGGACTCTGGATATCCTGCCTGAAGATGAAGGCAGAGGCGCAGCCGAACCCCGTGGAGTCTGGAAGGGACCATCCTGGGGTGGTAGGTTAGATGTAAAAAGGATTTTGACTTGGAGGTGGGGTGGAGGATGGCGGTGAATTGGCGCGTCAGCATCTGCGAACTCAGACATGGATAAGTACCGATCTTTTATACTCAAGTATTAGAATGTGATTGGCTAGATAAGAGAGTAGAAGTGACGTGACAATTAAGTCTTCCTGGCAGAACTTTACGCTAGAGCTTTCATTTCTTGAGACGACGCCGTGTTTACGGAATTTTTTACAGAAAAAAAATGATCGGATAGGGAATGCACCGGCTTCATGTGGACGTGGCCTTACTAGGTGACATCCTTGGCACCAGCGGGGACGTTCTGAGAACGTTCTGGGAAAGTAATATTTTTAGCAGGGGTACTTTTCAATTATCTCAACAGCTTTTAAACCTACTGATATTTATAACATTTCTGTATATGAAAGGTTTCAAAATTGAAATTATGCCATAGTATTTCATTTTTAATTTGTATTATTAAGACACAATTTTAAATAGTTTTCTTAGTCTGTTCATTTGTTCAGACAGTTGCACCACATATAAAAAATTATGTCAAAATTATGTTAACATTTTAAGAGTTTCTTTTTTTTTCATTATGATATCAGAACAGTTTTGGCATTTAACATTTAACTTCATACCAAAATCTAAATGAATTTGGAAATTAAATGTTCATCATAGAACAGGTGTATTTTAAGTCATTTTATGAATTGATAAATTGCAATTTTATTTGTTGTAATTCTAATACTAGTAAATGCTAACAAATTAATCACACAGATTTCTGTAATTGTGATTAATCGCATTACATGAAGAATCTTCAAATGAATGAGGAAACAATATAAAGCTGCTTTTTAAAATATTTTTTTATAATCTAATCTGTAAATAAATTAAAACAAGTGGCTTGTCTTTAAGGTTAGGAGGGCAGTACTTAGAGGTTACCCTTGGGTGTGGTGTATTCTAGTGGTTAAAGATCTGAGCTATTAACTGGAAGGTTGCAAATTGAACCCATAAGTGGTGGGTGGTGAACTTTTACCGTTGTTTCCTTGAGCAAAGCACTTATCCCAAGGTTCATGTGCATCATGTAATCAATGCTTCAGACAATGACACAGTAGAAAGAAACAGGAGAGGGCTGGTTTGAATAAACATGTGAAGTGCTGGTGCGATGTTGGTTGCAATAGTGTAGTTCGTTATATGCCTTTATTACATGTATACTGATGAGCCAAAACATTATGACCACCCACCTTGGTCCTCCGATTGTCTACAATACCCCTGAGAGTGTCCTGTTTTTCCTGCTTGATAAATGTAAGCAGCACAGTACAAAGCTTCATGTGTTTGTCATAACCCAAAATAGATCAACATTAAGTCTTAAAATAAAGAAAATAAGCAATGGTAGGAGGATGTTAGTATGCGCAAACAGCAGGAAACTCTTGATATTTGTGCAGTGTGCACATATTAAAAGATTAATTCCGATGTGAAACACACAAACCTTAAATTTCAACTCAGATCCCACACCTCTGCATCTAGAAATCTTTGTATATACTTTGCAAGTTTTTTTCTCAGTCTTGGTCATGGTGTGTGGCAGGGCCGACATGAATGCCCTTGAAAATACAATCATCAGACTCCCAGGGGAAGTTCTTTTGAGGTTCAACAGAAGTCAACAAGAGTTGCATTTTCCCCTGCTGTTATGGGGCTGTCAGCACAGCTGATGGTATAGAAGCCAAATCCTATCACACACCTGCCCACAGCACAGAAAGCTGCTGCTCATTGTTGCCTTTAATGTAAAACAAGAAGTATATGGGCAACCACAACATAATTAATTGGCACAATCCTAAACCTGCTCTTGGTTATTTGCTGTGAAATGCTTTGAAAGCTCAAATTCCCCCTAAAGCCTCCACAAGCTGTCCTGGACCACCCTACTGAAAACACTGGCTTAGACTAGCTTGAATTAACATGCTGATCCAGGCTGGTTTATACTGGTTTGATGCTGGTCTAGCTGGTGGATTTGCATAGCTAAGCTTCTATGCACCACACCCAGCAGAAAATATTGTAATTTTAACAGGAAAACATGCTAAGATAAAAACCTGTTAATTGGTTAACAATAAGTACACTACCGTATGTGTTCTTATCATTATAAAGTAATGAATTTGTTGACTAGATGCTGCATTAGTGGAGTGCGGACATTAGTAGCCTACCTCAACCAGTTAAAGCAATGTGACAAAAACACAATCAAGTCAAACCCAAATGTTTACCATCTATTTGAATTAGTTCGTATCCAGCTGGTCACTTTAATGCATTCATTGTGCTGTAAAGGGCCATATTTAAAGCTAGTGACATGAGAAAGCAAACTGTGTCGTCATGCAGCCGACAGAAATAAACCAGAAATTGTGTCTGTATTTTTTATTGTGTCTGTAATACATATTTTGTTATTTTGATTAGATAATTAAATGTACTAATATATTATACAATATGACAGGTGAAGAATAACACTGATTATCTCACCATCACGGCACCTGTTAGTGGGTGAGATATATTAGGCAGCAAGTGAACGTGTTAGAAGCAGGAAAAATTGGTAAGTTTAAGGATTTGAGCGAGTTTGACAAGGGCCAAATTGTGATGGCTAGATGACTGGGTCAGAGCATCTCCAAAACTGCAGCTCTTGTGGGGTGTTTACGGTCTGCAGTGGTCAGTATCTATCAAAAGTGGTCCAAGGAAGGAACAGTGGTGGACCGGCGACAGGGTCATGGGTGGCCAAGGCTCATTGATGCACGTGTGGAGCGAAGACTGGCCCGTGTGGTCCGATCAAACAGATGAGCTACTGTAGCTCAAATTAATGCTGGTTCTGATAGAAAGGTGTTTCACAGTTTGTTGTGTATGGGGCTGCATCGCTGCAGACCGGTCAGGGTGTCCATGCTGACCCCTGTCCTCCGCCCAAAGCGCCAACAGTGGCACGTGAACATCAGAACTGGACCAAGGAGCAATGGAAGAAGGTGGTCTGGTCTGATGAATCACCTTTTCATTTACATCACATGGATGGCCAGGTGCAATGTTCTGCTGGGAAACCTTGGGCACCATGTACGCCCTTTCATGGAAACGGTATTCCCTGGTGGCTGTGGCCTCTTTCAGCAGGATAATGCACCTGGCACAAAGCAAAAATGGTTGTTTTAAGGCGCACAACCACAAACATATCTATTTTGTCTGTCTGTCTGTCTGTCTCTCTGTGCATATCCCTATGGTCCTGTCTTAAACAAATGCCATTGATTGAGCAAATGTTGCTGTGTCAGGCTGGTTGGGGTACCCAAACAAACAGAACAACGTTTTGATAGCATTACAGAGCCGCATACTGTGTCTGAAACATGAAATAATACCTTAAATAATAAAACATAAAATAAAATCTGTTACTGAAATGTCTATCACACAAGCCGGTGTGTGTTTCAGCGGTTGGTGATACGATTAAAAAATGCAGCCTGATGGAACAGTTGAAAGAAATAAATTAATTCATGATTCCAACTGTACTATGGAATAATCATAAGTCATTTTATGTCCACTTTGATATCTCTAAAGCTCAAATGAATTTGTTTTAGATCATGAAATGTGACCATTATGGTGACTGAACACTGCCTGTTAAGGCATTGCCTGTCTGGTGACCAGCATTCAAAGCACAGCATTTGTTGGTCCTCTCAGCAGGACATTGTTGGTTACGAGCTTATCCACTGACCTGGGCAGACGGGCATGTCGACTTTATCATTGACGCTCCGATATAGGTCAGAGAAATCTTGCTCAGACGCTCTTTTCCCGAGTCTGCTGTCAGCTGATTATGTCAGATTAATTTCCTTTGGACCTTTGAACGGGCGTTCCTTTGATGTGCTTTGATTCACTTTGATTCACTGAGATTTATTTATTTGACTCAGTGCACTCGCCTCGCGTGGACCGCGATAGCGTGATGATAAAGGCCGAGCATTAGATCTGTTGGGTGCCACGCTGCATTTCCCCTTGACAAATCCGCAGAAGTTTCTAGCCTCTCAGCCCTCCGTTTGGATGACAGCCTGAGCTCTCAGACAGAAGAGATGGACAGCAATGCAGCTGCAGGAAGGACTGAGAGATGGAGAGAAATTGAAAGTGGGGGTTGCGAGAGAGAAGGACAGAAGAGGGTACAGACAGTGAAAGAATGACATAGAGAGAGAGAGAGAGAGAGAGAGAGAGAGAGAGAGAGAGAGAGACGACCAAGAGAGAGATTGATTACTTCAGGGCTTGACACAAGCTGGCACCCATCAGTAATCCTTCAGTGACACCCTTCCGCTGTCATGAGCTCAAAGTCTGGTGCGCTCTCTAAATCCTACACATACACTTTAACACTCTTAGGAATGGCAGTCTTTTTCTGTTCTCCTGGGCTTCCAGTGACTGACAAGCGGGAGAGTAGTGACTTTGAGGAGTTTAGGCTAAATATGATGAGCTTTTCAGCAGAACGCTTAGGCGCTGTCACAGATGAGCAAAGTAGGAAATTGCAGCGTATCTGTTGCTGTGTAGAGAGAAACTCCAGCTCTCATGCGATGAGGTATCCTGTGTGGCTGATCCAAGTGGTCAAGATTTGGCTGGGTAGCATTGTCTGCTTAGGCCCTATACACAACTACACAATCTAACAGCAAAAATCAGCATCTTCCATTGAAAGAATTGGTCCAAACGTAGCCTCTGTAGTAGTTCTGTGTATTCTGACAATATTGTCACAACAGCTACTATACAGCTCCGAACGTTGCGTGACCCATTCTGTTCACAACACCATATTGGCAAGCGGGACCAGCAGACAGCAAATATGAAATGAATGACGCCAGCATGAGTTTCGAGTCAACAGAGTTCACTGCGCACTTTCATTCAAAAGACATAGACCTGTACAAAGCACAACTTAATCGATTAAACATAACAGATCCCTATAATGCCCCCGGGGTGCTTTTCATATGGATCGATAAAGAAATGGATAGCTTTCCTGTCAGGACACCTGTTGCACCAGCTGGTTACAACTAGCCCAGTTTAGACATAAATGGGCACTAAGTTACATCTTATGCACTACTAAATATTCTGCATTGCACCATTAAACTTAGTTGAAGCCTAAATCTATGTAAACGAAATATTTATAGAAGCTTCCAATCAGGAGAAACAATAATGGAGATAATAAAATAGCAGGCAGGCTGAACTGCATCAATAAGCTCTTGTTTGACAGACTTCAGGTCTTTAGACGTACAGTATATGATAATTCTGACATATACATGCGCTTACATTTTAAGAGAGAAAACATGAATAGATTACTATGGTAGCGGCTAACATGAACCCGTCCAAAACAGCGCTGCTGTGTGCATCTGTCCCATTGGTCCGTGTTGTGCATGTCAAGTCAAATCAGTTATAATCAATAAATGTTTTTTTGTGTGTTTTTTCCAGTATTTATTTATTATTAATTTCGTTTAAAATATCCTACAGTTTCTGAATGTTATTTATATATAATAGCACGTATGTTATTCATGATTAAGTATCGTATTTAATGGGAACTTATTTTTATCATTAGTTACGTGAGGCAAAAGTAGTAAGAATGAAGAATAAACTGAAATTCACTGCATTTCGACAACTTACTATGATAAAATGATTTCCCATTTGCTTTCCCCCGCCTGTTCTGGCATCCTGGCGCACAGAAGCATGTTGAAATAGTACGTTTTAAACAGTCTGGTTTTATTTTTAAATATTTTTTAAACCACTGTAGATAAGATGCTACAGCCGCTCTAGCGCTCCGTGACGTCAACCCCTTGAGCTGTATAGTGTCCATATATATGTTTGATATGTGTTTGTGTGTATATACATCCAGTATGTGCAGATTTATTAGATGTATGACTATAATGTTATTTTTCTGCTATAATATACAGTTTATATCACAATTTATATAATATATGTATTCATAGTTAATATATTCATTTAACTTTTTTTGGCATTTAACAGCCATACTTTTCATTAAAAAAATAATTTTGTTGTATGAAATATCTAAACATGCAATATATCAAAATAAAGAACAGACCGTTTTATTTTAGCATATTTTAGCTTTTTTTTTATGTGGGTGAGTTTAATAAAAAAGCAATTTTTTGATCAAAAAGCTGAGAAATCATGTTTTTGTCTGGAACAGATTCAGAACGATGATCAAAACATAGATGGAGTAGATTGAGTCCATCAAAGTCTTCAATGGCTTCAAAGTCCTGTAGCTCGTCATGGGTCGATATTTCATTCAGTAGGTAGTTTTGATTTATATGCTGTTTAATGTTGATGATTGCTTTATTTTAGATTTGCATCATCTTACATATGAGATCACTCATTTCTGCTTCTTCCTTGCCTGTGTTTTGATCGGGAGAATTTAAGCGTGTATAACAGTGAAAACACGGAATGCAGGCAAATTCTGTATTTGGCAGGAAAGTGTTTTCTCATAAATAACGGAAAATTCTGTGTTTGGCGGGCAAAGAGTTAATATATAAGCTTTAATTAAGTCATGTATGCATGTAAATATTATCATAGAAATAATTCTGATTATCTCAGATATAGTCACTGGGAGAAGTGGAAATAGTAATGGACAGCTTTTTCCAGTCTTTTCCAGGCATAGATGGAATTTGTTTTATTTTTCTAACAGTATATTGCTGTGTGAACATGATAGTTACTGAAGATCTAGACTAAATGTGAGCATGCATTTACTCATCTCACTTACACAAAAAAGACTCTGTATTCCTCAAAATGAATAAAAACAGGGACGCGCAAACTCAAAAAAATTATGCAACCCTGTGTTACATATCATAAATATACTTTTTGTATTGAATCTCACTTTATTAACCAATGTCTTTGCTGTTGACCTTTGATGAGCTTTCAACCATAATAATAGGCAAAAATGACTTTAGTTAAATATCACATTTGTGTTTCATTTGTTTGTATTGCTTAATTAAGAAAGTTGAACTTTCTTCTTCTACATCAAATTCTGCAGTTCATCTGAAAGGTTTGTTTGAGCTACAGGCTTGAATTTATTGGTTTTTACTAATTTCACACCAAAAGTGAACAATTTTCAAACAAATGTAAAACTTATTATTATTATTATTATTATTATTATTATTATTATTATTATTATTATTAACAGCCCAGCTATAAGAAAAAAATAATGCAAAAGTGTAACATCATTTCATAAAAAAGTAACTTGCAATTAGTTAATTTGCTAGGGAGTAACTTACTGTTGAAAAGCATTTCTTTTAAAAGTAACTTTCCCCAACACTGATTATTATCTACTTCATATTTTATTTATGTACATTATATTACAATAAAAATGTTCTGCACCTGAGAATTTTCCTCCAATTTCCTGAGTGAGATCACTTATCAATTTCTTTTTCTGGTAACACTTTATTTTGATGGTCCCTTTTGACCATTCTGTTGATTATGAGTAACTGCAACTACATGTCAGTTAACTCTTATTAGAGTATTAGTAGACTGTCTATATCTGCTTTATTTTGATGCTCCCTGACAGACATTCACTTACTATAAGTAACTTTGCAACTACATGTTTAAGGGGTCATGAACTGAGAAATCAGCTTTCCCTTGAGCTTTTGATATATTAAAGGTCACGTTAATGTAAGAATTTCCTGTAAGTTTCAGCGCTGAAAACGTCCTTGTTAGTCAAAGAGAAGCTTTTATTGACACCAGGCCCAGCAAACGATCAATCTCAGAATATGCCAGGCTGTGACGTCAGAGTGTGGTGAAACACCATCTCAACAGAAGAAGAACAACGCCTGATTCTGCAGCCCCACCCACCGACTCGTGCCTGACATGACACAGGCCTACATAGAGCTAAACCGGATCAAACTTCTAAGCAATAAACATGCAGCATAAGCTTAATTCGGATTCCAATATTATGAATGCATGGATTAACTTTATTTTAAATAAAGATCCAGCTCACTTGGGGAAGACATTGCGTGTTTGTTCCTTCATTTCACCACGGATTCGTTTGTAAACAAGAAACTGGATTTGCAGACAGGATGAGATTACATGAATGAATGAAGCAACACACTAATGATGTAAAAAAAAAGTTAAATTTTTTTTTATACGTGATAGTATTGCATTGTTACAGATCATTTGATATTTATTGATTAATGTGTACGTGTCTAACTGAACATACCTTAGCACGCTGTCAGAGAATGGAGAATCCTTTATTTGCGGTTGTTGGTTCATTGGGATTAGGTATCAGACTTGTGTATGGGCCAGGGATCGCAAAGCCCAACAACCCGGGGCCGTGTTTTATTTGTGTTTGTTTTTTGCGAGTATGTGTGTGTGTGTGCATGTACGGTTTGCGGTTATATCCACGATCGGGCGGGACAAGTAATAAAAAATAAAAAAAATCCAATCAATCGCGGATTGGCGAGAGATAAATCATTGTGTTTTTTGATAAAGATATTTTGCAAGCCCAGTGGGCGAATCATTCCAGTTGCCGTTTCCCCACACGCTTTCAAAACAATTCCTCACGTGTATTCACAGGGGACCCAAAGCTCATTAAATATCCAAATCTTATCCAATCCTATCCGTGGGCGTTTACTTCCAAGTTTTCAGTGCGGCACGCCCATAAAAACCGAGCGTTCCAGGAAAGACTCTCAAAACCAGGGTAGAAAATAGCCTATTACTTATTCATTATGATGTTTTTGAATGTAAAAACCACACAAACGTTATAAGTTGACCTCAGACAACAGTATAAAGCCAGTTCATTACAACTTTAACATATTCTACTAACCCTGTCAGTCTACTAATACTCTACTAACACTTTAATGAGACTTGTAGGTGCAACATTACTCATAGTCAACAGAATGTGCTAAAGGGACCATCAAAATTAAGTGAACCCCTTTACCTTTTTCGTATTACATGCAATATATCACATAATGTTATAATATAATTTGACTGTGGCAGCTGAGCGATTGCCATTGGGAATGCTAACGGATAGCTTTCACCAGGCATAATGGACCTCTTTGATGTCAGTCTGATTCCCCAAATTATCCCTTGTCTGCATCCCAAAGTCCTCCTCCTCATGCATCAAACATCTCTAGAATTGTATATGCTGCAGTGTCTCTGGACAGTACTTGCTGTTAGTGCCCTAGCTCTACCTTCAACAACCCACATAACACATATACTCACTAGGCCGGTAGGAATCAGTGAGCCATCTTTCTATTCTCTCCTCCTGGACAGATCCTCACAGTGGAGCGGTTCAGATTGATTGGCTCGGTATTGATCAGAACATGTGCCGGGGCTAAAAGCGAAAGGGATGGTTCTGTGCGCCCCACAGCTTAATGGAGAGGAGCCCAGTCTAGCCTGGCTCTTTTGATCCACAGAGGATTAGAGGAGATTGCTGTGTACGAAAGCAGGAAGATGCTGGTCCATCAGACAGCTCGTTCAGCAGACGTGAGCAGAATGAGTCAGGGTGTGGCATCAGTTTGTGAACGTGTGAAGAGGATTCAGTCCGTTGTTCAGATGCAGATAAACATGCATAATGTCGCGGTGTTTTTCATGAGGTAGAGCAGGCAGCCGTGCGACTTCCTCTACCTCATTTCAGGATTAATTACCCATTTCAACAGACAGCTGGAGGATCTGACCCATGTGCTATGTAAACACTCCTGGATTGTTCTATATTCTGAGCATGGACACCCACTGAAGAGCATCAACAACACCCTGATGAGAGTTTGCTCGCTCTCTCTCGATGGTGGAATCGGTCTGTTTTCTCAGCTACTTCAGCACGGCTGATTAATATCCCACCACAGCGTTCAAGAAAATATCTGTCTTCTCATGTTTGTTTGTGACCCAACAACGATGACTCTTAAACAGTACTATTACTGCCAGCTCAATATGTGACATATTAATCATATAGGCTGAGGTGGAATGTGCTCATTTTGAGGGAAAATTTGTGCAATCTGTTGATTAGATTAAAATGTGTGAAGTGGAACTGAAAAAATGCAGCACTTGAAAGAATGCTTCTTTTGAGTCTTTTATTTAATTTTATTGTAGTTTATTTCCTGAACGAATGACTCTTATGAATCACTTATTTTTAGTAAATTGAAAACATGGCCACCATTGTAGTTTGATTCTTAAACTAATGGCTCTAACGAGTCGTTGCGTTATAGTGAATCAAAAACATAGAGCGTAACCATTGTAGTTTGATTCCTGAACAAATGACTCCTATGATTCACTTCTTTTTAGTGAATTAAACATATACAGCACAACCAGTGAATAAATTGTGAAAAATTAGTTGTTTATAGCAAATCAAGCACGTGTTATTGAATTCATGCAGAATCTAAAAAAAAAAAAAAAAATGTATAAACAAACCTTTTGCTTTTTTTATTTTTATGATTTATTAATGAAACAGTAGCACCATGTGGTTATTGTCATCGAAAACAACCATTAGCATTGTAATTGTCAACTGAAATAAAGATGACATAAACATAGAATAAAATATAAATATTGGATTAATTTTCATTGAAAAATTTATGAAAATTAAAAATGTTGCCTTGACAACAAACAAAAATAAAATCAATTTAAATTGAAGTACTAAATTACTGAAATAAAAAAAATATTATAGCTTAATAAATATAAATGTCATGTGCACATAACAAAATTTAAATGAAAACAAAAAATATAAGCGTATTAAAAATATTATAAATATATAAATAAAATACTAAATGAACAATAATGAAATTAAATTATCACATTATTTGGCAGTGGAGTTTAATTTCTTTTTCTAAGTTAAATTATTGCAGATTAAAAAGTCTAGAGTCACTCAATTTTATACTCTCTTTTTCAGAGTACTTACATGTTAATTATGTATTGACATATAAAGAAAGTTTAAACAAATTTGGACAAAAGTGTTTTAGATAATTCTTACCCTACCTTTAATGTGTGTGTGTGTGTGTGTGTGTGTGTGTGTGTGTGTGTGTGTGTGTGTGTGTGTGTGTGTGTGTGTGTGTGTGTGTGTGTGTGTGTGTGTGTGTGTGTGTGTGTGTGTGTGTGTGTGTGTGGACTGGTAATCCCTACGGTATGGGGACAAAATGTCCCCACAAAGATGGCAATATCCAAATTTTTGTCCTTGTGGGGACATTTTTGTGGTCCCCATGAGGAAAACATCTTATAAATCACACTAAGTGATGTTTTTGAAAAAGTAAAAATGCAGCATGTCTCCTGTGATGGGTGTGTGTGTGTGTGTGTGTGTGTGTGTGTGTGTGTGTGTGTGTGTGTGTGTGTGTGTGTGTGTGTGTGTGTGTGTGTGTGTGTGTGTGTGTGTGTGTGTGTGTGTGTGTGTGTGTGTGTGTGTGTGTGTGTGTATGACAGTCATTTTAGAAAGGCAGGGATAAAGAAACTCTGATCAATAAGCTCAGCTTGATATTCACAACAGTGAGTCTGAGGGAAGTTTGTGCAAAACAGTGTTTAAAAAAAAAGTTGAGGCTGGCCTTTCAATAATTAAGACAGATTTGGGAAAGAAAACATCTCTTAAAGAACGAGTAAGAGTGAGCGCTTTGATAATATCCCGCTGATTCATAAAACATTCATACGCTTTTCATTCTCAAACTTGTCAGGCACATCTCGGCACCTTGTTCTCTTCTTTTGATACGCAGGTCTTTGAGGCTGTGTGGGCTCTACCAAGATCTATAATCACAGCTCTGAGCTCTTTCTAAATCTATTTGATGAAAAAAATATATTCCATTTAGAAAATAAAGGATCAAACGGTCATTATTCAAAATTATGTGGTCGACTTTAAATGCAAATGCAAAAGGTTATCCCTGCCCTTTGACTTTGAGAGTATCCCACGGCATATTACTTTATGAAGTGCACTGATCCCGTGCAGAAAAGCTGGCTCGGCTACAGTAGACGGGGAGAGGAACCGCGGATTTATCCGCAATCTGATTTACTTTCATCGAGTCGCACGCTACGAGATAGGCACTTAAAGTGATGAAGCAGAGCGTCAGGTTTATGTTCCTCATGGCGCTCGCGCAAATGACTCGTGGCATGTGATCTACGCCACAACAGCCTGTAAGGGAGCGTCAGATGGTCTCTCAGGCCTGATTAAGGAGCCGCACGACGTATCTGAATATCTTATGTCGAAAAAAAAACATCTTTGAGAAGTAGAAGTGTACAACTGGAACCATGGGAGCCGAGTGGGTGGGGTTGCTGAAGGCAGAACAGTTCACAAACCTTCAACTGCTTCGGGCTAAAACAACTGTGTTCTTTGCAGGAGTGCCAAGCATACGGTGCACACAGAACTCGGCGTGATCAGACTTCTCAGTTGGCATGCGAGATGGAGCGCGGTGTGCCAGCACTCTTTTCTTTCCCTCGGAATGGTCTGGTTTTCATCAGCTTTCCATCGATGAGATGGCTCACAGAAAAGCTGTCATCTTTCAGCTGACAGGCCATACTCCACAGAAGCTCTGAGTGAAGAGGTGTGTCTGTGTCCACCTGCTTCTTGTCAAAGTGGCAATAAAAATAGTGAAGGGAAACTGAGAATCTCTCCTGCCGGGATAAGTAGAAATCTTTTCATTGTGGTTACAGTATGTGAACCAACACTGCTGGTCACCAGCGTGTGATGTGTGTTCAGGCCTTGTGAAAAAGAACTACACTTTAGCATACTTTTAAAAGTGTACTTATTATGGAAATAAACCATAGACTGTAAAAAAATATGGACGTAGTGTCCGTGACGTCACCTATAGGATTAAGCAGAGCCGTTTTGAAGTGTAAAGTAGGGCCGAGCTGGCCGTTGCCATCTTGCAACGCGTCACCGCGTGTCACTCCCAGATAATAGAAAATGGGCAAAGAGGCGGGACGTGGGCGGAGCTTTGGTGACGAGTTGACTAACAGACAGCAGATGAATGGCTATCCACCACTCAAAGTGGCCACGCCCTTAATTATGCAGAACTTTAAGGCTTTATATAATGTAAACGAATGAGTTATAAAAAAAATCAACCCCCTCACAGTTGTCATGAAGGGCAAAATTAGCCATTTAGACCAAAACTAGAATTTGTACCAGGCTGTAATCATGTTTTATTCTGTTGTAAAGTTGGGCATTTTAACATGGGTTCTGCTCACTTCTGGAGCCTGTCCCTGGTGGCCAGTCGATGAACTGCAGTTTAATTCACTTCGTATCGGCTTCAAGAGAGATCGCGGGAGGTTGCCGCTTGAAATAAACCTGAACATTTTTTTTTTCCGCTTAAACGAAAATGTGTTGTAGTTTAAATGTATACTAAAGGTGCACTATGTAGGATTTTTGCAGTCAAATATCCAAAAACCACCAGGCCAGTGTTATATATTTTGTTCAGTTGAGTTCTTACAATAACCCAAATGTTTCCAACTATTTGTAAATTGTGAGAAAATCGCTATTTTTACCAATGAACCGGGACGTGTGAGCATAGCGTCTGAGGGAGTCGCCTGTCAATGGCGTCATATCTGCGTTACCCTAGTTTCCGGTTTGATTTTGCAGAAACGCTTTACTCTCACTGCAGTGTGAACAAGTGTCACAGCAGCCGCCGAGAGAATGCACAGAGTAACGTCATAACATCATTGTAAACACACTTAAATGTATCTAATATAATAAACAGAGCTGCGTTACCTCATACTCATGACCGGAAAAGCGGAGATTGAGCCGGCAACTGTGTCCCGTCATAATAAAAGTCCCGCTACTCGCGAGCAGTGTGTTTGTTGAACAATCTCTCCAGCGGCCTTACTCAGCTCCCTCAGCACTCGCCCCTGCTCTGCTTCATATACAGTAAAGTTAATAATCGCATCCATGAACATGATTTCTGCCCGAGTCCAATCCCGATTCTTTTCCACCGGCTGTGAGGTGAAGACAACATGTCCAAAGATTCTGCGCTCAAACTTAACGTCATCAAACTACGCCTTTGTTTTGAACAGGCGCCCTCTAGCGGACGGAAAAGTCACATAGTGCACCTTTAAATGCAATTAGCTGAACTTGAGAGTGTTTTAAGGGATAGTTCACTCAAAAATGAAGATGTGGTCATTTATTACTCACCCTCGGGTCGTTCCAAACACAAAAATCCCAAACCTAAATCCAACCATCTTTGGAACACAAATGAAGATAGTTTGATACTTAAGTGGCCTTTAATTTCCTTGATATTATATTATATCATATGAAAGCACAGTTTTTTTAAATATACATCTTTTAAGATCTGAAGCCCACTAGTTCATATCCAATAGAATTAAGCACACTTCTTTTATACAAGGGAGAAGCTGGTCTCCTGCATGGCATGCTGCTGTGCTGATGTTCCCACCAGTCAAAAATTATACCGGCCAACCAAGTTCACCGGCCCTAACCAGTATGGAAATCGATTACAGTCTAAGCTGGTCTTTTCAGCAAGGATAGATGTTTGTAGGTGTTCTCAAAGACAAGTCAGTTCACTCGTTGGCCATCTTGGCAACATCCCTGTCCAGCTATTTACTTTGTTGGTAACCCCTGCGTAACCCCTGCGTAAGTCAGCCCCTGCTGGAAATGTTCTATCTCCACCATACTGTGGAAACACATTTCTCCCTTGATTTCAGTTGCAAACCCAGCAAGCAATTTTTTTTAAAAGAGCTTAATAGCCAGGAATTGCTGGGAAATGTCTGTGTATTCTGACACTTTTGACATTGTGATATTTTCTTGTATGTTTAACTTTATTGAGCGATTGTTCACATGGCATTTATGCCTGTCGCATTCCAGCAAAGTACTTTTTCTGCCATTACAGTACAGCAGAAATGGTGTAGAGTGGTGCTATTCGACGCTCAGTCATTCTGTTATTAGAGGAGATATTTGGATAAGACAGAGGAGAATGGGATTGGAGCGGACCACTGGCATGGACATGGGTTGCCGGAAGCGCTGTTGCGTCATATGCTGGAGCGCTGTCCGCAAGGCTATGGCCCTGAACCAAAATTAATTTGAATTATAATGTAAAATAGAAGAGGTATATTCAAGTAATTGCTTGTGTGAATTATATTTTTAATATGTTTATGAATGAATTAATAGTTAAGTCAAAACAATAACCTTGATGTAATTTACCCATTGGTCAGAATGTGAAAGAGGAAGTAATATGAAATTTCCCACTTATTGCATTTTATTTCTGATCAAAATCACTTGAAATCACCTCACATTGTGATTTAGGATTTTCAAGCGGATTTGCATGCAGAATGATTGTTCCATTAATTTTTCGACAAGTGGTCCGTCTCCTTATTCTTTCTCTGATGTTATGCACTACCATAGATATTATGCGCCCAGAAACATGATCTCAGAGAAAAGCTCCCAAGTCATATAGATCACAATTGATCTCTCAGTGGTATTGACAGCATGGAAGTGTTTGTCAGCCGTGCACATTCCACTTGTTCATTATGACCCTTGGGGTCTGTACGACTAACTGCAGTCGCTCAGAAGCTGCCGGTCAATATAAAGACGTGTACCAGAGACAGACCGCATTCACGACCTGTCTCACCTGTAATTACAATGTGCCATGCACATGGCAGCAGCGCCTCCACTCTAATTAGCCTCAGATCCATGGACTCAATTCAAACTCATGTCTCTGAGAAGTTTCTGGATTCACCTCAGATTTGTCTGATTCACAGCCGGTGCCCAGGTTGCGTCGACGTGCCGGAGTCATGACCTCGGCAACTCTTCGTTCCGCCCGTCCGTCAGGTGGGTAACCGGTGTGCGTGTGTGGGAGAATGTAGATGAAGATTGGTGTTGAATCTTTAAAGAGCCCGGCGCCTGTCTTTCTTGTTTAGCACGCTGCTCATGAGCTTGCGCCTGCAAGGTTCGGATATTTCAATTAAAAGCAAAGCTGAGAACTGTGGTTAAAAGCATGGAGGGCAGCTATGCGCCACTGCTCCCCCCCTTCCCTACTTCTCCGACTCCGTCGCAGAAACACAAAGGCTATTTTCGGAGAGCCAATGCACAGTGGGGCGAGCAGACAGGCCGAGGTACTTGCCTAAAAGCACTCATGACTTTTTAATTTTTGTGGCTGAGGGGCTGTCGTCCAGCGGTCATGGAGCACACCCTAATGTCGGCACAAAATAGAGGGATCAAATCCTCACCCGTCGAGTTGGCTCTGTCAGAAAGTGAGAGAGGGCGAGGGGAAAGTGGGTAGAGAGTTGCGAGAAGGAGCGAAAGTGTTAGATTAGTGCATTTCAGAAGTTAGCCTACTCGCAAAGGACAAAGACTGATAAGAAGACCGTGAAATAGCCTACAAAAGAGGACAAAGAACAGGGGACTGACAGACAGAGATACTTTGCATCATCTGACTAGTGAACAGAGAGAGAGACACAGAGGACAAGATGAGGACGAGCCAGCCATCTCCAGAGAAAACAAAATGATATCTCTTCCAGAAAGAGCACGCTGGCAGACAGTCTCATGGGTGTCATTCGGTATTAACCCATCTCTGTGTCTGATTCATCTGTGGCACCTGTTTCCTACATATGGATTCTTCCCGCCGCAATAATGCAAAACAAATAAATATGTTTGTCATTCTCGTCCTGTCTCGCCCAGTTACGGCGCTTCAATCCAAAAAAGATTTATTGAGTTTGAAAAGCCACATTCAAAAGTGATAGACAGAGAGGGCCTGATGAATTATGTATGCCTGACGTTGAACTCGCCCTATGAGAAGTGCAAAACTGTGTTAGTATTCGAAGGAGCGTGCATACAATGTCAGGGGTGAAAAGGTAATAGGCCATTGTTTCTGAAAGCCTAGGAATAAGTATTTCCACAGGTTCTTTTTTCATCTGTATATGTATACAGTGCCATAGCAAAAAAAATATTTCAATTTTGTCTTGAGACCTGCATGAAAGTAAAGCTTCAGATCTGGACTCAATAAAGCATGCTTTCTGCCATAGTGACAGCTCTTATCTAAAATCAAAATGTAATTTAGTCTATCTGAGAAAATGCTCATAAATAAATCTGAATGTATTAATATAATCCTGCGTGTGAAGTATGCATGACTGTGTTTAAGTGATTCTAATAAAATTCTGAAGCGTTTAATGCCGGTTTAAAATACCAGTGCGCTACTCACCACTGTGACGCCAATGTTCCCTAATGGGTTTCATTTAAATATGTTCGCTTGCGATTTTCTCCACCAATTCATTTCTATCTCGGATATTGTAGATGGAGATTATCCCTGGGATTACATTGTTGGTTGGGGGGTAAGGCGGGGTAAAAAAGACACTCCATGTGTATTTACCCAGAGCTTAGTGATGTAGATGTTAAAAAAATGGGTCTCGCATATGCAAAATAAAAGCGTTGCCCATCTGGCTTCCTTTCAGTTTGTCATTTGCTAATATTCATTTCCAAACGTGGAGAGCTAACAGACATTTACGATGCAAATCGCAGGCTATAACTCTTGTCAGTGTGGCAAGCAGCATTAATCCGCCAAATCACTCATCCCAGCGGGTGCCAGGAACATTAGAGCCACCCGACTCTGACGATGGGACTCCACTGCACTTTGTGATGCCCAGCTTTGTAAAGGCCACCGGGTACGAGCGGGGCCAGTGCCAACAAAGCCGTTCCATTGGCTGAGGCTGGACATACTTTTTATGGATGCTCTATTCCGTGCCTGATTAGAAATGATAGACAAGCGTTTAGTGCTATATCTGGTCTTGAAATGAATATGTTAATTATTGCGTATTACATATCACATTATATTACTGAAGTTAGCAAGCTATTGGCTTAGTCACCTGTATCATATTAAGAGATAAGGTACTTTGAGTGATAATTAGAAAATCTATGTAAGTGTATTTATGATACTTTAGAAACTACTATGAGAAACTATTTTAAAATTGGAAAAAATAATCTCACTGTCATTATCTTTGTTTGAAAAAATAAGCACTGTTATTCTTATTTCTGTTTCAAAATCTTCCCATTTACATATACCTTAGTAGTTTAAAAAAGTGGCAGAGCATTTTTAGAAATTGTATCTGGAATGAGAGGAAACCCAGAGTAAAACTTGTAAAGAAATGGGGGGTTGGCATTGCCAAATTTGGAGCATTACTATTTCTATTACTATTAATTGATGATATATCAAAGTGGAAATAAACTGGGTCACTTGATGCAGTTAGTACATTAATATTCTGTGGGAGAAATTTAATGTATGGGTGAAAATGTTAAATGTTGGAGAACAATTTGCAAAGTGATGAATACTAGCGATCACGAGACGGTTTGTTTACCAGACATAGCAAGAGATCCGGATTTTAAACCAAATACTTTTAAAGGGCCTATAAGATTTGATCCAATTTATGAAGTCAACATGATGAAGACATTTGAGAGCATAGGGAGAAATATGTATTGTCTAGGAAACTATTTTACACATTTCTTTAAATAAGACGTTTTTAAAGGATGTAAATAAAGTAAACATTTAGACAATATTCACCCTCTGTTGTGCTTTGTGATTAAAGTAAGTCAAATTAATAGAGTAGATCATTTGATAGGACGGATAATTAATATATTCAAAGAAATCAAGGATACATGATATTAAAACAAAATGGGGAACTAGACAATAAAATAACAGAAGAAGAAACACAAGTTTGGTTGGAAACAAAGTTTAAAAACCACACTATCTCCATTTTGGAAAGAATATTTTTGGAAAGTTAATATGCGATATTTTATAACACCAGACATCCGTAATCGTTTATCTTTAGGATATTGGAGAAGTTTATACCTGTAAGATAATAAAACAATTTTGGACAGATGCAATTCAGGTAAGGGATGACATTTTTAAGAAAACAAAGATACAAAATATAATTTTGGGTGTAGGACCTATATGCAAATTTTGGAGAAGGCAAGAATCCCCAGTTTTAAAAGATTGGTTAGATATAGTTTATAAATTGCACTCTGTGGAGAGGATAGTATATGAAATAGCAAAATATACATTTAAAAAAGATATGGGCACCTCTCAAATCAAAGAATATAATATAAAATAAAGGAATACATATTACATGAATTACTCTTCTTTTCATATGTAAAAGTGTCTAACTATGTACTCATTGGTTTTTGTTCTAAATGTGTGTGTTTTTTTATCTGTTGGTGGTGGTATAATCACTCAAAAAAAAAGGGAAAGGAAAAGAAAATAGGAATAATTATTAGGAAAAACATATTATCTTTAAAGGAAATGGCCTTTTGAATAATTGTGTTAAATGTGTTTAAAATGAAGGACATAATAAAGTATAAAAAAGACACTTTTGTGTAGCTATAGTGCTGTTATGATCTGTGCGGTTTTCATGAGGCATTAAGAAAAGGAGACAGAATTTTGCGCAACAGCACTCCATCCTAACGGCGATGTAGACTGTCGCCTAGGCCCTGCGGAGATGGTACATAATAAATTAGTAGTTAACTCAAGGAAATAAATAGCAAACATACAGTGGAAGTGAGTGCCGGACTGTGACAAAACTGTCAAACCAAGTTTAATCAATAAACTGAACAAATCTAGTTTAGTTTTGCCACACTGCTCTTGAAACTTTTTCTCTAGAAATAAAACCACTTGTCACGTGGTTGCATTAGCAGTGGTTCTAGGATTTTTTTTCAGTCTTTTTTCACTGGTGCACGGGGGCCCATTTTAATGATCTCGCCTAGGGTCTCCACAAAGGGCAGATTATGGTCCGGCAAGGCTCCAGGAAACCTTTAATGTCCAAAAAAAGAAAGAAAAAAAAGCATTGCAAACATGAGAAAAAACTTGCAGTTGAATAAAAAAAAGTTTTGAGTTTGTAATTACTAGAATGATCTAATTTAGGAATAAAGTTAAGAATATTTTGTATTTCCAAAAACATTTCTAAAGTATGTTCTTATCTTAGTTAAAGTGATAAAAGTTAAAGTTTTAGATAAAGTTCACCCAAATGAAAAATTAGCCCATGATTTACTCACCCTCAAGCCACCCTAGGTGTATGAGTTATTAAAAAATGTCCTGGGTAACCCAAGCTTTATAATAGCAGTGGCAATTATAAAGGCAATCCGCACGTCTCCGGGGGACTTAATAAAGGTCAGGCCTCCTTCCGTATTCAACTTACGAACAAAGTGTAATGCCTCTCGCAGTTCAAATTGCTTACGCTACGTCCAACATCATCGTCGCACCTGGTAAACTTTTCCGTAAGTTGAATTTCGTAAATTGAACCATCGATTCGCTTTAGAAGACCTTTATTAACCCCCTCCCCCATAGCTCTGTGAATTTCTTTTATTATGGATGGATTCCATTTTTTTGGGCTTCAAATTTTGGGCTCCCATTCACTGGCCATTCACTCCCATTGGATTAGCCAGGACATTTTTTTATATAACGCTGATTGCATTCGTCTGGAAGAAGAATGTCATGTACACCTATAGGATGGCTTGAGGGTGAATAAATGAATAAATGTTTGAAATATTAAGCATTACAACATAACTCTAGCTACATATAGTACATATCACTAGTACTAGAGCTAGTAATAGGAGGGACACAAGTGGCCAATATTGTAAACAAAGATGCACATAAAGATACACAGGACACATTCACTGTAAAGAGAGCGCAAGGATAACTGAATGCAGCAGATGACTTGGGACAAGCTCTTTAAAATTAACTATTTGTTTTTAAATGCAATGTTGACTGCAGAGCTTCAATCAAACCAGTCAGGATGAAAATAGTGTAGAGTATTATAAAGTATAGAGTATTATTGCAGGTTGCGCAAAAAAGTGATTTTTTCTTTGCGCTAAAGGCCAAATTATACTGCAAATTTCGTCATCAGGAGAGCATGCGTGTACTGAATGCGTACAGTATTTACATGGGTTGTAACTCGCGATGAGATATTGCTCAAAACTGCTCGTGCGTTGAATGCCTGTGTATGCATATGATTTAAAAGAAGTATACTACGCAAAACAACAAAAGTGATTTTTTTTTTCTTAAGGCAAAAATAAAAAGTTATTCTGGACCCACTTTATATTAGGTGGCCTTAACTACTATGTATGAACATTTAAATTAATAATTTGTTACAATGCACTTATTGTGTACATAAACGTTTTTACATTGTACTTACATTTAAAAAAACGACCTGCATGTAATTACATCTGTAATTATTTTCTGTAGTTACATTTGTAATTACACAGTTGACACTTCCCTTACACCTAACCTACCCTTAAACTTACCCATCCCACCACACCTGTCCCTAACCCTACCCTTAAACTTACCCACACCACCACACCTGTCCATAACTTTACCCTTAAACTTACCCACACCACCACACCTGTCCCTAACTTTACCCTTAAACTTACCCAAACCAGCACACCTGTCCCTAACCCTACCCTTAAACTTACCCACACCACCACACCTGTCCCTAACCCTACCCTTAAACTTACCCACACCACCACACCTGTCCCTAACCCTACCCTTAAACTTACCCAAACCAGCACACCTGTCCCTAACCCTACCCTTAAACTTACCCACACCACCACACCTGTCCCTAACCCTACCCTTAAACTTACCCACACCACCACACCTGTCCCTAACCCTACCCTTAAACTTACCCAAACCACCACACCTGTCCCTAACCCTACCCTTAAACTTACCCACACCACCACACCTGTCCCTAACTACCCTTAAACTTACCCAAACCAGCACACCTGTCCCTAACTACCCTTAAACTTACCCAAACCAGCACACCTGTCCCTAACTTACCCTTAAACTTACCCATACCACCACACCTGTCCCTAACTACCCTTAAACTTACCTAAACCAGCACACCTGTCCCTAACTTTACCCTTATACTTACCCACACCACCACACCTGTCCCTAACCCTACCCTTAAACTTACCCACACCACCACACCTGTCCCCAACTTTACCCTTAAACTTACCCAAACCAGCACACCTCTCCCTAACTTTACCCTTAAACTTACCCAAACCAGCACACCTGTCCCTAACCCTACCCTTAAACTTACCCACACCACCACACCTGTCCCTAACTTACCCTTAAACTTACCCAAACCAGCACACCTGTCCCTAACTTTACCCTTAAACTTACCCAAACCAGCACACCTGTCCCTAACTTTACCCTTAAACTTACCCATACCACCACACCTGTCCCTAACTTTACCCTTAAACTAACCCATACCACCACACCTGTCCCTAACTTTACCCTTAAACTTACCTAAACCAGCACACCTGTCCCTAACTTTACCCTTAAACTTACCCAAACCGCACCTGTCCCTAACTTTACCCTTAAACTTACCTAAACCAGCACACCTGTCCCTAACTTTACCCTTAAACTTACCCACACCACCACACCTGTCCCTAACTTTACCATTAAACTCACCCACACCACCACACCTGTCCCTAACTTTACCCTTAAACTAACCCACACCACCACACCTGTCCCTAACTTTACCCTTAAACTTACCCAAACCACCACACCTGTCCCTAACTTTACCCTTAAACTAACCCACACCACCACACCTGTCCCTAAGTTTACCCTTAAACTTACCCAAACCAGCACACCTGTCCCTAACTTTACCCTTAAACTTACCCACACCACCACACCTGTCCCTAACTTTACCATTAAACTCACCCACACCACCACACCTGTCCCTAACTTTACCCTTAAACTAACCCATACCACCACACCTGACCCTAACTTTACCCTTAAACTTACCCAAACCAGCACACCTTTCCCTAACTTTACCCTTAAACTTACCCAAACCGCACCTGTCCCTAACTTTACCCGTATCCCACCTCAATATCAGCAAAAGGGTTTTGCAATACAATATGAACGCAGTGAATACATTCTACTTATTTTTTTATGTAAGTACATAGTAGTTAAGGCCACCCTAATATAAATTTGGACCGTAATGCCTTATAATATTATGTTAAAAAGTCACTAATAATGTTACTTAGTTACTTTTTATGGAAAGCAATGTTAGATCCTTCTAATATTACTAATAGTAATATTCTGAGTTTGCATTTCATAGTTTTTTGTGCAACTGAGATGAGTAAATGCATGCTAACATTTAGTCTAGATCAACAATATCCATCATGTTCACACAGCGCACACAACGCCGCTGCACTCACTCATGATTTCTCTCAATATGAGGACAGGAGAGCTGACAAATGTTTTTTTTTGTGTGTGTGTGTGTGTGTGTGTGTGTGTGTGTGTGTGTGTGTGTGTGTGTGTGTGTGTGTGTGTGTGTGTGTGTGTGTGTGTGTGTGTGTGTGTGTGTGTGTGTGTGTGTGTGTGTGTGTGTGTGTGTGTTAATTTTAAAAGTAATGCATTACTTTACTAATTACTTGAAAAAGTAATCTGATTACATATCTCACGTTACTTGTAATGCCTTACCCCAACACTAAAAATAAGATGCTCTTAAGAAAACATTTGAGTTTTCCAAAGATGGAAACTAAGCAAATTATCTGAAGATATTTTGCTGAATATTTTGTGAATCTTCTTCATTTGTGCTGAAGTGGGGCCTTTTTTAATTTCTTAATTTATAACACATTATGGCAGTGGTCCATGGCACACATTAAGTCTGTAGTGGTTTATTTCCTGAAGCACGTTCAAGCTCAAACCGGTGCAACAGTTTGCTGTGGTTTCCGGGTTGAATGACATGTTTCCTGGAAATGGTGTGCAACGGGGTTTGAGATACGTTTTCTCTTGTTTGGTGGGTGTGTAAAAAATGTCAGCCCAGTCAGCAGCAACATGTATATAAACCATGCAGTATTAAAGAGACAGCTCGCACAATGGGTCCAAGTAAAGTCGTTTACAGTCAGTAAAGTCAGTATACGCAACAATTGCAAATGGAAGAGATGTTTGTTGGCAAATGTTAGATCACAATAATTAGGAACTACAGTTTCCACAAATCCCTTCACTCGATTGGGATGTTCTCTTTTATTCTGGGCGGCATGGACAGTGACTGTAACATCAACAACAAGCGTATTTTGCAGTATTAAACACGTGTTTATACCGATTTCATCGAGCTCCGAAAATCGCCCCCAAAACCCTCAACCACTATATCCTACTTTAGTTCACTAATACAGTTCACAGAAGGAGTGAGTGAAAATGAGTGTGTGAATTCGTACAGCCGTTGACTGTACTTTGGCTGTACACTTGTTATTGCAGTGCAATGTGGGATTGAATGAGTGTACTCAATAACGAATGGTTTCGGACACCACTACAAATGGCTGTCCCCACAAATAGTGCCCTAAAATGATTTAGCCAGGGTGTTTAATGCACCACCGTTTCCCTTAGAAGCGTTTTGCAACGTTTTGTCGTCGCCGAATGCAGCCCAGGTGTTTGGCCTCGTCATAGCTAGAGCCCCCTGGGTGAAAGGGTTTGAATTGGAAGATTGTTACCCTTAATGCAACCTTCTGAGTCCTCACAAAAATATTTAAATTATGTTGTGAATGGAAGAAAGGGAAAAATTAAATGGTTGTGTCATGATCCCAGCCTGTGTTTCCCTGTCTTGTGAGGACTTCTGTTATTTCCTGTCTTGTGCCATGTTTTGTAGTTCTTTGTAGTTTTTCGTGATGATTCGTTTTCCCCAGGTGTTGCCTTTTAGCCACTCCCCTTGTTATCTTGTTACCCTTGTTTCCCTTTGTGTATATATACCCCAGTGCCTCAGTTTTTGTTTGTCGGTCGTTGCTCCTGTATGCGTGTTCCTGACGTTGCACTCCTGCCTGTTTTTGGGTTCCCTTGTTCTTGGATTAACTTTTGATGTTGTTTGTTATTAAATCATTTATACTGTATTTGGGTTCTCAGTCTGCTTCATCCCTGCTCACACGTAACAGGTTGTTTAATTCATTTTAATTTAGTTATTTCTGTCCCTCGGTGAGAAAGCTGACATTGTTTAAGAAGTAGAATTGCTGTCTTTATAATGCACTCACTTTATCACTCTATTGCTTGCTCTGTCTTTCTCTTTCTTTGTCTCACTATACCTTTCTCTCTTTCTTTTAAGAGCTCCTGAATATTTATAAGACAATGTCAAAAATAGAGCTAACCTTGATTTTACTTTCACAACTTCAACTCTGCATTGAACCTCTCAGACTGCCTTTTCCAATACTCTTGCATATAAATTGGATTTGTTAGTAGGAGGTTGCCAGTATGACTTCTGGGTGGGGTTGAAAGTATCCCCCCCCCCAGAGCAATGTTTCTTATTTGCACCTTTGCTGCAGGAAAAGAGATGGAGATTTCATAAAAGGGGTGATTAAACATCTAATGTTTTAGAGTTTAGCCAGACAGATGGGAAGACATGTCAACTTTTGCCCCACAGAGAAGTTCTGTGTTGTTGACCTCAAGCAGAAGTTTTGTCCGTCATTCACAAAATGTCAAATATTCTCAGCCTTTTATAATATTTGTTTATTTAGTTTGGCTGATTTGATTCTACTTTAAGCCAGTGGTAAGGATAGCATAAAGATGATAATAAAAAACATTTAGTTCAGTTAGAGAACAGATCTTACAATTAAAAACTGAACGTGTCTGCTCAATGCAGTGTGAGCCGACTGTCAAGACGATGGCGGAAGATTTGGTCACAAAGCGAAATGTTGTTGCAGAGCGAGCGTTTTCAGTTCATTCCTATGAAAGCTCAACCCCAAATACTCAAGTTCATTTTATTAAGTATACTTAAGTAATGTTCAAGTACATTTTTAAGTATACTTTATGTAGTAAGTATATACTTATGTCAAGTTATTATATAGGTCAAATAGCTGAAATAACTACAGAGAACAACAATCATGGGGAAGTCCCAGAGTTAAATGATCAATTTGCAACGACATTCTTTTTATAAAATTAGCATAACATCATACTTATTGTTTACTATTTATATATTATTTTTGCACTTTAAGTATACTACTATGTTACTATTTAGGTATAAAAAAACTTGAAATATACCTTTGCTTTGGTACATTTCACAGATCAAAACTACTTGTTCAACCTCCACGTCATTAAGTCACTTGTGCACATCATAAAAGCAATTTCTCAATGTTTTGAACAAATTGCAAATGCTTTGGTACAGTCATGCAACTTCCTGCTGTTTCCTACATTGTAAATTGCTTATGTTTATCAAAATGTATTAAACTGGTTCTCAGTGAATAGTCTAACTCTTCAAAACATATAGGTTGTCATAATGGGTGTTGTATTTTCTATTCATTTCTATTAGACTTGAGTCCTGAATTGATGAATCACGAGGAGAATTTTGAATTTCAGTAATGAAGGGAAATGTAAAGGACTAGATCAACCTATGATCATCCAGTTCTCTAAAATAGCTCTCTGTGATGCATCTCATGGACCTTCATTTGGCAAGCATATAGACAGAGCATAACACAGTGTTACAATTTCTTATAATGGAAGAACAACAAGGAAACAAACAGGGTCAACAGCCAGGAAAACGAAGAGGAGTAAGAATGTGTGGTGAAAGGGTATGGAGGCAAAACAGCGGAAAAGGTAGAAGAGGCCAAGATTGTAGACATGTTTCTGATTAAATAAGGGTCATTATTTGGGACCATGTTCTCAATCATGACCTTATGGCTGAGGCGGAAAAAGGTACAGACAAATGCTAGAACAACTGTGTCCTCAATCATTCAAGCGTTTGAAGAACAGAAGATACATGTAATCAGACAATGTACTGTACACTTACTGTAATGCTAAATTTACAGTAGTCCACTTGCATTTTACATTATACAGTAAATATATAGACACATAATGTAGCACACACACATATGTACATATATACAGTAGACCTATGTGTGTATATACACACCAATCAGGCATGACATTATATTCTAATATTGTATTGGTCCCCTGACCCACTAGAATCCTGAAGGTGTGTTGTGGTATCTGGATTGAACTTGTTTGTTCAGCACATCCTACAGATGCTTGATTGGATTGAGATCTGGGGATTTTGGAGGCCAAGTCAACACCTCAAACTCATTGTTGTGCTCCTCAAACCATTCCTGAACCATTTTGCTTTGTGGCAGGGCTCATTATACTGCTGAAAGAGCCACAGCCACCAGAGAATACCGTTTCCATGAAAGGGTGTACATGGTCTGCAACAATGCTTAGGTAGGTGGTACGTGTCAAAGTAACATTCACATGGATGGCAGGACCCAAGGTTTTCCCGCAGAACATTGCTCTAACTGTTCCACCATCCACGTGATGCAAAAGAAAACGTTATTCATCAGACCAGGCCACCTTCTTCCATTACTCAGTGGTCCAGTTCTGATGCTTGTGTGCCCAATGTTGGCACTTTCTGCGGTGGACAGGGGTCAGCATGGGCAACCTGACCGGTCTTCAGCTATGCAGCCCCATACGCAACTGTGATGCACTGTGTATTCTGACACCTTTATATCAGAACCAGCATTAACTTCTTGAGCAATTTCAGCTACAATAGCTCGTCTGTTTGATCGGACCAAACGGGCCAGCCTTCGCTCCCCACGTGCATCAATGAGCCTTGGCCACATATGACTAAGCAATTTTACTATCTTGTCTGTGAACAGTGACACAGGAACTTGTCATTATGATGGCACTGATGTGTTCATTGATATAAATACTTATTTTTGAGCAAGTTACATGCTCCTGCAGGTAATCCGTTGTGTGGTGGTGTTTGTACGACTTGTTTTGAGAAATACACTTACTGATTTGCAAATCTTAAGGATGTTTCAAGAAATGTACCAAAGCAACTGAGGATAACTGTAACATTTTAAAGAACATTTTATTCTAGCTTCATGCATCCTTTTTTTATAAACAATTGAATGTGAGTAAGTTTCATAAAAAAAGGCAACATTTTAAAAAAAAAGTTGAGAAAACTGTGTTTTTGTCAAAGACTTTGTCCGGATGGGATTCAGAACGATGATCAAAACACAGATGGAGTAGAACGAGTCCAACACCCCAAAGCTTCACAGTCCTGTAGCTCGTCCTGGGTCAAAATTTCATTCAATAACGTTAGGCAGTTTTGATTTACATGCTGTTTAATTTTATTTTACGTTTGCGTGAGCAATCTTATGTCACTTTTTTTGCTTCTTCTTGTCCTGTGTATTTATTATTATTATTATTATTATTATTATTATTATTATTATTATAAAGTCACCTTGAAGTAAATTCCTATGTACACTACCAGTGGACTAGCCTACACAAAAATGAACATATTCAGAATTAGGAACACATCTATTTTTTTTTTATTAATCAATATTTTCAAACAACATGCGTTTATAAGACTGTATGTTAAATTATGAAAGAAGTATTTATACTTAGAATACTATATTATACTATATCTATACTTAGAATACTTAATTAAAAAGATCATAATCTTAAGCTCAAAAGATTGAGTATATGTAGTCCAAATATACTTAGACATTTCTGTCAGTTTAAGTCAAGTATACTTAAGTGATTTCTTAAATATAGTTCTGAGTAGAACATAAAAAGTAGACTGAAAGTATGCTCTCCTATTTTTTAGTTCAAAAGAAGAACACTAATAGCACACTTTTTTTTTGTATCCAATAATGACTCACAGGTAAGGGCGGGACTTTATCTTCTGTGTCTGAAGTTTGGGAAGCTCGACTAAGTTGAAATGTCTCTGCACAAAAACAGCTTGCTGTTGCAAAAACAGCTTGGGGCAGTTGTGGCCTAATGGTTAAAGAGTTGGACATGTAACCTGAAGGTTGCAGGTTCGAGTCGCTGGCAGGAAATGTAGATGGGTAGAGTGAATGAACAGCTCTCTCTTCCACTCTCATTACTCACAACTGAGATGCCCTTGAGCAAGGCACCTAACCCCCAATCGTGCCCCGGGCACAGCAGCAAAAAAATAAAATAAAAATGTCTGTGTGTGTTCAATACCTTCTGCTATGTCTGTGCACTTAGGGTGAAATGCAGAGCACATGGGACACAATATTTGCCTACACTTCAATAATGTTGCTATTGCCTTATTGACTGCTATCTTTAACCCGACAGATTACTAGGTATTGTAAAAATTTTTTAAAAAAGATTAAAAAAAAAAGTCTAATGATACATAATTATTGTCTGTTAGTGAGCTAGACTGAAGATGGCTAAACTTGTTTGCAAATTACTACCAATCATTTAAATATAAGCATAGTTATTCTTTCAAATACGCAAAAAAAAAAATGCTATTTCTTTCCGGTCTCACATTTAATTTTAAGTCCAATCCAAAGAATTATATTCATAAAGTCAGCAGATTCCATCTGGGGCTGATTTAAACACAATCAGGAATAACTATGTGGGTTTCTCGTACTTCCTGGACTTCTATGTCATGAATGTTACATATATTCATTTGATATCTGAAACTAGCCATGAAGCCCAGCAGCTGTGCACATATTTTTATGCATGGAAGACAACGAAAGCACTCACTCATTTAAACTCATCTGTTAATGTGCCTATCGCCACATACTGTATTTCCCTTGGCCAGACCCTAACCTGTGTTGTAGAAATCTATTCCTGTGACCAGGGCACATGTATTTAAACCACATTAGTCTGCAGTTCTCACAGCAAAATGCTGATCCCAAGCAGTTTGCACCACAGTTCTTGCCCTCTCCAATGTTTGTATAACCAGATGCTTATTTAGTCTATTTTTGTAGGTGTGGTCAGCCTTACTCAAACTCCAGAATTCCATGAAGTAAGTTTATCTATACGGGTGCCATGTTAACCACAAGCACGGTGTAGATTCCAGCTGTCGCTGCTTTATGCAGACTACAGAGGTTAATTGCACCCGGCCTCACATGCAAGACCATCGCCGGCCACTATTGTGTCCTGGCAAACACGATAATTAGTGTTCTGAAAAGAACTCCTCTCTCCTTTTGTTTCTGAGCAGAGCCTCTCAGCTACTGATGCACAATGTATGGGTAATTGAGAAGCGAGATGAGATTCAGCGAGAAGACATGTAAGATGTGTGAAAACAATGTTATTAGCATAATGTCTGAGTGTTTCCATATCTGCGGTCTGCTCCACCATCCAGCCTGGTTGGCTCATGTGCACAAATGCCCGCCGCTTCTCGGCGGAGCCAGGCGTAGTAGTCTAAACACAGTTACAGGGCTGTGGCTGAAATAGAACTCTTGGAATGACAGGGGTCATGGGGTCAACGATGAGGTGTTTAGGGATGTGGAGTGCAGTGAATGGGGACTGCAGCTGGAAGTGAGGTCATAGGTGTCACAGGGGTGGTATAATTACACCATCTCGGAGAACACCAGCAGCCCTATTAAAAAGAATGATGGGGGAAAATGGTGGTCAAAAAGGTCTGTAGGAAGTGTGTGTGTATGTGTGTTATGGAGTGCCATTACTGGAGACCATCAGCAGGCCGAGATTGGAAACTGCTGTGTGTCTGCTCAAATTGTTTTGTGTATGTTTTCAAACATAAAAGTTCTTGTTTGGTCACCCAGTCTCAGCTCCCCATATGTGTGGCTTGTTCCGCTCGCGAAAATAATTTATTTTTTCTACTTTTGTTACCATCTTGTGCTCCCAGATGCACGGCCATTGTGCGGATTCTAGCCTCAATATTGTTTTGTCCCCTGTGAGGACACATTCTGTCTCTGTTTACTAAACTCGAATGGAAAACCCAGAGGTTTGATGCTTCTCCGTTTCAAGTCACTCTGATGTAAAATATGGCTGACGTACCCTTGACAGCTCAGAGCTGCATCCTTTGCTGTCCCTCCCATCCGAAACGCATGTGACTGATGTTCCTAATGCGAACCGTGTTCATCACCCTCATAACAAATAAATAAACCAGTGTCCAAGCCGAGCCCTGCCTGCTTTGGAACACAGACCGCTATAAATGTAATGAAGGCAGATGGTAATTCTTCTTTCTGTCAAAGCCATGCAGCCATTAGCATTTACATCCAGCCCTGCCATTCACTCTGTCACCTCGCGGCGCTCTAGCCAGCACACACGCGCAATGATAAGAATCACAATCAGCGGCCTTTCCGCATAAATATATTACAATGCCAGCCTCCAGATACAATGCAGAGCTCCTGACTATTAACAAGTGTGCTATCTCTCCAACACAGGGGTTTCAGGTGTAGGGGAGGGGTTGGAAGAAAGCGGGAGGAATCCGACAGCTTGTTCTGTGCTGTTGGAGTGTCAGTATCTCTAAGGCCCAGTGAAATGACTGCTTGAACAGATGGGGCCTAGACCGTCCTTTCCATTTGGAATTATTGCCTCGGATGCCATTTAGTGAATGAAGAATGCAATGTGTGATTTCCTGTAGGGGAGCCTAAAAGGGCGTATCAGCCCATAATTACACTGCATATTTGTCATTTTTGTGTTTGTTTGTTTGTCGACTCATTCTTTTGCGAGCCTGGCATTAAGTGAGTGAGGTTGTGGACAGTGCCATGTCATATGTCCAGGTGCTCTACCATAATGGAGCCAGTGAAATAATAATGTGTGGATGAAATGCTTTCCCACCACCCCATCAACTAATTAGGATCTAATTATCCAGGCAAGTGTAAACAATCGCAGCAGATGGCAGAATGCGCAGAATTAACTCTAATGACCCGGGGCTCTGTGGAATTCTCATTTCGATGCCTTTGTTTGTTATTTTCCTCCATTATTCTTTGCCCTACTTTCTAAATACAGTTCGTAGCTGCCTCCTCGTGCCATGCTACAGTGCTTTCCTGCTTTCTATCTTTCTTCTTTCCACTTCGTTGAGGTGTTTGCACATCTTCAACTCACATGATGTAATTTATCTTCTCACTAAGATTAAGTGAGTTTGTAGCTTGCACTCTCATTTTCTGGTTTTGTATGCCACCTACTAGCATTAAATTAGACAGGAAGACAAGCCCTAAAATGCAGTGCTCTGTAAGTAGACACATAATTACAGCACACACGCCATTAAAACTTCAGTGCTCCCTCTGCTTCACTCCAAAATTCACTACTCAAGTCCATCAAAACAGTATCTGACTTCACAGAGTCCACTGGATGAAGAGAGAAACATGCTGTCGGGGCAACTGATTGGGATTCTCAGAGGCATTGACAGAAGGGTGAAAAATAGATGTGGATGAAGTATGAGGGTGCACGGCATCTCATTAATTGATGGTTGGCGTGCACAGTTGCTTCTCTGTGTTGTGCCAAGCGCTCTGGTGCCTAATTAATCTCATGGATATCAGAGACACGTCCCAGGGCACATGCATCCCCTGGTGTTGTGTTAGAGAGATATTGAGAACCAGAGAAGGAGAAAGGAAGATGAAACAAGAGGGAGGGAGAGTAGAGAGAGGTGGGGAAAGATGCAAACGGAGGTGAGTAGAAAGAGAAGTTATAGAGGGAAATGCAAGGAGACAGCATATGCACAGCGCCAGAGACTGTGACGAAGTGGCAGAGAAAGAAGAAGTGACAAAAGGTAAGAAAATAGATAGGTGTTGAAGGAAAGAGAGGGCGGGGGGAAGAATGTGTGCTGGCATTGTGTCGATGCCGCCTTCAGGAGGCTGTGCTCGGATAATTCAATCTGCCGACCATTGACTGCCCCCTATTCTGTCTTCACTCCTAATTAAATCTCTATTTGATAGCTCAATGCCGCCTCTAATTGTGTTCGAGCTACGTCACTGGCTGCCCGCAGGCCTCTGGATCAAAATCGCAATGCCGTGCTACATTACACCTCAATTAATCGCATCAATTACACATCCATTAACCCGCGGCAACCTACTCATACGGCAGTCAAAGACAGATGTGCTGAGAAAACCTGAGGAGCTAATGAAATTCAGAGCTATGAGAGATTGCAAATTACCCCACCGGTTGAATTGCAACAGAAGTCAAACAAAGTAATTCAGAGTCCCTTTATTATTCTACACCTCATTCAACAGACCTGTGGTGCTTTTCAAAGAAAGAAAACAACAGTAAAAGAAAAGCTTTTTCTTCTTTCTTGGTGTGATCACAATCTGCCTAAACAAAAGAACCCTTGAAGCACCCACCCTTGTGCCTCACAAATGTAATTTTACCAGCAACAAATAACCAGAATACTGCACACAGTAACATGTGGACTGAAAGACTGAATGCGACAATAGTGCTGTGACCACCCTGCTGTTGCATCTGCATTTGTCTTAATGCGGTGGCATGGTTGTTTGGCCTGTAGGGTAATGGGGCTCTTCACCTTGCTTCCAGGGTGGAGGGCACTTTGCACGCTTTGGGAGTTGATGAAGTGTAAATCGGCAGGGTGCCGGTTGTCACGGTGACAACCACTACTGACAGAGTGACAGATCAGGCTGACCTTCAGCAGGGACCAGGAGCGCAGTGTGGGATTGTCCCTGTGCCAGTCTTGTACAGTCACCTGGACCAGCAGACAAACAAACATGCTCATACACTGACTTCTCCAGTATTGCACCTAAAGGCTGGGGGCGTGGCCATTATTACACCTACAGGAAGTGCTATGCTCTTTTTTGGCAGGAGAAAGCAGAGGTGACTATTGCCCCGAAGTTCTGCACTAATTTGAGAAAAGGTGCCTCACAGCTTTAAGAGCCAGAGGTTGCTTAGACCTGGGGTCCACTTATTCTAAGCCTTTGTGATGAGAAGAACTGGATTGGCAAATGTGCTTACGCACAGGTGCCAGAGAATTAAGCGGAAATGAACATGGCCCTTACTGTGTTGGAATAAGGCAGGAAACACCAGAACAAGTGTTCAGTCCGAGCCCAGAGAGTATGATTGCATGCCAGCGTGTTGCAGTGAAAGCTCTGAGGGGTATGCTTTATGGATCCCGGCTGGTTCCTGTGGCCTTTGTCTCGGAGCTATTAAAATTCTGTGTGTGCTGCAGCAGCAGCCTGAGTGGAGTGTAGCCATTTGAGGTTGGCTGTCAGGTTAGTGGAAGTGCTTCTTTGTCGTTTCTAAGGTAGCCAGTGGTGGCAAGGTGGATAAGGGCACTGCAGAATGATGCTCTCAGCCCAACCAAGCATGAAGAGAACATTAAACGCCCCCTGACTCAGGCCAGCTCAGCTTGCCCGTTGCAGGGCTCCTCCACCGCAGAGGAACCACCCTTAGGTTTTCCATCTGGACCAATAATCCATGCCACCCAACTCCCACACACACACAGAAACATACAATGTGTGGAAGGAACCTTAACATAGCGCACTTAATTCCCCCAGCGTATGTTGGCATGCTTCCTATCTCCTGCCACCCCCCATGAAGACTAACACAAAAAGGCACCTTCCTTTAGTTGAATCTTTTCCTTTTTCCTCCACTTCCAAACCACAGGGATTCTGATGAGAAATGGCACCTGCGTTATGGCTCATTAAGGCTGAGTTTAGCTTCATCCTGACCTGGGGTTTCTTGCTCTCTGTGGGCACGCTCTCCTGCGGACCTAGCCCGCCCACTCAGAGCAGGATTTTAGAGAGTGAGAAACAGAGCTGCTTAACCCTGCCTGAGCCCCAGCAGATCAAAGCCTGGTGCTCAAACAGTGAAGCGGCCACAGGCACTGACTGACATTCTCATTACAATATGGAGATCGCTCTCAGCACCAAGAAGCTTCCTATGTGAGGACAATGTCAGACCTTTGCAAACTAGTCTGTGCTCTGCCTCCATTTCATGCTAACATAACCTTTCGTCTGACATAATGGGAACCCATAGGAGCTTTTTTTTTTCTTCCACACTGTGTATTCCACCACAAAGGCCCTGTTCATTTCTTTGGATCTAAAACAGCACAGCTGCTCCAAACCCTTTTGAGATCTCTCGCCCACTAAATTTAATGTTTTGGACAAACATCATAACTTTCGTCAGGAGCAGTTTAAGAGGAAACATTATGGTGCTTTCAGTTTTGTTTGAAGTATCAACATTTTCTCAGATGTTTTTTTATAAAATGTCCTTATAGACACACGTGGGACAATTGGTAACCTACTGTGAGTCGCAGGTAAGGCTGCTATTAGCCACCCGTAATATTAGCCTTTCTCTAGGCTGTTTGGGAACTAATCATTTAAAGAGCTTCAGCCACCGAAGGAAACAAAATGGCGGCTCTGCCAACTAAATACTTTACAGTGGACTGAACAAATGTGAGTTTAGGGTACATTTATACTACAACGATATGCTTAAAATGGAGAATTTATTTTCAATGAGTTTTCTGCCTACAGGCGACACCATTGTCAAAACAATCCCCATTCACATAGATCCACAAAAAATGACTAAAACCCTGTATTCTACCACTAGGCCATTAAATGGCGAAGAAATACTAGACTGAACATGTAATGTGCATGACGCCATCGTTTCCACACATTGGTTGTTTTCAAAATGTTGCGTTTTCAGGCACCCAAAACGCCAATGTCATGTAAATGAGCGGCCAAAATGCATACAAAGTTTTACGTTTTTTAGCTGAAAACGCTGTTGTGTAAACAGCCCCTTAAACTATTATTGTTAGCGCTGACTAAGCACCTGCCTTTCAGTGAGGATTACTGGGTGAGAGTTACGTCAACTAATTAGTATTCATTTGGTGATGAGGTTGATGATACACATGGTTTCGATCAGCCCAACGCCTATGGTATGGATTATAGTCTACATCTATAAAATTGCATATTATTGAAGATTCTCATAATTTAGCAGAATTAATGAACAGTTTGAAACAATTAAATTGAGTACATTATATTATATTTATACATTATGTTTATATATTATATATTACATTGAACTCTGGTATCTTGGGACAGTATAAGACATTGCTGGGTGATCTCAGGAGAGACATCTCAAAGAAAATAGCATACAAAATTTGAAAAAGATAATTTGTCTACAAAAATCTGTCTAGAAAAAACCAGTTGAGATATCAAAGTAAGTCTCACTTGTGGTTTTTCTTTTCTTTTTCGGGATGAGACTTTATAAGATGGTGCAAATAATCGCATAGCCAAGCCACACATACATTTGCACACAAATGCACAACCGTCCATCATATCTTCGTAGTGGGGATGCAGCTTTCAGCCAATCAATGTAGAGTCTGATTTTGCACCTGAGGTCTCTAATGGTGGTATGTTTATAGTGTGGCGTTGCTAAGTGGATGTGCCTCTCCACTGGCTATGCTGAATGGCAGTGCATTTACTGGAGGATAAAATGACTGTGGTGGCACGGTTGGCAGCGCTGTGCACTCAGGGTGGTTTGTGTGTGTGTGTGTGTGGGGTGCACCAGGATTGATTAGACTGATAATAATAGTCCAACACCTTTAGATGAAAAGAATTAGCCATTCTTATGCAGGAGAGTGTGTGGGTGTGCATGTATGATCGTTTTTATGGGGACTTACTGTATATGTATGTGATATGGTTAGACCTAATGAATGTTATTACTTGTCACAGGACCCCAGACAACATTCCCACACTGTGAAAGCTCACGTGTATAAGTTAATATGTATAATTTACTGGTGTATTTCTTGTTTGTGTGGCACCTCAGTCCAAACTACATCACTCTGTAAATGCTTGATGGCGCCCCCTAGAGGTGAGACTTCTTAACATGTCTTGCGGTGCACCTTGCAGCACAGAGTAATTAGCAGAACAACCCTGCAACAGAGCTCTAGGGCTCACTAGCTTATTGCTTCAATTAATACAAGCTTTAATTGGCTTTTCACAAACACAATGACAATCAGATCCATGTCACCTACAGAGAATGACTCTGTGACGATCGATAGGTCCCATCATCTGCTCCTTGTGAGGGAAATGAAAGCACTTTGTCTCTTGGCTGAAGGCACCCGCACGCAGGGCTTTGTGTTTGTCTGAGAGTGTGTATAATCCGGCTGTTTTAGAAAGACTGAAGATGAATGGATTCCTCGGTACACTATAGCTCATTCTGTCAGGTTTGCAGGCGAAGCAACTGCATCTTAAAGTTATCTTCAAAACCTTCCCTCACTTAGCCTGTCAGGCCCCTGAAATTCTCACCTCACCCTCCCTCTATCATGACTTCAGATGTCTCTTCTTTCAGCTCCAGAGCTTCTCAGCGTCACAACAGACAAATCGTTTCTTAAATTGTCTTTTATTTTTTAAGAGGCCAAATTGAGTTTGTCAAATCGTGTTTAGCCTTTCAATGTTAATGGCTTCTTTCCCTTTGTTTCTGTCTCTCTCACTCTCAGCATGATGCAATTCAGCAGTGAGAAATGTTTCATCTTTCTTTGTTGTAAGTAAACAACACTCATTTCAAACATCATTTCAACCATAGACTGTTGTATACGAGTCCTGGTGGGCAGTGCATAAGCTCTGACATCTTTCCACTATCTATATCAGAATTCCAAAAAAAAAATTATGATACATAAAGTGAACCTTTATATCTATTTCCAGTCATCCCCTGCGGTCATTGGCCGAGCAATGCCGGTTGGTGCCGTCACAGCAAGGTCACTGTCTAAAACATCCACACTTTGAGGTGAAATGAACTTCCAACCCAAACAACACAATCTGGAATCTTCAAAAAGATTGTACTGTAATAAAAAATACTATATAAACTCAAAATATGTCATTGTATAACAATGTTATTTATTTGTAGTGAGTTTTGTTCATTTTATTTTCGATTATGTTAATGTAACTACATTTAAATAATTGGGACCCCAATTATCTAAATCTAAAAGTTATTTGGGACCCCCTGGAAGCTAGCTTAGGTCCGCTAGTGGGCCCCGCCTCTGGTTGAGAACCAGTAAATAGCCTTTTGCTTTTTACCTGAAAAATAGATAAAGAGGGAACATTTGATTTAAGGAGGCATATCCTTGTTAAATATACAGTATTGACTTTAGATTGTTAGTAAACTCTGATTAATCGTCTGTCCACTAAATTGGAGATCATGCATCACTAGCTGTATTTCAGCTGCAATTCATACTATTACTGTGATTGTTGTTCTTGAAAATACTTCATCTGCAGTAACTTTTTTGGCTGTAAATAAATGTATTTGTGTTATTGGAATGTAGATTTAAGTCTGAGGTTTTCTCAGAGATCAGAGCTACTGTAGAAATGTGTCCATTTTGAATATAATCTAATAGGGGTAAATCATCACACTGGAGGGAGTGTGAGCGTTTTCTTCACCGGTTGTCTTCACTGACTGTCTCCAGCTGAACAACAGCCTTCCTGTTATCACTGTAAAGCTGCGTTGAAACAATTTGTAATAAACAATATTGTATAAAGCGCTATATAAAAAAGGTGACTTGACTTGTAGAGATCATTGATGGAATCACGTCCTCATGTTCTGATATCAAAAACTCTCAAAGTTCAACTCGTCTGAAGTTCTTTGTATGAACTTGTATGAAGTTCGTCTGCTGGTGGAACAGGAACACACTCAATTGCGTTTGCAATAGTTGAAGTTGTACTTATATTTTCTTGTATATATTGTATAGTTTTCATATGATTTTTTAAAAATAATTGTTTTATTTGTTTATTAAATACACACAGTATTACTGTGCTATTACTGTATTATATTTAATACAGTATCTCTTTAGTTAAACCAAACGCATTCTCTCCATTAAAATCAACAAAAAATAAAAAGTTCAAATCTTGTTTTTATGCCCTAAGGCATAAGCCTTTTATGTTGTTGAAATAAAAGCTGACTACTATTTACATGAAACCTTCCTCGTCATCATTGTTTGTGGACCAGAGCGCAACACTAACATTGTTTTTCCACTGTTCTCCACTTCCACTTCTACTCCAGTGCTGCACTATTCTAATGCTCAGTTGAGACGGACTGCTACATGACAGCTCTACATGTATTGTTTTCTCCCTTGGATTAATCTGCTTGTATTATTCCAGTTTGGATAAAAGCGTCTGCTAAAATAAATACATGAAAATGTAAATGTAACCTCAGTCCTAAGCCTGACTCTAAATCTCACCCTTATATCGGATTGGTTGATAGAAATGTTGTCTCAGAATTAACAAGGTTGTTGATCCAGGAACATGTCCTACTTGGGTGAAACATGCTAAGCCTCTTTCTCTCTGTCTCGCTCTCTCTCCCACCAGATGATGTCCCACCCTATTTCAAGATGGAGCCGGTGGCAAGCCAGATCCACCTGGAAGGAAACCGGGTGGTTCTCACCTGCATGGCTGAGGGCAGCTGGCCCCTGGAGTTCAAATGGCTTTACAATGGTACCGAGTTGACGCGTTTCTCCCTGGAGTACAGGTGACACTTCCCATCTTCCCACCGCTGTATGAGTGTTTCTGGCCCTGTAGACATTTCAAAAATGCACTTTTCCCTTGTCTAACAGTGAGCATACATACCCAGCACAATGTCACATCTCAAATAATGTATTCATTTAGTAACATTTTGTGGTGGAAAGGAAATTACATTTCATTTTGACATTTTGAGTTTGTCCGATTTATTCCAGAAAGGACACAAACAACTCTTTGGTGTAGCTAGCACAGATGTTTTCCACAGTTTGACAAAATTACAGCTAAAATACTCTGTTCCATATTTCCTTTATTTTCATCTTAAACAATCCACTGCAAGTTTATATATATAGTGAATTTTCATATTTTAAGATTGAACATCTAGGTCTGGGAGAACAGCAAAACAATGAAATCTATTCAGAAAATACTTTTTAAAAGTTGAAGAATTTTAATGTGACCTTCTTATAACAAAGAGAAAAAATTGAAATCTTTTAGTTTGAATAAAAATTGACCTAGCTCACAAAAGTTCCTGTAGTTGAAGAAACACGCATGCATCCTTCTGGCAGCCTAATCACCCTCACAAATACAACACTAACCAGTTTCAATTGCAACAAATTTCATTCTTTTTTTTTTCCTGTTATTTATTTAAATGATGTCTCTTTTCTTTTTGGTGAGTCACGAGCGTTTGTGGATTGTAATCCTCTTGAGCTGTAGTGCCTCATTCCCTCTGCAGCCATGAAATCATACTCATGAAATCTCAGCTCACATTAAATGAGAATGAGATGTATTTCCTGAGCGATCCCTGTCGTCTATGTTTTGTTTTATGTATTCTGCATAAATGTTGTATCCCTGGTGAAGGCAGTGTGGAATAATCAATCAAGAGAATTATTTTCAATAGCTTCGAGAGCTATATGTAATATTTATATTAAAAAAGCTAGTGATTTTCTCTCTCTCTGTCTCTCTGGTCACAGTGAAGTGGCTGGGCTGTACTCTTTGCTCACATTCTTTTTTACCTGCTGACCACAGGACTTGCATATTTGCATTTTAAGACTTTCTAATGGATATAGTCTAAGCTTCCCGCAGTGCTTACTTTAAGTAATGGTCGAGTCAGACATTTTATGGTCTGCTCTCTACGGGTTTTCTGCCTGTCAGTCAAGACAATAGGAGCGGTTTCCGACGCAGTCCACAGAGCATCTCCAAAAGATCCCTGGTGACTGAAACTTCCCAGCAGTCTGCTACCTCTCAGACACTGAAAAGTGTGTGTGTGTGTGTGTGTGTGTGTGTGTGTGTGTGTGTGTGTGTGTGTGTGTGTGTGTGTGTGTGTGTGTGTGTGTGTGTGTGTGTGTGTGTGTGTGTGTGTGTGTGTGTGTGTGTGTGTGTGTGTGTGTGTGTGTGTGTGTGTGTGTGTGTGTGTGTGTGTGTGTGTGTGTGTGTGTGTGTGTGTGGACTGGTAATCCCTGTATAGGGACAAAATGTCCCCACAAATATGGCAATATCCAAAATCCTTGTCCTTGTGGGGACATTTTTGGTCCCCATGAGGAAAACATCTTATAAATCACACTAAGTGATGTTTTTGATAATGTAAAATGCAGCATGTCTCCTGTGATGGGTAGGTTTAGGGGCAGGGCAGTGTAGGGGATAGAAAATATGGTTTGTACAGTATAAAATGCATTACGCTTTCTATGGAATGTCCCCATAAAACATGGAAACACAACATATGTGTGTGTGTGTGTGTGTGTGTGTGTGTGTGTGTGTGTGTGTGTGTGTGTGTGTGTGTGTGTGTGTGTGTGTGTGTGTGTGTGTGTGTGTGTGTGTGTGTGTGTGTGTGTGTGTGTGTGTGTGTGTGTGTGTGTGTGTGTGTGTGTGTGTTTGCATAGTTTCTTTTCTCAGGGAGTGAGGACCTGCTCTCTTCTTTGTATTCCTCACATTCGCCGATCAAAGAAAAAGCTAGAATTCACTTCAGCAGGTTATACTAAACCTGTGACTGCAGGAAAACTAAAGCATCAGAAAAGGAGCTGGCGGTGTAAAAAATGATGTAGTGTTGAATAAAAGCATTACTGCCCACATGTTCAGCTCTCTCTTTATCACTCCATTTAACTAATAGGTCTTGTCACAGGCTCGTGACTGAGGCCGTGTGCGTAGGTGTAAAAACACACATACCTATTTCATGATGAAGACCCAGTTTTTAAAATTTATTATTATTATCATCATCATCATCATCATCATCATTATTATTATTATTATTATTATTATTATTATTATTATTTCAATGACTATGATTGCAGACATTCAAAGCAAATAAATAACCCATATCCAGGGACGGAACAAGACCCCGTTATTCTACATTTAAGGGATAGTTCAGCCATTGACTACCATAGTGGGTGGAGGGGGATACTATGGTAGACAGTGGCTGCCGATATCTGCTTAGATACAAACATTCTTCCAAATATCTTCCTTTGTGTTCAGCAGAAGAAAGAAATTCATTCAGGTTTGGAGCAACTTGAGGGAGAGTAAATGATGACAGAAATTCTGGCAGGTCACGTTAGTCAAGCTCGCATCAGCTGATCACGTCTACCTATAGGGATCCGACATCTATCACAGCATGCATATATAACCTCCTTCAGTATTATCAGCGGCTATCGCATTTCTCTGGAGCTAATTACCCTCCTCCATCCCCAGCTCCTCTTCACGTCAGTCAGGATTTGGCTTTCTGATTCCCCCTGAAAAATTCCTGAATTATGTTGTACATTGTTAATATTGACATTATTGATATCTGCAATACATCGTTGCTTCTGTTCTGTCTACCCTAAGGGGGGTTCTCACTGCTCCTCCTCCTCTTATCCACGCTAGGCTGAACGGATGCGCAGGGAGTTCTTGCCCAGAACAGAATCATACCACCAATCTAAACTATATGCTAATTGTCTATCATCTTTGACGATAGTGATCCTGACAGAATTTTCATTTTTGGGTGAACTATCCCTTTAAGTGATAAGGGTGACTACAAAACCTACAAGAATCTAATCTTAAAGGGATAATTCTGTCCTCATTTACTCACCCTTATGCTGTTTTAAAGTTGCTGTATGTAAGTTTTTGACTGTACTAAAGCATATGTTTGCAGATATTTAGGAAAAATGCTAAGTTCACATACTCGTTTCTCTGAAAAACAATGCTACAGCTAGTTATTTTACTTTGAAATGTTCTGTGTCAGAATGTCTGTTTTTGTCACATTAAAATCAACTCATCAACCCATCAACTTACATTGACAAGACCAAGTCTCCTCGCCTTCCATTGTCAATTGCGCTCGTTCCTGTTGCGTGTCCTCAAACTGGCGACCCATGTAAGCGTTGTGTCTTAGGAAGGGCCGGGCAAACAACATTTAGAAATTGGACTGCAGTACCCATTTCAACCAATAGCTGCCATTCTTACATACAGCACCTTTAAACCTGTATTACTTTCTTTCAGAATATCTTCTCTTGTGTTGCACTAGAAAGAATGTCATACAGTGTACAAACAACACAAACTATAAGATAAGTAAAAGATGACAGGATTTTCATTGTTGGGTGACCTATCCCTTTAAGCATTCACATGTGGATTATTTCTGTAATATTTGTATTAATTCATTATTTATTTTTAATAGTAGATAATTTTTTTTTAAATGCCCCTAGTGGTCAGTTTGCATTGAGCGTGCCAATGAACTCGGGCCCTCGTGGTAATAAACCACTGTAAATTGTGATGAAATGGAAGTAGCAACAGATTTGTTCTTCCTTATTGTGACATCTGAGTGAAACCAAGTTTATCAAAAAAGAAAAATGTAGGACGGTGACTTCTATTCATCAGTTATTGATTGGATGGAGGCAGATCTGAATGCGAGCTTGCAATTGATTGTAAGAAAGGGGTAGCATCTAAATGGACTTAAATTAATGTCTCTGAGTAACATTACAAGGTCAATTTTTTGTGCAAGTGGACAAATCATTGACATCAATCAATGCATTTCGAAAATCGAAAGGGTGATTTTTTATTTCATGCGGACTTAGTGGTTAGTTGACAGTTAGGGCCCTGTTTTAACAATCTGAGCGCATGTCACCATTATTACTAAATCAAAACAGAATTTGACTCAACATGGACTACAACATGCCCAGTGCATTATGGGTGTTTAAGTATTCCTAACTATTTGTGAAAAGGGAGGGCAACAGCCTTTTTTTCTTTAGTTTTCTCTAGTCAGGTAGCACAGCTTTCTATGAAAGCACCTTTCTACTGCATAGGGAGCTAAGTTTTATTATAAAACAGCCCCTTTTGCCAGGGGTGAAGTACTGTGAAGGGACTCCTAGTAGTCAATTTGTACTGTATGCAGTAAGGGGCCCGGGTCCCCCAGTGGTCAACTAATGTTCAGCATGTACTGTATGCGTCATATCCTCTGGTATTCAGCTTCCTTTGATGGTCGCAGGTTATCCAGCCTGAGTCTGAGGCCGAAGGACACTGGCCCTGTCTATAATACAACCCACATCCACATAAATATTTCTCTCCTTTGTTGTATCTGAAGTGTCAAATCAATGGCCTCTCCTGTGTTTTGTTGATCACAGCATCAGGGCTGCCTGAGGACTCGTATCTATTGTTGATGAGGGTTCTTACTTCAACAGGTTACTCATGAAAACCCTGAGCTGGCTGAGTGTTGCGGCCTGATCTGCACTCGAGCAGAAGCTACAACTGTATGATTAATTATGGACAGATAAATAGCTTTTTGGATCAAAGGCCATTTGTTAAAGCCTCTGGTTTGGGCTTCCTGCAAGCTCCCATTCTTTGAGTACGAAAAGTAGCAAACAGTGGTTGATAGGATTCCGATTATCTTTCACCAGGTACGTGATTCCATCACTGGACCGCTCCCATGCAGGTTTCTACAGATGCATCGTCAGGAACAGGGTGGGAGCTCTGATGCAGAGGAGTTCGCAAGTCCAGGTCGCCTGTAAGTCTCACATCACATCATAACACAAACAATAGATCTTAAAGTGCCCCTATTATGTTGTTTTTGTTAAACATTCTCTTTATAGCTGTTGTAAAGTCGAAAGTGCACGATTATAAAAAGAAAGTTATTGTCCCCCAAAAAAAAATTGACTCTGAACCGCTAATCCGAGTCATCTGTAAATCGAATACAACTCCGTGACAGTTCTATGTCTATGTCCTCCTATGTTGGACGTTGTACGCCCTCAAACAACTTGACCAGCCCTCAAACATCATTTTACAGACGACTGGTTCTTGAATCTCGAGCTCAGTGCAGGATTCCTAAAACGCTTGCTCTTGAAAGATGCTCCTCAGAATCACAACCTGTAAGTATTATTAATTATTGATGTATATATTTTCTACCAGGTGTTCAAAATGCATTTTTTTGTGGTAAGTTTCCGGCTAACCGGCTAACACACGTTATTACTGTCTTACAGATATAATAATGCTAAGCAGCCGTGGATGGAGCAAGATTTGTTTTACAAACTTTTATAAACTTTTACATCAGTCATTCATGCTAGTGCTCGGCTAACGTATGCGCTGTTATTGATACAGTTCAAATAAATTAGAAATATACACATCGGTTTGTTGATGGATGGATACTTGTTAATGCCTCAAAATGAGTAGTGCATCACTGACCCTGCTCTGGTCGTCCTTGCTAAGGAGGTTCGGGTTGAATAGCTAGTTCATTCTCGGATTCGTGCTTGGATTGATGAAATCGATGCCATCGTTACTGTCTTTACACTGTGTACAATTACTGAGGACTAAGGAAGCCTCTGGAGCTGAAGTTCTGTAAGCGGTAGACCGATCGTAACAGACTGGGTCATCCGGACAATCAGAGTACTGTAGCTCGCGGAAAGGAGGGATTTAGAGAGACTGATTCATCCGACGAGTCTTTTCAGATTCATTGAAACATCTTTTGATGTGCAATGTATATTATAGAGAAGTGTTTTTTGTCCTTTGATGCATGTAAACATGTAGGAGACCTTGTAGGAGATCTTTCCAATTAGGAAACCTTAAAATAGCATAATAGGGGCACTTAAAAACTCTGTGTGATCACTTAAGATGCTGAGCAAAAAGGTCATTGTCTGTTCTCGATAGTGTAGCCATGCATGAAGCACCATTCACAGCAGTCACTTTCAAAGCAAGCGGCTTTCTGTTGGCCAACATGGCCAATCCATGTGACCAACATGACCCGGTTGTGAAATCCTCACAGGGAAGTCTCTCACATAAAATTTCTGATCATGTGGATTCCAAAAATGTGGCGATGATTCGAGGCACCTTTAGTGCAAACAGTGTGGGATGATTAACCTACAAAAATTTTAATTGGCTCTTTTGTTGCTTTGTGCGGCATTTAGCTTTAATTTAGAACAGACAAATTAGCTGATGCTAGAAACTGCTCACAAGTTAGGACTAAGTGTTGCCAAGTCCTATCACAAGACTGGAGCTTTGGGTTTTCTGTCAAATGCTCACAATGTACCTGTTCTTTTTGTCCTCTCCCTTGCCTTTTTCATCCTGATTTTTGCTCCCTCTCTCTTTGTTCCTCAGACATGGAAGGCTTTGTGGAGGGTGAACGGTCTCAGGTGGTGTCCCAAGGGGAGGCGGCATTGATCTTCCCGCCACAAATCCACAGCTTTCCGCGGCCCGGCATCACATGGTTCAGAGACGGACGCAAGATCCCCCCCAGCAGCCGCATGTAATCTTCTCTTCATTTGCTCAGAGTCAACTTAATGGGCCCCCTTCTCACAGATGGGCTTACGGAAAGAGAGGGCAATGCTATTGTATTATTACTCCAGAACTTCCAGAAACACTCCAGGAGTATTTATTGTAGAAAATCTCATTGATAAAGTCTGTTATAATAAGAACCCCTGTTGACTTTAGACTAAATTTGATTGAAGGCTAGAGAGGAAGCCGGCAACACGGGAGCCAATTAGACAAAGTGGACAAAAGGCCTTTATTGATGACCTTGGATGATTGACAGATTTTGCACCCTGTGTGTGTGCACTGTCCATGTTAGAAAGGTCTCAGTAATCACCTGAGATCAATTTACCTCATCCGCCAGCAGGAGGCTTGACAAAAACAGCCGGTGTGTTTGATGATCTATAATTCATGCTGATCGTCCGGCATGTCACATTTGACGTGAGGGCTTTAGACATTTAGGATTGTGTTCCTCCACCCCACCACACTGACTGTTGAACATTCAGACACGGTTTTTCAGCTGGAGTATATGAGGAATCCCCAATGAGACGCTGAGTGTTGAGGCAGGGGTTATATAAACATCTGAGGCTCCAGCGGCACTACTCAGACCTTCATTCTTTCTTGCTCCCTCTCTCTGTGTCTCTCGAGCAGCAGTAATGGCCCTATATGATGGTGAGAGGGCCTGACAGCATACGATTTGTTTGCCGTTTGTTTGTTGCTCCTTCTATGCATTGATATTCCATGGCGCATTTGGTTTGGACTCTGTGAGAGCCCTTACTCTAATTGTGCTGGAGTCGGTTTAATCTAGGCTGATCAGGCCTGTGCTGACAGATACACAGACTCTAATCTCTCTGCACTCCAAGTGTCGACTCTCATTTAACCACACACACTCACACATGACCTGCATTTTAGCTCCAGCAATCCTAAAACACTTATCCACTCGAGTCGTCAATGCAAATAACATTATCATCCCAGCCTTTTGGACGTAAACAGTTTTCCGCAGCGCTTGTGTGTGTTTGAATTCTTTACTGACATGTTTGCCGGTTGCAGTTGTGTTTTCTAGTTTATGACTACTTTTCTATTTTGAACATCTTAGAGCCCTTACTCTGGACAACACCCTTGTCATCCTCTCCGCCGTGGCCCCAGATGCGGGCCGGTACTACGCCCAAGCCGTCAACGACAAGAACGGAGAGAACAAGACCAGTCAGCCCGTCGTCCTGACTGTAGAAAGTGAGTTCTGAATAAATAATCAACTTTTGTAATGTCCATTCCAGGAGTCTGCCATCACCCTTATAGAGCAGGGATTTCTAAACTATTTAGAAACCTTACCTAAAATATTTATTTTGCATGTTCATGGTTCTCAGATGTCGGTTTATGGTCACATGACATACAGGTAAACAACCCACAAGCAATAGTCATTTCACCGTCTTAGTTAACTCAATATAGTCCGGCTATGAGTAACCCACTTCTAGCCAAAATAACATTGAATTTGGCTACATGTCGTTTTTGCCTAAATATCTTGTGAGATGTATGATATTCCATAATGTAAGCAAAGTCAACAGTGATTGCAAGGTGTTTGGTTTCATTTTTATGACTTGTTCATGTTCTAGATGACTAGTCTATTCTTTGGCTTTGGTTAGATGTCTAAATAAATTTTAACTGATATCCCAAGTTTTGCCTTGTTTTAGCCTAGACGACAGGGCTGTGTTTGGACGGCTATTAGACATCTTTTAAACGCAGAATTTCTTGCTGGGAAATAATTGCTTGCTGAGTTGAATATTTGGTTTATTTTTTCAAGGAGTGTTTACTTTGAAAAAGGATGAACTCTGGTTAAAAAATTACTTGATTTTTTGGTCTTTTCCTCTTTTATTTATACAAATAACAGAGAGAACAGGAAATGATAATGGACAGTTTTGAAAAGATGAGTGCTGGACTAAAATTGGCTACATAAGTACCACTTCACAAGGTGAACTGCTAGACAATCTTAAAGGGTTAGTTCACCAAAGACTGAAGATACTGTCATTAATTCCTCACCTGCCGTTCCTAACCCGTACAACCTTTGTTCATCTTCGGAACACAAATACATTTTTCTTATGAAATCCGAGAGCTCTCGCTCAGAGAGCGGCAGCAGGGCGGCAGTGGCTCAGTGGTTCATGTAGATTGTCTACAAACCGGAAGGTTGATGGTTCGATCCCTGGTTCCACCTGACCAAGTGTCGAGGTGTCCATGAGCAAGACACCTAACCCCAGCTGCTCCCGATGAGCTGGATGTCGCCTTGCATGGCTCACACCACCATCGGTGTATGAGTGAGAGAGTGAATGGATGAATGTGAGGTAAGATGTAAAGTGCTTTGGATGGCCATGGGTCTGTTAAAAGCGCTATATAAATGCAGTCCATTTACCATAGACAGCAATTTAATGAACACTTTCAAGGGCCAGAAAGGTAGGAAACATCCATGTGACTCCAATGGTTCAATCTTAATTTTATGAAGCGTAGATAATTAATTTTGTGTGCAAAAAAACTAACAAAAACAACAACTTTATGCAACAATTTCTTCACGTCTGTGTCATTCGTTTACGCTGCTGACATAGTAAATACAGTCCAGCGTTTCCGAGTTATGCCAGAGTTACGTGTAGTTAAGCTACGCCAGAACAGCGGCTTACCATTGGCCGAAGCTGTTCATGTGAGCACCATGACGCATGCATGTGATGCTTTTTTTTATTTATTTTTTTATTTAACATACAGACATACAAACCACAATAGTTCAGTAATTGACAATCGAGTAATTACATAATTCTAGAAGTGAAATAAAAGTTTAAATGTATAGGCGTGTGTGGGTGAGTGTGGGTGTGTGTGTGTATTCATAAGCAAAATTACCCATTTACTATTTATTATATAATCACTACCATCACTTCTTCTCACCATTGTACCGTCATCATTGTATTAATCAGTGTCCATTTTTCTTTTTTTTTTTCCATGTAATATTTATCATTGTCACCACTTTCAATGGATCAATTAATTTCACATAGTATGATAATAATATAAGATAACCCTCCCCCCAAATCTTTTCAGTCCCTATACTTTTTTTAATTTTTTTTTTTGTTGTGTGTAGTGTCTAAGGTGCATTAAAAGAAGGGAGACATTGTGCGAGTGTCTCAACTTGGGACAGAGATGCTGTCCTACAGAAACCACTTCTCGCCTGTCTTGCCTGCCTGAGTGTTTATGAGGTTCTTCAATGTATATATACATACATAGACACATTTCTCTTCTACATTGTGATGCATTAAAAACACATGAAAAGATTAGGGGGAAAATTAGAAATAATCAATTGATTTAACTATAGTAGTAGTGGTGACAATGAAAACCAGGTTTGAAGTTCCAAAACAGCAATAATAATAATTGATGATGATGATGATGATGATGATGATGATGATGATGATGATGATGATGATGATGACACAAATACAACAACGAAAACAACAACAATAATAAAAATAATAATAAATAATAGCAACCATAACAATAACAATAATGAAACAATGAAACAATAATGACAATAATAAGAACTATGCAGTAATATCCGTGGGTTGATTAAGAGGTGGGAGGAGTCAGAGTTAAGGAGAGAGAAGGGATTCAAAGTTGTAAGAGGTCAGAAAGTGTTGGATGGCAGAGGTCGCTTTCAGATGAGTGATTATAGGGTAGAGATGTGTATTCCATTGTAATGAAGTCGTGAGAAGATTTTTCCAGTGGTTAATGTGTATGTTGTTACGAGTTTTCCAGTTCATGAGGATAGTTTTCTTGGCGATGGTTAGGGCTATGAGGAGAGTTTTAGAGTTTATAGTTTTATCTGTAATTATTGTGAGGTCCCCTAGCAAGCAAAGAGAGGGCGATAGTGGGATGTGGCAGCCCACTATAGTGGATAGTGACTGTGTGACCTCTTCCCAAAAGTGTTTGATTGGAGTGCAGTGCCAGGTTGCATGGATGTATGTATCTGTAGATTTATGCAAACTTCTGATGTGAAACCCATTTTAGCTAATCTATTGCCCGTGTAGTGTGTTCTGTGAAGTGTTTTGTATTGTATTAATTGAAGATTAGCATTTTTGGACATGAAATAGATGTTTTTACAGATTTTGGCATCAGGAGCTATTGAGAGATCGTTTTCCCATTTTATTGTTGGTAAGTATATGGTCTGAAGTTGATTTGAAATGATTTTGTATATTTTAGAGAGAAGTTTCTTTGGGGAGGAAAGGTTAACTAAGTCTGATATTGCTGGTGGAAGATCTAAATTTGTGGCTCTAATGTTTATTTTTGCCAGAACAGAAGATTTGAGTTGAAAGTATTTTAAAAATTCATTGCTCCTGATGCCAAACTCCTGGGCCAAATGCGGAAATGTTGTTAATGTGTTGGATTTGAAGATATGGTTAATATGAGTGATACCCTTTTCAGCCCATGTGCGAAAGTTTTTTTTATTGCTTATGAAGTCACGGTTGTTCCACAATGGGGTGCGGGTAGATGGAGCTAGTATAGAATTTGTGATTTGGTGAAATTTCCACCAGGCTGTCAGAGTGGAAGCTATAGTTACAGCCTTAAAACATGTGTGTTGTTTGATTGATTTGGTGAGGAATGGTATGTCAGCTATATTTAATTCTTTGCATAGTGATTGTTCTATATCTAGCCATTTAATATCGGATTGGGTGAGGTGGGTCCATTTGTATATGTATTGCAGTTGGTTAGCTATCGAGTAATAATAAAAAATTGGTGCTTCTAGTCCTTCTAGAGCCTTGTTTTTTGTAGTGTAGTGAGTTTTATCCTTGGCGTTTTATTTTTCCAGTAGAAGTGAGTGATAATGGAGTCTAGTGATTTAAACCAGGTGAGTGCGGGTGGCTTGGAATCATTGAGAATAGATAATTGATTTTTGGTAAAATTGTCATCTTTATTGCTGCTATCCTGCCAATTATGGAGATTGGAAGGTTGAGCCATTAAAGCAAGTCATCTTCTATTTTTTTAGCAGTGGTGTGTTTAGTGTTACCAACTCTGACAGTCTGGAGGAAATCTTGATGCCTAAGTAGGTGATGTGATCATGACATATAGGTATGGGTGATTGGTGGGGTGCCACATCCCATTTGGTTTTATGTAAAGGGAGGATGAATGATTTCTTCCAATTTATTGTAATCTGAGATTTTTGAAAAAGACTGGATTGTTTTAATTATTTCTTGAGAAGATATTAGAGGTTCTTGTATAAATAGTAGAATATAATCTGCATAAAGTAGGTATGGGTGATTTGGTGCCACATCCCATTTTTGATTTCTTCCAATTTAATGACTGGATTGTTTTAATTATTTCTTGAGAAGATACTAGAGGTTCCTGTATAAATAGTAGAATATCATCTGCATAAAGTGAGATTTTATGTGTTTGTTGTGGTGTTTCAATACCTTTGATTGATGGGTTTTGGCGGATGGCTGCTCCTAGGGGTTCAATAAAAATGGTGAATAGAGATGGATAGAGTGGACATCCTTGCCTCAATTCCCCTGTGCAGTGCAAAGCTTTGTGATGTTAGTCCATTGGTTGTGACTGTGGCAGACGGTGATGTGTATAAAATCTTGATCCAGTTAATAAATGACTCTCCAAAGCCAAATTTTTGTAGTGTGGTGAATAATGGCCTCACGGAAACTGTGTAGAAGACTGACACAGACGTGAAGAAATTTTTGTAATTATTTTTGTTTGTTTTTATAACATTAAGGTTGAACCACTGTGAATAACATGGACTATTTTAACGATGTCTTTACTAACTTTCTGGACCTTGAAATTTGTAATTAAATTGCTGTCTATGGAGGGGCTTACGGATCTTGGATTTCATCAAAAATATCTTAATTTGTGTTCAGAAGATGAACGAAGATCTTACAGCTTTCAGAATTTTTGTGTGTACTTACACCGTGTATAGACCAGACGCGAACGGTGTGATGCGAAAACATTGGATGCGACGAGACCCGACAAATCCCTGACAGTGGTGTAGACACGATGTAACCCTTTGAGTGTCTACCAGGCGAAATGGCGTGTTCAAAACATCTCCATCGCCCCCTAGTGGCTGTTCATGACACCTAATGTAGTGCACATATTGGGTCAGACTCCAGTTTTTCAAGAATCAATATTCCCCAACTCGCTGCACAGTAGATTGCGAGCATGTGGCGTGTGGTGAAGCTTCATGGAGCTTTGTATGATAGCTGTGGTCCTGCAGTGCCATAATGACAGGGTGATTAATCACCCTCATAAAAACAGCCCCTCTCTTTAATAGACCCCACAAAAACAGATTTATGAAAAAGAGAGGCCGACCATAAAGATCCTCTGTGAGACCAAGGCCTACTGTAACTCTTATCCAGTCGACTAAGAATGGAAAGGGAAGCAAATAAAGGGTAATCAGATCAAGATGGAAGAGAAGAGAGATCACTGATTGAGAGCAGATAATCAATGGACAGGTAAAAGTTTCCAGAAGCTGACAAATGATTGCATGGCATTTAATCATGTCGACAGTGTCTCTCAATCAAGCGCCATTCTGCAGCGTGGCACATTAGTGGAGGTATTACAGTGCACTTACAGGAGGAGAGGGTGTAGACAATTACATATATAATACTAAGCACATAATGGAGAGGGCTGTGAGGAGACGAACAAGTGCTCTGAGTTTCAAGATTAGCTTTATGTCTGCTTTCTGTCTTTCCCTCCATCTCCACTCTTGCTTTCGTCATTTTTCTCCCTCTCTCTCTCTTCTAAGAAGGAAATTTTATAGCTCACAGATTGCTTGTTCAAGTGGTTTCTCTGGTTCTAGTTTTCATGGGCACCCAAATGGCTCCAATGGGGTCAGGGAGAGGCCATCCACCGGATGATCTCACACTTCCACTGAGAAGATCACACACTTTTACAGACGACATAATGTAAAAAGTGTAGAGCTGTAAAATTCATGTTAATTGTATAGCTCACGTAATTTGGGCTTGCAAGAGAAATGTTCAAATTAAAATCTCTTGCTTGGTTAAACTTTTTATTTTTATTTTTTTATATTGTTCTGAAAGTCTGGAGGAGACACATGGGAGATTATTAAGGTGTTTTTCCTCAGAAGAAAAAAATCTCATAAGCGGGAGAATAAAGCAAAGTCTCCATTTGCTCTCTAGAGCACTGTGAAATGCTTTAGGCAATCCATTTTACTTCTATAATTTTACATTCTGAAGGCAAAAACAGGATACTTAAACAGAAATGAATGAAGGTTGGGGATTTTATCCATTGGCAATTGATTATGTAAAGATTTTCTTTGAAATAACATACACCGATGAATCATGACGATCGTTTCATGGTGACTTTAAATGCAGGTGTAAACAAATTCAGAAGGAGCATTTTCATTGACGCTGTCAATAACTATGCAACTGTACACTATTATTGCAGAGTTTTTTATGCTCACCAAGGCTGCATCTATTTGATCCAAAATACAGTAAATTGTTAATATTGTGAAATATGATCACATTTGAAATATTTTAACTGTATTTTATTCCCATGTCAAAGCTTTTCATTCTTCAGTGTCCAATGATCCTTCAGAAATCATTCTAATATACTGATGTGATGCTCAAAAACATATCTTATGATCAGTGTGACAACGGTTGTGCTGCCTAATCATTTTGAGGAAACAGTGATTTTTTTTTCAGGACTCTTTGATGAATAGAGAGTTCAAAAGACCAGCATTTATTGGACATATTTGAATCTTTTGTAACATTATAAGTGTTTTTACTGTCACATTTGATACATTTAATACTGAAAAAAAGTATTAACTGCCAAACGGCAGTGTATATAAACATCTATTTCTATTTGTTTCTATTAAACATTCAGTATTTGAGCAGTCTAGAAGGCTGATTTACGCATTTTGCACCAAGCCAAACCAATTTTAGGAGAAGCTGTTGTGATCTCATTTGTAATTTTCTTGACTATGCTTCTGCTTCACTTTAGACATTGGCGGCCCAGCAGACCCAATCGCTCCCTCTATTATAATCCCGCCGAAGAACACCAGCGTGATGGTGGGAACGTTTGAAGTCACACTGGAGTGTGTGGCCAACGCAAGGTGTGTGTGCGCGTGTGTTTGTGTGTGTGTGTGTGTGTGTGTGTGTGTTGTGTTGTGTACAAGCACTCAAAATGACCTCTATCAAACTGTTAAAACTCAATTCTGTTTATTTGTTTCCTTCGGGCCAATCCTATCTCTCATTCTCCGCTTGTGTTTATCCGCATTTCTCTCTCGCTTTACCTCCAGGCCTCTCATTAAGCTCAGCATTACATGGCGGAAAAATGGAGTTCTAGTAAACCGAGGCCTCCGGGACTTTGGCCGCCGTCTGACCATCAGTGGTCCGTTGGTCAGTGACAGTGGCTACTATGAATGTGAAGCCTCCCTCCGGAGCAGCAGCGCCCCCTCTGTCAGCGCCGGGGCATATCTGCACGTGTTGGGTAACCTCACAATCCTCTTTCCTGTCAGAGTTGTGTTTAAAATGTGCCTTGTACAGAACGTATGCATCCCCTTTGCATCACTTTCTTCCTTTTAATCTTCAAAAATGTCAACACAGAGACATGCAAAAAAAGCATTCATTTCTCCAAGATGAAAGACTCTTTTATGAAAGTATTAATCTCTTAGGGTAAATACTAGCCCCAGTTATTTGAGTATGTCTCTTCAAAATTTGCACTTTTACATTTACTATGCAAATATGCTCCAACTCTACCAAATTAAGATGTCTGTGGATTGAAGTCTTCAAGTCATACACCAGATTTCAACTGGATTCAAGTCAAAGTTCTTGTTGGGTCACTGCAAAATATAAGCCTTCTTTTTAAAACATTTTCCTGCTGTGTGCTTTTAGTTGTTGTCCTGATAGAAAACACTTAAAAAAAAAAACTGCTTCTACTGAAATACATGATGGTAAGGTTGGTATCACCAGGGTGTTGGACCAAAGAATGCTCTTTCCTTTGAAGCCTCACACAGCTCAACTTTAGGCTCAAGATGTTCCTCCAAAAGTTTTTTAAGGTTTTCTCACCTGGACTTTAGAAAACCTGGTGAATCTTGGCAATGGCCTTCCTCTGAAATGGCTTCCTCCCAGGAAGGTAATTCTCTGGAGTGTTATTATTTATGTCTGAACGGTTTCTGCCATTTAGATCTACACACTGCGGCTCTTTTCTGGTTACTACTCTACAGTTGTTCTCTGACAGATATTCAGGCCCAGTTGCTGAATTTATTGAGATAGCTTTATCCTAGTACTGTCTGGGTTGTGCTGTGTTTATTCCCCTTTGTTATGATGGGCTTCACAGTACTCCAGGAAGATTCTAAGCTTGTCAATCTTTTTTAAAACTTGTCCAGGTGTTTTCCACGCAGGAACTTCAAGTTTTACAAAGTCTTCACGGTCTTTAAAGTCGTTGCTGTTTGTTGCACTTTTCATTGAAGTATGAATTAGTAATGTGTTAGTTCTGTGGTGAAGTATTTGTATGATGTCCAAGGGGACCCAGACATTATATAATGTACTATGTATAATGTACTAAATAATGTACTAAGCAGTTCTAAAACGTGGTCCTGTCATGACAAATTAACGTTTTGTAATATTCTGGACTGACATTGCAAACAACTTGCTTCAAACTGGTTGCTTTCTGCAAGGATAATGTAAGTGATGTATTTTTAATTAAAAATGTTATATTTTGAATATGCAGCTCTGAAAATACTTTGGACCAGATTTACTAAACAGGGCAGATTGGCGTGAGAGCACAAAACCCCCCCAAAAAAGTCATCTACTGATGAAGCGCAAATTAAAGAAAACAGACGCAGCCGGATCAATTTATAATGCAATCTACTGAGAGCAGTGCAAATTGGCGCCTGATTTAAAACATGCTTTTTAGGGCGGTCAATAATGGCACAAATACCAGTAAATTGACAGGCACAAACTTTAGTAAGTTGCGTTGCATGATACATTTAAATTCTCTCCTCATAAATTGTGGGAGGAAAACAAATGCATACAATAAGGTCAAATATCATATGTTTTCATGATTAAGTATCAAAGGTACAAATGTCCCACGTTTGAATGGGCATTACGCGTTCTGCACAGGATGTTCCTTGTTTATAGATCGCTGTAGGGATGATGTAAATTTGCAGGCTAACTTTTTTTTACATGAGGTGATTTCAAAAAATTTCTGAATCTTGTCTAAACACCTGTAAACATTTATTTTTCATTTTTAGGCTGTCATGGTGGAAAAGGTTGATAGAATTGAGGGTGATCTCATCTGGGATATTCCCAAGAAACACGAGTAGAGTTAGTCCTGGGGTCAGTCCAGGGCTGCGTTTCCCAAAAGCATCGTAAGCTTTAGTTGATCGTTGAACAATTGCCACCAATGTTCTCTACGATCAACTTAGGCTTACGATGCTTTCGGGAAACGCAGCCCTGGAAGGTTTGTCTGCAAGGGTACTGTTTAAATGCACAGTTGCCTGACACATATTTTTAAACAGAATTCCCTCCGGTGTGAGGAAGATCCGTTCAGATTTGCTCTGATGGATGGATTCCGTATAGCCCTGGTGATTCCAGGAAGATTTGTCTGCAAGGAGAACTGTTGAAACGTACAGTTACCTGCCAAATATCTTTAAGAATTGGTGAAATCGAGAACCTGACTTTCCATTTTCTCATTCCAGATAGGGGTACCCTAAACTTAGTGATTCAGGTTATATTTTTATTTAATTCCTTTTCTGTGTAAAGCACTTTGAATTATACTGTTGTGTATGAAATGTGCTTTATAAATAATGGGCTTTATAAAGAATGTCACTATTGAATGTTCTCTGAAACAAATAGTAACATTTTAACTAAAACATTTCAGAAAAAACATTCCATAAATAACGTTGCTGCGCCAACATTTTGAGAACATTACTAACTTTGAATAAACATTATATTAATCTTACTGGAAGAAGTCAAATGTTAGTCAAAGTTCTAAAAACATTTCCTGTTAATTGAGGCAATACTGATGTATTTTATGTTGTAGAATAAAACATGAAATATTCTGAGCTTGTTTCATCCACAGATATTATTTCACCCAAAACCCATTAAACACAAACCTATTGATTCTGGGGAAATGGAACCAGACGTTCAAAAATGCTAATTTTTGTATTTTAGGAATCCCGCAGCACACTATTTAGTGTAATCTATCAAAATAAGTCAACACTGGTAACACTTTAGAATAGTCCCGTCATTAATGAATAACTACACAGGAACAAGTGACTAACACACTATTAACATTCTAGTAACTGCTATTAACTAACAAGAAGCTCTGATTAATGAATCCGTAAGAACAGAGCTCAGCTGGGTGAGGTAGTTCACTAACTAATCAGTAACTATTGTTTTTTCTTTCATACCTCCCAGAGGACTGCTACTACTAATATATACAGGTTCATAAATAATGTGAAAAATGCATAATGTATAATTCATTCTAAAGTGGAGATCACGGTAACGCGCTTGTAATGACTCAAGTGTTTCTACATCCTTTTAAAGGAATTGCTAATTATTTGGAACAATATTCTAAAGTGAAAAAAGCATGATAACTCCCTACTGAAGTCATTGTAAACTTTTGAGGTTTTTGTAAGATTTTGGGTAGTAATCGCTTCCGAGGGATTTGGTAACACTTGAGTCATTCCTAGTGGGTTACCATGATCTTCACTTTAGAATTGCATTATGTGTTATTCACATTATTTATGAACCTGTATAGTAATTCTTAGTATTTCTCTGGGAGGTATAAAAATTGATTAGCTAATAGTGAACTACCACATTCAACTAAGAGCTACTTACTACTTCATTAATCAGGGCTTCTTGTTAGTTAATAGCAGTTAGAGGAATGTACTCGTTTGTTATTCATTAATGACGGAACAGTATTCAGAAGAGTTACCTACACACTGAACCATTTATACCAGATATCATGTTGAACTAGTGGATGCAGGACTCTATAGTTCATTTATTTAAGTGAGGATAGCAAAATAAAGTAAACTGTGACATATTTAAAATGATATTATCTAACTGTGTACTTAAATTGAACAGCTGACAGCTGATTGGTTGATTGTAATCCATTTAATACCTTTCTGTCAAAGTTATCTGACATTATCAAGATTAATTTGTTCTGAATCTCTTGTCAGAGTTCTTGTCATATTTGATAACCATTTTCTAAACTGATAATGTGAGGAAATGCAGAAGATGTCTGAATACATTTTGTTTCGACTGTAGGTTGTTAAAAAGGTGGTGGATGTTATAGAGAACTACGTCTACAGCCATGTTAAACAACAACAGCAATATCTGTGATTTAATTTATGTTGCTACAATAAGAGAAACAAAAAAAGGTGATGGAATAGGTAAATACTTTCTGAAGCCCCTGTACAATTCTCTATACATCACAGTGTTATTGCTTCATGAGTGTATTCGTGTATTCGTCTGGTCAAGTACTCTCACGAATGACCCGTCTGAACTCTGTGCAGAACATCCTCAGTTTGTGAAGGAGCCCGACAGACACATCACTGCTGAGATGGAGAAGGTGGTAGACATCCCATGCCAAGCCCGCGGTGAGTTTGTGCATCGGTCCGTGTGTGTGCGTGAAAGTGTGTGTATGTGTTAGATAACACTCGCGTTCCTATGCCCCTGCAGGTGTTCCTCAGCCAGATATAGTGTGGTATAAGGATGCTGTACCCATAAGCCCCGTGAAGACACCTCGTTACAGAGTCCTGGTGGGCGGCAGTCTGCAAATAAATGGACTGCTCCCGGACGACACCGGAATGTTCCAGTGTTTCGCTCGTAACTTAGCGGGAGAGATCCAGACGAACACGTACCTTGCTGTCACCAGTACGTGAAAGCACCATCTGGGCCTGTCAATAACTCTGTCTTCATTTATTACACATCTCTCCAACATTCATCTTCTTCCTTATCTGCTGTCAGATGTGTCATTTTATAAAGTCTGTGACTTATCAGCAGCTTTTACTTTCGGAAAGAACGAAAGATTAAAAAGAGTGATTATTCCAAGTTTAAGAGTGAAGGATTGTAAGAATAATGGATTTTTTTTTGTCTGCATTGGACAGGCCTTTTATTATGCCCACCATGTATTTAATGCTTACTAGACAGCTTGAAAAAGACATCCTTGATTTGGTCAAGTTAGGGAGCAATGGCTCTTATATTTTTTTGCATTTAGAGCCTCTGGAATGTGTGTGTGTGTGTGTGTGTGTGTGTGTGTGTGTGTGTGTGTGTGTGTGTGTGTGTGTGTGTGTGTGTGTGTGTGTGGACTGGTAATCCCTGGTATGGGGACAAAATGTCCCCACAAAGATGGCAATATCCAACATCCTTGTCCTTGTGGGGACATTTTTGGTCCCCATGAGGAAAGCAGATCATAAATCACACTAAGTGATGTTTTTGAAAAAGTAAAAATGCAGCATGTCTCCTGTGATGGGTAGGTTTAGGGGCAGGGGCAGTGTAGGGGGATAGAAAATACGGTTTGTACAGTATAAAATGCATTACGCCTATGGAATGTCCCCATAAAACATGGAAACACAACATGTGTGTGTGTGTGTGTGTGTGTGTGTGTGTGTGTGTGTGTGTGTGTGTGTGTGTGTGTGTGTGTGTGTGTGTGTGTGTGTGTGTGTGTGTGTGTGTGTGGACTGGTAATCCCTACGGTATGGGGACAAAATGTCCCCACAAAGATGGCAATATCCAAATTTTTGTCCTTGTGGGGACATTTTTTGGTCCCCATGAGGAAAACATCTTATAAATCACACTAAGTGATGTTTTTTGAAAATGTAAAAATGCAGTATGTCTCCTGTGATGGGTAGGTTTAGGGGCAGGGGCAGTGTAGGGGGATATAAAATACGGTTTGTACAGTATAAAATGCATTACGCCTATGGAATGTCCCCATAAAACATGGAAACACAACATGTGTGTGTGTGTGTGTGTGTGTGTGTGTGTGTGTGTGTGTGTGTGTGTGTGTGTGTGTGTGTGTGTGTGTGTGTGTGTGGTGGGGACCTAAACGTGTCACCGTAGGGACCTAAATTGCTGTCCCCATTAGGAAACAAGCTTATAAGTAATACAGAATGACTGTTTTTGTTTTTTTTAAATGTAAAACGTTTTTGTGTGATGGGTAGATTTAGGGGTAGAGTTAGGGCATGTCCAATTCAATCATCCATTTTTTAAAAGTTAACACCCACTGGTTAAGGGGTATGTAAACTAGGGTGACCACCCATCCCGCTTTGCGATGTACCGCTCAGTATTTGCACCCCTTGTCCCGCACGTCACATATTGAGAAAATGTCCCGCATTTTCATAAGTCTGTTGGTTTTTAATGATCATATTAAGAAAACATTCATGCGTTCTTTTGCCTGTTTAGAAAATCATTTTATTTATTCTTTTTGCTGCATCATTTTTCACCTATATTTAGCAGCGCTTCATCAATTAACATCCAGCCTTACACCAATACAACAGCCGTTTTTTAAATCCTATCCAATGGTTGAAAAGAAAGGCATAAACACGGTCACTAGTAGGTTGTGGCGGCTGTCAATCAAAATGGAGCGGTGATTCGTTCCATGTGTTCCCTGTCAGAAATCGAATTGAAAATTATGTATATAAATGAATATATAAGACTGTCAATTAACTAATTTCATGTTGTTTTATTTGTTCATTTTTTATTTTATTGTATTTTAGTACTGTTTCAAAAATAGTTATCTGCATGATGGCTTTGGGCTCAGTGATGTTGAATTTAAATTACATGTGATATAAAGATTATACAACAGTTTCAGGTTATGTTTTAGTGTTGGTAACATGTCCAACATTGTCCCACACAAATTTAGCAATCGTTCCACATTTGGTTTATTGATGGTGGTCACCCTAATGTAACCTTATGAGCAGTACTGTTTAAAAGTTTACAAAAAGTGGATGTTTATCAGAAACAGGGCATTTGTGCGGGTTACTGGAACAGATAGCGGGCCACAGCTTCCGTTTCTTTCAAAAAAAATTTAATTGGATGAATGACCTCTTATTGGCCACAGACTCTGGAGATTCTGCTATGCTAATGCTTTTAGACCTCACAGCTGCATTTGATACCGTTGATCATAATATTCGGATCTCCCAGTTGGCTTTGCTCTAGAAGGGTTTATGTCATATTATTATCTGATAGAACGTTTCCTGTCTGCGTTGGAGACTTTGTGTCCCCGTCGGCGCCCCTTCTGTGTGGAGTCCCTCAGGGCTCTATTCTAGGCCCGATACTGTTTTCCCTGTTCATGCTTCCTTTAGGGTCTATTCTAAGAAAGCATGGCATTTCATTTCATTGTTATGCAGACGACACACAACTTTATCTGTCATTGAAACGAAAGGGTACCAGCTCTTTAAAATTATTCTTGGACTGCCTCAAGGACATTAAAGCTTGGATGGACATGACTTTTTTTTACATTGCAATAAGAGAAAAATTATGATATTTGGCCAAAATAGTAACCATGTGGCCCCCAACACAGAATTGGGTTCCTTACTTCTTTACGTTAAATCCTCCGTTAAAAATCTGGGAGTAATCATGGACAGTGATTTTAAACTTGATGAACAGATCAATTTAATTTTGTCTAAGGATAATGAATCCAGAAGTCGCCTGCAATAAGGAACCAGCCAACAGTCCTCACAAAGAAAATTACTTTTATAAACATACTAAATGTCTTCAGGACTATCTAAAGTGTCTGTTACGTTTAAGAGTAGAGTTGGAAAATATTGTTAACTTAGTAAGACAACAATAGAAGTCAACAGAAAGTCCCCAGTGTGTGTGTTTTTGGGTCAATATGTGCATATGTGTCTTACCAGCCTCCGTCTCTGCTGCAGGTATCGCCCCAAACATCACGGCCGGCCCCTCTGACAGCGCCGTGATTGATGGCATGTCCATCATTTTACACTGTGAGACCTCAGGGGCCCCGCGGCCCGCAATCACATGGCAGAAAGGTCAGTCTCCAATCAGTCATCACTGTCAGAGAAAGATATTCATCAGTGTCTCATGGACTTACGGACATTAATGTCTCTATGGAAGCTTAGGCATGTCGGCTAAATCAAGTGTCCAATCAACGTCCTTCTGATGAGCTGGGGACCGTCTTGTCTGTTTGATCTTCATTTTCATTTCTCTCTCTTTCTCCCTTGTGTTTCGCCATCTCTCCGTCTTTGCACAGCTGATCGGGTTCTGGCGAGCGGCTCTGTCCAGTTGCCACGCTTCACTTTGCTGGAGTCTGGCAGTCTTCTGATCAGCCCCTCTCACCTGTCTGATGCTGGATCCTACACCTGCATGGCCAGCAACTCCCGTGGGATTGACGAAGCCTCGGCCGATCTGGTGGTGTGGGGTGAGTGTATGGCTCGTCTCGCACAGAGTGCCTAGAAATGACTGAGATGTCATGTGTTAAACATCAAGTGAATTACAAAGTAATACCATATTTTCCTCACTCCAACTTGAGCTGCCCTTGACTTGTCACAAAATATTTGTCATATTATCTGATATTTTAAGAGACTTGACCCAGTCTTGAGGGTCTGCATTTGTATGTTTTATTTTGTTTTGTTCTGTGTTTTGTTTGTTTTGTTATTTTGTTTGTGTTGTTTTCTGTTTTTGTGTCTGTTTTGTTTTGTTCTGCGTTGTTTGTGTTGTTTTGTTTAATTTTGTTTTTAGTTTTGTTGTGTTTTATTTTGGTTTGTTGTTTTTGTTTGCATTGTTTTGTTTTGGTTTGTGTTGTTTTTGCTTATATTTTAAAACCAAAGAAATGTGGCATCCCGCTGTAACTTTGCCTGTCGGTGTCGTCGTTGGACAGTGTTACTTTAGATAAACCAGTGATTTGTATACTTTTTAACATCACATTTTGTAATATTTTCCTTGTTTCATTTTTCAAATATGGATTAAACAGTTTTTTGAGGAGGCATTGCCTCCCTTGTCTCCTTGGAGGAAACGCCCCAATTGTACTTATTTTTCACAAGAGAAGGCTATTACATGTCTAACAGAAATTTGAGGGAAAAATAAAAATCAATGTGATCGATAACGGCACTACACTGTGATTTTTGTGTGCAGCTCGAACGCGAATCACTAATCCACCTCAGGACCAGAGCGTGATCAAGGGCACCAAAGCAGCCATGACCTGCGGGGTGACCCATGACCCCAGCGTTACAATCAGGTACAACGTCGACACTCCACTCCATTTCTTTGTCAACAACTCTGTTGACAAATCTATTCTCTCTCTCTCTCTCTCTCTCTCTCTCTCTCTCTCCTCTCTCTCTCTCTCTCTCTCTCTCTCGCTCTCTCTCTCTCTCTCTCTCTCTCTCTCTCTCTCTCTCTCTCTCTCTCTCTCTCTCTCTCTCTCTCTCTCTCTCTCGCTCTCTCTCGCTCTCTCCCTCTCTTCCGCTCCCTGCCTTAACTCACACTCCATCTTTGATCAACACTAGCTTGTTCATTCACTTCCTGTCCTGTGTGTTTATTATATTCAGTCTCATAAGACTTGATTTAACTGTCACCTGCTGGGCTGTTGATATTAATTTGATCAGGGAAAATGAATGAATATGTAAACAAAGCAATAACTTAGATGGAGATTTTAATTAAACGCAAGACAGATGAGATTAAATGGGGAAACGATGTGGCTGCAATTAAGAAGTGTTGAAGTGCGAATGCATATGTGTGCAGGCCAATGTGCTGAATCCCAACATGTGTGTGTGGGCATGTGTGTGTGTGTGTTCATTAATAAATAGCTTTGCCATGTATTGTTGCTGTAAACAAGAAGTAAATAGGCCTCTGTTGTTTACAGGCACATCTGGGAAAAAGGAGGAACGGCTATTGACGTTAAGTCGAGTCCCCGCTTGCGTCTCGACTCCAACGGCACCCTGCACATATCTCAGACTTGGTCCGGGGACATTGGGACCTACACCTGTAAGGTCACCTCTGTTGGAGGCAACGATTCTCGCAGCGCTCACCTGAGAGTCAGGTACACGTCCAAGATGCTGTCGCCCAGCCAATTACCCATTCTCTGTGTCCTTCGCCCTTATAGATTAACATTCAGCTACCGGTTTTGTACTGCCTCTTGGACATCATTTTGGATTGTTTCTCTGAGCTTTGTTTTTCTATTGGGATTTAAAGAACTGAGGCAGTAGGTTGTTGGGAATCCACAATGAATAGTAAACAAAACATCCAAAATTGTTCTCCTTTTCTCTCTCTCTCTCTCTCTCTCTCTCTCTCTCTCTCTCTCTCTCTCTCTCTCTCTCTCTCTCTCTCTCTCTCTCTCTCTCTCTCTTTTTATCAATGTTTCATTGTTTCAAGCACAGAAGTGAATTGTGTTTTATTTGCATGACAAATAATGGTGCACTGGCAAAGCAGTTGAGGCAATATTTATGCAAACAAGAGAGACCATGTTTATTATAAAATCTCTGTTTATCTCTCACTCAGCATCAGTTCGGTTTGCTTTACTGACATGACAAACAATTGTACATTCGCTTTGCCAAACAGCGCTGGCAAAATAGCGTACAAATAAGTTACATAAAGTGAAACAGTCCTAAAACTGTTTATCATGTATGCTACCATCAAATGTTTGGGGCCAGTACATTTTTTAAAGAAATTAATACATTTATTCAGCAAGGATGCATTAAATTGATTGGAAGTGACAGTAAAGCCATTTATATATGCTGTTCTTTGACAACAAAAACAACTTATTTATTTTGAATATATTAAAAGGCATAACTGTTGTCAACATTGATCATTATACTGTAGAATTATTGTGACACTGAGTAATGATGCTGAAAATTCAGCTTTAACATCACAAGATTAAATTACATTTTAAAATATATTCACATAAAAAAGGTTATTTACAATTTGTATAATATTTCCCAATATTACTCAAATAAAGGCAGCCTTGGTGAGCTTCTTTCTAAAACATCTTACCGACTCCAAGATTTTGAATGGTAGTGTATATTTTAAACTGAAAGTAATGCAGTGTAAATTGTTATGTACAATGTGTGAATGATTAATTATCACTTATTAATATTTTGGTCTTGATCTGTCTCTCGCCACAGGCAGTTGCCTCATGCTCCGGAGAACCTCATCGCCACCCTCAGCAGCTCTGAGAGAAGAACCATCAACCTGACCTGGGCCCAGGCCTTTGACGGGAACAGCCCGCTCATCCGTAACATCCTGGAGGTGTCCGAGAACAGTGAGTTATCTGGCCTGCTGTATTTTTGCAGTATTCACTCTTCACTCATTCAGCTCTAGTCCACTTTCAATGTCTTTGTTGGTGACAGATGCACCATGGACTGTGCTCTTGGCCAACATCGATCCAGAAGCCGCCAGCGTGATCGTGGGGGGGCTCATCCCGGCACGTTCTTACCAGTTCCGCTTGTGTGCCGTCAACGATGTGGGGAAGGGCCAGTTCAGCAGGGAGACGGCACGGTGAGTGTGGGAGTCAAAAAAACCTGAGAAACTTTAAATAACCTTTTCTGGAATCACAGTTAAGCATGAAGCTTAGGACAGCATACAGTGAGATTTACTGTTAACAAAACGATCAGTTTCTTAAGGGCCTGAACGTATTGAAAGAACATAGTGTTAACACAGGCAGATTTTATACTACGGCATATCAAAAACTATTACGGCTTAGAGACCATCTGACTGACATGGAACAGTCACATCAGTTTTATATCACACGCCATGTAGGGGCAAGGGTTTTTTTTATGAAATACACAATAATAGGCTGACGAGAAAAATATATATATGGCGCGTGAAACACTAATACTGTGTCTACACTCTAAAAACGTTGTTTTAACCCAGCGATTGGGTTGTTTTAACCCTGCGTTGGGTTAACAATTTGCTTAAGACAACCCAATCACTGGGTTAAAACAACCCAATTGCTGGGTTAGTCCATATTTGACCCAACATTGGTTTGTTTTTTACCCAGAATTTTTAAGAGTTTATGCGATGTGACAAAGGCAAATAGAAACCATTATAATCAGTGATGCTGTCTACATTGGATGTGACACACCGTGATACGAAAAATTCCAGATGCCCTGACGGACTTCAAGAACATCTAATACATCTGATATGAAGATCAAATTGATGGTCAATTTGTTGTGTCCAATGTAGACACAATAAAAGTATACTTCAGTTTTGCCGCAACGCTAACACTGTATCTACACTGAATGCAAGCGACGTGGTGCGACAACTTCCATTGCTACGCAGATGACACCCAACTTTACATCCATTCTCAACGCAATGCTCCTTTCCCCACTAACTCCTTATCAGATCGTATTGATGGTGTAAATGCTTGTATGACCTGTACTTTTCTAAAACTCAGTACTGATAAAACAGATCTACTTTTTGCTGGTTCACCTCAAATGACATCCCATTTCTATGTTGACAATGTTAATATTGCAGGAGTCTTGGTTCAACCTTCTACCACTGTTAAAAACCTTGGCATAATCTCACTAAGTCTGCCTTCTTTCACCTCCGTAATATCGCTCGCTTAGGTCTGTTTTTAAAATGAGCCATGCTGAAACCCTAGTTCACGCTTTCACCACTTCAGGGCTTGACTACTGTAATTCTGTTTTCTATGGCTTACCCAATACGTCAATAAATAAGATCCAATATATTCAGAACTCTGCTGCAGCTAGGGTCTAACCTGGCTCCGCCCTCCTACGTACCTCCGCTCAATTTTCAGTTTCCTTCAGTACTCCGTCTCGGATTGCGGTATATTCTCTGTTTTTCTCCAGTCAAAGAGGCTGAGAATGATGACATTGATGTTGTGTGCTAGTTTGAGATGACATACGTCACGACAAAAAGTTAGCGATTGGTTATGGCAGATCCAGAGTGGCTCTGGGCAGATTCAATAGTTTTAAACTTAATAATAATAATTAATTAATAACTATAATTTGATACATTTATTTAACGCTTTTCTAGGCACTCAAAGCGCTTTACATATAGAAGGGGGAATCTCCTCAAAAACCACCAATGTGCAGCATCAACCTGGATGATGCGACGGCAGCCCCATTGCGCCAGAACGCCCACCACACAACAGCTGATTGGTGGAGAGGAGACAGAGTGATGAAGCCAATCATATATATATATGTATGTTTATATGGGGATTATTAGTAGGCCATGATGGACAGGGGCCAATGACACCTCTACCAGCAGACACCTGTTTTCCCAGTTGGTCTTCCATCCAGGTACTGACCAGGCTCAACCCTGCTTAGCTTCAGTGGGAAACCAGTCTTGGGCTACAGGGTGATATGGCTGCTGGTTAACTTCAACAGAGTTCCCGGCTTCAAGGAAGTTAGCGCTTGTCAATGGAGAGTGGTTGAGACTCTCTGTACCAATTAAATGTACAAAAGTCTGGTAGGACCAGGCTAGCTATAGTCCTCACATATACAAAAAAATCTTCTCAATTGATCTTATTATCCACTGGCTACCCGCTTACTTTCGTATTCAATACCAGATAACTCCTTATCACATTCAAAGCATTCAATGGTGTTTCCCGTCTCCCATATTTCTGATCTCATCCATACCTACTCCCCGGCATGCACACATAGATCTTCTTGATACCGGTCTGTCGTTGATCCAGCAGCACAAACTACCATCGTTACTGGAAGGGCATTTTGTATTGTTGGCCCCACTCTCTGGAATTCTATTCTCCAACAAATGTGCAACCTTTCATAATTACACGATTTTAAAACCCACCTTAAAACATATATTTTCGCTTCTTGTTACTCTGACGGCTAACTTTATGATTTGATTCATGTTATGTATGTTATCTACCTCAGTTCATCATGTTACTCAGTTTATCCGTATTGTGTCTTTGTCTTCGTGAAGTGACCTTGAGTTTGCAGAAAGGCGCTATATAAAATAAACATATTATTATTTTTAAAAGCAGATAGAACCCATTACAATTAGTGATGATGTCTACACTGATACAGTGTGGCGCGACTTCACACAAATTCCCGACAGTAAACTAATGCTCCATACAATTCCTGACATATATCGCTCGCACTACTTCTGGCACGAAGAACAAATGGATTTGCAGTGGTCGCTGTGTCACGTCCAGTGTAGACAGTCTGTTGCAGCGCGTGATGCAAATGTTGTCACATGCCCACTAAAAAGTTCAATCTTTGTCCAATGACTGTGCTGTTTCTCTCCAGAAGCTATGCACGATAAAATGTCTTTGAACTTGTGAAGCTAGAGTTGCGTGTATTGTATTGCTCTTCAAGGCGGGCGTTTATTGCTGTTGCATCTTCGAGGGTTTGGTTTTTTTGTTGTTCTGACAAAAGTGTCTCCACCTTGTGGACAAACTAAAAATACAAAATAATAATACCAACAAAAATTTGGCAAGCTGATTGTACAGCGAATGCACAGTTAGAAAAACTGTGGCAATGGTAAAATTTACTAGCACTGTTTGCCAGAGTATACTGTATCTGTTCACACTTATCTGTATCTGATTTTGAATGAGTAGATAACTGTATAGTGACCAGTAGATAAAATAACTGATGACAATTTACTTTTGCACTGCAAAAAGCAGCAATGATGTTTAACGTGTAATGCTGATAAAGCCTAATAAGCTTGGCATGTCATAGGAAAAAATGTTTGCACACTAGTGCCCCAATAAACCATGTGGAAACCTATTATTTATTTAGTTACTTTTTTATCTAATGTATGCTATAAAGCAAACGTTTATGATATTTCAGAGCTTACTTAAATACTTTAGGGTTTAGCCTCAAATTTCCTGGGAGTGAAGACGGAGCGATGTTTCCAAGGAGGTAATCCAGCACCCAGAAAGCGTACCTTCCATAGGGGTGGCCATTGCTAACCAAGCCATCACCTGCTGTTAGCATCCCATTGACTCCCATTCATTTTGGCGTCACTTTGACAGCGAATAACTTTACATCTGAGGCATTTAAAGACTCCAGTTGTCCATTGTTCATTTCTAAAGAAACACGACAATGTATGAAAGGCTCCATTACATCTTACACTATCGCCACCGTAGAAGCCGTTTTTGTACAAATAGTCGTCATGCTCAGTTTGAGGCTGTGCAGTATGCTCAGCCATTAGGAAGTGAGTGCTTGTAATTGACTTCACTTTTTTTCGTTGAAGTCTATGGGGTCGCTGTGTCCATTTCTTTTACTGTCTATGGGTGTTTCTGATATCAGTGAGTGAGGAGTGGAGCGGGGAGCAGTAAATGGTGAATCCGGAGCGGAGTGATTATTGAATGCTTAGACTATAGAGTGTGGAGGGGAAATTGCTGCCGCTCCACTCTGCTCACATACTCTGCTGTACACATACCCTAGTGCAGTGGTTCTCAAACCTGTCCTGGGGACCCTTCACCACTGCACATTTTGAATGTCTCCCTCATTAGACACACCCCATTCAGGTCTTGCAGTCTCTACTAATGAGCTGATAAGTTGAATCAGGTGTGTTAGATGAGGGATGCATGCAAAATGTGCACTGGTCCCAGATAGCAGACAAACACTGAATCAATGTTGAATCAATGTTAATGCATCAACTAAAATATCATTGAATCAATGTTGAAATTTAACATTGATTTTTCATCAGGTTTGCACCCTGAAATAATGTTATTTCAACGATTAAAAATAGATCAAGATGGGCATAAAATCACTATTTTTTCAACTATAATTAAATCATTTATTTAACACTGAATCAACATTGAATCAATGTTGATGCATTGATCAAATTATCATTGAAACAATGTTGAAATTTAACATTGATTTTTCATCAGGTTTGCACCCTGAAATAATGTTATTTCAATGATGAAAAATAGATCAAGATGGGCATAAAATCAATATTTTTTCAACTTAAATTAAATCACTTATTTAACATTGAATCAACATAGAAGCACTTTAAAATCAATCTTGCTTTATGTACAGCAGGATTCTATGCCCGTTAATTGTCTCTTTATTTTATTCCTTTCAATCAGAGACTATGTATGGCTGCAAATGATATGATTTTGTATCAAAAAATCACTCAAAGTAAACAATATACTTCAGTTCACATGCAAATGTATTTATTTATGCCCCACAATTACAACAGGAAATCTCACATTGTCTTAAAACAATTACATCTGAATTTATAACACAAATGCCTGGAGAAGAGCCTGAAAAACATGACAACCTGCATCTGCAAAATGGAAGTAATACAAATGGAAACTTGCCAATAAGGACAGAAATGGGACAGTACTACTGAAAGAAAGAAGGTAGAAGAAAGAATTAAATACTCTAAACTCTGGGGTTTCCACCATGAGCAATGCCCCAAGCCTTCAGGGGCGTAATGGAGCCATTTTTGCACCATCCCAGCAAAGATAAACTCTGAGGCCTCCTTTTATCAGCATTCACTTGTAAGGCATCTAAAACAACAAGAAGTTAGTACATATTTGGAAGTGTGGTTAATTAAACATTATAAATGTACTCCAAAATTAAGTGAAACTTGAAATTTTATCAAAATCTTTACATCCCAGTTAAAACTCACTGAATTTAAATTCAAGACTATTTAATTAATTTTAGTATATACTTTTCCCTTTAAAGCATCTGCAGACTCACAGGAGGAATGAATGGAAAAGCAAAGTGAAATCCGATGTTTTATCTTATGTTATTATTATATTTAATAGTAAATAATAGTAAAGAAATAAATAAAAGTGTGAAAGTGAAACAAGTAAATTAATGATCAAGTAGCTAAATTAATAAAAGAGGAGCTGGATAAGCTACACAGTGATTTGGAAGAGATTATCCATTTACAACACGAACTGGAGGCGCAACAGTTTGCTAAATTTCTGCAGTTTGATATAGCAGTTTGATATAGCTGCCTACAGAACTAAAGATCTCACTCTTTTCTTGCCGCATTAAAGATGAAATTGGAATTGTGTAATTGTGGTCGGCCCTCGTGAGGGTATCGCACAGTTGAAGCAGAGCTGCGAACTGATTGTCCTATTTCCCTTCACCTGCCGATATGTCAATCAGTCCGTAGCTCTGCTTCAGCTGTGCGATACCCTCACGAGTGGAGACCAGAATTACTGCCATGACAGAAATTCATCTAGCCGTCCGATCGCCTCTCGCTTTCTACACTGGACGAATATGGGATGACAGAGTATGAATGGTACAATGAATGCATGTACGGCACCATTTCCACAAATACACAAATCTTATTTGTTGCACGCACAAATCATTTTGATACTAAAATCATCCCATAGACGAACACCTCACAACAAACGACGCATGACAAAGTTAAAAATTGGCCCGAGCCAAATAAGAGTTGCACGACTCAGAATTCGGTTCGAAATCGCATACAAAATCACAGTATATGGCAATCTTAAGAAATAAAGATGAATACAAATTTGATAGGGTTTGGTGAAAAACAAACTGAAACTCAATGTATTAAGATTATCCTGGCCACTGGTTGTGTACGAGGGCGTTCACGTGACTCTATTAACATCGCAGTTCACTCTGACTCCCAGGAGAAGCACAAAAGTTGTAAGAAATAAAGAAAAATAAAACACAAATGAAAATTGAGATGCATTTTATTAATATTTTGTATTACCTCTGAAAAACACTGTCGCTGTCCTGCGTCTGTCTTTTTCATGCTTGAAGTCTGTTAAACTGTGCTTTGATCTGATTGGTGGTTGGCAGCCAGATTAAAGCTGCATTACTGCCACCTACTGGATTGGATTGTGGCGCATTCAATAAGTAGGGAAAATATTCTAAATTCTTTATTAACAGTCACAAAAATCTTTATGTGACAGTCATTATATATCTCGCTGATTGCTTGCGCTGTGTAGCTAGCAGAAAAAATTGGGGATTGGAGATGTTTTACATGATGGAGGAGATTTTAAAACAATAATTAAAACATAAATATTAATAATACTAATGATAATCAACTGGTGTATCTCATTGAGTTCAATTTACGGTAGGATTTCTTTGAAAATCCATACACTCGTTGGAGGAGATTCATCCTTTGTGGATAATGAATGTTCACAGAAATGTACCCAATTGATTTGGATTTCCTTTAACGTGTTGAATGATGGGACAGATAGATTGATAGTAATTAAGACTCACCAGTGGAGAATTAAGCTGACCAAAAATCAACATTGATTCAGTGTTTGTCTTTTCAACTCTGAAAAGCATGGAAATTTTAACATTGGTCCAATATTATTTAGCATTGAATTTTCAACATTGGTCCAATATTTTTTAGCATCAGATTTTCAACATTGATCCAATAATACTTAGCATTGAAATTTCAAGCTCAACCAATATGATGATTCTGATGGAACTTCAACATTGATTCAATGTTTGTCTTTTCAACACTGGAAAGCATGGAATTATCAAACATTGATCCAATATTATTTAGCATTGAATTTTCAACATTGGTCCAATATGTTTTTAGCATCGGATTTTCAACATTGATCCAATATTACTTAGCATTGAAATTTCAACCTCAACCAAAATGATGATTCTGATGGAATTTCAACATTGACTCAATGTCACAATGCTATCTGGGGTGGGGGTTTGAGAACCACTGCCCTAGTGTATAATAACTGATGCATACTTTTTATGTACGAAAGGTGCAGAAAACAAAATGTTATGTGCATGGGAAAACAATTATTCAAATAATGTCACAGTCTTTGTGAACAGTTATATGGGAAATTTTAACAAATAGGTCACACTTTATATTCGGTGTCTTTAAAGGGAAGGGTTAACAGCGTAATTGCAGCTGTAATTACTTGCAGGTATTTTTAAGTATATGTGGGTGATTCTATAATTGCAGGTACATGTGGTGTGCAAAGTCTTTTTCTGTTTTTACAAAAGGTTTCACTTTTTATTATTTTAATGATTTGTTACTCATTGTCATGGATCACAAGATGTTAATTTTCTGAATTAGTCAGTGTGTTTTTTCCATCATGTATTATTGTGTAATCAAAATATTTTATTTTACTCTTCTTTTGCTAATATATTTTTACATTTATTTTATTTATAAAATCCCTAAATAGTAATTTTCATAATACTACAACATTAAATTGTTAAAAATAACTTTTATCTTGTAAAAATGTGTCCATAAACCGTGTGTCAATTCTGTTACCATACCCACACTTTGCCTTTAAATTGGTGGATTTATCTCCCAACACTATGTAAGATACAGGAAATGATGTCACTTTACCTCACTGATAAGATCTGAATCATTGAAAGGTATGTACACTCTCAATGAGAAAACATTTTAATATAAAACGATTGTTATTTTGTAAAACGTCAAAATTGTTACCACAATATCAAGCGGAAAACAGAATGTATCACTGATCACACAGTGGGTTGATTAAAAGTCCTTTAATCATGAATGCATTAGTGCCATGTGCTCTTAGCATTTTTGCTAGCAAGTGGCTAACATTTTTCAAATGGTCAATTCTGTTACCATGGTAGAGTAACAGAGTTAACATTAACAGAGTTTGACAGTAACAGAGTTGACAGCAACAGAGTTGACAGTAACAGAGTTGACGAAAAATTCTATAAAGAAATGTTTTTCTTTAGCTAGTCCTCACATTTTTCAAATGGTCAATTCTGTTACCATGGTAGAGTAACAGAGTTAACATTAACAGAGTTTGACAGTAACAGAGTTAACATTAACAGAGTTTGACGGTAACAGAGTTGACAGCAACAGAGTTGACAGTAACAGAGTTGATGAAAAATTCTATAAAGAAATGTTTTTCTTTAGCTAGTCCTCACATTTTTCAAATGGTCAATTCTGTTACCATGGTAGAGTAACAGAGTTAACATTAACAGAGTTTGACAGTAACAGAGTTAACATTAACAGAGTTTGACAGTAACAGAGTTAACATTAACAGAGTTTGACGGTAACAGAGTTGACAGCAACAGAGTTGACAGCAACAGAGTTGACAGTAACAGAGTTGACGAAAAATTCTATAAAGAAATGTTTTTCCGTTAAGAGTAAAAAATAAAAAAAAGAAGTCACTTGTGTTTGTCAAGCACTGAATTATTACACCTGAATATGTTTTTAATAATAACTGTTTTTTCCTTTTGAACCTTTTGAAATGCAAAATGTACCAATTATAGAATCACTATATACATTGGTGTTCCTCATTGCTCAGACAGACTGCTAAGAAAGCCGCTGTTCTCTTACTTCCAGAAGTGAATAACACCAGCCTGAGATCAGATTGGAGCAAGTGATTTTTCACTGCAATGCTTTCCATCAGAGGGTTTCCTGCGGTGTCCTGAGGACTGGCGCAGACATGTCCGTGAGAATCGCACTTAAGCGTAGAAGAATAGCCACAAAAGCCTGGCAAAAGCTGGAAGACTTTCTTCCCGCAGACCTACGGCCCTCGTGAGGAGGGAGGTAGTGCATTATTCAGCTGAATCAGAGTCTCCAGCCCGCAGTGCTGTGAGGAATGGAACCGTGCACTGAGAGATTTTTAGCAGCTTTTGTACAACCACTTTTAACTCTGTCTACTACAGCATTACAAAGAGCGCCAAGTGACTCGCGCCTTCAAACGTGCCCCGATCCCACAGGAACGCCTGTGACGTCTGAGACGCAAGCACACACGCGCACGTGACTCAAAGATGCCCCAAAAAATGAGAAAATGCCAAACAACATTTCTGCATGAATTTGATGTTTGAGCATTAATATTCGTATCTGGTTGAGTCTTAAGGGATCCTGCTATGACAGAAGCAGTCGTTCACAGATGTTTGATTCTCGTAATCTGATAGAACAGTTGCATTTGGAGTTTCTTCGGATCAGCTGGAGAGTGAAGCGTGTATGCTGCATTACAGCGGGAGAGAGACTGATTGAAAATGGAAAAGTCAAGCTCAAATCAATGTTTGAGGATGAGATCTGAAAGCATGTGGGAAGTAAACATTCTTTGCCCGTTTGCAACTTCCTGCGCATGCACAACTGTGGCAAATCAATAATCTGCTGCCCAGGATACTAAAGTCCTCGACGGACTTAAAAGAAACAGACTGGGAAAATATATATAAAAAATGCGTGTGGCTGATGCAATACCCCGTCAAGAGCTAACATCCCTGAGGGCGAAAATGAATAACACACTATTAGGAAAATGCCATATTGTTCTCGAACACACTTAACAGTGGTCGAAGTGGTGAGCGCAGAGCCTTCGTGGAGGTTTCATCATTTGACACCGAATTTATCATTTATCTTATGAAAAACAAGTGGTCAAGGTTTAGCTGCTTAGCATTGCTGGTAGATGCTTTAACTACACACTATGCAGGCATTATTTTTTTCCACTGACAGCCATTTAAAATGAGCATTTTATCAGGATTAAATATTTCTCTCTGTCTGCTAACTTTGACTGTGTTCATGTGGTGCCATCAGCCAATCAGCTGAAGTTTGGGGTCGGTAAGATTTTTTAAAAGTTTCTGATAGAAGTCTTTTACGCTCACCAAGGCTTATAAAAAATGCAGTAAAAACAGTAATATTATGGAATAGTATTACAAATTAAAAGAACTGTTTTTCTATTTGAATATATTTTAAAATGTAATTTATTCCTGTGATCAAAGCTGTATTTTCAGCATCATTACTCCAGTCTTCAGTGTCACATCATCCTTCAGAAATCATTTTGATATAATGATTTAAATCTCAAGAAACATGTTTTATTATTGTCAACGTGGAAACCATGATTTATACCTTATATTTTCCCCAGGATTCGTTGACGAATTGAAAGTTCAAAAGAACTTGAAATAGAATCTTTTGAACATTATAAATGTCTTTACTGTCATTTTTAAAGTGTTTCATGCATCCTTGCTGAATAAAAGTATTAATTTCTATTAAAATAAAAAAACGAACTGACCTAAAACATTTCAATGTATGGAAGCTTGTTTCTGCCACAGAAAAAAAAAAACAATTTTTTAATCTCACAATTCTAACTTTTTTTTCTCAGAATTGTGTGATATAAAGTTGCAATTGTTTACGTCTTGCAGTTCTGACTTCAGTACAGTTATATATACAACTGCATGCTATAAAGTCAGAATTGTGAGATAAAAACACGCAATTGTCTAATATATGTTTTTTATTCTGTGGCGGAAACAAGCTTCCATACAATCATAGTGTACATATGTACACATTTACATAATTTTGATTAATCACTGATTCGTTCAAATGACATTTACTCCAGTAGCTGATGCTTAATAAGCATGTTATGGGTGAGTTAGAGAATTTATTCGAACTGAGCCCCCTTGAAAAAAAGATGTCAGATTTAAAAATCATGTATTATCTAAGCAAGCAGCTGCCAGTGAGATGAATGGGAATGCTAACAGGTGTTAAAAACCTTCCTGATTCTGACAAACGCACCACAAACTCACGCACTGATGCAAAAAAAGGTACCATCCGCTCATTCCCACAGACTGTGAGCTCATCTCAAACCAGATCTATTCTCTCAACTAACATCTTCCATTCGTTTTGCAACTTGCAGATCAGAAGACATTCTTCTCTCAGTGCGTTCAGACGGGGGAACCCGCAGAGGTGGGGGTGACATAACAGCACTGCGCCGCTCAAGGATCCGCGCCTATTTCTTTGATCCTAAAACACTGCGCTTTATCTCAGCCACAGAACTGCGGCTCTCACGCAGGAGATATCAAGATGTCAAGTTAAATAGATTTAAGATGGGTCTTGCTGAATTTTTTTTTTACTCTCTGGTATTAGCCAATTTTGGCTGTGGTGTCTTTGATCATCTCACGCCGAGAGAAAGCACGTATCTCGAGGGGCCCTGCTCAAAATGCTCAGACGGCTTTTGAAAAGTCCTTAATCGTTATTCACCGGCAACTGCATTACAACGACACGCAGACACAGTCAACACATGTGTGACCCTGGACCACAAAACCAGTCATAAGGGTCATTTTTTTAGATTTATACATCATCTGAATAAATAAGCTTTCCATTGATGTGTGGTTTGTGAGGATAGGACAATATTTGGCAGAGAGACAACTATTTGAAAATCTGAGGGTGCAAAAAAATCTAAATATTGAGAAAATTGCCTTTAAAGTTGTCCTAATGAAGTCCTTAGCAATGCATATTATTACTAATAATACATTTTGATATATTTACTGTAGGAAATGAACAAAATATCTTCATGGAACATTATCTTTACTTAATATCCTGATGCTTTTTGGCATAAATAAAAAAAATCGATCTTTTTGACCCATACAATGTTTTGTTGACTATTGCCACAAACATACCCCGTGCGACTTATGACTGGTTTTGTGGTCCAGGGTCCCATATGTGGTCAGTGTCACACATGTGTTTAGCTAGGAATAGTGTAGACCAGGTTCAGATTCTTTCTGCACCATAACTTTCCTTAGTTTCTTCTCAAAACCATAAAACTTAGCTTATTCCCAGTTTAAAATAATAATAACACAAAAACTCACATTTTCAATGTGGTCCGAGGCAGCTAGACCGTGCTGTTTGTAATATTAATCTTCCAGTGATTCCTCTCAATCTCCATCTTTCTTTTAAATTATACATTTTGTATTTTTGCCTCTGTTGTACACTAAAACAAGAAAATAATTGGGTAGAGAGAGAGGTAACTGACTCAAGGCCATTCCACTTTCTCTTTTAATCTCTTTTTTGGCTTTTTCTCCCAATTCCCTGTTTTTAGAGTACCATTACCCGAGGAGCCCCCCAGCGCCCCTCCTCAGACAGTGATAGCCAGTGGCCGAACCAACCAGTCCATCATGATCCAGTGGCAGCCGCCCCCTGAGAGCCACCAAAACGGGCCACTTCAAGGCTACATCATCAGGTGAGAGATCTCTGGGACTGTCCTTTTCACAATCAAACTTCTCTCAGCAGCACCTCATCTTCTAGACTGAGTCTAGCCTGGTTCACGTCCCATTGGACTCCCACTCAATGAAAGCTCCTATATTTTGAGTCTTAAGAGTCAGGGACGGATGCTTTTTCCATGTCTCATACTATTGCCACCATGGTCAGGTACTGTCTGTCTGGATTACCGGTCGACTGTCAGATGAAGAACATCACTAATCCAGACCAAACAAATCTTCTGCTGGAGGACCTCATCATTTGGACCAACTATGAGATAGAGGTGGCCGCTTATAACGGGGCGGGCCAAGGCGTCTACAGCCCTAAAGTCACAGAATGGACGCTACAAGGCGGTGAGGACCTTGAGAGTATTTTATATCAACTGCTAATTTAGTATTAGATATTTTTAAGATTTAGCGTTTCTCATAAATTAAATTAAAAATATTTGTTGGTCTCTTTTTTTCTTACAGTAACACGGTTGAATAGTTAAAGGATTAGTTCACTTCAAAATTAAAATTTCCTGATAATTTACTCATCCCCATCTCATCCAAGATGTTTATGTCTTTCAGTCGAAAAGAAATGAAGTTTTTTGAGGAAAACATTCCAGGATTTTTATATTCAATGGCAACCAATGGGTTGAAGGTCAAATCAATGCAGTTTCAAAGGAAGGGCTTCAGAGGCTCTGCATTTGCTTATATAGCGAAACCATCGGCCATTTTGTTTAAAAAAAATAAACATTTATATGTAACCCCTCCTGTTCGAACCGCCCACTCCAAGCAGGACTCGAACCCAAGTCCACCGGCATGAGAGTCGGACGCTTTAACAAGGACCTCTGCAACCTCTAGTGTCAGTCACTAGAGCATCTCTTGAGATCAGAGGAGTGAGATTTACTCGCACAGCAACTACTAGCTCCGTTACATATATACTTTTTAATCTAAATTGCACATCTTCTGTGTTGTGATTCTTCACAACTTGATGACGTTGTACACAGTGAATAAAAACAACACCAAAGACACGCATTTGAGGTTAAAAAGTATTTTTTGAAAATTACATGCTAGATAAGACCCTATTCCTTGTCTGGGATCGTGCAGAGCCTCTGAAGCCCTTCCTTTGAAACTGCATTGATTTGGACCTTCAACCTGTTGGTTGCCATTGAAGTCCATTATGTGGAGAAAAATCCTGGAATGTTTCCCTGAAAAAAAAAAAAAACTTAATTTCTTTTCGACTGAAGAAAGAAAGACACAAACACCTTGGAGGAGATGGGGCACTTGTCTTCTCATCATGCTGAGAAAATGGTTCAAGTCATGTCACACACAATTTTAAGGAACATTAAATTGTTTGTAATGGGGAAAAATCATGCAATTACAGGTCACAGCTGTTTTTGGTCTTTTAAACATGTTGTGTGATTGTAATGTTGGATACAGACCAGTGAGGCATGACAGGTCAAATCACCCATTTGAAATGGCTGCTGTTCATGATAATTTGTATGTAAAATGACAGTACCATGTCAAATAGTTCTCACAAAAAGAAAAGGATGGAATTATTGTCTCGGACTCTTTTTCAGTCACTGTCTCTGCTCTTTGATTTATCTCCTCATATCTTCTCTTTCAAGTGCCCACGGTCCCACCTGGGAATGTCCAGGCGGAGGCTGTCAACTCCACCACAGTCCGTTTCACATGGAGCGCCCCAAGTCCACAGTTCATCAATGGCATCAACCAGGGATACAAGGTGAGCGAGTGTCCCACCACTGCCCTCTAGTGGTCAAACACAGGACTCCAGCGCTCCTTTTATTATGATGGTTTCATTACTTCCAATACATGTCATGCTGAGACAGCAGCAGCAGGATTCGCATTGGCTTGTGCTAAGCGATAGTGGTCACATCTGTCTGTCTGTTTTTATTTTAATTTTTTTCAGCTGTTGGCATGGGAACCAGGCCACGAGGAAGATGTTACCTTGGTTACTGTGAGACCCAATTTTCAAGACAGCGTTCATGTTGGTTACATCACCGGACTGAAGAAGTTCACGCAATACTTCACCTGCGTGCTGTGCTTCACTACGCCAGGAGATGGTCCTCGCAGCACTCCGCAGCGCATACGCACCCACGAAGACAGTGAGTGTCCTTATATGTATTCATCTCTACCCATTACAATGTTCACTTCAGGCTGACAGGTGTCTGTTTGAAAAGACTCAGTGTTGGTGTCTGTATTCTCAGCCCCAGGACCTGTAGGTCACCTGAGCTTCACAGAAATCTTGGACACATCTCTCAAAGTGAGCTGGAAAGATCCTCCTGAGAAGAACGGCCTCCTCACAGGTACCCGTACCCACAAACGGCGACTTCTTCTGATCATCTGAAGTGACTGTATGCTCAACCGCTTCGGTCTTGTGCCCGCAGGGTATCGCATTTCCTGGGAGGAATTTAACAGGACAAACACGCGGGTCACGCATTACCTGCCGAACATCACGCAGGAGTACCGGGTCACCGGTTTGACTGCACTCACTACCTACACCATTCAGGTGGCCGGTATGACCTCCAAAGGTCAAGGTCAGCTGTCGTCCTCCACCATTTCTTCTGGTGTGCCACCAGGTCAGTTTCCACTCATTCAAAGTCATGTTTTCTTTCACTCTAAGATTGTGTCATTACCATCATCGTTTTCCAGCATAGTGTTGAATTTTTTGCTGTCTTTAGGTGTCCTGAATTATTATAATGACTATATAAAGAGTTTAATTTCAAAACGCAATAAAAATTAGTTCCTGCCAAAATCTGTATTGTATCTGGTCGGTATTGAAAAGTCACAAAATGCGCTATCCACCCTGTTATGCTGTCATGTTTTTTAGATTTAAAGGTATAGTTCACCCAAAAAAGGGTGAAAAATGATCCCATAATTTACTCACCTTCAAGCCTCAATGTGTACATGATTTTCTTCTTTCAGCCGAACACAATCAGAGTTATATTTAAAAATATCCTGGCTCTTCCTAGCTTAATAATGGGAGTGAATGAGGATCGAGATTTTGAAGCCCAAAAAAGCCATTCATCCATCATAAAAGTAATCCATACTACTCAGGTTCCATTCACTCTCATTATAAAGCTGGGAAGAGCCAGGATGTTTTTTTATTTAACTCAGACTGTGTTGAAAGAAGAAAGTCATGTACACCTAGGATGGCTTGAGGGTGAGTAAATCATGGGGTCATTTTAATCTGTGAGTAAACTAACCCTTTAATGTATGTTTTATTGTGTGTTGGGGCCAGTAGAAATCTGAACAACTGAGCAAGCAGAAAACAAATCATTACTGTTAAGTACTGATATCAATGTAAGGGTTTAAAAGACAACCGGGTTGTACACTTGTATGTTAACTTTCAATTGTGTGGTCTTATTAACCTTACTCTTGATATCAGAGTAGTGTTGTCAAAAGTACCGACCGCGTTACCAAATCGGTACTGAAATGTTAAAAGTGTGACGCTTTGAGCGCTGTTGAGCGGAATCATAAACACCTTTGACTGGCCATCGCGCTCACGCGCTCATCAAACATGTCTGTGATTGGCTACAACGGTCAGCGCTTCACAAATACGTTATAAATATACATCAATGACGCTTTTCATAGAGCGCTTACACAGATACACACAGAGCTTTTTAATGCCGGCGTCTGTCAGCCTACCGGTCCGCTGGTTGACGCCTGCTTGTGCTTTCAAACGCTCCCGCTCCCGCTTTCAGAACACTTTCAAACACTTCCGTGTGCTTTCAAGCGCTGCCGTGCGTTGATAACTTTAGCCAATCACAGCCACATCCGATGAGCGCGTGATCACAATAGCCAGTCAGAGGTGTTTATGATTACAGCTCAACAGCGCTCAAAGCGGCACATTTTTTAAATTTCAGTACCGATTTGGTATCGCGGTCAGTACTTTTGACAACACTATATCAGAGTTAATGAAGGCACGCTGAATATGATGGCATTGTGCATTAATATTCATAATCTTCAGCCACCTCTTAGACACAAGCAAGAAACTAAAGACAGTGAGATGAGAGCGTGAAAAGATGCTTTGAAGTTTTCCTCTGTAGATGCTCATAATGAAGCATCGGTATGCTGGATGGATCACACTGTTTTTTTAAATCAAACCTATCTTGTCTCACTTTTTGTTCCCCACGATGCTAATTTGCAAGCTTCTGCTTCTGCTTCTGCATGCAAAAATGAACTGATGGCAGACGGAAATGTGTCATGCAGATAAGACAATGTGTGTCTCTCTTTGATTCCGAATGCATTTTTTCTGCCGAACATGAGGTAGATAAGAGAATCTGAGGAATGTAAAAGTCTTCTGCATTTTGTTCAGTGTGGTATTTTTTAATTCAGCAGTAGGCATTGCGAGTGAATGGCAATAATATTGTTCCAAGGTCTTTTATTAAGTCCGACTGAGCCATTTCTATTATTCATCTTGCTTTTTTTTTTTTTTTATTGCTCCCGTTCCCATAGAGATGCCTGGACCTCCTACCAACATCGCCATCTCCAACATCAGCCCTCGCTCAGTTACCCTGCAGTTCAAACCGGGCTATGATGGCAAAACATCCATTTCACGCTGGCTGGTAGAGGCTCAGGTAGTATAGAACAAATTTGCGTTGAGAATTCACCTCAAGCCAGCATCTTTTTTATTAGCCATCATTGATCTCTCCTTCTTTTGTTGCACATTCAGATCGGTATTATCGGAGAAAATGAGGAGTGGGTGATGGCCCATCAGTTGGCCAATGAGCCTGATGCACGATCCCTTGAGGTCCAGGGCCTGAACCCCTACACGTACTACAGGTCCATTCCCTGCAACATGTTAAATTCTGGGATATATTTATATACAGTGCCTGTAGGCTGCGTCATAACTTGTTATCTGATTTTAGGTTTCGAATGAGGCAGGTGAATATAGTAGGCACAAGCCCTCCCAGCCAACCGTCCAGGAAGATCCAGACCCTACAGGCTCCTCCTGACATCTCCCCAGCCAACATCACTCTCCGCACAGCCAGCGAGACCAGCCTGTGGCTCAGATGGATGGTGCGTATGTGTCCTGATCGATATGCTTAAGAGGGAAAAGATGTGGAACTGATTGTGGGTTTGTTTTATTCTAAGTAGTCTGGAGATTGCATTTCCACCCATAGGAAATGTTTTTATTGCTCAGTGTTTGCTTGTTCATATAGCTTTGGAGACCTAATGTAGGCCCTAGTCTCATGTTTTATTTAAGCAGAAACTTATATCAGTTCCTTATTGCTTCTTATTCCCAATTCATTAGGAGAAATTAAAATAGACACGTTATTAATTTGGAAGGTTCTGATAATTAGATCTTGGGAGAAATTAATGAGAACTATTGGGCCTGGTTTCACAGACAGGGCTTAGATTAAACCAGAATTAGGCCTTAGTTCAATTAGGCATTTAATCTTCTTCTTTTTTTTCACATTCACATTCAGAAAGATGATCAAAACATAGCAGCAGTTTGAGTCCATCAACACCTCTAATGCTTCACAGTCCTGTAGCTCATCCTGGGTCGATATTTCATTCAGTAACATTAGGCTTTATTTTACGTATGCATCTGCTTACATATGATATCTCTTGTTTCTGCGTCTTCTTCTCCTGTGTTTTGATCTGGAGATTCAGTACTCTTTCAGGAGATGTGTAATAGCGCCCCCTACAGTATAACAGTGAAAACACAGAAACTCGTAAATTTCTGTCAATGGCTGGGAAAGAGTTAAGTAGCTTTTATAAACATGCCTTAGAGAAAAACATTACTGATGTGCATCTTGAGACAAAACAATGGCACTGATATATTTTAAGATTAAAACAGTTCAAACATGCATTTAAGTCTGGGACTAGACTCTAGCCTTGTCTGTGAAACTGGGGGTGGGTATCTCAGTTTTACTTTGGTATGAGTGTTTGTGCATGAGATTACAAATCATGATTCATCAGTAACTTTCGGTCTAAATTTGTATATGCATTTTTGAAAATGTTTTGCTGCAACCACACATATGCAAAAGTAGTCTTATTAGCCTTAGTACGGAGCCACACACACGACATGCGGGGGCAGGGGGATTTAGGCTATATCATGGTCATGAATTAACAATTCCTTCTCACAACTTACTTATACACATCAGCACATTTTACTCCTTCTGCTTTAACTCTTTCCCGCCATTGACGGAAATGTCCGCCATTTGTGAGAAATCGCTTCCCCGTCATTTTCAAGCTTTCTGTGTGGTAGGGTGCGCTACTATGCATCTTCTAAAAGAGTACAGAATCTCATGATACATACACATGTAAAGAAAATGCAGACATGAGCAATATCATATTTATGCATATGTAAAATTACATGATCATCAACATTAAACAGCATATAAATCAAATCTGCCTAATGTTACTGAATGAAATGCCGTCCCAGGACGAGCTACAGGACTGTGAAGCATTAGGGGTGTTGATGGACTCAATCTACTCCATCTGTGTTTGACCATCGCTCTGAATCTGATCTGTCTTTGACAAAAAAGAGATTTTCTTTGCCCAAAATGTTGCTTTTTTTCTGAAACTTGCCCACATTCAAGTGATGATAAAAATTATGCATTAAAGGATTAGTTAGAAAATTAGAAAATTTCCTGATAGTTTACTCACCCCCATCTCATCCAAGATGTTCATGTCTTTCAGTGGAACAGAAATGACGTTTTTTGAGGAAAACATTGCAGGATTTTTAATGGACTTCTATGGCAACCAACAGGTTGATGGTCCAAATCAATGCAGTTCAAGGGCTTAAAATGGCTTCAAAGGGCTCTCCGTGATCCCAGCTGAGGAATAGGGTCTTATCTAGCAAAACCATTGGCCATTTTCAAAAAAAAAAAAAAATTAAGTATATACTTTTTAACCTAAATTTCTCCTATTGCGCTGCTCTGTGACACACCACAGATTGTACAATCACATAGGAAATGTCAAGCTAGATGTAGGCAGAAGTATACAAGACCCTATTCCTCATCTGGGATTGTGCAGAGCCTCTGAAGCCCTTTGCAACTGCATTGATTTGGACCTTTAACCCGTTGGTTGCCTTAGAAGTCCATTAAAAATCCTGCAATGTTTTCCTCAAAATACTTCATTTATTTTCCACTGAAGAAAGAAAGACACAAACACCTTGGAGGACATGGCGGTGAGTAAAATATCAGGACATTTTCATTTTGAAGCGAACTAAAACAGTGTCTTTTTTTTTCTTCTTTTGACATATGTGACCCTGGACCACAAAACCAGTTATAAGTCACACAGGGGATGTTTGTGGCAATAGTCAACAAAATATTGTATGGTTCAAAATTATCGATTTTTCTTTTATGCCAAAAATCATCAGGATATTAAGTAAAGATCATGTTTCATGAATATATTTTGTAAATTTCCTACCGTAAATACATAAAATATTGTCCTATCCTCACAAACCACACATCAATGGAAAAGCATATTTATTCAGCTTTCTTATGATGTATAAATCTCAATAAAAAAATTTAAAAAATTGGTTTTGTGGTCCAGGGTCACATATTGCATGCTCGGATATTCATACAACAAAATATTCTAGGGGCCATGAAACTTTTGTGAAAATGTTAAAAAATGCTGCCGGTGGCTGGCAACTTTTATTTAAAAAAAAGCTGGTGGGGAAAGAGGCTCCAACCTTATAAACGTGTTAAGATGAAATTTTATACATATTTCATCATATATACAGTAAAAGAGTAAGAAAAGGTGCATTATTGATGTAATTTTCCACTGCATAAAAATGCAGATATGTATAACTCAATACATGCCAGGTCTACAGTCTGGGTTTGTATAAAAGGTGTTTATAATGTTTGAACTGGTTTTGAGGATGGCACACTTGGCATTTTCTGCTGAGAGTCACAAAAAGTTAAGTTATGGTGCGGAGAGCACGTATATGGTGATGTTTGGGCGTGTTTTATGCAAATTATTAATCTTGTACATGCGATCACTCATTTAGAAGACTCCAACTTCATTAACATTAGAATGAGGTTAAAAACATATTCATGTGTATACGTGTTGTGAATTTTTGGAAAATACACAGATAATCACACGATTATTAGTGAATGAGACCCACATATATGATATTTTTTTGTTGTTGAGATAAATCAGAAAAATTGGAAACCTCAAGCAGAATTCTCCATTTGCATCTCATTGTTTTGGGAGAAACAGTTGGGGTATTGGAGAGACTTCATTTGGGATTTTATTTTCCTACCGGGATAAGACCTGGTCGAGTGGTAATAAATATTCTAAGATTTCTAATCTAAGTTGAAGTGTTTCTGTATTCTAGCCGCTGCCGGAGTGGGAATACAATGGCAATCCAGAGCTGGTTGGCTACAGGGTGCAGTACTCACGTCTGGGCTCAAAGGCTGGGTTCCTGTCCCACATCATTCCTGACAGGCAAGAGAGAGAGTTTACCATTGAGGACCTGGAGGAGTGGACAGAATACGAGGTCAAAGTGCAGGCGTTCAATGGCATCGGGCCGGGACCTTGGAGCCAGCCTGTTCACGGGAGAACCAGAGAGTCAGGTGAAAAATCTGCTGTGCCTTCTTTCCTCCCCCTCTTGAACTTTTGCTCTCTTGTACCTTCTCAAATGCTTTTACAACAATGCTGACCTTTGAATTAATTATGATGGCTGCCTACATGAACACTCTATTACTCAAAGGTTGTACTTTTATTGCCCATGAGTCTTGATGGAGTTTGCAGTTATGATTCAACTAACTTTGTACCTCCTAAAATTTCTTATGAGAAATAAAAATAGATGAGAAAATTGTTGGAGTGCAGGAAGAGAAGATGCCTGTAAAATAACTGTGGATAGTATAACTCAGATAATTGATGAGACGTATTTGAGTTCAACTTTTGATTGCAGTCTTTGCAAATTCAAGTTTATGAGATTGTTGAGATTCCCTGGGGTCTTTTTCCTCCGATGGCAGTCAAACCGTCTGTCACAGTTTGATTAGCAGCTGGCAGCACAGTCGGCAACACGTTTTTACCATCATGTACTGAACTGTAAGCAGACTGCGTTGGCATATGCTTTATCTTGTAAACATGTGACAGGTACAATGAATGACAAAATGCATTCCCGTTTGAAACTATGTATGCTTTCTCCATTTGTTAGTCCCCTCCAGTGGCCCAGCAAATGTTTCCGCCTTTGCTACCACCTCCAGCAGCATCCTGGTCCGCTGGGGTGACGTGCCAGAGACTGACCGCAATGGACTTATTCTGGGCTATAAGGTACATTGTAAACCGACTTCAAATTAGATTTACTGTCCTTGAGTTCATTGTAGTACTGAAGAGATGCATTTATTCCTCCTCATATCAGGTGGTGTACAAAGAGAAGGATGCAGAGTCGGCTCTGCATTTCTGGATGGTGGAGGGAAATACCACTTACAGTGTCCAGCTCGCTGGTCTTGGGAAGTACGTGCTTTATGAGATCCAGGTTCTAGCCTTCACCCGTATAGGAGATGGCATGCCGAGTTCTCCGCCCATCTTTGAACGCACACTTGATGATGGTAAGAGTCTAAACCACAATTAGCAACCACCATAGGTTATTTAATTTTGCATATGTTGTGCTGGTTACATTTATATATATATATATATATATATATATATATATATATATATATATATATATATATATATATATATATATATATTTATATTTATTTTTTTAACAGTACCTGGGCCTCCAGTCGGGATCCTTTTCCCTGAAGTTAGGACTTCCTCAGTGAGACTGATCTGGCAGCCCCCTGCCAAGCCAAATGGCATCATCCTTGGTAAGTTGGGTGCACTCTATATGGTTTTTGCAGTCCTTTACTATTGTTACTTGTCAGACTGAACCATGATCCCAGTGTGACCATGGATAATGGCCATGGTCTTACATGTCAGATTGGATTGATACACAACACAGCCGAAACTTTGGTCCCAATAGTCCCATTGTCATCTTGTTGGAACAGTCACACTTAACAACAGCACAATCGCAGAATTTCTAGGGTGTGTTCACACTTAGCAATTGTTCTGTTAGTGCGGTTTATTTGATTAAATGTGAACGATTGCATCCTAAGTCTGGTGACCACCAAACAAGAAGCCCGAGACTACTAAAAAGTCCTCATCAGTCCTCTTCCAAATGAACTCTGGTGCGGTTTGAATGATGTATGAACGCAACACGGACCAAAGACATTTAAAATAATCATTCACAGTTCAGTACAAGCCTCAGAGCTGCATTTCCTCGCAGCAGATCTTCGTTTGTGTGTATGATGTAGTGATTCCTGCCGCTGTTTTGACTCCTTTACACATTTTATAAGCTCTTCACGAGTTCTCAGCTGGTCAAAATACCATCATATGCAGGCTATGCACATACAACGAGCACATTTATCCCAGCACACAGCATTCTTTTGGATGTTCGGTAAGATCCATCTCAAAATAGGCAATATGTCATAAAAGCCGACCAATCAGGTTATGAACGTATCCCTATGCGTTTAGGTTCGGTATCTTTTGGTTTGGTGATAAAAATGCCATTGCCAACAAGTGTCAACACACCTCAAGATTTACCGCTAATAATCAGCTGTCAGTGAACATTTCACAATAGCTGATCATTGAATATCAATAGGGCTTGATCTGCAACAAGAACTTGTAGCAAGTTAGTGCATCCGTTTCCCATTCTGGTTGTTCAAATCCCAAATACCCAGTGCGGGCAGTTTTTTGGTGCCGTGACCTGAAAGGGAGTTAGTTTTAGGGAGTGAGTTTAATGAAAGATAGCTATGCAGGAAACCTCACTTCCCTGGCCTCAAGAGGTGCTTAGTGTCCTTATAAGTGTGACTGCATTGGTCTGGTTGGTCTGCTTGTAAGACCAGTTACATGATAATCAATTTCAGAATCCACTGACTGCAATGTTTATACGTTTCCCTTATCTAGCCTATCAGATTGCTTACCGGAGAAACTCCTCCAGTACCACCTCCGCCATCGTCGATGTGCTCAACCCAAGTGCCCGACAGTATACAGCTACTGGACTAAAACCAGAGAGTGTTTATGTGTTCCGCCTCACAGCCCAGACTCGAAAGGGCTGGGGAGAAGCAGCCGAAGCGCTGGTGGTCACTACAGAAAAGAGAGGTACTGTTTCACCTCTCTTTACAAGGTCAGGTACTGTTTACTACATGCCATTGATTAAAACGACTCATCTAATCTCCCCTCAGCACGGCCACAACCCACAAGTCGTCCTGCTGTGCCTCAGGAAGAGGTGCTGGCCCGCAGTGTGCTGTTGTCATGGGAACCAGGCAGCGATGGTCTGTCTCCCATACGATACTACACCGTCCAGTACAGAGAGCTGCCCGACAGCAACTGGACTGTCCACTCAGCATCAGTCAACCATGAGGCCACCTCTTACGTCATAGACAGGTAAGCCTGAATATAGCCTGTCAAACTTTGAGGGTCACAGAGGACAAAACTGGTAGCACCGAAGTAATCCTACTGAGATTTTTTCCTGTTCGCAGGCTCAAGCCTTTCACTTCCTACCAGTTTAGAGTGAAAGCCACTAATGATATTGGGGACAGCGAGTACAGCGTGGAGAGCGAGGCAATCACCACTCTACAGGATGGTAGGGGCAAATGCAAAAAAAAATTAATGCTGTCTGGGAACAAGTTCCTGAGGCCTGAGATGAATCATAATGTGGCCAAAATTGGACACAGTCAGTGAAGGGGAAAAACGGCTGGGATGCCTCATGCTTGACCTTTGACATTTAACCAGAACATTGCTAATAGTTACACCACTATTATCTGGTTTCCACTCTTGGTTGTTCAACTCTTATCAGGGTCTTTGCAGCTCCACAGTCATTAACTGAACAAACTGTCTGTTTGTTCTTCATTAGCTCCCGACAAAGCTCCCACAATCCTCTCTGTGACGCCGCACACCACCACATCTGTGCTGGTCCGCTGGAAGGTGAGGTCCGATTCATCACGCTGTTCTGAGAGGGACAACGGGTGTTTATCTGTTGTTGAACGTTGTGTTTACAAACGGGAGATAATGACATAATCTGTTCAAACCCATCCAGCCACCCCCCGAGGAGGAGATCAATGGCATTTTGCTTGGTTTTCGAGTACGCTACAGAGAACTGCGTTACGATCGCCTACGCAGCTTCACAGTGCGCACAGTGAACAGCCCGCCAGCCAACTGGGCCGAGATCACAGGTGAGTCTCAAATCAACCCGCTCAAGTCTAAATTAGTATTTGTCTATCTAACCCTCTTATCTACAAAGTTTACAGTGGTAACCATAGCCTTATGAAATACTAGGTTTGTACAGTCATGATTTAATACCTTGATATTCACATAATACTGTGGCATTGCTACCATCTACTTCAAGGTACATAAAAGAGTAAAAATGCATAGCATGTTTATGCAATTGCTAAACACTTTTATTCAGATTATCTATCAGTTTTTGCTTTCCCTGTGAATCAAACCCTTGATCTTAGCGTCGCTAGCGCAATATTCTACTGCATTAGTTTTCAAACCTGTCCTGGAGGCACCCCCAGCCCTGCACATTTTGTACGTCTGCCTTATCAGACACACCCAATTTAGTTCTTGGTCTCTACTAACGAGCTGATGAGTTGAATCAGGTGTGATAAATGAGGGAGACACACAACATGTGAAGGGCTGGGGGCCTCCAGGACAGGTTTGAAAACCACTGCTCAACTGTTTGAGCTACACAAAACACAGGAAATTACATTACCATCTTGGTACTTTGTCCAAAAAACATGATACTACTATGGAACTTTGCTAATGTCTTTACAAGTAACTAAGCTATATTGGAATTTAACTATGGTTTTTGTATGGGAAGTGTCTGTGCTTATCAAAAAATACATCACTATCACATATATAGAGGGTATGCACGTGACGTCAAATGAGGCGCACGCCGGTCTGGCAAATGAGACACATCTAAAATGGGAAAGAGCTTTGAGATTAACTGTACAAATATGTTTTACAAGACATCTGAGGTATATTTGCCGAAAGCTACAGAAAAGAGAAGCAAATGGATGGCTGCAATTCACAGAAACAATTCAGAAACAAAACTGCAATTCAGCGAAACGTGGATTTGCAGTTATCATATTGTGTGTATGTTGAATCTTGGGGTAAAAGTCATACCCAATATATTACATTGTTATACATTGACAAATCATCAATTAAATATTTACCAGTCTTATATTCTGCATAATTTGATGTTCTTAAATAAACACTGTGAAAAACAGAAATTGTAAGGCTGGACGATATGACGATATATGTAACACTGATATATGTGATCGCCCTGATTCACACCTATATTGTATTTATATAAAGCGTTCACAGGTAAATTTGCTTTATGTATTTCCTCATCGAAATCAGGCACATACAGTGTTGGGTAAGTTACTTTAAAAAAAGTAATTAATTACTAGTTACTAATTACATCTTCAATAGTGTATATCTTCAAATTTGCAAATTACTTTCTACAAAAAGTATTGAATTACTTATTACTAATTACGTTCTAAATCCTATATCAATCTCGACTAAGTTAAGTGATTCAAGGATAGACATGAAACAACTCTTAATTCATTCAAATGAATAATGTAAAACAACATAAATGATCTGCTTGTTAAGTCGTGACGTAAGGAACGCCGTTTCTCGGTCCAAGCCTCAACTCGTTTCAGTTGAGAATGCCATCGACGGCCGTTTATGAGCGCTATTTATTCATTTTAAACATCAAACATTTAAAAAAGTTAAACATTTAAATACTTACAGTCTACACAACAGTCTCAGTGCTCACAGTGTCATAGACATTAATATTTTAACGATTTATAAAAGATGAATCACTGTCTGGCCATCTGGAATTTTGGTATGGAGATGAAGGTTATTATTATTATTTTTTTGTAGTATTACACCACATTGTGTGTGTATATTAGCACCGTTTGTTGTTTTTCTTGTGGTATGAGAGAGCGTTTGAACCCGGAAGCGCTGTCGCGTGACGTCAGACTTAACAACCGGATTATTCTTAACTGACCAAAGTATTACAAATGTGAGGATACATAAAAACATGCATTTCAAAGTTAGACTTTACATTTTGCTGTTAATTAAACTATTGTATTATATATTATCTTTTTACAGTCGATACAGTGTTTAGTTCATTAACATCAGAAGTAACTGTAATTAAATTACAGAAAAAATAAGAGTAATCCCTTACTTCACTTTTTCAAGGAAAAAGTAATTAAATTACAGTAACTAAACTTATTAAACTGTTGTAATTGTTTTGTTTCACAAACGTTTTCGGAGTTTCCCCTATTAAATCCAGTCATGCAGCAGCTCTTTTGCCACTCTGTCAGGCTGAGGGGGCGTTCTGGCGGGAAAGTGATGTCATTGCATACCCTCTATATAAGAACATGGAGAGACAAGCTAATTCAGCAAAATGCTAACTCATCTGTTTTGTGCTTCCCTGTAACTGCACATTCCATAGAGGCTAATCTTATTAACATGCATGTAATGAAAGCTTTACAGTGTATGAGGACTGTGTTAATTGTTTTCTGAGCAGTTTGTTTCTCTCTCTCTCTCTCTCTCAAAGTCTTTAGTGCTGCCAGCCTTTCTGCTAGCATGAACTAATGCACTAATTTAGCTCTTGTTTCTCTCTCTTTCTCTTACTTTCTTTTTATCTCTCTCCCTCTCTCTCCTCGCTGCCATCCTCTCCCCTCCATTCAACCGTCCTCAGCCCCCTACAGTGTGAGGAACCTGACCGAATCCTCACTTACCCAATACGAGCTGGACAGTAAGTCCTGAGATTCGCTCTCGTTTTTTCATCAGTGTTTCTATCGCTATCATTTATACCAGTGTTGGGGAAGCTACTTCAACTGTTCGTAACAGAAGTATTTTAACTGCAGTCTGAATCCTGAAAAACAAATTGATCTCGGTTTCCACAAAAAAATAAAAATAATGCAGCATAAAAGTTTTCAACATTGATAATAATAATAATAAATATAGCTGCGAGCAGGAATTATTTGGGTTCAAGCACTTTAAGGCCTTTAAGCCAATGCATAAAAAGGTATTATGTTTTATTTAAAGGTGCATTATGCAACTTTTCCATCCGCTAGAGGGCGCATATTCAAAACAAAGGCGTAGTTTGATGACGTCAAGTTTGAGCGCAGAATCTTGGGACATGTGGTCTTCACCTTTACAGCCGGTTGGGAAGAATCGGGACAGGACTAGGGCAGAAATGGATCATGGTTCATGGATCCGGTTATTAACGTTACCGTAGTGTGAAGTAGAGCAGGGGCGAGTGTTGAGGGAGCTGAGCGAGGCCACTCGAGTGATTGTTACGCAACACACGGCTCGCGAGCAGCAGGACTTTTATTATGACGGGACACAGTCGGCGGCGCAATCTCCGCTTTTCCGGTCATGAGTATGAGGTAACGCAGCTCTGTTTATCATATAAGATACATTTAAGTGTGCTTTATAATTAATGTTATGAGGGTACTCTGTGTGTTCGCTCGGCAGCTGCTGTGACACTTGTTCACACTCCAGTGAGAGTAAAGCGTTTCTGGACACGAGGGTAACGCAGATATGATGCAATTGACAGGTGACTCCCTCACATGCTATGCCCACACGTCCCGGTTCATTGGTTAAAATAGCGATTTTCTCACAATTTACAAATAGTTGGAAACATTTGGGATATTGTAAGTACTCAACTGAACAAAATATATAACACTGGCCTGGTGGTTTTTGGATATTTTACTGCAAAAATCCTACATAGTGCACCTTTAACAAGCATGCAACCACTTAGATTATAGATGGAACAGATAATTTGCAACCAGTACAGGCAATTTGCTAAGTAAATATGTTAAAAAAAAATTACTTAAGGAGCCATCTATGGGTATCTCGAAAGTTTGCATGCTTGTTTAAAATGTCACATGGGCTCACCTAATTTTGAACAGATTTGGCTTACACAAACTTCCCCAGCAGAGTGAGTGAACCGGAGTAAACATAATAAGTTAAACGCCATATTGTCTAGTTATTTTACAGAGCTACCTGCAACAGCTGATTTTTACCTGCATTTGGTGGGTTGCCGGGTGTTAATTTCAAACCCTAGTAATATGCAATTGTTTACACACTCGTAAAATGCGACATTGTCCTGTTATAGTGCCAACAAGTGGCCATTCGTTGCAATTTCTTTCAAGTGACCAAAGATTGAGCCCATACACATGCATATCTTATTCTGTTCAAGAGTTTTAGCCATTTTAGTAAAAGTGGCCCCGCCCATTTTAAATGTTTTGGTGCTCCTCAGCAACAGTGAATCAAAATGTTAATTTAATTTGTTTTTGTTTTGTTCAGTAATTATTGATATTCCGATTTCAGAGAACATTTTTGCGCTAGATTGGTTCCGATCTGGCAAAATCCCTAGGACTAGATCGCAAAAGTAGGTTTTTGGAGAAAAATTCGAAATGGTGGAAAAAAAAATTCAAATGAAATTGGAGATTTCTTTTGTCTTGACCTAAGAATTCCAATGATACAAGACAAACAGTCTGAAGACTGGAGTAATGATGCTGAAATATTAATGTATAGTTTCAAAATGTATGATTTTTTTGTATATAAAATATCAATACAATTAAAGATATTCACACAGGGACTCAAATTTGTCAATCATTTTTTGCACAGGTGCTTTTAATTAAACATCTGAATGAACCAATTCACTAAGCTGAATCAGGAAACATTAGCTTATTACTGGAAACGTTACTCTGATTATACAGAAGAACATGGTTAAGTTAGCAGCATCGTTAATTTGGGTTAGTTACTCCCCAACACTGCTTTCCAGTCATCCATTCCCTCATCCTGCCAAGCTCAATTTTTCAACTCCAATAACGACTCTTTCTCACACCTCGTTTATTTGCTCACACGAGAGCCCAGTCCCATTTGTCTCTCTTCTCACGTCTGACTGTGTCCATTTCTCTCCACACTGTCATTGACTTTTCCTCACAACATCTCACTTCATTGGAACGGGATCATTATGTTTTAGCACCACTTAAGGTTTTATCATGCAATATTGAATAGGGTGTGTGTGTGTGCACATTTTCTCCATTGTTCAGATCTGAATAAACACAAGCGCTACGAGATCCGACTGAGTGTGTATAATGCGGTAGGGGAAGGGCCCACCAGCTCGCCACAGGAGGTGTTTGTGGGAGAGGCGGGTAAGGACACACATACTCCTCCTTGATGCACTTAGTCAATATAGTTTTCACAGTCTAATAAAAGCATGTGATAGTGCTGTGAGTCAGTATAAAGTCTAATAAATCAGTTGAAACTGCCTAGGTGCTGTTGGAGTCTGGTTTGATCATCTCTCTCTCTTTATCTGTCCACATCAGTACCCACCGCTCCACCTCAGAGCGTCACTATCCAGTCCTCAACAGCCACTCAGCTTGACGTCACATGGGACCCGCCTCCAGTGGAGGCCCAAAATGGGGATATTCAAGGCTATAAGGTATGGCACTTCAGTGGGCTTCAGCAATTCAAAGATCAATTCAAAACTAAAACAGCGGTGCTTTGGGCGCCCCCTGGTGGTGGGCAACATAACTGTGGAAATCCTGTGAGTTACCAGAGGAAGTAATTCTGGATCGTCCCTCAGTTCAAACAAGCAAACAAATATCGCAATGGCAATATTTGACCTAATCAACATAGCAACATTGGCTAAACCAATGAGGGATGAAAGACGAGTGCGTTGTTGTTTGTGTAACCTGACAAAGCCATTGTCAATAATGATAACTATAAGCATCCACGCCAGTGCACAATATCGCTCTGCATGTGCTGCAGTTTGTCGCCTGCCACTTTAAATGCTTGAGCTCTTCAAAGCAGGGTGGATTCTGATTGGCTGTCAATGTTTTCATAATTCCAATGATATTGTTCTTCTGTGATATGTTAGTTGTGTTGTGGACTCTGTTGTTATTTTACATTTACTACATTTTTAAAACTACTGTATATCTTTATCACTATAATTATCGACCTTTGTGTGAACTGGCCTTTATTGTGTAATCTTGGGGTCAATATGTTTTCTTTCAAAAATAAATAACCGGAAAATTTGGAAACGTAGAGCTGTCATACTCTGACAACCATTCAGAAGACTTAGCAACTGCTTAGCAATGCCTGAGCAATCAGAACACCATCTATCAAAGCCTTAGCAACCATCCACCATACCCTAGTAACGGACTAAAACATTAGTAACCACCCAGCAGGGCTTCAAATCCACTCAAATGTCTCTTCAAGCTGGCCAAGAATTCCAAATAGACACTCAACTCTTATGCCTGGCTCACACTACAGGAGTTTTAAAATCCTATCCGATTGTAAAATCTGGTTGCAGCACACACTTCAGGGGAATCTTTGCAGATTTTCTTCCCTCAAATCTTAAACATGCTCACACTACAAGATTTGAAATTCGCGAAGCATCACACACTACAAAATGTTATTAAGATTATCGTGCCAGAGGAAGCGCGTCACGTGATCTACGCAACAGATTGGAATCGGGGAAAATGGATACTGTAAACCGAAAACTTGCTCTATCAATAATGATCGTTTGTTGTGAAAAAAAAACAAAAGTGGAAAAATAAACGAGTGTGGATGAGAAAATGTTTGGGGAGACGGGATCAACATAGACTGTCAGTTCTTCAGCGAGAAATGGAGGTAAAATGTACCTTATATTAGTATCATAGTGTGCTAGAATGTTAACCGTTATAATATTCCCTGCCTAGTTCAAAAGCGATAGTGTCACCTTTTACAGTGTAGATTTGTGCTGTAATATGAAAATACAATTGATGCTAGTATAGTATGTATTATGAAATGAGTCTACTTATAAGAAACAAGGTTTGCAGCTTTCTCTCTCTCTCTCACTCACACACACACAGCGTGCGCACATACACACACAGCGCGCACGCACGCACATACATACACACACACACATACATACACACACGCACAAACAATCCCCTCTCTATCTATCTATATAATTATTGTTATCCGTGTTGTCGGTTTCGCGGTACTGACGTTATTACAATCTTGCTCATCCAGATAAATATCAAACATGTTTGATATGATCGGGGAGAGCCCGATTTATGTGAGAGTAGATTTGGAGGGGCAAGATTTTATCTGTGAACGTCTCACATTACCAGATAATCAGCGCCGAACATCGGAACCGATTGAGGTTGTAGACAAGATTTTTTCTCCGAATCTCGGGAGGGGGAAATCGGGTAAAAATCGGTCTAAAACTCCTGTAGTGTGAGCCAGGCATTAAGTAACCTTCACACTTTTTAAGGCTTTCCAAGTATTCAAATTATAAAAGGCTTATATAACCTTTAAACATCAAACTAATCGTCAAACAGTTTTTACCTTTCAGTCAAGGCTTTTTCAAGCCAATATTCAAAGTGTTTTCTTGACAAACTTTACCTTTTAAGTTATTTTTTGCAGTTTGTTTTGATGCCACTAGTGTTGCATAAATTACACGCTGCAATTTTAAAGGTGCAGTAAGCGATTTTTGAAAAACCTTGTTGAAAGGGCATCAGACCAATCGCCACAACAAATTTGTAGCCAATCAGCAGTGGGGGTGTCCACTCATGATGGGGGAGGAGTGTAAGCTGAGCAAGAGTGAGATATGAAGAAAACAGAGAAGGCTGAGAGAGAGACATTTCAAAAGAGAAAGGCTCAGAGGAATATAATGAAGAAAGAAGGTTTATGATCAGGCAAGAGCTTTAGCACCCGCGTTAATATTAGAAAAGCTTTCCAGCGCAGGAGAGACCTTAGCAGGAAGGCCTGAATACGGTCCAGAGGTTGTGTTGTTTCTGCTCCATACATGAGTAACATGGCTTTGAGTCTGTGCTGCTGGTGACTAACATCAGATTCTTGCTTGTATTATACTCTTACATTGTATCGTGTACTGTATGTTCATTTGTGTGCTTCCTTGTCGTTTGTTCATCATCTTTGCTTTATTTTTCGCAAAGCATTATTTTGCTTCGCTTCAGCTGTGATAAAGAGACATCCACTCTTGCATTGTGTGTTTGTGCAATGAAGGGAGTGGAGTGTGTTTGGGGTTATTATTACTAATATCAACAGTGCTCAACAACAATTTTGAAAAATCTTTTAAACATGTCGACATGAAACTACTCATGAGAACAAACATGAGACACTGTTACTACTGATGTATATTCACCATCTATATACACCGATCAGGCATAACATTATCTATCAAAAGTGGTCCAAGGAAAAGGAACAGTGGTGAACCGGCGACAGGGTCATGAGCAGCCAAGCGTCCAATCAAACAGGCGAGGCTGCATCGCTGCAGACCAGTCAGGGTGTCCATGCTGACCCCTCTCCACCGCTGAAAGTGCCAACAGTGGGCACGTGAGCATCAGAACTGGACCATGGAGCAATGAGAGAAGCTGGTCTGGTCTAATGAATCACATTTTCTTTTACATCACGTGGATGGCTGAGTGCGTGTGCGTTGCTTACCTTGCAATTTAAAGGACTTAAAGGATCTGCTGCTAACATCTTGGTGCAAGATTGCACAGCACACCTTCAGGGGTCTAGAGGAGTCCATGCCTCGATGGGTCAGGGCTGTTTTGGCAGCAAAAGGGGGACCAGCACAATATTAGTTATGCCTGATCGGTGTTTATCTATAGTGTAACTACTGATCTATATGCATATAGTGTGACTATATTGATAAAGCTTTCATTGTTTTGAAATTGTATTGCATTTTTTTTTCAGAAATGTTTTGAAATATTTCTGTGGTTTCAGTGGTTTTTAACACGTGAACAAACTTTCAATGGGGCCACAAGATGACTGAAAACAATTTAAACTAACAAGCATGAAAATGAGCTGAAACAACTAAAAATCAAGATGTTTCTTATCATTTGGTTATTTCTATACTGAATATACATCTTTCTATCTATGACAAGCTCTAAAATATTTTAGCAGGTTGAAATCTGAGTGGGAGGGGGGGGTCTTCAAATATTAAGTACTAAAATGATAAATTATTTATGTTTCTTGCTTACAATTTAAATAAGTACTTGAAAGTGCATATGTCTAATTAGATGATCTAAATGCCCATTCACACCAAGGATAATAACCTGAATGATAATTATTACTATAAAGTTTTATTAATCATTCTAATTCAATGAGAATAGCAAAGTCACTTTCAGAACAATTTTTCCCCATCTGATCAACAATAAAAACAGATCAGATCAGAATCCACCCGACTTTAACAAGATCAAGGTTATAATAAACACCGTTATTGTGCATTGGTTTTGTTAATGTAATTATCATTATCTTTATAGTTATTGTTCTTGGTGAGAAAAGGCCTTAAAACACATGAAGCACATTCTTTCACACATAGGCTTCTATTCTATTATAATAGAATAGAATAATGGCTAGGTGACTAAGTGATACTTAGTCTGATAGACTGATTTAATCAGACATGGTGCTTGGTCTGAAAAGTTTGAGGACTGCTGCTCTAAAATATTAAGCTTAATAGCCCATCGGATTTATATCATCCAAAATTATTAATTTGTGTGATTTGTCTTGCTAGATTTATTACTGGGAGTTTCAGCTGCAGAATGAGACTGAACGACTCCGCACTCTCTTCCTGCCGGAGCTGAGCGTGAAGCTGAAGAACTTGACTGGCTACACCACCTACATGATCAGCGTGGCTGCCTTCAACGCGGCAGGGGACGGCCCGCGCTCGCTGCCCACCAGAGGGCGCACTCAGCAAGCAGGTGATCCGTGGGACTCAAGTCAATGCAAAATACATCAATCAGCAACCAGTGAAGTGACCTTCATGCTAAACCCGCTTTGGGGGAATGGTCTAGATCGTTGATCCCACTGTTTTCCCAAGGTTCCCTGCTGGAAAGGTTATTAATTTTCAATTGGACGGATCACATCATATTGACTGCACGAGGGTTATAGTGTTAGATTATGAAGGAAATGGACTGTCTCTGAATATTGGGGGGTATTCTGTAGGAACGGAAGCGCATGACAGTTCGTTTAGGACAGGGAGCTGGGAACTGGGTTGGAAAAAACGGGCCACATATTGAGGAAGTGTTTTTGGCAGGTCCGCATAAGAAGAACTGTGTTTCAAGCGATTGAGAAAAGTTAATTCAGCCTTTTCCGCTCCCTTAAAGACTGTGACAGTGTAGTGAGGAAGTAACAATGAGAACAGTACAGGCGAGACTGAATCTTGGCTCAGCTTACCCTAAGACACTGGGAGATGAGCCAACACAAGCCTCTGTGCCAATCTTCCGGAGGGCAAACTAACTCCTTACATTACTGCAACATTACCCTGACCTCTCACAGCAGAAGAGTGCATAAATATACATGTGCTGAAAAGTGCTTTTTATAGGTTTTTTAAATCTAGCTTTGTCCAGGGTCAAGAATATATTTTGCCAAACCTGCCAGATAGTGTGTGCACCTGTTAGATGTATTATTTCTTTACATTACTTTTGTTTCGGTAGCTAAGGCCAGGAAAAATCCACAAATGCATTTTTTGAGGAAAACAGACTTCCTAGATAAAATCTTGATACTTGTATTGCCTAAGGTAAAAGCTGTTATAAGCTCTTTTTATAATTTTTTTCTGAAGCGTCTTTTTTCAAAAGACACGCAACAGATTTTGACTTTAGTAGACTCACATCACCTAGATTATTGATCTACATTTTGATTTATACCATGTATTATGTTCCAGTTATTAATACAGTTACCAACAAACTGCGAAGAACTGTTTTATTTACTCACCAAGGTCCATTTTTACTCATGTTGGTTCTTGGCAAGTGTTAATTTTGGGCCCATACTAGATCTACTGAAATCAAACAATCATAATGCACTTTCCTGAAATGTTAGATGTTTAATGAGAGCTCTTTTACTCCACAGCTCCAAGTGCTCCCAGTTTTATCCACTTTAGTGAACTCACCACTACCTCGGTCAACATGTCCTGGGGTGAGCCCAAGCAGCCCAATGGCATCGTGGAGGGATACCGCATGGTCTACGAGCCTTGCACGCCTGTGGATGGTGAGAAACTACACCACACTAAAAGCAAATTATTGAGGTAGCCTTAAGTCAGCAGCTGATTTACACCATTTTAGGCCTGTCATGCTTTTTTAAACTTACACATGTCTGAAATTTGCTCTCCAAATGTGTTCAAGATGAGGTTTCTCTTTGGCGTGTAATGAATGGCATTCCTCTGGGAAGTTTCCCTCCCTTTGCCCTGTTATTGAGCAAGGCATGGTTAAAAAAATGCCAAGTGTGGTGCATTGGCCAAATTCCACCATAATTGGGATCAGAGAGAGAATTACTGTGGTCCCATTATGGCTCCAGAGTTAGTCAAGCCTTCGGGGGGGAAATCCAGATGTGCTGGGATGCTGTTTACCAAGGGCCCGTATCTTGAAGATACGCTTCAAAGAAAAAAGCCTAACTTTTCCTGTTAGTTTAACCCTTAGAGCATGACGTTGTGCAGTGTTCACACATATATGTGAATTTGAGTGTAAAACTCTGGAAGCCAAGCCAGTGTTTGCAAAGCGACAAATGAATTTAAACGTGTAATTTAAACCTTAAATGCATGAATGTTCCGCCAATCATTATTACATATTTGGGTCTTTAGCGACCCGGATCTATATCTAACACGCTGGATCTCTACCTGTCGCGATAATATAAAAATCTCCTGATATTAGAGTAACAATTACAGTAGAATAAAATGAAGCATATTTTGTTACCTTTTGGAGCTTTTAAGGGTTCAGTTTGAGCAGATGTTTTATCCCATCATCACTGTCCTCATCAGAGCTCATTTCCCAGTATGCATCTGCCTCATATTCACCATCTCAAACATATTCTATAATTTTCAAAATCTTCAAAATCAATATTCTGATCGCTGACAGCTTCTTCAGCAGATCCACCATCAAGTGACAGTGACAGTAATATCTGATCGTGTTCAGTTCTTGCTCAGCTGTAAATCTCTGAGCCATTTCAAGTTTTAGGTTTTAATCTTTATTTCTGCATAAATTAAATGCTGCATCAGAAACACTTTGCCATTTTAGTGACACTGAGAGCACATCTTGTTTTCTGTCGGCAACCCACTGGATTCAGTGCAGCAAGACATGCCATGTTACTGTGAACACACTGAATACAGTAAACACTGTAGCTGCCTGCTTTTAGCAAATGTAGAAGATCAACCAGGTAAATCTGGATACTACTGCATAAATTTGCATAGTATATAGACACTGTGCAACATGAAGGTGGCTTTAAATGTTTAAACAGTACAAGAAAAATAACGGTTAAGCAAAAGACAAGACCATGTTACAAGTCAGTATGCAAATTATATAAGAAAGAAAACAATACTTTTTCAAATATTCAAATATTAAGATGAATCATGAATACCAGATAGATGGATGCTGAACATTCTATCAATATAAGCCAATGGAGCACTTTCAAACATGAACTCTTTCCTGGCATTTTTGATCATTTCACAAAATCATAATTTTGCAACAGTTTTTATCAAAGACTACATCCAGATCAGATTCAGAACAATGACCAAAACACCCCGAAGCGTCACAGTCCTTGACCTCATCCTGGGTCCTTTCATTCGGTAACATTATGGAAGTTTTGATTCATATGCTTAATATTACACATTATTTGTGCATCATATGCATCTGCTTGCATATGCTATCGCTTGTTTCTGCTTCTTTTTCACCTGTGTTTTTCACTCTTTATTCTGAAGATGCATAATAGCACCCCCTACCAAATAACAGTGAAAAAACGGATTGCCTCATGAATAATGGAAATTTCCGTCAATGGCAGGGAAAGAGTTAATTTATTATTTAAAAAAAAAAGTTTTTTAAATAAGTCTTAAACAAATCTGAATGGTCAATGCTCAAAAGCTGTGTAATATGTAGTGTTTGTATGTGTCATTGTTAGTGTTTTACTCTAGCATGGTATCTAGAGTTTGAGTGTTTCCTCTACAGACTCCTCTCCTCACACTTCAGGTGTCAGTAAGATTGTCACAGTGGATGTCAAGGGCAGCGCCCCCCTCTGGATGAAAATCAAGGATCTGGCAGATGGAGTGACCTACAACTTCCGCATCCGTGCTAAAACCCTTACCTATGGACCAGAGGTCGAGGCCAACATCACCACTGGCCCCGGAGAAGGTCTTGTTTCCTCATATTTGGCCATGTTTGCTATTTTGAAACACCAATAAATCTAAAGCTGAAGTGTCTAGTTGCCCTATTTCGCAATGCAGGTGCTCCGGGACCTCCGGGAGAGCCATTTATCTCTCGTTACGGCTCGGCCCTCACTCTCCACTGGTCCAGCGGTGACCCCGGCCGTGCTCCCATCACACGCTATGTTATAGAGGCAAGACCATCTGGTGAGTTGAAGAAACAGAAATTGTTTAGAAACGCAGAATTGAATGTCATTACAGAGGGAATAATGGCATCTCACCACCAACAGATGAAGGACTGTGGGATATTCTAATCAAAGACATCCCTAAAGAGGTGACATCGTACACTCTTAACCTGGATACTCTCAGGGAAGGGGTCACCTATGACTTCCGTGTCATCGCGGTGAATGACTATGGCTACGGTTCTCCAAGTGCCCCTTCTCCTTCAATATCAGGTGAGTTAACTTGAACAAGCATGCCAGAAAGCCTAAATGTTTGTGGAAATTGTGGAAACTCATTTTTCTGCTTCTTTTCTCTTTTTACCAGCCCAAAAGGTCTCCCCCTTCTATGAGGAATGGTGGTTTCTGGTGGTTATTGCTCTCGTGGGCCTCATTTTCATCCTTCTGCTCATCTTCATCCTCATCATACGAGGTCAGAGCAAAAAATACACCAAGAAAACAGACTCAGGTGGGTTGATAAGCCAAAAACACTCATAACAGATCCATAATGTCTCTCGATTACCCTGATTGCGCTGTCTCTTTCTGCTGACTCATGTGACAAATGTGAGATGGACTCAAATGTAGCTCTATTTTCCCCATCACTGGTGGTGGGTATCGCTATGGTGCTCTGGGAAAAAGTGATTTTCCACTTGAGATGCACAAAGAATCAATAGCAGTGTGTGTTTGCATCATTTGTTTTTTGGTCATTGCTATCAAAATGATTGCTGACTCATTTGGCTGCTTCAGAGGGAGGCTGTCTGCTGCTCCAAGCCAAATCACATCACTCATCACCTCATGTCTTCTCTCGGCTTGGGAAAGAAGGTGACCGTCAAGTCTTTTATCACTTTTCTTGAGTTAGTTTCAAATAAAACTCAAGAAATGGGCATGTAAAGCTGTGCAAAAGTGGAAGAGTAGAGGGTGGAAAAGGGAAGACAACAACCAATAAAACACAGACCCTATAACCCTATATGACATCAAACTCCCAAGAATAATGGAAAAATGCATAAGAACATTTAAAAGCTCTAATAATACACAGTATGTAAAAATAATAAGTCTATTAATTTACTTTAATAATAATATATATGAAAAAATGACACGTCTCAGTTAAACGCAGAAAGAATAAATGCAGTTATCTTTTTTTCCATTGTTCTGTGTATCAGAATAATTCCTCAAATCATCACGTTCATGATCAGACCTGTATCAGGCTGTATCGGTATCCTTATTTGCACATTTATATAATTTGAAGACATGATTAAATATGTGTGCATACATGGGGGCTAGTTCATGCTTAGAGCACTAGAGTATATGAAATATGTCCATAAAAAGTTGAAAAAGTCCATATATGGTCTATGACCCGTATTGCAAGCGTTGTTAAACTCATCGGGGTGTTCTGCGCAGAAACCACTCTCATCCACGTTCCGCGTGTTGTTATATACTAAATAATTGTTACCATCATATTTTCCATTTGTTGGTAGTCAAACTCCAGCTCTGACACCATCATGGGAAAATGAAACTACACTTTCGTGCTACTATGTTGAGGAAACATACACTTGCGCACATGTGTCCGACCACAGCACTGAATAGGCAGAGGTGAAGGAACAGCACTATGACATTTCAATTCTCGGCTGTAATGCAATCTCATGCATATACTACGGTGCAGTGATTGGATTGAAGCGCTCAGAACCAGATCACGCAGAATCGTGCCAGGCAGCCAATCACACTCCAGATCCACGCATCTACGCTTCAACCTGGAAGAACCAAATTGCTCTGAAAAACGCAAATTGGTCCACTTGTTGTGTTTTCAGTGATGTGCAGACTGTACGTATCTGTTCAAATCTCAAATAATTACCCTTAAAGGCTATGACAACTAGGAGTGATGGTGTAGAACACAGCAAAAACTGAGCTGACAGATGCTCAACATCTGCCCAACGTTGTCGATAGCCAAACTTTAGCTTGGTGTGTCAAGGCTGTTAAAAAAGAGCAATTCTTTGACTTACCCAACCCTTTATTTCCAACTGAATTGATAAAAAAACATGCATATTTACTCAGAGAAGTTGCATAAAGTCAACCAGTTAGAGCTTGTCAGATCGAGAAAACTCAGTTTTGTGTGCAGTTTGCATGAGATGGTTATGGACTGTGCAACTCCATGCACGTTGCATCTTTCTGCTTAGAGTTCTGGGGAGGTCGAGTTGCGTGCTGATCTGTGAGTGTGGGAGGGATTCTCACATGGCTGCCTCAGTCAGCGCTTAGAGCTGTGCCAGGGTCAGTAAACAGGGTTGTGGATGTGTGAGTAGCACAAGGGAAGTGTTTGTGTAGGACACAAAGGGCTTTTCTCAAGATACTCCCCACCCGCCCGGCTCCGTTTGGTCCTGATCTATTGGTGCCGGTTTGTTTTACTGAAGTCCAGTGAGGGAAGAAGTTCTGCGAGGTGGGAGATCACACTGTCCATCTAGGCGGAGAGGTCACTGCTCTCCTCACCTCCCTGAAATCACACTTCAGTGAGACCCTGAGCCTTTGAAATCAGAGGTCTTCTGTCTTTAGAAAATGTGTGCTGGATGACCTAGTGAGATTTGACTTGCCTAGCTGCCATAGTCACGTACACAACAAGGTCAAAGCCAGAGATGACTTGATCAGTTGTTCGAGATCTGGGCTGGTAGGCCCTTAAGGTTGTTGGGATCAAGTGAGATATGTATTTGAATAAAAAATATGGTGAAGTTTTGCCTGTTTGTTTGTTTTTTATCCTGACTATGTGCAGTTATGGTTAGTTGAATTTAGGATGGATGGATGGTTGTATATGATGTGATTTCCAGCACTTTTGTCGTGATCCTCATAGATTGTCTGCTTATCTCTATCTGTAGGTGCCCACTCGAACTGCACATCTCTGCCCCTATCCCATGGAGAGATGGTGCGGCTGGATGAAGGACGCTTCCCTGCCCTGGAGCTCAACAACCGTCGACTCTCTGTCAAAAATTCCTTCTGCCGTAAGAATGGAATCTACACCCGGTTAGTATATATGCATGAAATACGATTTCCATTCATCACATACATACACAGTGATATCACATCACATAGAGCCTGCCACAGTTCCCGCTCTGCTAATGTGATGTTTTTTCTGGAAATTTTCTTTGGGGTAAACACTGTCAGTATGCTGTTCAGGACATTATTTGCACAATGGCTTTAATTCCCAAATGGCTACAAACAAAGAGCCAGAGAAGAATGTATGCTGTCCACACACAGAGCTTTGGCCCAGCCGTTGATTTAAATTCTACTACAGGCTTCCTTTAAATGGATTGAGTTGGCATGGATTTTAATGACAGTTGCTCTTTTCAAATCTCCAACTGCAATCTGTCAGCTAAAAGAACACACCAGAATGTGGAAGTTGGACCACTCAGACCTCCCTCCCTTGTGTCTTATTGACATTCAAAGTGCATTCTATAGAAATTGACTATTTATGTGAGCTGCTTCAACTAGGCATCTTTCTTCACATGCTCTCGCGCTTAGATCAGATTCATGATGGTCATACCGTGTCCCTGGTTGCTTAAGGACTAAGAGGAAGATCTTCAAGGCAGTGAGTTATTCATCGACATTTAGGCGGTTTCACGATTTTAGGGACTTTTATAAACCAATTTGGAGTCAACATCACGATTACGTAATTTGCAGATGCAGCGTGCAGAAAAACAGTGGTAACAAGTGGAGAAAAATCGTCTAAATCCACGGAATAAGAGAAAAATGTCTTGTTGTGCCTTTGGATGTCAGAATAAGAATGCAAAAAAGACTAAACTAAAGCTAAACGCAGACTGGACTGATGAAACCTTCGATGATTAGTCTACTAAAGCATGGATTTGAAATAGACAAAAGATCTACATAATATTCACATGTATGTAGTTCATATGAGCATAGTAGCTTTACAGTTACAGCATGAAATCATATTTAAACCTACAATGTTTTATAAAGGCAACATTTAAACATGACGATTTTAGATTTTAGGCCTATCTCATATTTTAGGACGTTTTTTTTTTTTTTTTGAAAAGGGCATAATTGGGGGATTTAAACCCACAATTCTGTGGGGAAAAGGACAGAATGTCAAGCTTATATTGTGCAATTCTGATATTTCTTCTTAGAATTGGGAATATAAACTTGGAAATGTGAGAGGAAAAAAAAGGTCACAATTGTGAGAGAAACTTGAAATTACCTTTTTTATTGTTTTATTGTATTACGTGGCTTCCATCAAGTGCTACTGCAGAACTATTTTCTGGTACCCACCCACAAAACACGTCATCAATATTTGCAAACCCAAAATATTTTTTGTCACTTTTAGCACATTTAGCCTAACGTCAGCCAAAACTTTTGAAGTCCTTATTATCCACAATACATTGATTATTATTGACAGTATGTAGGATTTGTCAGTGTGTTATCTGATACGGATCATAAAACTATGTTCTAACCAGTTGCGATCCAACATGTTTACACACTGCAAGCCAAGCAGAGCATATTTGGTGTTTAGTTTGCAATTATGTGGAGCTACGCCATGTGACGCTTGCATAAAGAGAAATTAAATGACAGACTTACTCAAAAAGCTTGAGTGACTACTGTTGCTAGAATTATCTCAATGGGACGAATGTGCATATTTTAACTAACCATGTCAAACATTGCTTAAAAAATAATACATAGAATTAAAACAGTTTAGTACATGTATCTTATCCTTTAAAGGTTCTCAAGCCTTAATTGCCAGGGTCAGACTTCCCTCTGTAGCTTGCGCCCTGCTTCAGGACTTCTGCAGGTACTTTGGATTTGGACATATTTGCATGAAAAGTGTAGAATAATGCTCTACAGCATTCTCGTTATTCTAATGAACTAAAGTTTCTTTACGAAGGATTTTGAAGGCTACTTAACGTGATTGGATGAAGGGATGGGTCTGCTTCAAACCTCTTCTGGTGGTAATTGGAGAAGCCGCTGTGCGCCCATTATACTGGAATGTGCTGGGGGGGTTATGCTGGTCCTCTGCCCAGATGCAGAGGCCCTGGATTGGGATCAAGGAGCCTGGGCGGCAAAGGACTTCCACTTTGGATGTAGTCCTGCTAATGAGCTCCCATCAAGATTGAGCCACGAGAGATATCTTTGATCGAGGTAGAAAAGGAAAGGGTTTGGTATGGGACGGAAGAGATAGAGGCGAGAGATGAGGGTGGATAAGAAGAATGGAAGACCTCAGCGCTCGTGAATAATTGAAGCCCCTCTCTGGCTTCTGAGGGGTGTTGGGGGCTGTTTGACGTTGCTCCGCCTATCTGCTTCAACCTTTCTCAAACCTCAGCCTCCTCTGAATTTTAAACAGACAATGTCATAACCCTCCCCTCCCCCTAGGACTCTTGCTTTATTCCCAGAGGCCCGATTTTTGTTGGGACAACCCTTCCACCACCAAGGCTTTCCATTAGTATACAGCTCGCGCATGGTCCTCTTGTTCATTTTCAGGTTGAACAAAGCCTTGTATGTTTCGCTATTGATGCTATTAGCTGGTGGATGCCATGTTTTTCACAAACCTTCTTGCACATCAGATATTCCCTTTACTCATTAGTTCCCTGCGAGTTTCTTTAAAGCTTTTCCCTGTGTGTGTTATTTCAGCTTGATTTATAAGCCAACAGAAGTAAAGGGAAGCTTAGCGGCCTCAGTTCAAAAGCTAACGTCTCCAGTGACCTTGACTTTGAGCATATCAGACCTCATTATGGCAAATCAAATAACCCCATCCTGCTATGAGGCAATCCTTCTACCGTCCTTTTTAACGAGCACAACCCTTTTTAACAGTCCAACCCCAGTAGACCCCAATGAGTGGATGATTTCCTGTCTCTTTCCCTTCAGAAGACTTATCATCCGCTGTTTCACCTGGACTGCTCTATGAGTGTATTCATCCAATCAAAATCAGCTTTGATCCATTGATCCATGAGGATGCTGCATCATTGGGTCTCTATGAGTTCCTTGTGATGTCTTTAAATCTCCTGCATAGTTTAGTCCACACTACACTGATTATTTACAGTCAGCTTCAAAGAAAAAGCACCATGAACGTATCTTAAAAGAGGCCCATATGATTTGTGCACTAAATTCCAAGTCTTTTGAAATCATGCAGTGATTTGGTGTGAAGAACAGGATGAAATGACTTGAATTAGGGCTGTTGCAATATACAGATATTACCGTAATAAATAAAAAAAATGATATTGATATTGTGTTAATACTACACATGATAATATTGTAAATAACCTAGAGACCAGTAACTATCTTATTGACTCTCCAACAGGGTGTTGCATCTTAGCGCTGGTTGCCACCCATCATAATACAGAAAGATTCATGAAAAAGAAGGTGGTGACAATGCAATACTGATTGATGAATGTTTATTTATTCTGCAGATTGATATACTCCATAATACTGCTCAAATACACGGGTGGCGGGTAAAATGTACCTCATCGATAGAGCTTAAATAGGTTACAGCTCAGTCTGACATTATTATGAATTATTATGAATGTTCAAGTAGCCAGCATTAGTCAATAAGGAAGATTATGCAGACACTTTATTGATCTGTACGAAAACATTGAACTGCTTTTACTGATCATTCAAGCATTGGGAGTAAAAACAACTATAATAATATACCATATAGGATATAAAATGATAAAAAAAGAAAATATGTTAAATGTGTTGACAAATATAAACATTGGCTACAATAAATACAAATGTCATTGCGGACAAAATGTTACCATGTTAAGAGGACAATGCTTTTGCATCTCTGAGCTCTGCGAGAGCTTCTTTGGTACAAATAACAACGACATGTTTTTATGAAATGTGGTGGAGTAAAAAGTATATTGAGCTTTGGAGTAAAAAAAAATAAAAAATACTCTGATACTTTAAAAATGTACTTAAGTACAGTAACAAAGTAAACATAATTTGTTACTTTCCACCTGGTTTTGGCCAGGATAATCCTGTAGTGAACATTTATTATTGAGACAGACCTAATTTAAAGGTCCCGTTCTTCGCGTGTTTTCGAAGCTTTGATTGTGTTAACAGTGTGCAATATAACATGTGTTCATGTTTCGTGTGTAAAAAAAAACAGTATTTTTCACACATTTTACTTATCTGTATCTGGCTGTTTTCACTGATGAGAAAACGGCCTGATGATTTCCTTGTTCTATGAAGTCCCTCCTTCAGAAAAACGTAACAAGTTCTGATTGGGCCAGCGGTTCCCGTGTTGTGATTCGACAGCAGCTTAGCGCACGTTGCCCGGAAAGGTCCCGCCTCTTACCATAACGGAGAGATACGCGCGCTCAATGTTCTTGCAAAAATGTCTGTATTGCCTTATCAATTTGAGCCGGAATCAGACCCGGAGAATATCGAAACGGATCGATTACAACCTGTTCAGGAAAGACTTTTGCAGGATGTTTCACAATGGTAAGCTGTCTATTCAGTAGCTGTCATGCTTTTATATTATACGAGGCTGCAGCTGAACGAGCACGTGGTTAAACGGTAAACAACAGATATAATAAACAAATCATTTAAACTGATCATAACAAACACCAACAATCAATGGTGTCTGAATACACTTTTTTAAAAAGTTTTTCGGATTAGTTTAAATTATTATCTAATGTTAGTTAACAAAGCTAAACAGCGTTGCACTTTGTGTAATGTTACATAAACTGTTAAACGGACCAACTTAAATAATAAAATACACTTACCGGTTGTGGTCCATAAACAACGCCTTCTCCAGACAAAGAGGGAACTGCGTCATCTTTTAAGAATAATCTTTCTGCGACATTAAACTGATTGAGATTGAGGAAGCAGTCCTCAGCAAAATATGCTGCACATAGTTTTAAATTGTGATAATTTTCCGGAACCGAGTTAAACATAAATTGTAACCATTGATTTCTACAGCGTCCGTGGGAAGGCCAAACAAAGGTGATTTGACTCCGGGATGAAAATAACAGCGTCTCGATGACATGGCGACAATCACACTCTTCAAAAACAACACTCTTCTCGACGTGGGAGAGCAACAAGACCACGGCCCTTAATTTGCGTGTTCTTGTGGGCGGAGGGTTAGTCAACAAACTGTTCTAGTGATGTCATTAAAGCAGGAAGTACAGGGGTGTAGTCCAAACCGGCCGTTCGCTGTAGACTTTGAAAGGGAACTTCTGTTCAATAAAATATCTCGCTTGGCATTGAACTTTGAGCTTTATAATTTTACAGGTATTATTTATGCTCTAACAGCAACATTACACACTAACTAAAGTTTGAAAGATGGAATCGCGAAGAACGGGACCTTTAACTTAAACGGATAGTGAAGATTCAAAAATGAAGATTCTGTCATTAATTCCTCTACCTCATGTCGTTCCAAACCCGTTAGGCCTTCGTTCATCTTCGGAGCACAAATGAAGATATTTTTGATGAAACCCGAGAGCTCTCTGACCCCTCATAGACAGCTATTTAATGAACACTTTCAAGGCCCAGAAAGGTAGGAACCATCGATAAAATAGACCATGTGACTCCAGTGGTTCAACATTAATTTAATGATGCGACGAGAATTTTTGTTGTGTGCAAAAACAAACAAAATTAACAACTTTATGGAAAAAGGCTGAGCCCCCAACGCATGGATTTAGAAGTGATGTTTTACATCCATCTTGAAAAAATCGAATTCATCTTTCCTAACCTACTTTGTACTATCTATAGTTTATTTTTAGTCTATTTTTTTATTTTTTATAATGATGGGCATAGATTAATCTCATCCAAAATAAAAGTTTGTGTTTACATAATATATGTGTGTATTCTGTGTATACTGCAAAACATCTTTTTTTTTTTTTTTAGATGTCTTTGATGTTTCTGATGTCTTTGAACTGTTAGCTATGTGTTTGTTGTGAAGCCGCACAAGGGAGAATTGGGAAGGTATCAGGGCCGTAACTACCATAGACATTGAGGGGAAATATTCTAAATGGCCAAATTACGTACGTTAGGATGACAAAAAGGTTTAAAAGTTAAAGTCTGGTCTGCCATTTCGTCAGTGTCAAAATGATTAAGATGACCATTCAAATCAAAGTAGGCGGGGTTTGCGTCTTCACACAGATGAGCACATCAATCTATCACTAATGCCATTACGGGGACTATATTCTTTCCGGTGAAATCACAAAAACAAAATCCACACAAACGTGCCCATGCTCTTAATATATAATCGTTGAACATCTTTGATTTTAATAAAGAAAAAAACGATATGAGGGCGGATTAGAACCTGTAACCTTCGACACGGTTTTCAAAAATTCTACCACCAGACCACTAAGGAATTCAAATGTTAACAGTGGATCTGTATTTATTCACTAAGGGGAGTATCTCTAAACTAATGATATATTTGATGCAAATTAATGCACATATTATTTGCAAATGGTCCCAAAATGATTATTTCTGAACTAGAATTAGACCTAGAATTTCATTCACTGTTTATGAGTCCACCCCCTCAATGTTCAAGACATGGTTACGGGAAGGTATTGTGGGTTGTCTCTTTTTGTAGAAATTGTCTTTTTGTATATTTTGCTATTAAAATGGCTATAAATAAAGTACTCAAAAAAAAAAAAACATTATTCAACAATTTCGTTCTAGCCTGTGTCAGTCTCCTACGCAGTTTCTGTTGCAAATAGTGCAGCGCTCTCAAGATCAACAGCAGCCGATGCTGTTCACGTGAGCACCACGACACATGCGCGGGAGCTGCAACGACAACAGCGAAGGAGACTGACACAGGGCAGAACGAAATTGTTGAATAAAGTTGGGGGTTTTTTGCCCACAAAAAGTATTCTCATCGCTTCATTAGATTAGGGTTGAACCACTGGAGTCACATGGACAATTTTACCTTTCTGAGCCTTGAAAGTGTTCATGAAATAGCTGTCTATGGAGGGGTCAGAGAGCTCTCGGATTTCATCAAAAATATCTTCATTTGTGCTCTGAAGATGAACGAAGGTCTTACGGCTTTTGGAACGACATGAGGGTGAGGAATAAAATGACAGAATCTTCATTTTGGGTGAACTAAACCTTTAATAAATCAAATAAAGCAGGGCAAATTGTTCAATTTTGGGTGAACTATTTCCTTACCTTAAGAGATTTAATTTCATCAGTGAATTAGTGGATCATTTCTCTGTGTGTTGGTCCTCTAGATCTCCACCGCGACCCAGTCCCGGCAGCCTGCACTACTCTGATGAAGATGTCAGCATCAAGTACAATGACTTGGTCCCAGCTGAGAGCAGCAGCCTGACCGAGAAGCCCTCAGAAGTGTCTGACTCACAGGTGATTCACCCCAAAAAGGCAAATGAATTTTTTTTTTTTTTTAAGATTCTGTTTTCTAATGTTTTCCGGAATCAGAATTGACCCTGTGTACATGTTCCTGGTCATATTGTCCTTGATTCATTAGTGCATGCTGCCTTTGAAATGACTCTCTGTTTCGGCTGAAATCACATCCCTCTTATTTGTCAACCCCTCCCCCCGACCGCTTGACTCCATTCTGGTATTAAATGCCCACTGTTTCCAATTCAATGAATTGCTAAAGGAAAAAATCAGGTCCTGCCTTGCATGTGACTGTATTGTTTATCATTCACATGTTTTCTTTTGTCAGTAAGCCTGTGGATGTCAATTAACATTGTAAATGAAGTGTTGAACACACAAAACACTAGAGACCATCCCCCACAGGGAAGAACAAACACAGAAGGTGTATTTTTAACACCTGGATATTTTCTTCTTAGACAGCAATGAGATTAAATGGAGAACAAATGGAGATATGTTGTCTTAAGTCCTCTGCCTCTTAGTAATCTCACTGTACATCAGCACAATTGCGAGTTTATATCACACAATTCTGAATTTATATCAGCATCTGAAATGCTGTTTTGGTTGTTCTGAAATGCCAGAGTCTGCCGTCAAAGTGGTTCAGTATCTTCCAGAACTGCGTTCTCAAACAGATAACTTTATTGCTTTTCAACTGCATGCTCTGAGGTGCAAGTAATTTATTATAAAAATTATTATATACAGTGGCTTTCCTGCTGCAACAACTTCCATTTTTCATAGAGATATTTAACGGCAGTTTATCAGGAAGTGACAATTTTATTATCTTAGGCTCACTGGATGGAAACGGCGCTTTATTCACAAATGTTTTATGTGATATTCTAATTTTGCACATTAAAATTTTGCACATAAGTTAAATTCGCTACTTTGGTTGGCTACTGTCTCATTTGTTTACACTTCTAAAACACATATTTGAGATATTTGATTTTATACTTAAAAGAAAAAAAGCAGAGGATAAGATCACCTGAAAGAGCTATGAAAAGGAGAAAATGTTCCTATGGGCCTTCAAAATGCCATTATTTTAAACTGAACCAGTATTTTTCCAAACACATTAAATGAGTGATGATGGTCTCATTTCTATGCATTGCCTGGAAAGGAAGGGAAAATGGCTTAAATGATTTCTCATGACTGAAATGTCCCCATCATTACAAATAGTTTTTTTTTTTTTTTTTATGCAACAGGAAATGTAAAAGACTACAATCTATTCTCTTTGCGTTTGCAGTATCTTACTAAATTACTGTGAAACTAGGGCTTAAAGTGTCATGGGGATTGATGAATCATTTGTCCCAAGCTGTGAGAAAGTAGGGGGCACTCCTCTTGTTTTGAGCATTTATCTTTCCTCCCACAATCCCACTGGGAGCTTTTTGCCTGTTTGTCAGGTACCCATACTATAATAACATTCCTCCTTCAAAGAAAACCCTCCCACCATGCCACACTTTAGCATTATGTCTTGTAAATGAGCGATGTGGGTTTTAATTCAGACCCTCTCTGACAGAAGAGAGCAGTCATTGAGCTGGTTGACATTTACAACATAAGTAGAGCGTTTCTGAGAACCATCTGTCATCATTAAACATTCTGATTTTGAATTGTCATCTGACTGTGAGATTCTGTAAATAATATTTTTGCCCTTACAGGAGTCGCTTATGTTTTCATATAAGATCACTGCTCCTCCGAGTTTTAGGTGAGGCCGTAGGTGTGTCTGGTAGTTTAGTAGAGCAGTGCTGATAATAGGAATCTGTAGAGTAGTCTGAACCCTTGCTCATATCCCTCTCATTAAAACAATAGCTCATACTTAATTTTACTCACCCTAATGTCATTCCAACCCTGTATGCTGTTATTTTTCCATTGAACATAAAAGGAGGATGTTTAAAGAGTTTTATTGCCACTCAATTCATGTGTATTTATACACTGATCAGACACTGATCCTTATGATAATAATGTATTGGTCACCCTTTTGCTGCTAAAACAGCCCTGACCAGTCGAGGCATGGACTCCTCTAGACCCCTGAAGGTGTGCTGTGGTACCTGGCACCAAGATGTTAGCAGCAGATCATTTAAGTCCTGTGAGTTGCGAGGTGGGGCCTCCATGTATCGGACTTGTTTGTTCAGCTCATCCCACAGATGCTCGATTGGATTGAGATCTGGGGAATTTGGAAGCCAAGTCAACACCTCAAACTCATTGTTGTGCTACTCAAACCATTCCTGAACCATTTTTGCTTTGTGGCAGGGCGCATTACCCTGCTGAAAGAGCCACAGCCACCAGAGAATACCATTTCCATAAAAAGGTGTACATGGTCTGCAACAATGCTTAGGTAGGTTGTACGTGTCAATGTAACATCCACATGTATGGCAAGAACCAAGGTTTCCCAGCCACACTGCCTCCGCCGGCTTGCCTTCTTCCCATAGTGCATCCTGGTGCCATGTGTTCCCCAGGTAAGCGGCCTTTTACGCACCCGGCCATCCACGTGATGTAAAAGAAAATGTGATTCATCAGACCAGGCCACCTTCTTCTATTGCTCCATCGTCCAGTTCTGATGCTCATGTGCCCACTGTTGGTGCTTTCGACAATTGACAGGGGTCAGCATGGGCACCCTGATTGTTTTGTGGCTATAAAGCCCCATACGCAGCAAACCGTGATGCACTGTGTATTCTGACACCTTTCTATCAGAACCAGCATGAACTTCTTGAGTAATTTGAGCTACAGTAGTTCGTCTGTTTGATCGGACCACACGTGCATCAATGAGCCTTGGCCGCCCACGACCCTGTCGCCGGTCCACCACTGTTCCTTTCTTGGAGCACTTTTGATAGATCCTGACCACTGCAGACCGGGAACACCCCACAAGAGCTGCAGTTTTGGAGATGCTCTGACCCAGTCGACTAGCTATTACAATTTGGCCCTTGTCAAACTCGCTCAAATCCTCATGCTTGCCCATTTTTCCTGCTATCAACTTTGAGGATATAATGTATACTTGCTGCCTAATACATTCCACCCACTAGTGATGAAGACATAAACACTTCACCTGTCAGTGGTCATAATGTTATGCATGATCAGTGTATATAATTGCTCATTCCATAGTGAGTGGGAAAAAAACAAAAACATATATATATACTTTTCTTACAGTTCTCACTTTGCGCGAATTATTCCTTAATTTAATGGAATATGGGAAATTATGTAGTTTTATTCAACCTCTACAACGTTTATTCATCTAAACACCGTGTTTTATGATGATGATTTTACTACCATTCAAAGATTTGACATCTGTAAGATTTGTAATGTTTTTACCTTGATGATCTTTTAACAGAGGATTTTATCCAAATTAAAAAGTGCTACCAAAACTGGTAAAGGAAGTACAAGCCATCACAAAAAGTGAAAGTTTATTTCTTGTTTGATTACAGGGAAGTGACAGTGAGTACGAGTTGGATCCAAACCGTCAGAAGACCCACTCCTTCGTCAACCACTACATCAGTGACCCCACCTACTATAATTCCTGGCGCCGGCAACAGAAGGGCGTCTCTCGGCCTCCGGCGTACGGCTACGCCCAGCCCGACACGGTGGCAGAACAGGAGTCCCGTCCCCACCCGCCTCCGCTGCCACCGTTACCACCTCTGCTACCCCACAGCAATCCCTCCCCACAGCCCCAGGGCCAGGGCACCCTGTTCAGGCCCAAGGGAAGCCGGACTCCCACCCCGTCACTGCTTACCTCTGACAACCACAGCCAGCACACCCTATACAGGCCTCCTAGCAGCCTGGGCACCTCCGCCCAGGTCCCGGCCACAGGATTCTCCTCCTTTGTTTGATACAAGACTCTCATTCCGATGACAACACGCCTGGGAGGGACTCCTGCAGTGTTATTGGTCTGTTCTGTATATTTTTTTTCCCCCTTGCTGCACCTTGTTGGACATCAAGAGCTGCTTCTGGATTTTATTTGGCCGGGTGTGCAGGTGTATTTGAGTTTATATGTGCGTGCAAGAGCATTGAAACACAGACAATCATTCTGAAGGGGATCGGTTTGTTAGTTGTACATTTTGAAATATATATATAAATATATATATATATATATATATATATATATATATATATATATATATATATAGTGGATATACAGAAAATGTCCAAAATATATAAAAAAAAACAGACTGCATCTACAGTGGAGTCCAAATGTCTGAGACCATCTGGAGTTTCCTCTTTTTTTGTTTAATTTTTCAAGTTTCATGTAAGTTTTAGTATTTTGAAATATTTAAGGCAAAGAAAAGACAACTGTAGTTGGACTGTTGGACCCCAGTGTAAATGTTTTAAAGTGGTGAGAACAAACTGCATTTCACATAATGCTGCCAATTTCAAAAGCGCTTGTCTTTATGATTCTGTTTTTGTGATATCGCTCTGATGTCTTTCACAACTGTTAGTTTGTAGCAATGACGGTCTCTTGGAACTGAACATTCTGCATTCCCTCTCTTGAACATTCTGCTTCTTAGACAACAAACTTTGAGAAGGGAAAAGTATGGAATTTCTGTATGATTCATATGATACCCTTTTTATTTATTTTTTGCTTACTATTGCTTACATCCAACCAAGGGGATGCTGCATAGGAAGAGGCTCTACCATCGTATCATTATTTTCATGAAATTGTGATACATTTGGGATGGAAATGTGGCTCATTAAGTGAATAATAATCCACTTTATTCTGTGTTATTTATTGTTAATATTGGGTCAGTGTCTTTGTATAGTTTGTTAAGGATCACATCCATTAGTTTGGTACTTACCGAGCTAACAGGGAACATTCTCAGAACTTTAGCTAACATTGTGGCAAGGTTCTCAAAGTTATGAACAAACATTCTTCCATTAACGCTAGTAGAATGTTCGTTCAAAGTTATCTGGGCTTTAATAATGTTCTCAGAAACATGAGCACAAAAACAATAATTATTCATCATTCATGGAACTTTTTTCTGAAAGTTTTTTCAGGTTCTTATGGGCTGTTTACACGACACTGTTTTCAACTAAAAACGGAAAACTTATGTGTGTTGGCCGTTCATTTACACGATGATGCCGTTTTGAGTGTAAGAAAACCCAAACTTGAATATAGGTTTCAAAGTGCAAGTTTTTGAAAACGATACCGGTCCATAGCAGGGGTGGCGAACTCCGGTCCTGGAGAGCCTCAGTCCTGCAGAGCTCAGCTCCAACCCTGATAAAACTCACCTGTCTGTAGCTTCCTAATAAACCTTCAGACCTTGATTCATTTGTTCAGGTGTGTTTTATTAGGGTTGAAGCAAAACTCTGCAGGAATGTGGCTCTCCGGGGCCGGGGTTCGCCACCCCTGGTCTATAGACACGTAGTGTTTCTTTATAAAGGGACATCGCCACCTACAGGCCTGGCATATACAGCGTTTTTAATCCGTGTGAACGGGGATCGTTTTGACATTGACGTCTGTATGTGAAAAACGCAAATGTTTCCGTTTTAGCTCATCGTTGTCTGCAAACGTACCCTTAGACCAACTGAACTTTAACACTAAAGAGCAGAAAATAAATTTATAGTAAAATGGAATTTCTAAAGAATTCAATACAAGATCATAGACTGTATGAAACAATTTACATAGTGTCCGTGACGTCACCTGTAGGTTTCTGAAGATTATTTTTGAAGCCCAAAGTGGGCAGAGCCAGCCGTCGCCATCTTAGCAGCGCATCACTCACGGATAACCAAAAATGGGCAAAGAGGCAGGACGTGGGTGGAGCTGAGGCACCTGGCAATCCACCTGTCACTCAAGTGGACACGCCCTTAATTATGCAGAAATGTAAGTCTTAATATAATTTAAACAGATTAGATATAAAAAAATTCACAGTTGTCATGAAGGGAAAAATTTGCTATATAGACCAAAATCACTTTTTGTACCAGGCTGTACACTCTTTTTTTCTGCTGTAAAGTTGGGCATTTCAACATGGGGGAGATACAGATTTGACTCCCGTTGACTGCAGTTTAAGTCACTTCTGTGTTGGATTCAAGAGAGAGACCAGAAGGTTGCCGCTTATACAAGACCAGCTGCGTTTATGTTAGCAAAGAATGTCACCTGGATGTCTTTGAGGGTATAATAATGTTTATGGAAAAAGAAAAGAATCTTAACATTAATACATATGCGGTCAAGAGTGACCGCTCAAAATGTCTGTGCACATCTGTAAGATACCGTGTGGGTCAACATCTTCAATGGGTAGTGCACATTAAACACTCATCATCATTAGCAAATGAACTTCATGGACTGACGTCACACTGTGTCAGTTGAGTCAGTCTCACAATCGGGGTCTGTTGCTCAGAGGCGGTCTGCTTTTTCAAATGACATTGTACGTATTTCTCTGAATATATTGTAGAATGTGTTTTTACAGTTCACAGTTTGACATAGTGTACACATACAGTATTACAGCTTACGTGTATGTCAGCAGATGTGCTTTATTTGAAATCGATTGGCTTTATACTTTTAACTTAAGAAGAACAACAGCAGTCTTACGTGGAAACTATTTTAAAGGACTTGAAAATTATGATGATCATGATTCACAATATCTCCTGTCTTGTTCTCTGTGAGGTGACTATCACTGTACAAAACTTGATGAATTATATTGGACCAAGGCATGGTTCATATCTAAAATAAATTACTCTATTTTTCAGTGTTTTTGTTGATGTATTGCTTTGGCTTTTGAAAATACATTTTTGACCACACACTGTGAAATGTTCATTTTAATGGAAATAAAATGTAAAAAGGCTATGGTAAAACCAGTAACTAAGTTACTTAACATATACTTGAAAAGTTTGGGGTTGTTAAGTCTATGCTCACCAAGGCTGTGTTTATTTGGTCAGAAATACAGTAGAAGAGTAATACTGATTATGACTATTTAAAACAACTTTTCTATTTAAATATATTTTCAAATGTAATTTATTCCTGTGATCAAAGCTGCATTTTCATCATCATTACTCCAGTCTTCAGTGTCACATGATCCTTCAGAAATCATTCTGAAATGATGATCTGATGCTCAAGAAATATTTTGTATTATTATTATCAATTATCAACAGTGCTGCTTAATATTTTTGAGGAAATTGACACTTTTTAAAGGAATCTTTGTTAAATAGAAAGTTCGACTAGCATTTATTTGGAAAAATAAAAAAACATCTGTAAACATCTGACAACCACAAACTTTTGAAGGGAATTGTACAGTAAAAAACAAAACAAAACAAAAAAAAGGACAGGACTCTGCACAGGCCAGTCAAGTTTCTCAAAACCAAACTCGCTCATCCATGTCTTTATGGACCTTGCTTTGTGCGCTGGTGCACAGTCATGTTGGAACAGGAAGGGGCCATCCACAAACTGTTCCCACAAAGTTGGGAGCATAAAATTGTCCAAAATGTCTTGGTATGCTGAAGCATTAAGAGTTTCTTTCACTGGAACTAAGGGGCCAAGCCCAATCCCTTAAAAACAACCCCACGCCATAATCCCCCTCCACCAAACTTCACACTTGGCACAATGCAGTCAGGCAAGTACTGTTCTCCTGGCAACCGCCAAACCCAGACTCGTCCATCGGATTGACAGACAGAGAAGCGTGATTGATCACTCCAGAGAATACGTCTCCTCTGCTGTAGAGTCCAGTGGTGGCGTGCTTTACCCCAATGCATCTGACGCTTTGCATTGCACTTGGTGATGTAAGGCTTTGATGCAGCTGCTCGGCCATGGAAACCCATTCCCTGAAGCTCTCTACTCACTGTTCTTGAGCTGATCTGAAGGCCACATGAAGTTTGGAGGTCTGTAGCTATTGAATCTGCAGAAAGTTGGAGACTTCTGCGCCCTTTGTGCACCTCAGCATACGCTGACCCCGCTCAGTGATTTTACGTGGCCTACCACTTCGTGGCTGAGTTGCTGTTGTTCCCAGTTGCTTCCACTTTGTTACCACTAACAGTTGACTGTGGAATATTTAGTAGTGAGGAAATTTCCTGAATGGATTTATTGCACAGGTAGCAACCTATCACGGTACCACACTTGAATTCACTGAGCTCCTGAGAGCGACCCATTCTTTCACAAATGTTTGTAGAGGTGTCTGCATGCCCAGCTGCTTGATTTTATTAATGATTAGGAGTGGTGCCCCAATACTTTTGGCTATAGTGTATAATAATGAAAAAAAAAATTGTGGGAGTGAAAACAATGAATTACCCGATGAATTACTGTGAAAAAAGTAAGATACTGTTTCCAGAATAACTGTTTATAATATTAGATCAGATTGTACTCAAATAGTAAAATGTTTCTTTTTATATCGATTTATCATTCACGTATATACACCTTCCAGCAGCTCTTGCCTCATTTCCCTGCAGCTCCAGTGGAGATAGATTTGGGCCAGATAAGAATGGGTAAGTGAGCGCTGAATCATTCAGCATCTCAAGACACTGAGCTTAGTGGAGAGAGTTCACCTGGAGATAATCTCTTTATTCCAGGCCGGAAAGCATCGATCTGACATCGGGGGTAAGAGTGGAGATGTCACAAGAGAGATGAGAAAAATATGCCAGTAGGGAGGAGAGGCCAAGCTTAGCCTACTCACGGATAAAACTAGAAAATCTATAACAATCCATCTATAAAAACAAAACCCTACAAACATTAAAAGTTTGCTTTCTCTATATATGAAAAACAATCAACACGCATACTCAGTGTTCATTTCATGATGCAAACTGCATCTCACAGTTGAAGGATCAATGAATCCTGGGAATACAGCCAAATGGGGAAATAGCTTTTAATTGTGACTAAAAGACTTCCTCAGTGTACTGTCTGTCAGTCACACTGTTAATCTAATTATGACCATGATTGTGAGTAATAATGTGCCCCATTCACATCATTAACATGTGGATGTCTGCATCTTTTATATACTCTACTGAGCAGTGTTGGGGTAATGCATTACAAGTAATGTAAGTTATGTTATCAGATTAGTTTTTGCGTGTAACTAGTAAAGTAATGCATTACTTTTAAATTTACAACAAAATATCTAAGTTAATTTTTCAAATCTTTCCCATGTTTTGACTGAAAGCTCTCCTGTCCTCATATTGAGAGAAATCATGAGTGAGTGCAGAGGCGTTGTGTGCGATGTGTGAACATGATGGATATTGTTGATCTATGTGAACATGCATTTACTCATCTCAGTTGCACAAAAACAGATTCATTATTCCTCAAACGGAATAAAAACAGTGAAATGCAATCTCATTACACGAACCTGCCATAGTTAAATGTTAAATTACACAAATACAGTGGCATGAAAAAGTATGTGAATCGCTTGCGGAATCTGTGAAAATGTGAATAATTTTAACAAAATAAGAGAGATCATACAAAATGCATGTTATTTTTATTTATTTACTGCTGTCCTGAATAAGATATTTTACATAAAAGATGTTTAGTCCACAAGACAAGAAAAAAATAGCTGAATTATAAAAGAGACCCTGTTCAAAAGTTAATGAACCATTGATTCTTAATACTGTCGTTCCCTGATGATCCACGGCTGTTTTTTTGTTTAGTTTTTTTGTGATGGTTGTTTTTGAGTCTCTTGTTTGTCCTGAGCAGTTAAAATGTCTTCAGGTCCTGCAAATGCTACAGTTTTCCAGCATCTTTTGCATATTTGAACCTTCTCCAGCAGTGACTGAATGATTTAGAGATCCATCTTTTCATACTGAGGACGATTGAGGGACTCAAACACAAATATTAAAAAAGGTTCAAACATTCACTGATGCTCCAGAAGGAAACACAAAGCATTGAGATCCAGATGGTGAAAAATTAAAATAAATAAATAATAATAAAAATAATAAAATAATAATAATAAATGTCTTAATACTTTTTCTTACCACTGTATATATGTTTTAATCTCACTTTATTAACAAATGTATTTGCTTCTGGCCTTCGATGATCCAGATCAACAATATGAATACGTTAAATAAACATCACATTTGCTTTTCTTTTTCTTTTTATTGCTGATGTATTAAACTTTCTTCCCCAGAATGGAATAGAGCGCTACGGTTCTGCTCCTTTACATTGGCTAAAAATAACTAATTGGTATATTAAAAAACAAACAAGCAAGCCTAGCTCATATGAGAAAAACAACGCAGAAGTAACGTATCATTACTTTCTACAAAAGTAACTAAGTAAAGCAATAGTTACTTTTTGTAAGGGAACAAAGCAATATCGTAACATCATTTTTTTAAGTAAATTTCCTGCTACTGAGTTTCCAAGCCACTGATGGTTCTGGTTGTGAGGCCAAGTTCAAAATTAAAAATACAAAAATAAATAAAACAGATGTATGACCATATTGTTTGACTGTTGGGGGCAGATAGTGATCTCACTGCTCAAACATGCCTTTCTCGTGTACACACAGTGCCAAAGGCGTTGAACTGCAAGAGGATACTCCTCTTTAGGCGCATGTCAGAGGTGCAAATTACACATAATGGCCTTTTGCAAATTGATTTATGTGAATATACAAACAACAGTTAAACCCTGCGGGTACTGACTAGACCTTCAATGGCACAATGACTAACAATAGTTCCCCACAAGATCCCTATCAAGTTAACTGCATTTCAAAGAGACATCCAAAGACAAAGGGAGGGCAACAGGGAGAGCAGGCACAGTAACACCCTTTTTGCACGCAATACGGATTGTTTTGGGATTAGTTGTTAAAAATCAATCCGTACAATCTTTCTAAAGACAAATCTGTACATACAATAATGTAGAATGTTTCAAAGAGGTGTGCAAAATGCAATACATGTAAAATAATTCTCTCTCTCTCTCTCTCTCTCTCTCTCTCTCTCTCTCTCTCTCTCTCTCTACATATAAATGTGTGTGTCTGTTTGACAGGTTTCGAAAAGTCCACACAGTATTGTGAAGTTTAAAGTGATCAAACAGTCAGTGCCCAGTACTCGAGATGCATTAATTGTGCTGTGTCTTTAAGAGCAGCGTGTATGGGGGCGTGTCTAATGTTAAGAGGGGGCGTGTCTGTGGATTGAAAGGGCGGAGTTGAATGAATTATTGCACAGAGCGGTGTGCTTACAGCAGAGCTTGACACAGGAAGGATGCGGGCTGCTGTCTGTGGACTCAGAGCGTGTGTGTATTGTCACAACTGAGAGATACAATTATTACTAATAAATAAACAGCAGAAAAGAGCACGAGGAAATATTTAGCTCAAACAGCAAACCACCCGCTGGATAAAATCAAAAGCTGCACAGTGTATGGATCACAGCATCAACTATACAGTAAGTTTTTTATCCCTGTTTTAAGGAGAGTGGGATATATTTAAAACATGCACGAATACCGCTTATTTTAACACTCTTGTGAGGGTACCTTTGGCTTATACTAATAACAATCAAATTATGCTATGATTTATTATGTGGTACTGGGTAAGGTCAAAGTTTTTGTTTAGTTTGCTGAGGCAAACCATTCATTAGTCTGCCCTATTAGTCCTCAAAGCCATGGTCGAATAAGGGAGGGTCTCTCTGGAAAGCTGTTTATCCTTTTTGGGACGTATGGTTCTGTTCCTAATGCAGCATTAAATAATCAGCTGTTAAACATGTCCACGCATTTTCATAAAATATGTCATTTCCGCTGCCAGAAACGCTTTCTGTGTGTTCATTGTTGTTAGGATCCATCATCATCATCATCACTGCTCCACATGGTCAGCTGGATCATTGTTCCTTATGTGCTCGTGCGTCTCAAGCACCCCTCACGAGTCAAACGCTCTTATATTGATTTGTACTCTCATATTTGAGCTCAAATTTGCTCGCTCAATATAGACTACGTCATGTGTGTTGCGACACGGTCGCTCCTCGGTCACTGTGATGATGATGAGGATGATGAAGATGATGATGTCCATGTGCATTACTGGTGTGAAATATCACTGCAGGTGTAGTAGTGGCCAGGCTAATTGGAGCACAGCATGTGCAGCATAACATTTCTTTGTTGTGAATTAAATGCAGGTTTAGAAACGGAACTGGGAGACTGTCACTGTGAGGTCTGTCACAAAGGGAAGACCCAGTGCAGTGAGATTGGCAATGGTGCCCATGGCAATGGATGAACTTGGATGTCCTGAGTCCTGACCTACATTGGAAAACCAATGTCTCAAGTTAAAAGATTATTATATTTTTTAATATACATAATTTCATATATGTGGCACTGTATTGATTAGCGCTTTCAAACCGATTAATTGCGTTTAATTGCATCTGATATAAAAGTTTATTTGTATAATATATATATATATATATATATATATATATATATATATATATATATATATATATATATATATATATATATATATATATATATATATATATATATATATATATATATATATATATAAATGTATATGTATACACATGTGTGTGTATACACACACACATTATAGCCTAAACAAACTTTTATGTTAGATACGATTAATCGATTTGACAGCACTTAATATAATATATTAATATATTTAAATATAGTCTGATATATTTTAAAGAAACATAAAAAATAGTACCCAGTTACCACACACTATTATCATAAAACAATAGATGTGTTATTAAACATTAAAACAGTACAGTACAGTATTTGGATGCGTTCTGGTTTTTAACCATTAGGGTACATTTACACGACAACGACGTACTAAAACTGGAACATCTTCTTTGCGTTTTTCGTGTACAGACAACAAATTATGTTTTTATTAACAAGGTTCGGGAGGAGCTCGTTCAGATAATTGACACAGGAGAGCACTCAGCTAATCAACAAAAAGAGGTGTACATATCAGTCTTACATACACGGGGTATTCAGGGTTCGGGCCAAATTTCGAGCTCAAAGCCTTCCCCCCGGACAGCACGGCAAATATGCATTTAAATGTACTCTCCATAAATTATATTTAAGTGTGAACTCGTGTTGTCAAATTGATCCCTGTTCACATGTATCTGTGAAAACGACTAAATACGCTGAATTGTTTATGCCAGGCCAGTAAGTGGCGATGTCCCTTTAAAAACTATAAGCACCTATAGACTGAACATGTAATACGCAAGTGCATGATGTCACTGTTTTCACAAATTCAGTTTTTTCTAAGTCTAGAGATTATACTGGTATTGTTTTCACAGTGAAACACATTTTTAAAAATGTGTGTTTTCAGGCCCCCAATATGCTTCTGTCTTGTAAATGAGGGTCAAACGCTTAAAGTTTTCTGTTTTTATTTGAAAACGGTGTCGTGTAAATGAGCCCTTTGTGGATCATGTTGATAGTTAATGTTGTGAAGGACAATGAATATGTTTGTGTTGAATTTTTTTTATTTTTACTTCATACGTCCACTAAAAACAAATTGGTTTAAGGTTTAAGGTTTTGGTGCAGTTGGTACTGAGAAACGCTCTGGCATCATTTGTTTAAAGATGCCACTTTGATAATTTGATTATTTAGTTTATGTAATAAATCATCAAATTATACATCATAAATATTTCTGTGCTACAAAAGGAGATCGCATATTCATCTTTCACATTAGTAACAATAACCACAATAGCAGTAGTTTGTCGATGGTAATGTTACTAAATCACCATATGAGTTAATGTTTGACTTTGGCGACGGCAGATGGAGCAACCCTCGAGTGCATCTGAAGGTCTGTGTTTACACACGTGTGTCCACCAGTTGATAAATGGTCCTTGTGTTTGTTTAGTCACAGAAGTTCAGCACCTGCTGGTCATCCTGGTACCCAGGTTAATGGGCTTCCCATTTTCTCGTTCATCACTCCTCCACAGTAAACAGACCTGCCAGAAAGCAGATGTACAAGTCAATGTGCTCGCTGTTTTCTTTCTGTAAGTCTACTTGAAATGTTTACCGCTTATCATGAATGTTGATAAAATCTCTTCCTCATTTACAAATACGTTAAGGAGAAAGATATCTAATTTTCACCTGCATTCTTGTCACATTTAGCAGTATTGTATATTTGACTCTTGAAGTTGGCACTTTTAGTGTTTTAGGTTTCTCATTTGCACTTGAATAGTGTGCCATGAACCTCATTACAGTACAGCTGCCTCGGGCCTTTTTTAAAGGTTGTAATTATGAGACTTTTGTTAGCCTCATTGGGTTTAAATGCATGCACATTTTCAGTTCATTGTTTCTCACGCCTTTTTAGTGATTATACTTTTAAAAACCTAATGGGTCATTCTGTGTCTTTTGGAAACGTCCCTGGCTAAAATTTTAGGTTTTGTTAATATTTTTTTTCTGAAGAAAGACAAACATGAATAGTGATGAAAGCCAAAATATGAAATGTCATGGATGTATATTTACAGAGTATTCCACTATTTTGTAGAGATGGTTCAAAATTAAAATTGTTACATGAGATTTGGAGCCAAATTACAGGTGGACAAAAATTACTTTTGAAAGATGGCAGCATCATAATTTATTTTTACACAGAGCTTGGTAGGCCTGTTTGTAAAAGCTGTTGACTTAAGCAATCTTTGTTGGCAATATGCCAACAATTATATGCCAATGGTGACCGTTTTACCATGTGCCTGTAACTCAGTAAGTATTAAAGATATCTGAATATCCTTTTAGAATTTGGTTCTTAACACCAAAGTCTAAAAGCAGAAATTGGGATCATTGTTAAATTGTACACATTTTCAATGGTTAAAAACCAAATAGTTTGCACACAGCTGATACTCTCTTTTAAAGAAGAATGCCCGAAGAACAGATTGATTGATTGATTGATTGATTGATTGATTGATTGATTGATTGATTGATTGATTGATTGATTGATTGATTGACCTGTCTGAGTTCCAAAAACATTCTTTATCCAAAGTTTGCATGCCTGTAACCCAAGAAGTATTAACTGTATCTCAATATCCTTTTAGATTCTGGTTCTTAACAGACTTTAATGTATGTATGTTAATTTTTAAGGAGTTATCAGGGTCTTAATGTGGCTCCATGTGCAAAGTGTTGAACTTTTAGCCATTTTCAGTGGTCGACTCAAATCAAATGTGGGTCACTTTTTAAACAGCTGATACTAATTGTCTTTAAAGAGGAATTTCTGCATTTAATATTTTGTCTTTCATTACTATTTATGTTTGTCTTCAGAAAAAAAACAAAACAAAGATTTGGATCCAGGGACCTCTGTTTGAGTTGACACGGAATGACCCTAATGTAATTGGTTCAATTTAAGAATTTCTAGTACACCCAGTTTTTTTATTTGTTTTGTTTTTATGGACTGATGTCCTGGAGTGCTTTTGAGCAGATACTCTCTTTCTGTGTATTTCCTAATGGTAAAATAAGAACAACTGGTGTTACAAGGATGATGATATTTCCCCAGTAAAAGCCGACAATGATATAGGCCTAAAGAGAATACAACAGTATTTTTTTTTTTTTACATTGGTATTTCTCTCTGAGAGAGTGGATGTCCTCGACCTCGACAGTTCTGTGTGTGCCTCAATGTGTGTCCAGCCTTTTTCACGTTCCAGGAAATTCCACATAAACTACATTTTCCCCCAGAACAGGGCAGTGAAAGCAATGTCAAGCACTGGAGGCTGAAAAATGTCTGTTTGTATGTTGCATGGAATCATACAAATACAGATGCTAACAGGAATAAGATTAGGTAGAAATAACATGCCTGATGAAACCAATTGCAGATAGAGATATCACATGAGATTTATTTGACATGATACAGTGGGCAGGCTAAAGTTGATGTGGATTCATCCTCGTCCAAAGCCACAATTGCTCCCTCTGATCCACCGCCAATTCACTGACCGCTTTAAACTTTATGTAGCCTCTTCCAACAAACCCTGAAACTGACCCAAAATATCAATCTTTGCTTCGTCACTTATCCTACACCATTTGTGCTATGGACATGATACTTCAAATCATACGCCTTGAGGAAACTACCCCTGTATGTTTCATTTAAGGATTCAATAAGTTTAAAAATTCCAAAGTTTCTTCCCCAATTAATTTACATGTTTTTTCTCGTCATTTGTGATATACTTGATATGTTAGCAACAGTGTTGGGGAAAGTTACTTTTAAAAGTAAAGCATTACAATATGGCGTTATTCCTAAAACAATAACGTTGGCCACATTTACACTGCAGGTCTTGATGCACAATTCGGAATTGGTGACTATATCTGATTTTTTTTTTTTTTTGATGACCCGCTTGCATCATCTTTTGAAAGCGACCTTTATCCGATATTTGCATTTACACTGGCGGGACAGCCCAAGACATTCTGACCCGGAAAAGGAAGTAAAACGGCGCGATATGCAATGGATGCAGATAAAATGATTATTCAATGTTTTGCTTTCCGCACGATCTTTAAAGGTCAGCAAAATATTGCTCTCGTAAGGCGGAGAAAAAATAGTAGAGCCCTTGATCGCAGTTCGTGTTCACATGAGTTGACGTCATTCGCCCCGTCCCTTTTTCAGTGACGTATGACTCTCATTTACTGGAGAATATCTGATTTGACCGCTTACATGGCAGATGCAAATGCATGTATCCGAATCATATCAGATTTTTTACCACATATGAGTGAGGCCTGAATCAGATCTGAGGATATCGGAATTCATGCATTTCCCCCCCCCCTGTTTACACGTTCACTTATCATATCCGATCTGTGCCACATGACAGGGAAAAATCGGAATTGGGTCACTTGAACCATGCAGTGTAAATGGGGCCTAAATGAGTTACTTAGTTACTTTTTATGGAGAGTAATCCATTACGTTACATTTGCGTTACTTTTGCAGAAGAATAGGACACAGGAGAATAAAAGTTCAACACTCTTACTTCAGCTATAAAAATAAACAAAAGAAACCAATTTGATGTCTATTTAAATTCATTTTTGCTTATTTAATATGGCTGAATTGGATCACCGAAGGTCAGCAGCAAAGTCATTAGTTAATAAAGTGAGATTAAATACATAAAGTAGGCTAAAATATTATTTAACATTTAATTGTTGCAAGTTTGCATAATTTTCTGAGTTTGCATGTTGAAGAATACTAGGTCTATATGGGCAAGTGAGATGAGTAGATGCATGCTCACATTAAGTCTACACTGTCAGAAAAAAGATTGCATTGCTGTCACTGAAGTGCCTAAGGTACAAAACCGAAAGGTACTAATATGTACCTTTAGGTGTGTATGTACAACTAGGTATTAATATGTGCTAAGGTGCTAATATACTCTTAAAAGTACTGATATGTACCTTGAAGGTACTAATGTGTACCATTTAGGGGTGAGTAAAGTACAATGATGTACCTTTTCACCTTTTTGTGCCTTGGGTGCCCCAGACGACACTGTACCTTTTTCTGAGAGTGTGAGTCCAATAACAGTGGAGAAATGGACCAATAAGAAATCACTTAGAACACCATAGCAGCTTTTTGCAACACTGTTTTTGTCTTTTATGTCAGATTTATTCAATAGAAGAATACTTGATGGAAGAGAAAGGTGCATGGTGTCTGTTACAAGGTAGTTATAGAGCCATTTCTTTGTTGTTAGACAATGAAACTTTCCCTGGAAGTCATATCTGTCCTTTCTTGATTCTGTAGTAACATCACACCTGGTGAGGATGGGAGTGGTTGTAATGTTCACAGCGGGGTGTCAAACCTGCCTTTAGGCAGAATAAACTCTCATTAAAGTGAGGGTGCTATGCTCCTAAAAATAAAGGTTCTTTATTGGCATCAATGGTTCCATGAACCTTTAACATCCATTGGATCTTTTCACTGCACAAAAGGTTCTTATAGTGGAAATGAGTTCTTTAGATGATTCAAATGCTCTTCACACACACAAAAAACTGTTCACTGAGACCCTGTTTACACGTTACACATTACGGTTATGCCTGTCGTCTACACTACTCAAACACTACGTTTCAACGCTCGAAAACGGACACTTTCGAAAGCGGTGCAGACCCTGATTTAGTTTGAAAACTCCTGAGGCCTGTTGCATGAAGCTAGCTGAACAAACTCAGAGTAGGTTTAAATCCAACCTGGTTTAGATCAAGTTCAACGGTTTCTCAAAGCTTGGTATAAACTTTCTCTGTAAACTCAGGTTTAATCCAATAACTCTGAAGCTCGTGCACCTGAAAGTGTGACACGTGCGGCGAACAGCCAATCACAGTGTCCGTTTGATTCACTTCTCTCAAGAGAGACGGCGCAATTCACTTCTCTTCTGAAGATTGAGAGATCGTTCTGAAAATTATCATGAAATTAAATGCGTTTAAAGCAGGAATAAACACTTATGCTACAGCGACAGTTTGAGAAGGCAGCAGAAAAAATATCTGACTATATTAATGCATGATGTGAATCAAATAAATATGCCAAATAATTATAGGTTCACAAAGAGCTCAAATAAATACACGTTTAAAAGAATTATGAATGCATGTTTTATATTTATATTAGTATTTGTCTACTTGTCAATATAATATAATAATTATATAAATATATCATACTGTATGAATTAAAAGTAATTATAATTCATATAATATAAATATAATAAATAATTTGCACCAAAATATGAGCAATTTTGTCTCTAAAGTTTTTTCACTATAAACTGCTTTAACTTAATGAGAGATACAGGGGGTGTGAGTTTTACTTGCAGCTGATTGGTCCAGTTTGAGTTTGTGATCTCTAACCCAGAATAAAACCTGCTCCGGAGCAGGTTAGCTGTGTAGTGTAAGTTACCATGGTGATGAACACCGCTAAAAACCAATCCACCTTCTTGAGCCCGAAAAACCAGAGTTTGCTCAAACTAATCTCGAACTTACCTGAATAGCAACTGAAACCAGTGTGTGCAACAGGCCAGAGTAAACGGACCAAAACTGAGCCTTTTGAAAACATGGCTGCCCACATTAAGCTACCTGAACACTACAATAACAGACATGTGCTGCGTTTCCCAAAAGCATTAAGCCTAAGTTGTTCATGGAGACCGTTGGTGGCTATTGAACTTAGGTTAGCTTAGCTTACAATGCTTTTAGGAAACCCAGCCCAGAGCCGTCTCTCTCAACGGCTCTGTGACAGACCAGCCTCGACAGAGTAAACAATAACATGGAGACGGAACTGCAAGCTTTGTTGACTTTGTTGTCCTTTTTAGCAGCCATTGTGCAGTTAAACTCTGCATTTTATAATGTTACAGCTGCCTACATGCGCAAGAGGCAAACTATTATTAGAGCAATTGGCAAAATCCGACAACTGTTTACACGTGTACGCATGAATGCACGGGTGGGCATGAATGGTCATGTGACGTGTATTTTCAGTCGTGTAGTGTGGATGGAGATCGTTTCTGAAATGCATTGGAAATGCCAGCATAGACGAGGATAATTTTCATTTTAAAACGAAAACACACTAGTTTGAACAGGGCCTAAATGGTTCTTTTGGTGGAAGACATAATAGTTCTTCTGTGACATCATGTGTCTAACCCCCTTTTGGAACCTTCATTTTTAAAAGTGTAAGGAAAGTTCTAATGCTGTGTGTGTGGTGACCTCATTTGTATTTGTAGAATTGGAAATGTAAAATTTGTTTATAAATAAAATCTAGATTTATTTGCACTATGGACACATTTATTTATCATCAAAGCTTAACATAAATTAAATAAAAGTGAAACACAATGAATGTAATTGTAACGCACTGCTCTGAGACAGAAAGTTGGAGATCCAAACGCTGCTTTAATTATTGAAAGGGTAATCAAAAGGGTAGTCAAAAACAGGCAAAAGGTCCTACACAGGCAAGCAGTCCAAAAAGGCAAACAAGACAGGAGAGACAGGCAAACGGGGAATCCACGGGAACAGGCAAGAAATCCAAAGCCAAGAGACAAGAAACCAGTGAAAACGCTCAGAAATGCAGTGTGAACAAAACAAGACTTTGCAATGAATGACTGCGATAACCAGGCTTATATAGGGTGAGGTAAAAAGGGTAATGAGACACAGGTGCATGTAATCAGTGATGAGGAGTCCGGGCAGAGAGTACTATGGGTAATGTAGTCTTTGACATGCTGTGACAGTCCAGGGTGGAGTGCCCTCTGGTGGTAACCATGGGGAACTAGGGATGGCTCGATACCACAATTTTGGTTTCGATACGGTACCACAATCTAATACCGAAGTACCGATATTAAATCGATACCATACAGGGTCTGAATTTTGATGTGGGTATTGCGCATAATTTTACTCACTCTCGCAAGTTTTGGGTTTATGAAGCGGGAAATTACCGCAAATGTTTATTATTAAATTAATCAACAAAGATTATCACATCAATCAGTCATTTGGAAACATTAGTGTATGAAATTTCAGCAATACTGCCCGTCTCCATTCTCTCAAAATGAGCAAACTCATACCAACAACAAACACACAAGCCTAAAGAGCTTGCGCATTCCAAATTAAGTTGTTTTTCCTTAGTCAAATACACACGAAATTATGTCAAAAATGTCACATGAGTAGTCACATTAACACAGGTTATGTCATGAAACCCCTCTTTCAGCTCAAATCCACCTCGTAATCTTTTTGAAAATGCTACTTAAATGGGCGTGGATGCCCGTGAGAAGAGGGAGGGGTGTGGCAGAGCGAGGCAGTGTTGAAAGAAAATAAATATCTAAATGAGACCTGTCAGTGCAGTGCAATGGCCCATGCCGAATCTCAACAAATATATGTCTTACGAAATGCAGGATTTTTAAAGCTGGCAAAATTAAAGTCCAATAAAATACACTGACAAGGTTTGATGGTTCTTACTACATATATTAGATTAATCTAAAAACCGAATTCCACCTGTCTCCAGTTCTCGTAACTTTGAGTTAGAAAAATGTTTGTTCAACACAAACAGCTTTGAGGTATTCGCTAGTTGATGGCCAACCAACCGCCCGCAGCCAGAGACTAGCCCTGGCAGCATCGCGGGAAAGCCATGCAACACACGAACCTTCACACCATTTGAATTTGAAACAAACACTTACGATTTTCCCATGATCATATACTCCTCTCATCTACTCCGTAAACACGCAGACTGTCACTTCTGTCACTTCAATTTGTCATTGGAAAGAACCACGTGCTGTCATGAATAATTAAGAGACGGTGTCTTCTCATAGGATAAGAAACTCAGTCTCATTAATAATAATGAGACACCGATCGTAGCACTATAGTGCGAAAAACATAAAAATTTACCAGTTTCACTTGTTAATTAAATCTAACAGATGCTAACATTATGTTCAATGATGTTCAACATACATACCTCTGTTAAAATCTCAAAAATTAGCTGTAGTTTTGACCCTTTAAACTTTGATTTGTGGTAAATTTGCAGCAGTATGCCCGTACATATTAGGTCACTTTTGAAAAGAAATCCCAGATTTCTTTTATTTAAAGATGACCAATCGTATGTGCGTTGATCAGTGTATGAAAGAAAAGCTTAAATATCTAAATGAGACCTTGATTAGGAAGGCATTAGTTTAAACAAGTTTTCTTTCAAAGGAAATCTGTATGGAAACAGCTGGAAATAGTGTAAATACATGAAGTTCATCATAAATATCACTTGAGAAGCAATAACAGTGATGTTAGGAGGGCTGCTGTGCTGTTTGCTTGTTTAGTGTGATGGGGTGAGTTTATGTCATTTTGGGTAGCCGCTGCCACCTAGCGGTAAAGGGCAGCAGTTGGTTTGTTGGGATGGGAGGGAGTGGACACTCTGCCCTTCCTGTCCAAAACCTAATCTAATTCACATCATTCTGCCTGCGTCGTTGCACCACTGTATTTCACTGTAATGCACTGATTTTAAAGGCTGTTTATTGGTTAAGTCAATATTCGTGCATTGTTTTACTCACTAGTCCTGATGTTTAATGATGTACTTGTTTAGTGAGTGTCAGTTTAAGATGACATTAGACCTGTTCACACCAAGATTAATAACTGTGTTAGTGTCCACATCAGCGGTCAATAAAGGTCTGTGATCTATAAGCAGCAGTGCCGGTACATTGTGTGATTTTGTGAAATAAATGTGAAATGTTTTCTGCACAGCATTTCATGGAGACTGACACACCATTTTTTGAATTCTTTTGTTGTGGTATCATTAGTTTAGTTTTCTTTTAGATAAACTGTATGGAAACAGCTGAAATAGTGTAAATACAAAACAAACTGTGGTTGTCTCTTTACAAGTGGCTCAGACGGTCACTTCCTGTGTGTGTGTGTGTTTGTGTGATGTGAGTTTATGTTGTGTTTAGCTCATGGCAGACAGTCAGGTTGGTCATGAAGATGGACACTCTCCTTCAGTCCAAAACCGGTAATCTAATTGTTAGCCATTCTGTTGGTCTCGTTGCACCATCTGTATTTCTGTCGTCCACTGATTTTAAAGGCTGTTATTAGGTTAAGTCAATATTCGGGGCTGTCCTCTGTAAATAGTCCTGCAGCTTTAATGATTTTGTTTAGTGAGTGTCAGTTTAAGATGACATTAGACCTGTTCACACCAAGATTAATAACTGTGTTAGTGTCCACATCAGTATATAAGCACAACTAATTGTGTGTATAAATGCCAACATTTCTACTGCGTGAATAATCCTGTACATAGCTGTATTGTTCTTCGCTCAAAAACAACAACGTCCAGAAAAAATTATTGTGCAGTTAGTACAATGAATATTTTTGCATGGTTATTTTAGGATCATACCTTCATATCAAGTGCTTGTTTTCCCTCACTTTCAAATTTAAGTCATGTCAAGATTATGGCATTTATGGATTCAGAAAAGGTAAGACGGTAAGAAAAATTTAAATCAATTATTTACAAATGAATATAGATGTGCTGATGTGATTATTCCCGCCAATAACAATGGATTGTGTGTATAACATTAAAACAAATAAATATAATTAACAATAATAATAGATTAAACATAAAAATATTAAAAAGTATAACAATGAATATTTTTGCATGGTTATTTTAGGATCATACCTTCATATCAAGTCTTGTTTTATTCTAACATGTAACATTTTGCAGCTTCTGCAAGGTGTATAATCAATTATTTACAAAAATAAATAAAGTATTAAAACAGATAAATGCAAATATAAAAATGTATTAGACATTAAAACAAATAAATATAATTAACAATAATAATATATTAAACATAAAAATATAAAAAAAATATAATACTATATAATATAATAATATATATATATATATATATATATATATATATATATATATATATATATATATATATATATATATATATATATATATATATATATATGTATATATATATATATATATATATATATATATGTATAATAATAATATATGTATATATATGTATATGTATATAATATATATATATATATATATATATATATATATATATATATATATATATATATATATGTATGTATATATGTATATATATATATATATATATATATATATATATACATATATATATATATATATATATATATATATAATAGAAAATTATATGCTCAATAAGTAAGGACAACATATGTTTTTAAATTGCTTTAACTCATCATCATATTAATAAGTTAAGCAATTTTCAAAAAAAAATTCTTATACAAGATTCAACTAATTTTTAAGTCAGTTTAACTCAGTTTCAGTCAATCTAATGTTAATCTTGAGTACCTATAGAGTAGTATTGCATCCTTCAAATCCCCGAAAAGTCTTTAGTTTTATAATATCTATAAAAGAAAGATGCGCTGTACAGAATCTTTCCGAATAAAACCGAGCGGCTGGAGGCGAATCCTGTGGGCGGAGCTAAAGAATCACGAGAGCGACTGAAGGATGTGACATCCTTAAACATGGAAAAGAAAACGTTACCCTAAATAAAACCATGGCTATCAATCAGATTAAACTATATACATACATGATCCAGAATCTGATCCGGAAGCTGAAATTGAACAGGAGCAGCAGCGACTACAGCAGGACGTCTCTGTGGTATGTACTGTAACTGTATTTGCTTAGCGGCTTGTCAACATTTGTGTGTTTTACTCATGCTTTATGAGGACATGATTTGGTTAATGGACTTTTGTATGCGACTGAACGTTATCAGTAGTAAGCGGAACGGTTTTGCACACCAGACTAGTGTTTCCTTAGAGAAAAAATGGAATAGTAGTGCATTTAAATGAAGAAGTGCGCTTTGTGTGCACTAGGTTTAATATGAAATAATTAATTTAGTTCAACACCTATAGTGGTCAGCTAAACAAATGTATTTAAACACACACCATACATCGCACGCTCCCATTGATAAATTAACTATACACGATCATGTTGTTTACTGGTGTGTACACTCTAAAAAATTCTCGTTAAAAAACAACCCAATGTTGGGTCAAATATGGACTAACCCAGAAATTGGCTTGTTTTAACCCAGCGATTGGGTTGTCTTCAGGAAATATTTAACCCAACAGCAGGGTTGAAACAACCCAATCGCTGGGTTAAATCAACCCAATTGCTGGGTTAGTCCATATTTGACCCAACACTTTTTTAGAGTGTACTCATGCGACGATAGCCAACAACACACATAAATTTGAAGGAGTTTTACTCACCGCCTGCTTCCAGTGAACGACCATGAACCTTTATCGTTGGGACCGCTCCATCAAAAACTCGCGTCTTTGGTGACGTTGTTGATTTGGTGAAGTCCTGTGATTGCAGTGCAGCCGGCCTTCCTAAAGCCAAGCAAAGCGAGTTTATGGGCGTGCATTTGCTATCTCGCTCTGGTCGCGCGCACGCCCTTCCGGGAGAAGAGCCTATACAAGGAAATTCCGCCCCGTTTGACGTCAGACAAACCCATACTCTGAAAAAACTTTCCGAAACTTGTTAGAACCCAGAAGGAGTATTATTGAATGTCCAACTTATTTTTTGAAACTTTGTCCATGTTTAGCATGGGAATCCAAGTCTTTAACAGTGTAAAAAGCTCAGTATGCATGAAACAGCATTTCACCCGCCCCCAGATTTAAAAATATGTAAATACTTCAATTTTAAGTACCAACATTATAATAATTTTAAATGATTTTAATCAATTTTCATTTGATAAGTCAACATGATGCTTTAATAGTAATAATAATGTCCGTTGCATATTTTGCAAAGATATTTGATTCATAATTTTGATTAGTTCATTACACAATTTTCAGAATTAAATCTTAAATATGTTTTAGTCTTACAGTATAACCAGTATAACTTCATGAATAGAGTGACAACTGACCTCATTCTCAAAGCCTAGACAAAACCTTTATATGGTGAAACATTGCACCAATTTCCTCAGGCATGGAGATTCAGTCGAGTTCTGTGCTGAAATCTTCTCACTCCTGCTGTTCTCCCCCAGTTACACGCCTCCCTCCATGACATTTAAAATGCGGGATGGCAATAAGGTGAGACACCATTTTTAGTTGGAACCTAAATGTTTGCTCCATCTAAATCACCACAAAGCAATCAAGATACTGACACCCAAGATAATGGCTGCTTGAATCTTTTGACTGATCTGTTTGAAAGACCCATCCTCCTGACTATTGTCATGCTGACTCGGCTCTGTATAAGAGGTGTGCCACATTCGGCCCAATAGCCTTTTGTGAGCAAATGCAGATGACACCTGGGGGTAGGAGGTGTCACGCTGAGGTGTGACGGGAGGAAGAGAGGTTAACGAGGAACCTTGGTGTGAACATTATCTTATCTCAAGTGAATAATATTTACCCGCCCTTCTCCTCATCCTTTCTGCATGCAGCTTCAGATCTCCACAAAGAATAGCAGGCTCAGCATTATCTGAGGTCCGTTTGAGCAGCGGGACTAGATTAACTGGCTTTTCAGCGCTGTGTGATTTGGGTTTTAGGGTTATCAGCATCTGTGAGGACAAAGGGGCTGGGAAGATGCTGGTGCTCTGCCCCAGAAAGGGTGCATTATGGGTAATTGAATCGGCTCTGGTCAGTGTCTGCTCTCCAAATCAAATATTTAGCCTATTTTTGGAAACGCAGATGTAAGATGTTTCCGAGTGGTTGACACTTACATTAACATCTGTAGTCGTGCTGCTATAAAAAACAGTCAAACGCAGACGATGTTTCTCACTCGTTAAAGACTTGTTCACATCACAGGAAACTAGAACAGCACCGAATTAGTTTTGTTTATTCTTTGTCCAGTTAAATGTCTGGTGAATTCGAGGCTTTAAAGCGAATTCAATTTGTTTGTGTCAGGTGGGTTTTAGTGTTATTTTACTATTATTTATATATGATTATAGTATTTTTTTATATTTGAATCACAAAAGCATAGTTTATGTATATAATATTTTTTTAAACATGCAAATAAATTAATAAAAACAATGATTTTGTAAGTCAAAATATTTATATCATATACATCATATATATCATATATAAATAATAGTAAAATAACAATATAAATATATATTTATAAATACAGATAATATATTTAAAATATTTAAAAATACTATAATTATATGATTGTAATTATATATTTTTTTGTACGCATATATTTAATTTAGCTTTTATTTTTGTTTCAGTACTTCAATTTATTAAATTATTTCAGTTTATTGGCAGATAGTTTCATTTTTATATTTGTGGTTTATTTCACTTCAGCTTTATCAATTAAAACACAAAACAAAATGTAATAGTTTTAGGTAACAATACCTATGTTGCGAATTTAACTTCGTGCAAAATTGTAATATTCCATAAAACATTTGTGAATGAAGCAGTCACTTCCTGGGAAATTGCCACACATTTAGAATGATCAAACCAACATTTGAGATGCTCCAATGCGATTGGTCTGCTAGTTACTCCAGTTATCCAGAACACGCAGTAAAAAAATATTTTTACTGTTTGTTCAAATTGCTTAATTAAAATAATCAAAATTAAGTAAGAACAAAATGTAAAGCAATTGTGTTGCTTTTGCTCGTATTCAATCCACTTAAATATAAGTCATTATTGAAGTTTACTTAATCCGTTTGTGTTGAGTTTACATGAATGAATTGTGTTGCATTAACTGAAACTGGGAGGGGCTTGTTAGTTCCCAGCATGCGTTGCATATGGCAAATCATTTGAGAAAGGGGGAGACTTGATTGTGTTTAAAAGTGTTTAATATTAAGTTATGTTGGCATTATTAGAATAATTTAAATTACAGTGGGTTACCATTGTGGAGAAAAGTGAAGCATTTGCTTATGACTGTGGACTAAAACAACTAATGTCAATACGGCGTTAGTGAAAGAGCTTTTAATGCTTAGCATTTAAGATGCTAATGTGTGCTATTACTAGCTAAAAGTTGTCAATTAGCTAGTGCAGTATTATAATTCAATAGTTTAACATTAAAATATATGTAATTGAATTGGACGAATGAATATTTGAAATTCAATGCCTGAATCATGTCAGGGAGCCATATAAAATTCACTTTGAGACTACGTAATTAGGTCACTTAAAATGTAGCCTATACATTCCATGATGTTGAAGTTACATGAACAAATTATGTTTGTTTAACTTAAAACTTAATTGAATCATGTAAATCTAACACACTTTTTTTTCAGTGCAGTCACAGCGTGTGAGTTTTTTTTATTGTTGCGAATCAAGTGATTTATTCAGTGTGTTTCCGTCATAGTTTGTTCATGTGGTCTTGTCGGATAAAAACATTATCTGCCCCAAATGAGCGCATGCGTTTTTTTAATGCGCATCTTGTTGTCTCCATGCATAATTTTAATGCAATATCTCAAAATGCACATAAAATAGGTGGATGAAAACAGCTAATAACAACCAATCATCACAACCTCGATTTTCATTTTGTTCTTGGTGCAAATAGGCATTTGTTACACGTCCTTGTTACACGTTGCATGCAGTAATAACACTACCTTTGCGTATATGCAAGCAACTAATTAAACCAAACCCTAATCCTGACCTTATAGTAGGTACATGTTATTAATTAACTTAGTTCTTAAAGGGTTAGTCACGCAAAAATGAAGATCTGTCATTAATTCCTCACCCTCATGTCGTTCCAAACCCGTAAGACCTTCGTTCATCTTCAGAGCACAAATGAAGATATTTTTGATGAAATCCGAGAGCTCTCTGACCCTCCATAGACAGCTATTTAATGAACACTTTCAAGGTCCAGAAAGGTAATAAAAACATTGTTAAAATGATAAAAACAGTGCAGCTCCTCTGTCATCCCATGCATGAAATTGAAAGCGTATGAAAATAAGCGTAACCATTTGTTTCTTTACCAGTCTTGCTGTCCCCTGCTGTTTAAAGATCTGTTGTTATGTAAGTTGGATTGTGCCATATGGGTCTCTGTTTGTGCGGCCCTGGGGTCATGGGGGCCTCCATCCAGGTCATTGGCTCCTTATAGACCCAGGCAGACAGATCTGTCCCAGCTGGTGCACACACCTCATCACGTCACGTCACATCACATCGCTGCTGACAGATTTATGTCCAGCAGGAATCACTACTCTGTTCTCGAAATCTATTCACTCAATAATTTATGAACTCAGTGGCTTCCAGTTAATTCAGCAAGGCGATGCAAGGAAATGACTCTTTCAAATAGCAGGCTTTTCAATGCATTTTAACATTATACTTGAATTAAAGCAAGACGTATTTTACTGCTTCAGCTGTAGGCTTTATTTTAGATGATTTGTGGAGTTCTGTGATAAATGATTTATGGTCGAGAGACGTATAATAAAAGAACGCGGCTCTAGGGGCTTCTGCTCAGACAGATCAACAGCAGATCATTCACTGAGTGCTAGGATGCACTCAGCACTTTTGTTCGATTCACAGAGAGACGCTTGTTCACAAAGAGCGAGCTTACTGTTCGTCCACTGCGAGGACTAAAGATGACTTGAAGTGCATGTGACATGCCAGTGTGCTTCAGCCTTAAACAGCATGTTTCAGTGTCTTAACGCTGTCATTAAACGAGACTAATTTACCCATTCTTCATGTTTAAAGGTGAAGTCTGTTATTTCTGCGCCACTACAGTTGGGCGTTCCGATGCCCAAAGGGGGTCAAAGTTTTGCTGGTTAACATGGTCCAGTTAGCTTCTATTTTCCAATTTTCTGCAGGGGGAAAAAATGTCACGTTATATGTTATTACGTTATGTTACATGTTGTTGTTTTGTTATTACATGTTTTATGTTACATGTTTTATGTTATGTTATTACATGTTATGTTGCATTATATGTTGTTATATATTATATGTTGTTACATGTTATATATTACATATATGTTGTTACATATTATATGTTACATATGGTAACACTTTATTTTAGGGTTCAGTTATTAACTATTAACTAGTTGCTTATTAGCATGCATATTACTAGGATATTGGCTGTTTATTAGTACTTATAAAGCACATATTAATGCCTTATTCTTCATGACCTTATTCTACGTCCCTTTATCCTACCCAATACCTAAACTTAAATGCTAGAAATACTACCTTACTAACTATTCATACGCAGTAAATTAGGGGTTTATTGAGGCAAAAGTTGTAGTTAAAAGTGAATTTGTTATGTAACATGTTGTTGTTACGTTATGTTACAACATAGCAACATAAATATATAACATAACATGTAACATTACATAAGACATAACGACATGTAACATACATGTAACATAAAACGTATGTTGTATAACATGTTATGTTGTTACATGTAGTGTTACATTACATGTTATGTTATTACATGTTATGCTAAATGTTGTTACGTGTTATGTTACATGTTATATATTATGTTGTTACATATTATGTTATGTTACATGTTGTGTTATTACATGTTGTTGTTGTTACATGTTGCAACATAACGTAACATAATGCAAAAACACATAACATAACGTTACATAACCTAACAACATGTAACCTATAACAACATAAAACATACCAACATGTAAATATATATAACATTGTGCTATAAGTTGTTACATGTTATGTTATTACATGTTTTTGTTGTTGTTGTTACATGTTACAAAATAACATAACATGTAAAAACATATAACATGTAATGTTACATAAAATATAACATGTAACATATAACAACATAAAACATACCAACGTGTTATGTTATGATGTTATGTTATGTTGTTATATGTTTTATGCTATGTCGTGATATGTTGTTAGTTACATGTTATGTTATATGTTAGGTTATCCATGACCACACATGGTCTGCACAAACAGATAATACAATATAATGTTTGGTCACTAACATTATAACTTATTTGAAAACAATTATTTTTGCATTTATGTTTTGCTTCCTGTAGTGCAGAGATATACACTTTACTCATGTTATGTGGATGAAAAGTTTTGAGATTCAGTATTCAAACAATCTCTGGATTATGATTTCAAAATCAGGATTTGTGACTCCCTCAGAGATGCTTTTTGTAACTAGAGGCACCCGAATTGTGTGTGTGTGTGTGTGTGTGTGTGTGTGTGTGTGTGTGTGTGTGTGTGTGTGTGTGTGTGTGTGTGTGTGTGTGTGTGTGTGTGTGTGTGTGTGTGTGTGTGTGTGTGTGTGTGTGTGTGTGTGTGTGTGTGTGTGTGTGTGTGTGTGTGTGTGTGTGTGTGTGTGTGTGTGTGTGTGTGTGTGTGTGTGTGTGTGTGTGTGTGTGTGTGTGTGTGTGTGTGTGTGTGTGTGTGTGTGTGTGTGTGTGTGTGTGTGTGTGTGTGTGTGTGTGTGTGTGTGTGTGTGTGTGTGTGTGTGTGTGTGTGTGTGTGTGTGTGTGTTTCTATGAGATTTGCTAAACCTCTGAAACTGACACAGGGGTCAGAGGTTAGTATGTATAGGGTCGCAGGGACGTAGAAGAGGAGGAGCAGATAGTGGGAGCGAGGGAGGTGTGTTTAGTCTGTACAGAGGAAGTCCAACTGTTCCTACGAACTGTCGCTATCATGGACGTTGTGAAAGGGTATTTGGAAAGTCACTCACCCCTTCAGGGGCCTGTTGTTTCCCACGCTGCCTTCCCATGCTCCCAGTTCTTACTTCATATTTGCACATCTATAAATAAAGCTGGTTCTGACCAGAAGCGCCTGATAAACTGGTCCAGAGATGCACATTGACCACTAAGGTTGTTAGCCTTTCCCGCAATATAAGCTAATAGAGTAAGGTAGGCACTTTTCAGAGGGCTTTAGATTGCAGCGTGTCTATATCGAATGGCTGTGCCAGAAACCAATGCAAACTAAGTGGCCAGAGCATGAAACATTTACACGGGGGTTAAAAAATCTGAACCTTTCCAAACGTTTCCAGAGCTTTCTAAAAAAAATCCTGGAAAGTTTCCAAAAATTGCAACCCTATTTTTTGTAACAGTCGTTATAAAAACCTTCAATGCTCAAGGTGGCAAAAGAGTTGTAACCTAATAACGCACACAATGGAGTTTGCTTAGCTAGAAGCGTGTGTTCACATGCTTGCAAAGAGTATGGGGCCTTGGTGTATGTGGGACAGGACAGAAATGCAGCGGAACTGTGTGTCTATGGGATTTAGGGCTTTACATCTTTCATCTACTGCTTGTTTTTCTTCCAGCTCATGCCACCCAGTAGAAACACTGCATATACACACTGCTGTCATTGTCCAGAATGCTGTGAACTGTTGTTCTGCTTTGTAATTTGTGTCACTAACTGAATAATTTTGCATATTGATTACTTGCTGTCCTCTTTGGGCTTCTGTTTGTGCCCTTTTTATGAGAACTAATTTGTTTGTATCATTACACTTCCATTTTTCTATTAATACAATTCTATTTAGATCATTTTCAAATTAGTGGGCAAAACCAAATTCCTCCCCTTTTGGGAAAGTATAATCATTATATTTAAAGTGTTTTATTTTTCATGGTTGTGGTGCAAAAAAACAAGTGTCTGACTGCATAAAACAGCAACTTTAAGCAGAAGCTAACCAGTTGCATGGGCAGTGGTCTGAACTAGCGGTAAGTGGTGACCTACTATAACTAGCACACATTTACCTGTACTTATGTGTTTGGATCAGTAAACAAACGTTATGTCAACTAATTATGTAATTTTGATTAGTAAAGATCTATGATAATTATTTTTGTTATGAGCGATTAAAACCAAAAACTATTTTAAAAGTAAGCTACCTGGTTGCCTTAAAATGTTGAGTTAATTGAAATTAAAATTTTGAGTTGATACAATGAACATTTTCCAGAATCGACATATTGTGTAATTGTGTGTTTTATGTTATAATGCAGTTAAACATGCCAGATTGTGCTATTTTCATGATTTATCAAAAAAATGTAATAAAATAATAATATATATATATATATATATATATATATATATATATATATATATATATATATATATATATATATATATATATATATATATATATATATATATATATATATATATATCATATTTTGAGTTTCTATTTATTAAACCAATTTCCTTCATTGTATTAACTCAAATTTTTTATTTAAATGAACTCAAAATTTAAGGCAATCATGTTACCTGCTTTTTACATTAAACCAACAATATAGGGTCAGTACGATTTTTCTTCAGCAAGGATGCATTAAGTTGATCAAAATTTGGAATTGTTACAAAAAAAATTGACTTTCTATTTAATGAATCCTGAAAAAAATAAAATAAATTATATTACAGTTTATACAAAATTAAAACAAAGGAATAAGCATCAAAGGAATACATTTCATTTTTTATAGTATATTACCATATAAAACAGTTTATATTAATAGTATTTCACAATATTGCTGTTTTTACTGTACTTATGATCAAATAATGCAAGCTTTTGAATATAGTGTATAATAAATCTATACTTGTCTTGTAGAAGTTTTCATAATTTACAATAGACTTTTTGTATGATTTAATTTGACATGCTTTATTCATTCTCTCATGTGATTTGTATTTTTGCTCTAGCTTCTGTACTACTTTAGCCTAGCCATCAAACTTGGCAACATTCAGTGGCTCTTGAATAGGAGTGCACTGATATAATGTTGTCACAATACTGGAATTTCTAACTTCGATACGATACCTGGAAAAGTATCGATATTCTATACCATTTTTCGATGTATTATTGGGAAAAAAATATATATATATATATATATATATATATATATATATATATATATTTTTTTTGTCCATCTATTGAGATATAAGTCTAGGCAATCAAAAAATTATTCTGAAGAGATCACTTTATATGATAAAGCTTTTTTTTCATACATAAATGTTGATCAATTACATTACAAGTGTCTCACAAATATTTGCTAACTCAGTGTATTTTTTACAATGGGGTAATTTTGTTGCAATAGCTTACACACAGCACAAGGAAGCTTGGTTTCAAATGGTACATTGAATTTAAAAAGACGAGTTAACAGTAATACAATTAGAACAAATAAACAAATTACTAACAATAGAACAAATAAACACAATAGCATAAAGATACAAATGAAATGGACTGCTTCATTTTTCACCAAGATGAGCACTGTGACATTATTTTTGTGTGTATTTGACCATTAATAAGCTTGGAAAAGGAGCTCATTTGTGCACTTGTATGTCAGAAACGGCTTCATTACTGTATGTGTGTGCTTCAGATGTGAGTGTGAAATCTGTGGGAATGAGTAGAATTATGTGCAATCCCGCACAAAATTCAGACCCGTCCCACCAACACTATTTAACCGGAGTGAATGAGAGGAGGCGGGTGCGTGTCAACTCGCTGTCGGTTCGGTCCGGAGAGCAAGAAAGCACAGCTGGTGTCGGTGTATCGATACTGTACAAGGAGTATTGGTATCGTTACAGATATTTCAGTATTGATATCGAAATATCGATATTTTGGCCAATACCTAAAACCAATAATCCGTTATATATTTGAAAGCCGATAACCAATATAAATCTAAACACACATTTTCATATCATTTTTGAGAGCCTGATTACAAAAACAAAAGTCTCACTATTAAAAGCCATGTCCCAAGCACACAGTTATAATGTTCTCATTATAACTTTATGTATGACAGACGCATTTTGCGCTTAACTGTATTTTCCTTTCAATATGATTTCAATCATATTTCAAGCAATACAAAACCATCATGGCAACAGTGCACATCTAAGACACTTCAGATACTCACTGTTAATACATTATCATTTTATTTAATATAGTGGCCATATCTTCTAATCAGGCCGATAACAAAGACATTAAAAATGAACATATATCGTATGGTGGCCGATATGTCATGCATCCCTACTCTTGAATTATGAACTCCTGAAGACACTTTAGATAAAAGCATCTGTTAAATGGCTAAATGTAACAAAGAACTTCAATAAGGCATCAAAGCTTGATTAATGCACAGTGGAACAATACTCATTTTGACTAACTAATACTGAAATTATCACATATATATATATACTGTGTGTGTGTGTGTGTGTGTGTGTGTGTGTGTGTGTGTGTGTGTGTGTGTGTGTGTGTGTGTGTGTGTGTGTGTGTGTGTGTGTGTGTGTGTGTGTGTGTGTGTGTGTGTGTGTGTGTGTGTGTGTGTGTGTGTGTGTGTGTGTGCGTGTGTTTGTGCGTGTGTGTGTGTGTGTGTGTGTGTGTGTGTGTGTGTGTGTGTGTGTGGACTGGTAATCCAACCCTACGGTATGGGGACAAAATGTCCCCACAAAGATGGCAATATCCAAAATCCTTGTCCTTGTGGGGACATTTTTGTCCCCATGAGGAAAACATCTTATAAATGACACTAAGTGATGTTTTTGAAAATGTAAAATGCAGCATGTCTCCTGTGATGGGTAGGTTTAGGGGCAGGGGCAGTGTAGGGGGATAGAAAATACGGTTTGTACTGTATAAAATGCATTACGCCTATGGAATGTCCCCATAAAACATGGAAACACGTGTGTGTGTGTGTGTGTGTGTGTGTGTGTGTGTGTGTGTGTGCTTCCCTGGGCATCATTTTGGAGGCTGTGCAAGGGCTTGCTTTGTTTTCAGGTGGGCTCGTCCTGATGTCATGGAAACGGGTGTGTGCTGCGTAGAGCCGCAGGACGTCTTCACTCATTGGCTGAGCCTTATCCTCGCTCTCTCTTGCCTTTAGGGAGCTGCTGGCTGCATGCATTCATTCAGTCTCTAACAGAAGACACTCATTCTCTTTCATTTAAACAGTGATTTCCGATATTCAGTGGTTCTGAGACATGGTATGTCATTTTTATTTGTGCCATAGAATTAATCTGTAATACTAAAGAGAGTGATAATTCTGTTCTAGTCAATGAATTTGTGCATGATTCACAAAATCAGTGTGGATAATTTAAGTTTTTAACTGAGCCATCGACTATGCATACATTTTGATTAGTGAACTGTAAAGTGTGAAAGAAACGTTTTGGTTAATGCCAAAAGGGGAAAAAATGCATGCTGACAGGAAACTCTAACATCTGTGTGCAGAGGGGTGTTGCTATAGAGACGCAGGCAGGTAAGGACATTATCAGGAAGTGCAGACAAAGCTGGTAGAGGAAGACTGAGCCAGAAAGAGGTCATGAGTTGGTTGTGTACCTCAGTGAAACTTACTCTTGCTGCCATTCGGTTTCAAAGCAAAGAATTCATGAATATTACAGGAGATCAGTGACAGGAAAAACTCGTTGCCTGCCAAGCATTTGCCCTGTCTCTCACCATTAGTGTTGATTTACAGACCTGGGAATAATGCCACAGGACTCTCCGGTGAGGGTAAGCATTTTTTCATTCGGAGCATCAGACCTTGTCGTGGCGTTTTGAGTCGGAGGTTTGTCTTTGTGTGCATGTGTTTGTGCTTAATTTGATATTAATTGTGGTTGTTGTCCCTGATGAGCTACTTAGTTCAGAGAATAGAGGTTGAGTTTAGAGTCGTGTGAAGTATTTTAACCTCAATGCCATCAATAGGGTCATGGCTTACCATGTTCCTCTATCTCTGCCATTTATACAGTCATGGCTAACTACACAGGATGTTGCTGTCAGTCGTATCTCTACTGCAGAGCAATGCTGTTTGATGAGATATTGCAGACTAGTATCATTTGCAGCTGTTCTCTATCTACGATGTTGTCCTTGTGTTTGTGTATTATACAATAGGGCTGGGCGGTATGGCCAAAAATACCATCACATTATTTTTTCATATCATACGATATCGATTTTTATCATTCATTTACTATTAATGGGGAAAGAAAAGCTTTCCACATATTTGTTAGACCTTGAGAATAATCACGATTAAACTCCACAGAGTAGCTATTTCTTTTCATTTAACCCCCCCCATGAAGTCCATTTTGGTCACACTTTAGATTAGAGTCCAATTCTCACTATTAACTATGACTTTTGCCTCAATAAACTCCTAATTACTGCTTATTAATAGTTATTCATGTAATTAAGTTCAGGTGTTGGTTAAGAGATGTTGAATATGGTCATGCAGAATAAGGCATTAATATGTGCTTCACAAGTACTAATAAACAGCCAATACCCTAGTAATATGACTAGTTTATAGCGAGAATTTAGCCCTAAACTAAAGTGTTACCTCCATTTTATTTTCCCCTCGATTTTGTGTTTTAGGGAAAAATACGTTTTATTTTTTGGGAGTTCTGTGGTTTATTATTTAATACAAATTTAATCAAGCTTTCAAAATGTATTCAAATTAAACTATAACAATTAATTTACAACAAAATAAGATGCTGCATAAAAAAATATATATAGGTTGTATGATATTCCTTAGAAATAATATTACATGCACATTTTATTAAACAGTAGTGATATATTTGTGTCATAATTTCTTAATGTTAAACTGTCGAAGATCTTTCTGTTTTAGTTTTTAGACAGTTTTCTCAAATGAAAAGGTGAAAAGCTTGTGAAGTGACTCTCAAAGCAGCTCTGGAGATGAAGTCCATGTGTTCATGTCCTCATATATTGATACGGCAGATGCTAAAAAACACATCAGTGCTTTTTACACTACGCTTAACCCTGGGTTATCGTTGTTCTAAACACCGCTTTTAACCCCGGGTAAAGGAACATTTCACACTCGTGATTTAGAAGTGGGGTTAGCACCATTGTTCCCAGGGTTATGACATTTTTACAGTGTTAACCCCACATTGCGGTGCCAAACTTAGAAGGTGTTAGAAGGTTAAAGCTAGACGCTTAGCAACAGACGACCAATCGCATACTCAATATTTGCATGCTTTGGACAGTCACAGAAATACTGCACATTGTATTTAAACAGTAAATTCAGTATTTGAGAGAAAAAATGTCAAATGCTGACTGAAAACACGACAATTTGAGGGAAGACGAGACCGCTTCATTCTACCTTTTATAGTATTTATTCAGTATAAACAGTCAGCAATATGAGGATGCACAATTCTAGCGCTTTTATGTAAACCGGTCACGTGCTACGTTCATCCAATCAATGATACTGACCCCGCTAATATGCAAATAAGAATTTTAACCCAGGGTTAAGGAATGTACAATGTGAAACGTCATTTTATGAATACCCAGGAATAATTCTCAACCCTGGGTATATAATTAGCAATGTGAAACGTGAAGCAAGATAACCCAGAATTCAGTGTACCCCGGGGGTTAGAATGACCCAGGGTTAACGATTTCAAATGTGAAAAGCCCTAGTGAACATTACACATGTGAGTTTGTGTATCAGACAAAACCGCACCGTTCATTTACACGCAAAAATCACTTATTAGGGACATGCACTGATTGGCTGTTGTCCCGTTTATTTCAGCTAAGAGATACGCTGTTAGATTCTTACATATTATTGAGTAAAAATGTCCAGAGCTTATCATCGTTATTGACGTAAATGTTATCTCGATCTTGATATAATGTCATTCATTGCCTAGCCCCATTATACAATAATTTATTTACCATACTAAACATTTTAGAGAGGGAAATTTGAGTGGGAAATGTGCTTAATTGTCATGAAAATTTAAATCCTAATGATCCCAATAACATGCTTTATTATCTTAAAAAAAAATGGTTTCCCTTTTATTATTTTGGGGTAAAAATATGGTTTGTAGCAGGTTTCATGAAATTCACCCTATAAGGATATTACTATTGACACCATAAGTATTTCACTAAGTAGTTAAACTCTCCACTAAGTTATTTTATCAGTCTCTGCTTATCTTATTAATGATTGAAACTCTGCATGACCGCAAGAATCCTGACCCTTACCTCATCTGAATGCCAAAAACACTTCTGCAGACTAGAGCTGGGAAAAGAACAACACTGCAGCTTCGTCTGGTATTCTAGCCAGACGCATTGATAAGACATCCTTTCAAGTGCCTGTGTTCTGCCTGGACTGCCAATTTCTTCTGACTGCATTGATCTTGCACCCAGAAAGTCAAACAACACAGAGTTGTAATTAACTTAACTTCTTGACTTTGCACTGTGGTTTTGCTTAGAGTCAAGATGTCATCTCCAGTTAACTATGAAATCTGATTTTGGTCTTGTTTGTTCCCAATTACAGATTATCTCCTGTCTGGCAGTTGAAGTGGCAGCCATCAAGACTACACAGAGTTGGCCTGAGCAGAATCTGGTTAAACCAGAAACCTGTTAGGACTCGTTAACCACTCATCTGTGAAACCACAACACCTGCAGTCAAACGCAGTTGTAGACCAGGATTTGTGAGTTGTACAAACCAAGATGCCTATATTAAAGCAGCTGGTAGCAGGGTCTCAGACCAAACGGCGCTCTCGTATGGACCTTACTACCGAGATGATCAGCGCCCCGTTGGGTGACTTTCGCCACACCATGCATGTAGGGCGCAGTGGGGAAGCTTTCGGCGACACCTCTTTCCTCAGCACTCGATCCGGAGAGCCATCCCAAGAGGGACACACCTATCCTCGCTCTCCGAAACCGGGACTGCTGTCTCGTACCTTCCGGAGCAGCAAGCGCTCTCAGTCCGTCACCAGAGTAGACCAGCGAGACAACACCCTCCTTCCTCACAGTGAGTCACCTACCTTTGTGAAGAATGCCATGTCCTTGCCCTTTCTAAACAATGACGAAGAACAGGATGGAGACAGTAGGATGCTCCAGAGCTTGACTTCCAGCCCCTCCAATGGGGCTTCTGCTAATGCATTGGACCTGGAGCTCCATGAGAAGCACTTCGGTGTGTTGACTGACCTGCGGCCTTCCCCATCCTACAACGGGGGAGGAATGAAGAAGGCTGAATCTGTAATGTCATTCCATGTTGACCTCGGGCCCTCGATGCTGGGGGAAATCCTGGGGGTCATGGAAAAGGAAGATGATGATCAGGGATTTGAGGAAGGCAAGAGCAGTGAGGGACATGCTTCTCCTCTTCTCTGCAACCAGGGAGGAGTGGAAATGGATGAGGAAATGAGGGAGGTTGTTGTGAAAGAAGAGGAACCAGAAGGGTTAGCTCATGACGAGGGTCCCATGAGGGCTCCCAGCTCTGTCGACTTGGAGATCCAGAGCGAAGGCACCAGCACCCCAGAACCACACCACAAACATCTGCATCACCTCGACAGCTGTTCAGTTTCCAGCTCAGGTTCAGCCGCCATGGAAGAGAAACCAACCAGTGAGCCTTACGGTGAAGATATTGTAGTTACTGAAAACACCTGCAACCCAGACAATGAACCAGCCTTCTCCTCTTTCATGGAAGATGAGGATGATGAGATCCGAGTATGAAACCCTACAATCATTAAACCCTTCTGGGGATGGATCGCTAAATATCCAGAATTTGGCATTGTGTAAAGAGGAGAAATGCAAAGACATAAGCACGTCAAAGCTGGACAGATGCCTCAGGTTCCTGTGTCCCTGTAGAGATAAGTTGAGGAGACTGCTTTAGCTCAGACACCAAAGCCATCTGTCACACTACTGACCCATGCTAAGATATAGAGCTGGATGTGTTTACATTGCCCGAATATCGGTCCAAAAGGGACCTGCTACAAGTTCCACTGATAGCTCTGCCGAAGGAAAGGCGTCTGGGGATACATATGTGACCAAAACTTTAAACTTGCTCAACCTGATGCCGTTTTAAGCCATTCTCCCATAGTCCCATGCAGGGTTCCCATGAGTCGTAAAGCTGGAAATATCAGGGATTTATACTTTTTGTGTTTGCAATCTCTAAAATTGTCTAAAAATCCTAATCTGGTAATCACGAGCAACTAGAACATCATGTAAATTCATTGGTCAAAAGATTTGGGAGCCCTGCCCACGACTTGGTGCCTAAAGATAATGGTTCTTTTGATTTGGAGCACTAGTGTATTAAAGTAAATGATATAATTTGTTCTCTGGCCCTGTGCATAAAGGTACTGTATATTTTCAAAGTTAAAATCAGCACTCTGCAATTGCCAGAAAAATATGAGGGAGCTCTTATGAGATGAGCCAAAATGTTCTGTTTTACCCTACACATTTTTGGGGTTGTCGAAGCCCTACAAATAATTTATCTCTTGATTGCATATATAATTCTGTCATCCATCCGGTAATAGGGTGTCATTTTGAGAGCTAATGTGGTTCAGAAGCTTAGGAAATGTCCTTGTGAAGCTGACAACAAAACCGCAGAGCTCAAATGGAGAGGATTTGAAGGTGGCAGATGTTTGAGAACCTCTACATCCTCTACGGAATGACTATTGTCCACTTTTGGGAAAAATGGCAACAGGTGTCCCTTCATCAGATCTTTTTTTTTTAGTCTGTACATGTTTTGCATAGTAGTTGCTTGCTTAGTATCTTGCATTTCTCACCACTTCCTTCCTGCTCTTCGTGGCGTGTGAGGGGAACTACTGCTGTTTATTGCTGGATTTTTTTTTGTTGTTGATCAGATTGGTTGTTGCTGTCATTGAAACATTTTAACCATGGGTTAAACAATATGTGCTTTGTCAAGCAAAACTAAGAAGTCAGTTGTGTTAAGTCATATCTTCTAGTAAACATGAAAGTGTCAGCTGTATTAATTGTGCTAACTCATTGTAGCAAATTATGGCACTGGTATTGCTCCTTAGCACTGGGGCGCTTTAATACACTGAATACACAGATACACTAAAATTCATTGATTCTGTTTGCATCTTTAGACATTTTCATTGTGTACATACAGTATAGGTCTACATATTGCAGATGACCATAAATAAACTAAAATGAGGCCTTTATTACTGCAGACCTTCATGTGTGAATTAACTGCACTAGTCTGCAAGCTTACCGTCTCTGAATTAAAAATTGATAAAAATCAATTCAACATTGAGACTACAGTAAGACAAGATTTACAGGGAATCCTCAGCTGCTTCACACTTGGGGTCATGTCTGCCTTAAGCAGAAAAGTGCCAAATCTAATCTAGCATGTACTGCCTAGTAAGCCTGACTTTTGAGTATCATTTAACATGTTGAGTGAATTAAGTTTAGCCTTAATCTGCTATTTCAGATATGGGCCAAACAATCCATTTTAGTTTGATTACTGTGGACAGAAATGCTAAGCAAGAATTTACTCAATTTGCTTCAAGATGAACCTCAGGGATGGAAAAAAACACATGAGGTTAGCGATTCTGATTTATTTGCATATCCTTGTGCTAGCGGTCAATTTTAAATTTGGGAATATGAAAAAATATGCAAATTAAGAGAGAAGTCTGTTTATATCTGAAACTGTGTGGCTGTGTGTGAGGTGGATTTATCAAAGTTTATCTTTGTATTTTCCCTTTATTGTGACAATAGTGCTGTTTGTCTGGCTTTGCTACAATTTCTATGTCGATCATGTGTATATATTCATGCTTGCCGCCTTTTCAGGCTGTAACCGCTATATTTTTAAATTAAAAAAAAAAAGTTATCCACAAAATGTATTTTCTTCTTATTTTTCCCTATGAGATTATTATTTCATCATAGTTTTGTATTGTGCAAGTGGCATACATTTGAATTTATCAGAGAAAATGCAAGCATGAAACCATTTGGTTCATGCAATTTACAATGAATGATCCTTTTTATTTGTATTTATTTTTTTATTGTGTGCCAGTTATGGGGTTGGATGAGTGAAATATAAAAAGGGATCATGGCAAAGGGAAAATTGCTATGAATTTTGACATACAAGGTGTCTTTGTACAAATAAAGGTGCAGTGTGTAATATGTATAAGGATCTATTGACAGGAAGGCAATATAATATACACAACTATGTTTGTATGTGGAGTATAAAGACCTTACATAATGAACCGTTATGTTTTTATTTCCTTAGAATGAGCCATCACTATCTACATCAAGGGTCTCAAACTCGCGGCCCCCGGGATGATATTTTGTGGCCCCCTACTTGACATCAAAGTTTAGTGTTAGTGTGGCCCGCGTGTTGTTCTGAAGTTGCTGCGTGTGCCACGTTTGCCAACTCACACTTCTTGTGTGTGTGTGAGCGAGAGAGAGAGAGTTAGCTTGGCCCTCCCTCATGCAGTATAATTGGTTGACACCGCGTGATTGACAGGGACATCATTTGAGGCTGATCAGACAGTCGAAACGAATGTGGTCTAACAGTGCTCAGATGGCCAATCAAATCAAAGGGGGGTTCGTGCACAGTCTTCACACACACACACACACACACGTTTGTTTTTGTGAAATGTGGGGACATTCCATAGGCGTAATGCATTTTATACTGTACAAACCGTATTTTCTATCCCCCTACACTAACCCTGCCCCTAAACCTACCCATCACAGGAGACTGTGCAGTTTACTTTCTGTGAAGAAAACCTCATCCCGTGTGATTTATAAGCATTTTGAAAAGTGAGGACATGGGGAATGTCCTCATATTTCACCCTCTTTTTGTAATACCTATGTCATACCCATGTCATTATACACATTTGTGTCCTGATATTTCACAAAAACATGCCCACACACACACACACACACACACACACGAGCGCGTCAATCTCTATCGCTTAATGCCGTTGCAGAGAGAGACTATATTCTTTCCGGTGAAATCAATAAACAAAATGCACACACACACAAATGTACACAAAATGCAACGTGTCCATGCGTAATATACAATAGTTGATGAACATCTTTAATTTTAATGATGAAGAAAAAAAAAACTATAAGAGAGCGGATTAGAACTCAAAACCTTTCAGATGGTTTAAAATTCTACCACCATAGCACTATGGAAATTCATCCCATATGTTAATAGCGGATCTACGTATTTAATCACTCATGCCAAAAATCTCGGGACTAATAATATATTTGATGCAAATTAATGCAAATAGTCCCAAATAGATTATTTCCCAACTAGAATTAGACCTAGAATTTCTTTCACTGTTCTGTTTGACTGGTTACGGTCTTGCTTTGAATTAGTCTATTATTTTAAATAAAATTAAAATAATTAATTATTTCATTAGTACATAATCATTTAATTTCTACAGGCTAGATTTTTTTTTTTTATTCAGAGGAACAGTTCATGTTAAGAAGAAACATTCATGTTGAAGAACTGTTAATAATGAAGATGGAGTAGTTTGGATCAGTTGCGCTTTTTTTTTTTTTTCTTGATGCGGCCCAGCCTGACCCAGAGTCTACCCCCACTGGCCCCCAGGTAAACTGAGTTTGAGACCCTTGATCTCCATACACCGCGGGTCCCCTTACAGTGAAGTCGCCGTTTTGCACCGCCATGTTTCTACAGTAGCCCTAAATGGACACACTTCTCTACAGAGCGCTAACTACTCTCTGCTGTCCCAGACGACAAAATCTTTGTCCTGTGTCGACCACCGTAGCTTCTCTATGTGCTTTGAAAGGGAGGGGTGAGCGCCGGGCGGTTGCAATTCACGACCTCAGATGCTGCTAAAACATACAGTGCACCTTTAAAACAACATCATCCTCATTATAAACAAAATATTTAATTGATCAAACTCCAAAAAGGCTTGTTTTGATATTTCAGGCTAATATATTTGTATATGATTGCATTGCCACCAAAGCATCAATGAATAGTTTCACACAATCTCACCATATGCCCCCTGGCGTCCGGTCGCTAAACAGCTGACATTTGCCTAAACTGGATGTGAGCCTGGTGTCATGTCAAAAGCAAAGCCATTACAATAAGACACTGTCTACACTGGATTCAGAATACATATTTCAGTTTCTTGTTTCTTATTGAAAGCGTATTCATTTTAATAATTCACTGCTTGGCAAACACAAGTAACTTCCTTTTAGTATTGTTTGTCAACTCTGTTACAGACAAATTAGGCAATGTAGAATTAAAAATGTTGACCTTTTTAGCCAAAAACTTGCTAGCATAAATGCCAAGAGCACTAATGCAATCATGATTAAAATATTTTTAAACAACCCACTGTGTGATCAGTGATAAAATCTGTTTTCTGTTTGGTATTGTAACAATTCTGACATTTTACAAAATAACTCTTGGTGTAAGGATGGTATATATGTAAATATCTTTTAGTGATTCAGATCTTATCAGTGAGGGAACATTACATCATTTCCTGTGTCTTACATAGTTGTGGGAGATAATGCCACCAATTTAAAGGCAAGGTATATGTTACGGTGAGATTTATGGACACGTTTTATAAGATAATAGTTATTTTTTTAACAATTTAATGCTGTAGAATTGGGAAAATTACTATTTAGAAAAAAATAAATTAATAAATAAAAGATTACCAGAAGCAGAAAAATAAACAATTACTTTGGACACCAAATGTGCCTGCAATTAGCCTAGATAGATAGATAGATAGATAGATAGATAGATAGATAGATAGATAGATGGATAGATAGATAGATAGATAGATAGATAGATGGATGGATAGATAGATAGATAGATAGATAGATAGATAGATAGATAGATGGATAGATAGATAGATAGATAGATAGATAGATAGATAGATAGATAGATAGATAGATAGATATGTTTGTGCAAAAACTTTATTAGACAGACAGACAGACGTTATTTAAGTTAACATTATAAGTGATATGTATAAAAAAAAAAAAAAAAAAGCATGTCATGACCCCTTTAAGCAAAATTTGCTAGTATTGAAACTAGTCTGGGAAGTCGTTATTTGGATGGACAGGATGTTCACAGATCAATTGACTCTAATTCAAAAGGCCAAATGAAGCTGAGGGGAGCTCAACGTTTGTCAACACATGCTGTTAATGGAAAGAAGACCTCCAGTGATTGACCGACCACATGCCGCTCTCTTAATCGGATCACTGCGACTGCATACCTACATGAAAGTTTCATGTGAGTAAAGGGAATTTATACACCCCCATTTAATCTTTCAGCTCTTCACATCTTCAGCGGCGCGCAGACTACAGGTGAAAATCAAAAGCCCCTTATTCCCAGCTCAAATTTAAGAGTGAATATGTATTGATTTGAGTGTTAAAAGCAAAGTGGTTTGATTGATCTGCCTGCTGAGCCCACAAAGTTTGTTAGGTGTTAATGTACCTTCAGTTCAGATAAAAGAGAATTTTACGAGTTGTGCCTTGACTAAAAATATATATATATATATTTCATAAACCAGGTTTTTGTTTAAACGTGGATACATTCTGCCACCTAGTGGCCAGTTATATGCACAGACACTCTTGCCATGAACAGCTACCATGATAGGCTACAAGATCAAAAACGTATGTATAAAAGTACTTAAAAGTAGTCGAGTTAATAAATTATTATCAATGTATTCTAATAATTTAACCCAAATCTCAAATAAATTGCTAAAACATAAACACATAAAATCACGATGTAAACTGAGATGGAAATTATCCTGCTGAAAGAGGCCACAGCCACCAGGGAACACTGTTTTCCAAGGGTGTACATGGCAACAATGCTTAGGTAGCTGGTACGTGTCAAAGTAACATGGATGGCAGGACCCAAGGTTTCCCAGCAGAACATTGCCTAAAGCATCACACTGCCTCCGTCGGCTTGCCTTCAAGTGCATCCTGGTGCCATGTGTTCCCCAGTAAGCGACGCACGCGACCATCCGCGTGATGTAAAAGAAAACATGATTCATCAGACCGGGCAGTAACAGCGGTCAGCATGAGCACCCGTACTGGTACAAGTTTGGGCCAGCCGGGACCACACGAGCCAGCCTTCGCTCCCCACGTGCATAATGAGCCTTATTGGCCACCCACTACCCTATCGCCGGTTCACCACTCACTGTTCCTTTCTTGGAGCACTTTTGATAGATACTGACCACTGCAGATCGGGAACACCCCACAAGAGCTGCAGTTTTGGAGATGCTCTGACCCAGTCATCTAGCCATCACAATTTGGTCCTTGTCAAACTCAAACTTGGCGCTTGCCAATTTTTCCTGCTTCTAACACATCAACTTTAAGGACAAAATGTTCACTTGCTGCCTAATATGTCCCACCGTGATGAAGAGATTTGGTGTTATTCACTTCATCAGTGGTCATAATGGTATGCCTGATCTGTGCAAGATTTTGTTTGCTTTTGTTTCGGTTGCTACATTGTCATACTTATTGTGATATTTCATGTGAAATAAATAAATAAATAAAATAATAAGTATTCCAAATATATAGGCCTATATTTAAATAATGTCTCACATAATGCTATTTAGCCCCTTTGCTACCTGTCCAGCCTGTGAGGATTTTCCTGCTGTTCTACTGTATGACCAGGCGAGGGCGCTGTTTGTCAACATATGAGGTATAATCAGCGTGAGCTGCCAGAAGCACGGCCTCCTCTGCTGAATCTCATGACAGGAGTCAAGGCTTCCAGAAGGAAACCAGCATGAAGAAATCTGGAAACCATTAAACAACCTGCAAGAGCCGCGATTTGAACGAGCGAGATATAGGGGACGGGAGGGGGAGAAAGGGGGATGGGTTAAAACTGGGAGTGGAACAGAATGAACAATCAACTTTTTTGACTTCAGTCTCTCTATAGACAGACACACACAAATGCCTTCTTTGGATTCCAGTATGACCCCTCCCATAACTTTTTTCCTTTGTTTCTTTCCTTATGTTTCAGAATTCATTTCTCTAATGCTAGAAAGGGTGGGACATGGCTGCAGGCGGGAAACTCGCCCATGGGCTGCAGCTGTGGTCCACACTTCTGTCATGATCATAAATGGGCAACACCATAGACACTTCATTTAAAAGTTGACAGTAACCAGACAGCATGTCCTTTCAGCCTGTCATCTCCAGCAAATAATGACCGCATTCATGTCTGAGGCTTCCCCGCAAAACAATAAAACAATTGAGACAAGGAAGATGGCTGTATCTTCCTCTTCTTTTTTTTTTGTCCCATCAAAAAAAATGTGTGTAATTGTGCAATGTGTGTAATTTTCAACCCCATCTTAATATGAAGAAACAACTGTAAGTGCAGAATTTTTGTAGGTTGATCATTTTAGTGACGCAGAAAATATTGCTGTCAAAATCTGCTAAAGGGTAATTAAATGTAACAATCATTTAAAAATGTATATATTTTTTAAAATTGGAAAATTAAACATTTTATCAAACTTTAATAATTCCCTTAATCTTTTAAACAACTGGGAAGATAGTGATCACCCAATATTTATAACAATCACCTGTCAAGTTCCCAAATCTTACATCAGCATATAGTCAGAGGGACGACTACTCATCTCAAGATCAGTTACCAGGTCATATATTGCCCCCCAAAAAAAAATAATGAAAAAAAAAATAATTCAAGAATAGAAAATGATTGAAAATAATCAAATCAGGATGCCAGAATCAGAATGTGTAATTTGTGCATTAAAAATGACAAATGTCAAATGTAAAATTTTTCAGTTGGATGGGCGTTTATTATCTTGCATGCAGAGTGTGAAGTATTTCACTCAGTTGCTTGATCATTCTGATCCAATTTCAGCACCTGAATGTGCGTTATGTATTATGTAGGTTATTGTCTCTGACAGACAGCATGTTGAAGCCGCTCAGGCCGCCATTTTCTCCCTCCTCTCGGGAAGCGATTACGTAGTCAAAACATACGGTAATGTGGGTTTTACAAACGAAAAGAGCAGTTTTGATGCACAAAGTTGTTGTTATTGTCTCTTATAACAATTTTTTTGTTAATTAAACCCATGAAAATTAAGATAATGCTGTAAATAACAGTGAAAAAAACATTTTACAGATTGGGTTAGGTATATTGAAAGTAAATGTATATACTAATATTGTGTTGGTCCCCCTTGTACCGCCAAAACAGCCCTGACCCATCGAGGCATGGACTCCTCTAGACCCCTGAAGGTGTGCTGTGGTATCTAGCACCAAGATGTTAGCAGCAGATCCTTTAAATCCTGCCATGTGTTCCTAAGGTAAGCAACGCACACACCAGCCATGGACGCCCATGACCCTATCACGGGTTCACCACTCACTGTTCCTTCCTTGGAGCACTTTTGATAGATACTGACCACTGCAGACCGGCAACACCCCACAAGAGCTGCAGTTTTAGAGATGCTCTGACCCAGTCGTCTAGCCATCACAATTTGGCCCTTGTCAAACTCACTCAAATCCTTACGCTTGCCCATTTTTCCTGCTTCTAACACGTTCTAAAATGTTCACTTGCTGCCTAATATATCCCACCCACTTACAGGTGCCGTGATGAAGAGATAATCAGTGTTATTCACTCATCATCTTTCATAATTTTATGCCTGATCAGTGTATATACAATTTAAAATGACTGTTTTCCATTCTAATATATTGTCAAATGTAATTTATTCCTGTGATCAAAGCTGAATTTTCAGCATCATTACTCCAGTCTTCAGTGTCACATGATCCTTCAGAAATCATTATAATATGAGGATTTGATGCTCAAGAAACCACTCTGTTACCAATGTTACCAATGTTTAGAACAACTTCATATTTTGGTGGAAACCATGATACTTTTTTTAGGAGTATTTGATAAATACAAAGTTCAAAAGAACAGTATTTATTTGAAATAGAAATATTAGTATAATTATGAATATCTTTACTGTCACTTTTGATCAATCTGTGAATCCTTGCTGAATAAAAAGCATTAATTTATTTAGATTATTATTATTATTAATAATAAAGTATTTGAAATGGGAACCTACTGAAGTGCAAGTGAGTCTATGGGGGTTTAAAACCAAAGATGTTTAGAAGGTTGGGAAACACTGGGTTTATTCCAGCTCAATATGCTATAGCATAAATCAAGAAAATAAAATGTAAGGCTCGACCCTAGAGTCCAGCTTCTCCGTTCCACTCCCTCTACAAAATACAGTTCACCACTGATGATATGCAGATGGACCATAAAGTGGAGGTCAGCTGAACTTTTTGACTTCTTATGCACATTTGCTTGTTCTTGGTGAAATAAAATGAGCTGAATGTCCAAAGACTTATCCAACATTTCTGAGCAGAGGAGCCAGGCCATGATATCAACTGCTGCAGACACTTTTGTTCGTGTCCTTCATTTGTTTGCAGATCTAACCGCTTTGAGCAATTTAATAGCCCTTCGGAAAGTGTATTAAAAAATATATATATATATATATAATAAAACCCAAATGGAAAGAATACTCATTCTCACTAGCTGTGCTTGAAGCTCATCTAACAGTAGAACTGCTTTTTCCATCAAGCATTTTCCAAAAGTATTTTAGCTGAGAGTGCAGCCGCTCTTGAGTACATGCCGATGGACGACTCCAGCTTGTGGTCTGAGAAGGATCGGAAAATGTAAACATACGGCAGTTTGGCAGTGACCTCTGACCCTGGGCCCATGGGACCACACACATGGATGAGGAACAGTTTGGATGAGATGAATGTTTGACGTGCCGCTTAAGGGTTTAAAATCACCATGGATCATGGAGTGAAAAGGACAAGGCGTTCGGATCTCCCCACTTGTAGCCGTGTTTTATGTCTACAATTTGTACGGATGATTGCGGTTGAGATTCTTTTAAAGTTTTTATGTTCGCATTGTAATTCTCTCGCGCCTTCCTCTAGAGAGTCTGTCTGTTGCAATAAGCAGTTTCCTGCATAAATCACAGCCCACTGGAGTCGGCTTAAATACTCACTCCTAAATCCTACTTCTGCACTCGCTCGAGGAGCATTTGCCACTCTAGTAAACTGCAAGTGTAAAATGAAAAGGTATTTAATAAACCTTAATAACAGCCGTGCAGATAAAACATAATTTAATGAAATGCCAGCATATTCCATCTAGTTTATGCTCACTTAAGCCAGACTTAGACCACAGAAGTTTTTAAATCCTAACCAATTATGAAATCTTGTTGCATCACGCACATAAGGAGAATCTTTACATATTGTCTTCACCCAAATCTCATACATGCACACACTACAACAATATTTGTGACAAATCACACACTACAAGTTATTATCATGATTATCATGCCAGAGGGAGCACCTCATGTCATCTCATGCAGAAGCGGATGTCAACTAAATGGATATTGTTCGGCGAGAATTGGAGGTGAGAATTGCCAAATTTGATATCTGTGCACAGTAGTATGCTAGCTAACGTTAGCCTCAAGGGCTTAAATGTTTACTGTTGCTTTGCAACACTGAGGCGATCTCTCCCAAGTTCTTCAGAAACAGAAAAATATACAGATGAAAATAAATATTTGCAATTTGTATTGAAATGCATTAGGCTATCTAAGCACAGAAAGTAGAGGTGAACCAAACAAATGTAAAAAGTGTGCATTTAGCTTTTCAACGTGATTACATCAATTGAAGTGCTAATTAGCATATGCCGTTATATAGTGACTTTTTATCTAGCTACTTTCCTTTGAAAACAGATGTCAACGAAATGGATATTGTCTGTTTTTCAGCGAGAACTGGAGATGAGCTTTACCGTAAAGCCCAATTTATACTTCTGCATGTACAACGTATCTATATCGTAGGCTGTGTGTAGCTGGCATAGCCTGCTGTGCACCCTCTCCAAAAATGTAACAACAAATCAGTTCTATGCAGATCCAGCTAGAACCCTTCTCTCATGGGTCATCTTGCTCCTGCATGTGTAATTGCATGTCGACACGGACAACAACGCAGAAGTATAAATCAGCCTTAACTGCCCATTTGTATACCTGTTAACAGTAGTATGCTAGCTAACCTTAGCCTACATACACAAAGAACAATACCAACGCCATTTCCCCCAGCTCTTCTTTTTTTCCGGATGGTTACTTACACACACAAATATTTTATATTCTACCAGTGATAAAATTGTGCTCGATGTTAAGTTTTGTGAAGGGGGTAGGGAGTATTTGAGCTGTATTTATGATCACTACAATGCAGTGGTTTTCAATTTGCATAAGTGATTGTAAATATGTATCTTAGGTGTGGGAGGGGCATATTTTGAGTTTTGATATTTTTGGGTATGGTCATTAGGCTATTTTTGATTGGCCATTGGGCTAGTTTTGTTACGCAGACCTGGGAACCCTTCCACACTTTCACAAGTCGCGCCTCCATCTACATCTACACCCTACAGCAGCTTGTTTTGCGGTCGCTGTCTCAACTTCTCGCATTCACCCATGTCCCTTTGGACCTGCATCTGGACATGAGCAGCTCATCCTGGAGTGTCTGCTGAGACGTGTCCATTAGTGTCTCCTCTGAATTTGCCTCACCGGCACGTCATCCTCAATTAACCCGTCTCCGGCGCAATAACTCCGATCTTTCAAGTATTCATATTCTTGTGTAATCGACGCGCCATCCTAAATGAACCCGTCTCTTGCGTGATACCCAAAATTTCGAATATTCCTATCTAATATGATTTATGACCTGCAAGGTTGCCAGAGTAATAATTATACACTGTTAATAATAGGCCAGAGGAGAACTGGCACCCCGACTGAGTCTGGTTTCTCCCAAGGTTTATTTTTCTCCATCATGCCCTGATGGAGTTTTGGTTCCTTGCCACTGTCGCCTTTGGCTTGGCTTGCTCAGTTGGGGACACTCAAATTATGATCCAAGTTACTCAACTAAATATACAAATTGAATTTATTAATTTGGTCATATATAATTCTATAAACTATCCAAATTAAACTAGCCAAATCAAATTTTGTTGCAATGTTGTCCTGTTTAACACTGTGAAGCTGCTTTGAAACAATCGTCATTGTAAAAGCGCTATATAAATAAAGTTGATTGATTGATTGATTTGTAGACTTGTCTCTCATTGGCTAATATGGAAGTATTGGTGTATTCATAGTCATAATCATACTGATTTAAAATCCTAAATATCAAGCAGTTAATATTATCAGGGTGGCCTCAATGTGTCATTGAGTAGGTTTTGATCTGTAAATGCCTCATATTGCCAGATAATCTGGGTTGAAAACTGTAACTGACCATGGTCCTGGACCAGATTTTTTTCTTAGACTGTCAGGAGGTGTAAATCGGGGATACATTGGCTTAAAACTCCTCTAGTCTGAGCCTGGATTCAGGGACCATTCACTCGTTTTTGCATTTAAAAAATATCAGCGTATGCACAATCTATCAAAATCAGACTTACACATACTGCCCACATTTACACTGAGAGAGCCTGTCATGTGGAGTCACATCCCATTCACCGAAATGAAAACGATTTGCTCATGGGTGGTCAATACTCCCTAACTGATGTTTCCAGAAATGTTTAATACGTTGACACGCATGTAGACACCGTAAGAGCTACAGAAATACACACTGTATGACCCCAAAGAAACCAACATGACAATGCAGCAATTCACATCATACAATTACTAAATGATAAACATTTAGCTAATTTACGTTATAACCCTTTCAGTGAGATGCACAATGTTATGTGTGCACGAGTGTGAGTATGAGCAATAAGTTGCTGGCTGCAGTTCACTTAACGGCCACCGGTGTCGCTAATAACAAGGGGAATTTTACATATAGCCCCTTTTAAGTTGGTGGCAAAACCCTGCAAGATCTAAAGTTAAAAGATGTTTAAACAAGTTAAGGATTAAACATCTTTTAACTCGAGCGCTGCGTTTTTAGACTGTCATGTCATGCATGCACACTTCTATCTAGAGCATGTTTGCATAAAAAAACAGTGGGAAAGCAATGCAGCGGTATTCAAAAATGCATCTAAAGCAGTTTTCACACTGGATTCTATCACTTGATCCTGTTTGAACGCCTCTTTCAGCCAAATGCGAAATGTAGCTTGTTTTACATGAACTGCAACCCTTGCAGTTTCATGTTGATACACAGTGGCATTTGAGAGACCGCTTTCACATTAACCAAACTAAACTAAAATATGACGTCAAATAGCCTCAAAAGAACACTAAAAATCTGGAAAGACTCTTCAAACAAATGTTTTCCAGGCTTTACACGTGTGTTTGACATTATGAATATTGATATTCGCCCACTCCCACAGATATTACTGATAGGGCCCATTAAACGCTTTCCCTTTTCCTTTCATTCATTCCTCCCTCTCCTCAGAGGAACCTTCACTGTAATGCGTTTAGCATTGCATTGAGCCATGTGAGAATACACACGCCAACACACAGTGTATGTGCATGGGTGGCTTCTCAAGCTCTTACTCCATCGTTTTTACCCTTTCGCTCATTCATTTATTATTATTTTCTGTGGTGTAGTTTATGATTTGTGGAATCTCCCTCATGAACTTGAACAAGTTTCCACCAATGAAAAGACAACACCCAATGCATGCATGCTTTCCTGTATACAAAAGTCACATAATGCTGGCCTTGTTCAGCACTGGAGTTGTGGTATGCAGTCCAATATTGAGAAAGCATGCAAGGTGATGACGGGGTCAGATCTGGCCAGGAAGTGGGAGATCACAGGGGGTCACTTGCTTTTGGCATGTATTAAACTCTAACCCCTGCAGACTTCCAACTCCTTTTCAATCCCAGTCCAGCACCATCTGTTTTATTTCCCATAGGATGTGAACACAGTTCTTGTAGCATGCACAAATTGCATTAAATATGGTTAAACATTATGTGCAACAGCTTTGGGACTTTCCGCCACTTCTATCACTATCCTTATCTGTGTTTATGCGGCTGTATTAGTGGTAGGGAATTTAAAATTATTTTATTTATTTTGCAGGTTACATTGATACGCCGGTACGTGGCTAAGTCTTTATAAGTGAATCGATGAATCATTCATTCAACACACACTGATTTATTCAGGAACTTACCCCCTTCATCTGAATTTACTCACTTCCCTTTTATAAGGCGATAAACAGTACATGAAAAGAGTATGTCCAAACTCATAAAACAGTAGGCGAAAAGTTCCTGAAAGACTTTTCCCAAGATTTGCATCTGATTGACACTTTTCTGTCCCATGAGGCTACTGGAGAGGAGTTGTTAATGGAAGTGAAGCAACACTGGCACACTTCCTGTGCACTTACAATTGCCATTGTATATTTTAGGTTTTAGGTTATACATTTAAGGCTTTGAGAGGGGGGTTCGCTAACGCCCCCTTGATTTTTGTAGATCCTGCACTGAAGCAAGCTCCTCAGCCGTCTTACAGTATTGCAGTAATTGTATTGTAAGAAGCATTACATCACACATTTTTGTGTTTAGGGCGCCATTTAGGACAGGGCCACCGACGCTGATAGCTCACATGACAGATTTAGTAAGTCCGCAGCTACTTACCCACACGAAAAAATACTATAGTATATTATAGTAAAATTACAGTCAAATTACTCTAGTAAATACTATAGTGTTTTTGAACCATACTATAGTAAAGATACTACAGTAAATTGTAGTATATTATATTTACTACACTTTGTTAATTTACTCTAGAATATTTACTATAGTACGGTTCAAAAACACTATAGTATTTACTAGAGTAATTTTAATATAATATACTATAGTATTTTTTCATGTGGGTATGAGTGAGTTGAATTACTGATTCAATAAAACAAGCAATTCGCACAAAAACACAGATTCATTCATGAATGAAACCTCAACTCTGTGTTGCTCGAAGACAGTTCATGGAGCTTTGGCTTCGTTTGGAACTTTTTCCATTGGTGCAACAAAAATACACTAATATATGGCCCTATTTTAACGATCGGAGCGCATGGTCTGAAGCGCAGGGCATGGGTGACCTTAGGGCGTGTCCGAATCCACTTTTGCTAGTTTAACAACGGAAAAAATGGTTGGTGGCCAGGTGCATTATCCAAAAGGGTTGTCCCAAGTTCACACTTGTAGTTCGGTTCGTTTGGTCCAGACCAAAAAACAAAAACAAAACATAAAGTCCTGGTCCGCTTAGCGTTCACACTGTCATTTTTAACAGGGAACCTAAAGTTACCAAACCAAAGGCATAGGGATACGGTCACAACCTGATTGGTCGGCTTTTATGACGTATATTCGAACATTCAAAACAATACTGTGTGCTGGATTAAACGCGATCTTTTTATGCGTGTACATGGTTTTATTTTTACAAGCTGAGAACTCACACAAGAGCTCATAAAATGTTCAAAACATTCAAAACAGCACCAGGATTTCCTCCATTGTATGCAGAAACGAAGATCTGCTGCAAAGAGATGGCAGTTCTGTCGTCTGTACCGACTAATGGGCAACACAGGTCCTTTGATGAGAAGAACCAGGTACACCGATCTTTCCACGTCGTCAAATCAGCTGACTTGTAACTTCCTATCTTGTGACATCACATCCTGTTTTTGTTTCGTTTACGCGTCTTTGGTCCGTGTTGCATTCATATATCAATCGAACCGCACCAGAGTTTGTTTGGAAGTGGACCGAGACCCATCTTTTTAGCAGTCTCGGTCCGCTTGTTTGTGCGCACCAGGGATCGGATGGCAGCGTTCACATATGTTCAAATGAACCGCACTAACCGAGCAATCGCACCAGGGTTCGTTTTAATTGAACTAAACATGACAAGTGTGAACGCACCCTTAATGAGTAACGGGTGTGTTTTGGGCATAATGTGCAATAAACCAGTCTCATCTCCCATTCTCTTTAAAAGCCAGTAGCGCTCGCAACATGGCGGATTGCGAGTGGAAAGACTGAACGCTTCTTCAGAGAGGAATACATTTATTTTTAATATTTAAAAATGTTTGTGTGCTGCTGTGCGTCGAGTGTACGTATGAATAAGTAGAGTGTACACATGTTGTGCACCCGGCTATAGGTGCATATTACTAACACACCCTTTAAATAACACAAAAAAATACTGCACTATTGACTTTAGATCAGGTTTTTGTTGCTCAATGGTGCAGTTTTTCAGTTTGCTCAAAAAAGCAACACACTAACAATGCACCTGAATACACCTGGTTTACAGACCAGCACGCCCATGGGCAAACGGATGGGCGCGAATGCATTTGCTATTTAAATAACATGTCGCTGGACGTGAAAAGTGATAATTGTGTTGTGCTGAAACGCCCGGTGTATGATGGGGCCCATTGTGTCTAAATTGTAAGTTACTGAATATTACCTTTTTGTTAGTTGAACTGTTGTATAAAAGCAATATTACACTCGCACTTGTGCTCGAGTGTGATATATATGCACAACTATCCCTTAAATGCATGACTGTTTCGCCAAATATTCTTACATATTCGGGTCGTTGGCGACCTATATCTAACATGGACAGATCTCTAACTGTCACGATAATATATACAACTCCTGATATTAGAGTAACAATTACAGAAGAATAAAATAGTGTGATATAAACTTTGCAAGACTATACTCCACACATACTGCTATTGTAAATGAAAACCGTATCGTCACGTGTATGTTCTGTTTTGGTTTAGTTCTAGTTCCTGTACCTATTTCCTTAGTTCCAGGGCACGAAGCTCCCGTTCCACCACATCCCAAAGATACTCTATTGGGTTGAGATCTGGTGACTGTGGGGGCCATTTTAGTACAGTGAACTCATTGTCATGTTCAAGAAACCAATTTAAAATGATTCGAGCTTTGTGACATGGTGCATTATCCTGCTGGAAGTAGCCATCAGATGATGGGTACATGGTGGCCATAAAGGGATAGACATGGTCAGAAACAATGCTCAGGTAGGCTGTGGCATTTAAACAATGCCGAATTGGTACTAAGGGGCCTAAAGTGTGCCAAAAAAACATCCCCCACACCATTACACCACCACCACCAGCCTGCACAGTGGTAACAAGGCATGATGGATCCATGTTCTCATTCTGTTTACGCCAAATTCTGACTCTACTATCTGAATGTCTCAACAGAAATCGAGACTCATCAGACCAGGCAACATTTTTCCAGTCTTCAACTGTCCAATTTTGGTGAGCTTGTGCAAATTGTAGCCTCTTTTTCCTATTTGTAGTGGAGATGAGTGGTACCCGGTGTCTTCTGCTGTTGTAGCCCATCCGCCTCAAGGTTGTGTGTGTTGTGGCTTCACAAATGCTTTGCTGCATACCTCGGTTGTAACGAGTGTTTATTTCAGTCAAAGTTGCTCTTCTATCAGCTTGAATCAGTGCCCATTCTCCTCTGACCTCTAGCATCAACAAGGCATATATAAGGCATTATATATATATTTCACATTTTTTAAAATGTACATTAGTATGTCATCCAGGTATTTCATGCATACACTCTCAGAATAAAAGGTACAAAAGCTGTCACTGAGGCGGTACCTTTTCAAAAGATACACTTTTGTACCTAAAGGGTGCATATTGGTACTTTAAATGTACATATTAGTACCTAAAAGGAACAAAAGTGTACCTTTTGAAGAGACAGCTTTTTTTTGCAGACTGGAAATAAAGCTTGTTCAACACAAGAAGAGAGGAAGACTACTTCATATTTCTCTTCTAACAGAAGAATTTCTCCCTGATTCTGTCTTTGATGTCGTTTCTCAGGCTTGTGTATGGCTGGATGGCTAGCTTATATTTACACTTTCCCCAACTCTCCTCCCAAAGGGTAAATCAAAGGATGTTGATTTTATTTCTCCGACTCCTGTTATATGCGAGAGGCCCTGGAGCAGGCAGGACTGGGCTCTGAACCCGCTGAGCATTCATCCAATGGTTTTAAAAGGCACATAGTGTCCACTCTGTGCATAAGCATGCCGATCTTACAGAGGCTTATTAACATCAACCTTGGCTTCGAGCTCCGAGCAAAGCATGGACTTTTCCATTACTGCACACTACTTCCTTTTTTTACTTGCTCTTCTCACATCCTCTCTCCAAGAATGCAAACAACGAGATGGATTGTCTTAGGTTCCTTATTGAATCAGTCCAAGCCATTTACTCTGTCTGTATTTATTTGTATTCGGTACAATATCACTATGGATTCTTTTGTAAATCAGTCGCAATTTCGGCGCAGGCTTTGCAAGAGACTTTTACGATATGGACAGGAATGCGACGACATACAAGTTACCGTATTAATTCTAATGGCTGATCTGTGATTAGTGATTTCTGATATGTAATGATTCATAGAATCAGATGTTCTTTGTGTGTTAATGAATCAAACCAGTGACGAAACGCTTAACTTCACATTGTTTCTATCAGTAGGATGAGAATAATCTGTTATTAAACTGTATAACTGTATAAACTGTATAACTGTATAAATTATATATTGAAAATGTTCAAATAACGCCCCTGAACAATGGAGCTGTAGAATTATATTGCTTTAACATATTTTGTGCAAAAAACCTCCAGTAAAATTGTTAGGGGTTTAACAGCTAAAAATAATACTAAAGTATGTGTAGCAGAATTTGCCCCGTGGTAATATTTGCCGGTATGTGTATATACTCACATGCTTCAGTGATGAAGATCTTCTCTGCCTGTCTAAAATACAAACATTTTGTGAACTCTTGACTCCTGACTAGCTCTCATGTGATTTAATTCATCATCTGTGTGCAACTTAATTTGGTCAAACTTCCATGAAGGCATGCGAGTTCAATCATACAACATTCCTCTCTTTTAGGGTAAATAAAAAGTAGAACGTTAAAACGGATATATTTATTTTCACTTGGGGAGGTAGTTCTTGGGGTACATGACGCCCAGAATTCCTCTCCAAATGGTTCAACTCCTTTTGACCTTGAAAAAAAAATAGAGTGATGTAAAAACACCCCAATTTCATTCATCCTCTGTCGTGCAGAACCGCAACATCAGAGACTAGATAAATTAGATCAGCATGTGGGTGTGAAACCTTAACTTAAACTGCTTGAGGAAAATGCGACTGCAGAGACGAAAGGATGAAACTAATTCTGATTTGTGGAATGCGTCTCCTGTTTTCATTCCTCGGTCTGTTTTTATGGGTGTGCATTGCACAGATGTGTGTGTGTGTGTGTGTGTGTGTGTGTGTGTGTGTGTGTGTGTGTGTGTGTGTGTGTGTGTGTGTGTGTGTGTGTGTGTGTGGACTGGTAATCCCTACGGTATGGGGACAAAATGTCCCCTCAAAGATGGCAATATCCAAAATCCTTGTCCTTGTGGGGACATTTTTTGGTCCCATGAGGAAAACATCTTATAAATCACAATAAGTGATGTTTTTTGAAAATGTAAAAATGCAGCATGTCTCCTGTGATGGGTAGGTTTAGGGGCAGGGGAAGTGTAGGGGGATAGAATATATAGTTTATACGGTATAACATGCATTATGCCTATGGAATGTCCCCATAAAACATGGAAACACAACATGTGTGTGTATGCTGCACTTATAAAGATAAAGGGTTTTCACATTGATAACATGCAAAAACTTTTATTGGTTCCCAAAGAACCTTTCAAAGACAGTTCTTAAAAGAAGCATTTTTTCTTATTGTGAAGAACATTTACATTTTCTAAAGCAGGGGTTTTCCATGGAAGCTTTTCTCCACTGTCACAATGAAATTGTCAGGGAAAAAATCAGAATTTCTAGTTAGAAATTATCTAAATAAATATGGAATAAACTCACAAATGTGAGAAATAACATCAGAATTGTGACTTTATTTCTGGCTATTGAGTTTATTACTTGTCATTTCGACTGATTTTTTTTTTTTTTTTTTTTTTTTAGAAATTCTGGCTTTTTTCTCACATTTGTGTACAACTCATAATATTTGACTTTTTTCTCTCACAACTGTAAGTTTATAGCTTGCAATTCTTATCTTTTTTTTCCTACAATTCCAAGTTTATAACTCTCAATTCTCACTTAAGTTTTGTGAAATTCTGTATTTTTTCGCACAATTGGGATATATATATATATTCCAAACTCACAATCCAAAAAAAATAAAACGAATTGCGAGATATCAACTCACAATCCAAAAAAACAAAAGAGCCCGAATTGAAAAAAATGAAGTAAATTTATATCTCACAATTCGTTTTTTTTTTTGGATTGTGAGTTTATGACTCGCAATTCAGAATTTTTTTCTCGCAGTTACACATTCATTACAAAATTCTGACTGAATTTCTCGCAATTCTGACTGTTTTATTTTATTTGCAAGCTTATAACACAGAATTCAGAATTTATCTCACAATTGCAAATGTATTGCTATTGTCATTTTAAGAATTGTGAGATATAATCTTGCAGTTGTGAGTAAAAGTAGTAACATAAAAAGTCACAATTATTATTTAATTTTTTGGCATGGCATGGCAAGGCAGAAACAAGCTTCCATGGTTTTCAATACTTAGATGTCAAGGACCCCCAAATATGAACATCCTAATGCCCCTGACATTCAAAATGTTTTTTATTTTTATATTTCAAATCAAATTATTTTATCTGTTTATTTATTTAATAATAAAAAAAATGATATATATATATATATATATATATATATATATATATATATATATATATATATATATATATATATATATATATATATATATATGTATATATGTATATATGTATATATATATATATATATATATATATATATATATATATATATATATATATATACGTATATATATATATACGTTATATATATATATATATAATTTTTTTCTTTTTTTTGACATTTTAAGCAAATTTTTTCTTTAAACTTTTACACGGACCCCTTGTTGTCCCTGGACCCCAGATTGAAATCTCCTTGTCTAAAGCAGTGGTTCCCACCCCTGGTCCTGGAGCCTCCCCCAACGCTGCATATTTCTGATGTCCCTCTTATCTGACACACCCATCTGAGATCTTGGAGTCTTTACTAATGAGTTGAATCAGATGTGTTTGATTAGGGAAACTTCTCAAATGTGCTTGGGGTACTGCAGGAGCACTGATGACCTCTGATATAAAGAACCTTTTTCCACTATAAAGAACAACTGTGAAATGGAAAATGCAGTGGATGTTAAAGGTTCTGCATGGAAACACATTCCAATAAAGAACTTTTTAATTTTCTTTAAAGAGTTTACATCAGTGGATGTGTTTTTAATTACCACTTAATTATCCTCCAGCAGCATTGAGTGTGTGTGAGAGGAGCGGGGTGGAGCAGGGTCGTGCAGAGGAAGACGGGTGGAGGCAGAATGATGTCACTGCTCTTTATTGCCCATGGGGAGTATGGAAGGACATCGAGAGACGTGTTTCACGGCAGGTTTACTAAATGCGTCATCCACAGCATCATATGCTTGTAGACATCAAACATGTGCTCAGTTTTAAACCGATCATACTTATTTATTATTTATCCAACCACCAGGTCCACTTATAATCCGTTTTAATATTTTCAGCAGAATTACAGACAAAAATGTTTGTTGCTGAAGGGTGGTTTGATTTCATTAGTGATTGGATTCACATAATCCAATCATAGTGTGCTGGGGATTGACCCGCTTGAGCTGAAAGAGCTGAAGAGCTGAACTCTGGTAAACTCAAGCGCTTTTCAAGTGAGTTAATCTCATTCAAACATATCCAATAAACTTACAGTTGAGACGATTGGGGCTCATCAAGGCTGCATTTATTTTAATCAAAGTAAAAACTGCAATATTGTAAAATATTACCATTTAAAATAAACTGTTTTTATTTGAATATATTGTAAAATGTAATTTATTTCTGTGATCAAAGCTGAATATTCAGCACCATTACTCCAGTTTTCAGTCATATGATCCTTCAGAAATCATTCTAATTGGATGTTTTGATGTTCAAGAAACATTTCTTGTTAATATCAATGTTGTCCTGCTTAAAGGTACACTATGCAACTTTTCCATCCGCTAGAGGGCACATATTCAAAACAAAGGCGTAGTTTGATGACGTCAAGTTTGAGTGCAGAATCCTGGGACATGTGGTCTTCACCTCACAGCCGGTTGGGATGAATCGGGACAGGACTCGGGCAGAAATCATGTTCATGGATGCGGTTATTAACGTTACTTTAGTATGAAGCAGAGCAGAGGCGAGTGTTGTGGGAGCTGAGCAAGGCCACCGGAGCGATTGTTACGCAACACACGGCTCGCGAGCAGCAGGACTTTTATTATGACGGGACACAGTCGCCGGCGCAATCTCCGCTTTTCCGGTCATGAGTATGAGGTAACGCAGCTCTGTTTATTACATTAGATACATTTGAGTGCGTTTAAACTGCTGTTATGACGTTACTCTGTGAGTTCGCTCGGCGGCTGCTGTGACACTTGTCGCACACTCCGGTAAGAGTAAAGCGTTTCTGCAAAATAAAACCGGAAACCGAGGGTAACGCATATATGACGCCATTGACAGGCGACTCCCTCACACGTCCCAGTTCATTGGTTAAAATAGCAATTTCTAACAATTTACATGTAATAGAAACATTTGGGATATTGTAAGAACTCAACCGAACAAAATATATAACACTGGCCTGGTGGTTTTTGGATATTTTACTGCAAAAATCCTACATAGTGCACCTTTAAGGGATCACCCAAAAATTGCAATTCTGTCATGATTTAATCGCTCTCATGTAATGCCAAACCCATAAAACTTTCATTCAAACACAAATGAAAATATTTTAAATGAACATTTCTTTGCCTCCATTTGCAGTCTACTCACCTATAGCTAAATCTTACATGACCGTACTTTGTATCTTCGTAAAGCAATTAGTCTAAAATTGGTTAAAGTCTTACATGACTGTATTTTTTGCATTGGTTCTTGCTGAAGCTCTAATGTGATGCGTAACACGAGAACGAACCTCATTGGTTTTACCTGTTATTATTATGCATAATGTCTATTATATGCCATTTCAGAGTAAAATGTATCAATTTTGTATTACTTTTTTTTTTTGCAGTGTTTACACAGTGTGACAAAATATTTGCAACTTGCAGTGTTTAGACTGTTAGTCATAATTTTGTTTCCATTACATGTTTCCAGTAGTTTCTGTTGTTGTGTTGTGATAATGGCAGGCAGCAGCTGGGATCATCCGTCTCCACATATGGGGTAAAGAGAGACGACTGTTTACTTATCCACTCATACATCTATTTCTTTCTGCAAGGCGCTTATCTGTTCATTCATCTTAGCAAAATATTTTGGGAACGGCGCAGTGAAACTGGCCTACCCGTCACCTTAATCGCTTATTTTTGTTCTGTATATGCATGTGCATTTTTTTGTGTTTTTCTTCTGTGTGCAGTTTGGCAGGGCCGCAGATGCGATTATGAATCTGCAAGTTGCTATTGAGCTCAGTAGATTCACATAAAGACTCGCAGGAGCCTGGCTCAAAATGACCTTGTAATAATGCTAACGTTAGAGCCAGACATGCTATAATGAGAACCCAGGTAATTTTGAAAGGTTAAGTTTATAATGGAAAAATTCAAACAAAGACAGGCTCTGGTTCCAATTATACTGCCGTTTCCCACCCCCAACCAACAAAAGAGGAAGAAAAGAACTCACTTTTGATTCCCCTTCTGCAATCCACAGACCTCTGTAATAGAGGTACACTCTTATAGTGCTCAGTTCTTCCCATGAAGCACCTTGCTTTTTGTTTCATTTATTCTAAAACGGGAAGGGTGGAGTACGGTTGAGTAAAGCTTTTAAACATTTCTTTTGTAGAAATTTTTGAAATGTAGAAAACCCCTCCCTCTTTTTTGAAAAGCTGTCCAGATAAGCCAATATATGTAAGACCAAGCAGAAGCCTCCCAGTTAAATCGTGGCTCATGGGAGTCTTAATATGGCTAGCGTCCACTGGTGTGAACGAAATCCACCCAGTTCTGCCCAATACTTGGTGGTGTGCCTGTAAAATGTACAGCTGTGTGGGTGTCTTCAGTATGGACTATGGCTGTTTTCAGTCACCACATGTAACACTGTAAACCCAAATTTATAGTGTTACTAACTCAAAGTTGGGCTAACTAAAAAAAAATTGAGGTGATGATGTTCCCTTTTTAAGTAAGCAGAACTATCAAGTTTTGATTTTATAGCACTCATGCATGTTAAATGGAGTTAGCTAACTCGTACATTTTGATAGCAATTAACATAAAATATTTAGTTAATTAAATTTTTTTTTATTTTGAGTTCTTGCAAATCAAATTAGCTATGTACTTCACTGTAAATCCTAAGTTGTCAGACTTCAAAAAATGTTATGATAAGATATTTAGCTATAACTAACTAATTCAGAGGGCAACCTTGCCAAAATAACATATTTTGCCAACCAAACGCCATTTTTTTCCGGATACCCGTACAGCAGCATGTCTTACTTGCTCACAGCAGCGTGTTGTGTGTGTATTGGCAGTAACACGTCCTGTACTTGCTCTGCAACAGCATCAATAACAGCAGCAGCATATCTGTTCCGCCAAGACCAAATATATTCAATTCAATTCAATTCAAATTTATTTGTATAGCGCTTTTCACAATACACATTGTTTCAAAGCAGCTTTACAGAAAGTGCATTTCACAAATGTACATTGAATGTTAGAAAAAGTTAATCAATCATGTATTAATTTAGGCCATAACAGCGCTGGCGTTGAGTCGTCTCTTCACAGGTGTTGGGGCATCTGAAGTCTCCATGAGAGGCTGGATACAAACTGAGCTGACCAACTATTTACCTCGGGACTAGTGTCCGAGATCACAACAGAAAAGCAGATGGGAAATAATTAGCATAGCTGCTGTTCAGAATATTAATGCTTTTGATCCGATTTAACTGTAGTATAAAAGGTAATTATAATGTGAATGCTTGGCTAAAGAGATGCGTCTTTAATCTAGTTTTAAACTGGGACAGTGAGTCTGAACCTCAAACAATATCAGGAAGACTATTCCAGAGTTTAGGAGCTAAATGTGAAAATGCCCTCCCTCCTTTAGTGGACTTAGATATCCTAGGAATGACCAGAAGCCTTGAGTTTAGTGATCTTAAAGAGCGATGGATTGTAGGGCGATAGAAGATCCGTTAAATACACTGGAGCTAAACCATTTAGGGCTTTATAGGTCAGTAGCAATACTTTGTAATTGATAATGGAACTTAATAGGTAACCAGTGTAGAGATGATAAAATTGGTGTAATATGATCATATTTTCTTGACCTAGTAAGAACTCTAGCAGCTGCGTTTTGGACTAACTGTAGCTTGTTTATTGAGGATGCAGGACAACCAGCTAATAAAGCATTGCAGTAATCTAGTCTCGAGGTCATGAATGCATGAACTAACTTTTCTGCATCAGAAATAGATAGCATGTTACGAGCTTAGCAATGTTTCTAAGGTGGAAAAATCCAGTTCTTGTAACATATGAAATATGATTTTCGAAAGACAAGTTGCGGTCTAATATAACACCCAGGTCTTTTACTGTAGTGGATAAAGTGACAGGACGTCCTTCCAAGTTAAAGTTGTATTGTGAGAGGTTTTGTGGGCAGGTTTTTGGACCAATAAGTAATACCTCTGTTTTATCTGAATTTAATAGCAGAAAATTACACGTCATCCAGTATTTAATATCTTCAACACACGCTGTCAGTTTAGATAATTTAGCGTTTTCATCTGGTCGTGATGAGATATATAATTGAGTGTCATCAGCATAACAGTGGAAATTAATTCCATGTTTTCTTATAATATTACCAAGTGGCAGCATATATATTGAGAATAGCAGAGGGCCTAACACAGATCCTTGCGGCACCATAGTCTACTGACGTTATCTTTGATTTTTCCCCATTTAGACAGACAAAATGGTAGCGGTCTGATAAGTCGATCTAAACCAGTTTAATGCCTTTCCTGAACACCAGTGTAATTTTGAAGTCGATCTAAGAGTATTTTATGATCTATAGTATCGAACGCAGCACTAAGATCGAGTAGAACTAGTATTGAGATACAGCCTTGGTCAGAAGCTAGAAGTAAATCATTTGTGATTTTAACGAGTGCAGTTTCTGTGCTATGGTGTGGTCTGAATCCGGATTGAAATTTTTCATAGATATCATTTTCTTGCAAGAAAGAGCACAATTGAGCAGACACAACTTTTTCTAGTATTTTAGACATAAATGGAAGATTTGAAATGGGTCTGTAATTATTAATGTTAAAAATATTAATGTTGTCATTTCTATTACCTTGCCAAACAGTCTGTGAGTTGTCATGACAGAACGTTATTTTGAAAAGTCTCAGAATGTTCAAACATCCAGTTTTTTAAAAAATGTTTTAGAAATGTTTTTCTCCTTTATGCGAAGGTTAGCAAAAACAGTAAGGCAACGTTCCATATGATAATTTTACAAACATTTTGGGAATGTTACTTTTGAATGTCCGAAAGTAGTAATGCTTAAAAAATGCTAAAGTGTAAATAAAGCATTTCAGACATACATTTTTTTTTTTTAAATATAATGTATGAATATCATTATGTTTTTGTGCTAACATTTTTAGAATGTAATTAAAGACTATGAATGGACTATGAACGAACATTCTATTAAAGTTCCCGGAAGAACGCTTTGTTCTTTGAGAGAAAGTTCTGAATGTTTCCAGTTAGCTAGGTTACTCTCCTTCACTGTCAATCACACACATTACCTGAATAATATTTATCCTAATTCATATTAGTTTATATAATGTTCATAATACATGTTATTTTAGTGTTTTATCATTTAGTATGATGGCATGGGGATTTTGTGGAAGCTGGCTGGTAAGGGGCGTACCTGCAATGAAATCAGTCCCATTTCAGCACATTACAGCGCACCGAGAGAGAGAGAGAGAGAGAGAGAGAGAGAGAGAGAGAGTGTGTGTGTGTAGTAAAAACAGGTTGACATTGTCTTTTTTCTCTTTGCATGCTGCAATCTAATAAGATTTGTTTAAATATTGTTGTATGTTTCAAGAAGCTGGTTTTTACATAAACTGTCCTTCCATGCGTGACACAACAACTGGATTAACAGCTTCAATGACATTTCTCTTTCGTTCTCAAGATCTGGATCATCCTGTTGATCATCCACAAAAAATGACCCACATGTTCCATCTCTGAAGATGCAAAGGTAGATAAAGATGGGAGGGAATCCGCTTGCACAATAAGGCCCATTTACACTAGTGCGTTTTCGTTTTAAAATGAAAACGATCCTCATCTACACTGCATTTCCTCTGCATTTCAGAAACAATCTCTGTCTGAAAACGCATGTCACATGACTGTTCATGCACACTGGGCAAGTGCAGTTGCCTCTTGCACATGTAGACAGCTCCAATATTATACAATACAGCCTTTAACTGCATACAGGCTGCTAAAAAGGACCACAAATTCAGCAAAGCATGCAGTTCAGTCTCCGTGTTACTGTTTACATGGCTGGTATGTTACAGAGCCATTGAGAGAGATGGCACTGGGCTGCATTTCCCCAAAGCATTGTAACTATATCCACCAACGGTCTCCACGATTGTCACAAATAGTGAAGGAAAATTATACTCTTTATTCATCCCGCTCATTCTGCTCAATGCTTTTACCATATGAAGCCAACACCCTGGGATGAGGTAACACACACACTGAGCTCTAGACATTCAGGGACAAATCTGACAAAAGGTATGCAGGAAATGCTTCCCACAGGGGTCTCCCATTATGACCTTTGCTGACCCACCCCATCCCTCATGAGTGATGTTAGTGCTAACAGCTGCCGTATAGCTTCCATTAATGTCTGTTAATACTTTTAAGGACTTTAAGCGAAATCGAAGAACAAACTATGTGTCGTCATTTCAAACTTAATCAGGTCCAAATGACAGAGTAAAAAGAGTTTTTCAAAGGAACAAAATTCCTGGAAAGGTGGGCATTTCCCCTTAAAATTAAAGAAAAAATCCTTTCTGAAGTAATTCAGAAAGCATCTTAACCCTTCAAAGAGGTCTTAAGGTCCAAAAGTGTTAAGAGTAAGGACAAGGACTTTTAAGAGGCTTAAGAGTTTCTTTAGCAGAGTAGAAAATGGACGAATGGACGAAGAAATGTGTTGCACACAATGCATGAGTGAGTTATAAGACACTACACGTTAGATTGTGCAGGAATCATGTTTGTGACTGATCTTATTAGAAAAAAACAAACATCTCAGACACAGTGCAGAAATGCCATAGCGCCAGAAGTAATCACTACATTAACATATTTGGCAACTGGAAAAAGGCAACTATGCAGCAGTTATGATTTGGGACTGTCACAATCTTCTATAAGCAAAGTAACACACAATTACAGCAATTTCAGAACTTTGTTGTGTCGTTGTTTCATTTCCTATCAAATATATTAAGTACAAGATTAACAGCATGGTAAATAAAAAATATACAAAAGTGAAGGTTTATATAGACTAAGCGCTCTTTTTTTTCTTTCTTGGGCAACCAACCAATCACAGGCTTCAAAAGATTGTGTCATACGTAGCAATGGGGCCAGCCCCGCTTCCTCACTAAGATCAAAGTTTTGGTATTTTCCTCGCTCAGAGTTGCTCTCAGGTCGGTCTTGAATCACTCTTTAGCTAGGACTCCTACGTAGAAGTTTTTATAGTAAATTAGGAGCTTTCTGAGTGGATTCTTAGAAGCTTTAAGAATATGGGCCCAGGCCTTTCCTATCGGAGCATAACTCCTTGTGAAAGCTCTTGTTCTATCCAGACTGGACTATTGTAATGCTCTCTTGGCAGCCCTTCCAGCATGCACTGTCAAACCTCTGCAACTGATCCAGAATGCTGCAGCTAGTATGTTCTTTAACTAGCCGAAGAGTCCCGCCTCTCCTCATAAAATTGTACTGGTTGCCATCTTGTTGCACATTAAATTCAAGGCACTGATGTATGCCTATAGCTCTGCACCCTTATACCATAACTCATCACTTCAGACCTATGTGCCATCCAGAGGCTTGCGTTCTGCATATGAAGGGTGCCCTGTGGTGCCGACCCAAAGAGGCACAAAATCACTGATCTTTACCTTGACTGTACTTGCTGATGGAATGACCTGCCTAACTCAAACCAGTGTTTTTCATCAACACTTGATCCATTTGTACTAACACTTACTATTCTATATACACTATATTGCCAAAAGTTTTGGGACGCCTGCCTTTACATGAACTTTATTGACATCCTATTCCAAACCTGTAGGGTTTAATATGGAGTTGGCCCACCCTTTGCAGCTATAACAGCTTCAACTCTTATGGGAAGGCGTTCCACAAGGTTTAGGAGTGTGTTTATGGGATTATTAATCAAGAAGCACACTTGTGAGGTCAGTCACTGATGTTGGACGAGAGGGCCTGGCTCACTGTCTCCAATCTAATCCATCCCAAAGTTGTTCTATCAGGTTGAGGTCAGGACTCTGTGCAGGCCAGTCAAGTTCTTCCTCACCAAACTCGCTCATCCATGTCTTTATGGACCTTGATTTGTGCACTGGTGTACAGTCATGTTGGAACAGGAAGGGGCCATCCCCAAACTGTTCCCACAAAGTTGGGAGCATGAAATTGTCCAAAATGTCTTGGCTGAAGCATTAAGAGTTCCTTTCACTCCAGCTGCTCGGTCATGGAAACCCATTTCATGAAGCTCTCTACACACTGTTCTTGAGCTAATCTGAAAGCCACATGAAGTTTGGAGGTCTGCAGCTATTGACTCTGCAGAAAGTTGGCGACTTCTGCGCATTATGATTTTATGTGGCCTACCACTTCGTGGCTGAGTTGCCGTTGTTCCCAATTGCTTCCATTTTGTTAAAATACCACTAACAGTTGACTGTGGAATATTTAGTAGTGAGGAAATTTCATGAATGGATTTATTGCACAGGTGGCAACCTATCACGGTACCACACTTGAATTCATTGAGCTCCTGAGAGCGACCCATTCTTTCACAAATGTTTGTTGAAGCGTCTGCATGTCTAGTGCTTGATTTTATACACCAGTGGTCATGGGAGTGATTGGAACACCTGAATTCAATGAGTTGGAGGGGTTTCCCAATACTTTTGGCAAAATAGTATATATATACAAAAAAGACCTTGCTATGTGTACTGTGCTCTTACTGGGGCCCCAGCAAGACATTTTCCATTTAAGAGACATATAATAGCTGTCCAAACACAGCCCTGTCGTCTAGGCTAAAACTAGGCAACCAGTTTGGGATATCAGTGAAAATTTAATAGACATCTAACCAAAGCCCAAGAAATAGACTAGTCATCTAGAACATGAACATGTCATAGAAATGAAAACAAACACCTTGTGATCACTGTTGACTTTGCTTACATGATGGAATATCATACATCTCACTAGATATTTTGGCAAAAATGACATGTAGCCAAATTCAAGGTTATTTTGGCTAGAAGTGGGTTACTCAGTATCGGGTCTATAGTTAACCAAGAGGGTGACATGACGGCTATTGCTTGCTGGGACTAGTCACAGCACTTCCATAATGTTGCCCTATTGTTGGTTTGTTTGCTTCTATTGTTTTCCTCATTTGTAATATAATTCGCTTTGGATAAAAGCGTTCATCATTAAATCTAAATGCAATAGGTGGTGTGGCTCTGAGGCTCTGCCTTCTTTTACATAAAAATTTTCTCCAAGCAGGGCTCGCGGCATCCTGCAGTGGACATCCAACCCAACATCCAAGTGTGACGTCATAAGCCACACCCGTGTCCACCTTGTGACTCCCTAATCCCCTTCCCGCCCAGGAAACCCGATTTGTTGTATGTAGGTTTCTGATTGAAAGGGTTTTTTTATGTGTAAGTTTTTTGAGTGGGTTTCAGGCGTAAGGTTAGGTTTTAGGTGAGTCTCAGTTTGTAAGTACAAGATTAAAAGGTTTTTTTTATATGTGTAAGGGTAAGTTTTGAGTGATTTCCAGTGCCGTCTGTCATAAAAAGAGAAATATTAGAAGTAAATGAAAAAGAAATAGGTGTGAGGGTTAAGTCTTCTCGATGCTTCTTTCTGTTTTAAAGTTAATGAGGAAGCACAATCTTTTCCCCACTTCAGCAGAAATCCCACCATGCAGCTAATTTCATTGGTTAAAGTTACAGTGATGGGTAGGTTTAGGGATCAGTGTTTGGTGTAGGCAATTAGTTCTGTGATTGACATGACAAATAAAACCTTAAAAATCAGCTGCAAGGTGGAGTTTCCGCTGAACTGGTTTAGGGGAAAAAATCACGCTCTCAGTGGACCGCACCGGGATGTTCACTAACAGTATATCGCTGCCAAGGTATTTCAAAGTTCTTCAAACCCTAAGTGAAGAACGAAAAGAACTTCACATTAAGTATTTCGGGCCTTTAATAAATTGGTGGAATTGGCTCTGCATAACACAAATATTGGACACGTAATTTCAAAATGACTTTGTAATCTCTGTTGAGCCACACCTCCCTCAAATGAAATAAGGACCAGAGGATGTCTAGTAAGAGATGCAATGTTTATAGTACTGTCAGACTAGCAGGAATGTGTTATTGGGGTTTGTGAGGGAACAGTTGCTGTAATTTGAGTGGACTTCAGCTCAGAGTTGGTCTCAGTGGACACCATTCAGCCAGCATTTCACTGAGACCAGATGCATTTGGGCAAATCCGATCCCTTCCAAATCTTTCATTGGTGCACCGTTGCCGCCTCAGGACGCTCTGAGCGATTCCTGCAGCTGTGTGACAGCCTGGCGCAGTGATAGGGATGTGTGTGCTGAAGACATAGTCTCAAACAGGAAGCCAAGGCTAATGATTCACAGATGGTTGAGATGGCTGCAACACCGAGGCCTGGGCTTCGTCATGGTGCATGTTTGTGATTTATTCGGCTGTTACTCTGAAAGGGGGCCTTGGCGAGGGGCTGAGCTCAGGGCTGGATAGGGGTGTGCAGTTTAGTTAAGCCATCTCCTCTTCAATCATGGTGTGAATCGGGAGGTATCGTGTTTACTAGAACGCCAAGGAACCCTAAATATGACGATCCCCTAGCAAGGGGCCCCGCTTCCTTAAATATCAAAGCAACTATGTGTTTCCATGTATGAATTCCCATTTATACTGAGTAAGAAAAATATAAAGACAATGTTGTCTTCAAAATCATCTGCAATACATTATATTATTATGGTACTTATGACAAAATAAATTATTAAAACATTATATGAAAAAATAGAATAGACTACATAAAATACTATATTGATGGCAGCATATCTCTTGGAGACATATAGAGACATAAAAATTATATTTTTACTCAGCAAAGATTAATTACATCAAACAAAAATCACAGTATTTATTGATGCTAAAAATTATCTATACACAGTGGGTACAGAAAGTATTTTTTTCACTGTTATATTGCAGCCATTTGCTAAAATAATTTAAGTTCTTTTTTTTTTTTCTCATTAATGTACACACAGCACCCCATATTGACAGAAAAACACAGAATTGTTGACATTTTTGCAGATGTATTAAAAAAAAAAACTGAAATGTCCTAAGTATTCAGACCCTTTGCTCAGTACTAAATAGAAGCACCCTTTTGATCTAATACAGCCATGAGTCTTTTTGGGAAAGATGCATCAAGTTTTTCACACCTGGATTTGGGGATCCTCTGCCATTCCTTCTTGCAGATCCTCTCCAGTTCTGTCAGGTTGGATGGTAAACGTTGGTGGACAGCCATATTCAGGTCTCTCCAGAGATGCTCAATTGGGTTTAAGTTAGGGGTTGCACCGACTAGTCGACTAATCGACTAGTCGACTTAAATGCTCTGCCATGATGCTTTAAGCTTGACGTCGACTAGTCGCTGGCCTATAGAGGGCACAACAGGATAAGCCATTTCCTGACGCACAGGCTCTGTTTTCAACCGTTAAAAATGACAAATAAATGCATAATCCGAGAGCTCTCCACAAGACATGTTTGATTATACCATCTGGATGCTCAAAACTGATCGGGAGAATGCACGCTTATTGTACACGTAAGTTGATCATCGCACTAAACTAATGCGCGCTGCATTGTAACGCACACACATAGCCGATCGCACATCACGCGGAGATCGCGCGCACCTCACACAAAACCATTCAGTAGCGCAGTAATGTATTGTCAACACTGTTCTGTGATTTATCAATAAAATAGCTTAGAAACTGAAAAGTTCTAGCATATATTTCTTGATAACTAAAACTCACAGATTCACTATTAGTAGAGAGACGCTGGCAGGTAGAATTAATTCACACGCAATCACTCACTAATGCATTCATATATACATGTAATCTTTATTGTGCTACTTTATCTGTATCTTATTCAGAACGAGGAGAAATCTGTGAGAAATATAGGCTAATGACCATAAGACAGAAGAACTGATACAAAAGCTGTTATGTAGGACCAATAACCTTATGGGCAGTGCTGTGTCATATGCCATAGCTGTCCTGTGCACAAGGAAATCGGTGTTTGTGTCTCAGCTCAAGGTTCAGGCTTATTTGTTCATTAATGATGTCATCAGCGACTAGTCGACGTCGACTCGACTTTCATCACATAAATGTTGACTTTAAAAAATCGGAAGTCGTTCATCCCCTAGTTTAAGTCAGGGCTCTGTCTGGGCCATTCAAGAACAATTACGGAGTTGTTGTGAAGCGACTCCTTCATTATTTTAGCTGTTTGCTTAGGGTCACTTGTTTGAAGATGAACCTTCGGCCCAGTCTGAGGTCTTGAGCACTCTGGAGAAGGTTTTCGTTCAGGACATCCCTGTACTTGGCAGCATTCATCTTTCCCTCGATTGCAACCAGTCGTCCTGTCCCTGCAGCTGAAAAACACCCCCACAGCATGATGCTGCCACCACCACTTCACTGTTGGGACAGTATTAGACAGGTGATGTATTGGACAGGTGATGAGCAGTGCCTGGTTAGAATTAAGGCCAAAAAGTTATATCTGGGTCTCATCAGACCAAAGAACCTTTAGGTGTTTTTTAGCAAACTCCATACTGGCTTTCATGTGTCCTGCACTGAGGAGAGGCTTCCATCGGGCCACTCTGACATAAAGCCCCGACTGGTGGTGGGCTGCAGTGATGGTTGACTTTCTACAACTTTCTCCCATCTCCCGACTGCATCTCTGGAGCTCAGCCACAGTGATCTTTGGGTTCTTCTTTACCTCTCTCACCAAGGCTCTTCTCACTCTTCTCACTGTTTGGCTGGACGGCCAGCTCTAGGAAGGGTTCTGGTCATCCCAAACGTCTTCAATTTAAGGATTATGGAGGCCACTGTGCTAGGAACCTTAAGTGCAGCAGAATTTTTTTGTAACCTTGGCCAGATCTGTTCCTTGCCACAGTTCTGTCTCTGAGCTCTTCAGGCAGTTCCTTTGAGCACTGTGATTTGTAAGGTCTTATATAGACAGGTGTATGGCTTTCCTAATCAAGTCCAATCAGTATAATCAAACACAGCTGGACTCAAATGAAGGTGTAGAACCATCTCAAGGAGGACCAGAAGAAATGGACAGCACCTGAGTTAAATATATGGGTGTCACAGCAAAGTGCTGAATACTCTGAATACTTAGGACCATGTGTTTTTATTTTTTAATAAATCTGCAAAAATTCTGTTTTTCTGTCAATATGGGGTGCTGTGTGTACATTGATGAGAAAAAAAATGAACTTGAAAATGATTTTAGCATATGGCTGCAATATAACAAAAAGTGAAAAATGTAAGGGGGTCTGAATACTTTCATTACCATATATATATATATATATATATATATATATATATATATATATATATATATATATATATATATATATATATATATATATAGCCAGCTGTGTACACAATTACTCTCATGATTTCTGAACAGAACAGAATCCGATGCATTAAATAATTATCACGTTACACCTTCATACCTTGTTAACTTTGACAGCCCTTAAAAAGCGTGTTAAAACTGTTTAGGACCACCTAGCACCTCCTTACAGACCCAAATTTGAAAGCCATTTAACTAGAAAACTGGAAAATGACCAAAAAAGCTGAATGAAGGCTATCCCTATAGTGTTTGAATAAGCTTCTACATCACACTTGGCAGATAGATCGCATCTGCCCCTACCAGCATCTGGGCTCAGTAAAATGTACTTTTGCACATTAGCAAGGGCATTTAAACATTGCAATGGTTAGTGTGCCATTGTTTTCTAGTATAAGCTGACTCACGGCCCTCTGGCCTGTTATCTGATGATCGCTGAGTGAAACACAAACATTCAACACAGATCTCAGAGCTGTTCGTGTAGGAATCATGAAAAGCTTGGACAGATTTCGTCTGAGAGAATGAGTAAAGTAAAAACAGCAACCGTAAGTATAGCCCTCCAGCTTCAGACAAAGCCTTATCTTTCATTATGCCACAATACAGCTGTGAACTTTCGTCCAAGATGCAAGTAGCCTTAAGGGACGTGTTGTGCAAAACCTGGTGGTAGACCAACAAAGTTACTCATATTTCTATCTTGTTTCATGGGATATTAAAGGGAAAAGGGAATGACGCTGACAGATTTCAAAGCGACAGCCAAAGTTCTTGACACACCCGCACCATGATTTGTTGATCTAACCCACATATGTGAATTAATGCTCCTCTCCTCCACCCTGCGCATTTCAGTATGTAAGCCTCATCTGTTCAGGACATCCTCCCTCCGTGCTTTGGTGACATAATACTCATTTCAACCCACACCCATGAAGCTTTTTCTCTCTCGTTTCTCTCCGGTGCGAGTCAATGAATTCCATTTGCTCTATTTTTCGGCGGATTCACTCCAGAAGGATGGTGGCTCCTCCCTCTCCCCAGACACATGTGAAATTCCCAAGGTCGTTCTGCATCCAAAACTAATGATCTAACCTCCCTGATTACTGTCACGATTTCTTATGTGGCGTGGCATGAGGTGTCACTCCCACTAAACCGTTCTTCTCTCAAAGCAGACAGAGAGCCCGAGTGACTCACCAGGACTATCCTCTACATGGAACGCTAGCCGCCAGTAACGGAAACAACATATGTTTTGAGACATTTTGGCTTGTGAGAAAATGTAATCAGTACAAAACGCATTTGAGATAGAACTTATGTGGTGCAGATTTTAGATGTAAGCCAAGTCTAGCAAACAAATAAAATTCACAATTCAATATGCACATATTTTTGAGTAACCCTTGTGAAAAAGAAGTACCCTATACTATATAATTTAAATACACTTCTTTTTCACAAAGGACAATTCCATACCGGAGCTTTTTGTGCAAACCTGAGGTCAGTTTGGTTGGCGTGAAAACAATTTTCCAACAGTTAATATGATCAGAGTCCGTCCCATATCGCAGACATTACAACAAAAAAACACGTGAAAGCAGGAATGCTTCAGAATCTAACTGTAGTTTGTTAAAACAGCCTCATCATTAATGTTTAGCATTAAACTACTATTAAACACGTTTAGCTTTAAAATACAGGTTGTGACACTGGTATACGATCCATTCTTCTACTTCAATAAACTAAATGAAGCCAGACCAAAAGTTCTCTGACTCAAACATGTTGATTTAAACCATACACGCTAATCTCAGCCTCAATCATGACTCACTTTGGCATCATTGACTGCTTCGGCACAAGGAAATGTTTAAGTCAGAATATTGAATTTTCTTATAGTAAATAGATGTTGTTTTAATAAGATTGAGTCATATGGCCTGTGGCTCTTCCTGTCATGCTATATTATAAACAGACGCATACAATTTCTGGCAACATTCATTGTGAGGCATAATTGGCCTTCATAAGGAGGGAACCTATCTATTTACAGTGAGATCAAAAAGTCTGAGATCACATTAAAATCTGGGAAGCAAAATCTAATTCAAATCTTTAAAAAAATGAAAGTTTTAGGATTTTTTAAATGACCACAGCTTACATTTCGTTTCATGACAAGGCATTTAGGCAGTGGGTTCTGCATTTGCCCAAAATCATAATCGAGTGTACAGAGTGTCTACATCACATGTTAGGTAACACATTTATGAAAATGTGATACAGGCAAGTCCTATGAAGTTCTTATGATGTTTCATTAACCCAGGGATTCTCAAACTATTTTGACAACTGAATTTAAGGTAATAGATTTACGTATGGTAATGTTTCAATAATTTAGCACAAACATTTACATATACATAGTTATCTGATGCCGGTTCATGGCCACACGACATGCAGTTAAAGAAATCAAATATTTCATTTATTACGTTTTTTGCGTACACGACATTGCACATTTTTCTGGGTACCAAACATTTTGGAAGCGAGCACTTTTTCTCAGGGGAACGTAAACAGTTTCTTGTGGGAACGCAAAATTTTGCAAGCAAACGCACATTTTCTCAGGAAAATGCAAACATTTTGTGTGCAAACATAACGTTTTGCGAACAAACAAAGTTTGTGGGGGGGAAATGCAAACATTTTGCGAGTGTTAAGTTTCTCAGGGGGACGCAAAAACATTTTACAAGCGAATGCTACGTTTCTCGGGAGAGTGCAAACATTTTGCAAACAAACATAATGTGTGCAAATCTTAACGTTTTTCATAGGAATGCTAACATTTTGCAAGTGAACAAAAAATGTGTGGGGGGAATGCAAACATTTTGCGAACAAACGCAAAGTTTCTCTGGGGGACGCAAACATTTTGCGGGTGAACACGGTCGGTTGGGGGGACGCAAACATTTTACAATGTGTGCCAATGCTAAGTTTCTCTGGGGAGCACAAACATTTTGTGTGCGAACGCAAAGTTTCTCAGGGTAATGCAAACATTTTGTGATCAAACTCAAAGTTTCTCAGGGTAATGCAAACATTTTGTGATCAAACTCAAAGTTTCTCAGGGTAAAACAAACATTTTGTGATCAAACTCAAAGTTTCTCAGGGTAATGCAAACATTTTGTGATCAAACGCAAAGTTTCTCAGGGTAAAACAAACATTTTGTGATCAAACTCAAAGTTTCTCAGGGTAATGCAAACATTTTGTGATCAAACTCAAAGTTTCTCAGGGTAATGCAAACATTTTGTGATCAAACTCAAAGTTTCTCAGGGTAATGCAAACATTTTGTGATCAAACTCAAAGTTTCTCAGGTAATGCAAACATTTTGTGATCAAACGCAAAGTTTCTCAGGGTAATGCAAACATATTGTGATCAAACGCAAAGTTTCTCAGGGTAATGCAAACGCGTTTTGTGATCAAACGCAAAGTTTCTCAGGGTAATGCAAACATTTTGTGATCAAACTCAAAGTTTCTCAGGGTAAAACAAACATTTTGTGATCAAACTCAAAGTTTCTCAGGGTAATGCAAACATTTTGTGATCAAACGCAAAGTTTCTCAGGGTAATGCAAACATTTTGTGATCAAACGCAAAGTTTCTCAGGGTAATGCAAACATTTTGTGATCAAACGCAAAGTTTCTCAGGGTAAAACAAACATTTTGTGATCAAACTCAAAGTTTCTCAGGGTAATGCAAACATTTTGCGAAAAAACACAAATTTTCTCAGGGAACACAAAACTTTTGCAAGAGATTGACATAATTTTTCCTCCCATCTTATATTTGTATTTCAATCACCATGCCCCTTTAGGGGTTCCATGTACACACTATTAACACTTGCTCATTGAGATGCACCCTGTGCCAAAATTGCAGTGTTCAAAATTGTGGACAAAGCTGACCTTCCTCACTAATATAGGTATAAAAAAAACATTTTTCATTTGACCTCTAATAATTTATATTTCTGTAGTCTGCCCAATAATCCATAATAAAATGTTAGTGGTAATTAAAAAACTATGAGTATAAAAACCTAAGTACAGGGTGCACTCGTAACGGTCCACTGCCAGCAATATGTCAGACTGTACAATGAACGGACAGCCAGTAAGTCAAGTCTGCATATTTATGACCCTCCCTGCGACCTGCATCAAACAGGGAGATCAGGGTAAACGTATTGCCCTGCCGACACTAGGCCATTACTCTGACCCATAATCCATCCATCTCACAGAACAGCAGAACACCTGAGCCAAACCACAGCAATGCCGTCCAACACGCAAAACCTAAGCAGAGTGCAGAAAAAAAAAACAGGGCTGGCACTGGGAACGCCTCCCTCACTGTATTTACAAACACAGCTGCTGCCATGGGACTCCTGATGAGGGCGTGACAGAGAAGGGGACGCTTATAGTCATGCTGGCTGCACCAATACATGTTTAAAAGTCCAGCGTTGAGAGGCTCAAGCATTTACAAAGCATTACAAGACACGCAAGTCTTGCAATGTTTTTATTGAAAAAGTTTGAATAAAAGTTGAAATCCTGTTTGTACTTGACTTCAAAGCGACTATGACGGGATATATTTGCTATGCAGTCCAGATGCAGGAGTAAACAGACGCATGCCAACATTCTGGGCATACCGTGGGGCCACTGGGAGGGGCCTGTGGGGTTCCACACACACTAGTACACACTATAAACACTCGCACATTGAGTATATTCAATGCCACTAAATTGCAATGTTCAAAATGATCTTGCTGTAAGTGTGCAAAACTTAAAAGCTTTCTATGACGTACAACTGCATAATGAATTAATGATAAACCAATATTGTGCATGCATGGTGGTTGTTAAAGAGTTAACTTTCCTACAAGTCTACCAACATATTTTAAGTTTAAATTCTTTCTGGAAAAAGAAAAAGAAAGTTTTTAAGTTCCTGAATAAAGGCTTTATTGCATATCTCAGCTCTTTTTCTATCTAACCATCTAAAGTGAGAAGTTTGGGAGGGAAAAGAAAGAGAAAAGTGTGACGTAGTGACGCTCCAGGGCGGTGTTCTCACGTTTCCAAAAAGAAAGAAAAAAGAAAGAAGGAAAAAAGCAAACACTGCTGTGGTACTACATCTGGAATACAGAGACTCGTGCTTTGAGAATCTATAGTGGGATCCCATAGTAAACGCAACCCAGTGTTTTCTTCCTGCTCTCTTTCGCTTTTAAAGGATTTTTAATCTCTCCCTCACCCGTAAGTTGGAGAACTATGGAAGTTTTCATTTTCTTTGGTTCGTTAATGGAATATTAGCCTAAGTACGTCATTTCAGGAGATTCAAACACGTTTGTGTTTATTATTATTTTCCATACGGAGATCTCTTTGCTCATCATTTGTTGCCTCTTTTCTTTTCTTTTTTTCACGGGTAGTTTTGCCGTTTCATTCATAGTTTATTATTATGATTATTAGCACGATCTTATGTTTTTAAGAAGTTTGTTTTTGTTACTTATATTAACAGTATTAATGGTATTTGCATTGCTTGGCTTAATTGGCTTATCTTGATATGAGCACATCTTAAGTTTTCATTGAAGTCGCAGTTGCTGGCGGAGTTTTGCAATAACGGGTCTGGATGAAAACAACGTTGCTTAGGAATGTTTTGCCTCCTTTTCTTATGGTCTGTTTCAGAAATCTGCCTCAATTCGTACTCTATAATAATTTTACTTGTTACATTTTTGTTAGCGTCTTATAATCTTTACTTTCGGGGGGTGGGGGGGGACTTGAGTAGCATTGATAAACAGTTTAGTTCGTGACGAAAAAAAAAGGCGGCACCTCGAGAGAAAAAAAACTATGACGACTGGATTGTATGATTTGTATGTGTGTTTTTTAAATGATAAATGTAGACATTTAGATTTAGAAGCTTTTCAGACACTGCTGTGTGATTCGTGTAATTATCAACGTAATGTTTCCACAATACAGATGTTCTCAATTAAAATGTAGAAGAAGAACGAGAGAAAATAGACAGACCTGAAGGAGTGTTCGGCTTGAGATCCGTTTGACAGCAGCGTCATCTGGCGGCCAGATATGGAACTGCACGAGTAAACGCAGTCCCATTATGAAGCCACCGGGTGTGTATTTTTGTTTAACTTTCTCTTTCTGTCCTCTTAGACGAGCCCCAAAATGCTGGCCATTCTGCTTGCAACGTTAGTCTTGCATCTGACGGACCTTATCATTCTCTTCATTTCCACCTGTGCTAATGTGAGTATAATTTGTGTGGCCTGACTTGTTTTTGCATGATGTTACTAGGTCATATTTTTGAGGTGGAATTGGTTCATGTGTAGATATAATCATATGGGTGTTTGAAAAAAAAAAAACAGGCCTGGAGAAGTTATGGAGACGTAAGTTTTGACCTCTGGTATGACTGCAGACAAATTAATGGAGGCTATCATTGCAGTGGGACTCATGATGCAGGTGAGTGAATGTAAGGTAAAAATCATTGTCTTTTAAATTTGAAATTGAAAGAAGAAGAAAGAAAAAAATATCTGCACATTTAGGCAAAAAGTTACCAAAATTGTATTCCACCGAGGTCACCAAAAAAGAAAAAAGCGCAAAGGGCCAACCCAGACAGCACATTCTCGAGTTCAACCCTTCATCACGGTCACATTGTATGCACTTTGTACTTTAAAAAAGTTTGTTGGCCTAGATGGAATAAATTATGTGAGCTTTTACCTACATATGCTTGTGTGGGCTGATCCTTTTGTCTTCTTTCATTGCATCCGGTTTTACGCACCTGGATGGTTTGTTTACTTTTTTTGTATGGACTTGTGTTTTTGCGGCACACTGTTCATCACATTATTAACTTATTTAAAGGGATAATTCTCCCAAAAACAAAAACATAATTGACTCTTCCCCAAGTTGTTCCAAACCTGCATGATTTTCTTCTGCTGAACACAAAAGAAGATATTTTGAAATATTCTCAGTAACCAAAGAGTTGGACCCCATTGACATCCATAGTATTGGAAGTCAATGGGATCCATCAACTGTGTGGTTACCGACATTCTTCAAAATATCTATTGTGTTCAGCAGAAGAAAGGAACTCGTACACGTTTGGAGCATCTTTAATTTTCATTTTTGTCTGTCAGATTGGCTTCAAGCGGTGCAGGCGCTCATGGTCCTCGCCACCATTTTCTCCCTGATCTCCTTCATCATCTTCCTCTGCCAGCTCTTCACTCTCTTGAAAGGAGGTCGCTTCTTTTTCACGGCCGTCTTCCAGATCCTCGCCAGTGAGTATTTCCTTGCCCGGTCTATTAGATCCCATTTCACCCGTCCCTGCCGAAGAACCCCGTCTACATGTTTACATTCTCTCTCTCGCTCTCCCTGAAGGTCTGTTCGTGATGAGCGGAGCCATCATCTACACGGTGATGAGTCCAGAGTGGAAAAATGACAGTGAGACTTACGGATACGCCTTCGTCCTGGCCTGGCTGGCCTTCCCTCTCACGCTCATCAGTGGCTTCATTTACATTGTCCTGAGGAAGAAAGAATGAGAGTTCTGCTCTCAGGGATTGTTCTAGAACTGAGAACAGTACTCAGCTGACAGACTCTAACCAAACGGCCGTCTCCTCCAGGCCGAATATTTAGACCTAATGTGATCAACAAAAACTGACAGTTCACGAAGAATCAATGCCGCGAAGACACAATGGTTGTCTTTGGCTGGCGAGCCTATTTATATCATTTTTACATGGCTTTTTTTTGTAAATAGTAATGCTTTGACGTGTCAATGAAGGCCCTGACTTTTTAACGTTTTACTCAAGGAGGAAAGATATAGGAAAAGTATAAATCTTTTTGTTTGTTTGTTTTATATTGTGTGTTATAACCCCTTTCAAATATCTTGTTTTTAAATGCCATAATAAAGTGTATTCTCAAAAGGGAATTTGTTGATGTCGACTTGAAGTTTTTCCTCGTATATCCGAATTCCAGAAGTGTGTTTTTTTTTTTTAAATGTTTGAAAGTATTTACCATTTCTAGATATACATATAGGCTCACAAAAACGTTTGGTAGCACTTTCTTTACAGCCTTGTTTACCATGTACATACTTATTACAGTAATTACAACTGGGTAATAACTAGGTCCTAACCCTGAACCTACACCTAAACCTAACCTTAGTTAGCTTATGTAACCTAGTATTTCCTTAGGTAAGTACATTGTGGAGACACATACTGTAAAATAAAGTGCAACCAGACTTTTTATAATGCATATTTTACCTGAGATTATATTACTTATATGTGATTATTTGTGAGACGTCTTCTGTTTGTATTAATTTTGTTTTAAGAAAAAATAAAAATCTAATTTTTTTTCCTTGTCTCAATTTGTAATACTTCATAGGAAGACGAGGCTTGTTAAGACATGGTGTCACTGTCATGTGACCTTGTCAGTTGCATCGCTTCACCTCCATTCACAAATCTTCTCCCTCATGGGTTAGGGAAGTGTCTTTTGTATGCACACATCTCACCGGAATAAGTAGGTCATCCGGGTACTTTTTGCCTGCTCTTTGAGTACTTTGAAGTTGGATATACTTCTTTTGTCACATACTGTTTTTCGCCTACTAGGGAAGTATGTGATTTTGGATGCAGTCCAAGGTGGGCACAGTTGTGCCATTACGGGCTTCTGTGCCATTTTTTTCTGAGAGTGTAACTTGAGATAATCTGGTCAGGTAATGATGAAAATGTTAACCCGTAGTATAACAAAAACAAGTTCTTTAATTTCTAGCCCTTATTCAGAATTATTCAAACGTCAGCATCATGTTTTTTGGAAGCAGCCTGCTGGATTATCTGAAGAAGTCTGTCTACGCTTTTGATCTATTTGGATCATCTCAGATCTCTTATGATTGGCTGCATTGGGAACATAATGCAATTTTTAAGTCACTGATGAGATGACAATTAGCAGTGATGTGTTGCGTTATGCATTAAGACACTTTTTGAAGTGGTGGTTATCCTTTGGTCCAGATAAAAGTGCAATGAAGTCTGAAAGGCCAAGCAAACGCCTCCCAAAAGGAAGCACAGATTCTGAGGGCCGGCTTTTATGTCAGTGAAGGAGAAAAACAGATGTGACACAGTGATGGCTTTTCATGCAGTATCTGTGAGTCGTCTCAGAGTAAAGTCAGTGTTTAAAAGTTTAGATCAGAATGTAGTTATTGACAGGGCTAGCCATAATACAACTGTTATGACATTCTTTTTAAATGCATTCTCAGAAAAAAACATACAAAAGCTGTCACTGGCTCAGTAATATGTATGCTTTAGGTACTAAAACAGTGTGTACCTTTAAGTTAGGCCTACTAATATGCACTGTTTCGGGGGAAATAAGTTACAAATATGTACCTTTTGAAAGTGTACCTCACCGGTGACAGGCTATGTTCGAGTGTGTGAAAGTTTCAGTCTGAAATGAAAAACTGAATTACACTGGTAAATCTCAGAAACAACAGTAAAACGTTCCCAATGTTCTCATAAAATCTTCATTTACAATCATGATGTGTGTTTGTGGGCTTTTTGGCTAAAGCCCTGAATGTTCTTTCAATAGCCTTGGATTGTATTTTCTTCTTCTTTTTTTTAAGGCCCTGGGCCTTTTTTCTTTTGTTGTAATGCAATGTTAATGGCAATGGCAACTATTTTAAGAAGCAGTCACTGCCTTTTAATCAGGGCCACAGCTAACCATGTGGGAGAATGCAGAACTGTATTGTTGAACTAAAATATTGTTGGGCGATGATTTTGAAGATAATGAAGATTCTGCCATTAATTCCTCACCCTCATGTCGTTCCAAACCCATAAGATCTTCGTTCATCGTCGAAACACAAATTAAGATATTTTTGATGAAATCTGACAGCTCTCCATAGACAGCAACTTAATGAACACTTTCAAGGCCCAGAAAGGTAGGAAAGACGTCGTTAATTCTACAAAGGCTCACCATTGGACAGCTCCTGCATCAGCGCTGTGGTGCTCATGTGAACAGCACTGGCCAATGGTGAGCCGGCTTTCTGCCGTACAACTCGAAAGCACTGCACTGTATTTACTGGAGACAGACGTGCAGACATTTTTTATTTTATCGTTGCTTTAATTAAGGTTGAACCACTGGAGTCACATGGACTATTTTAACAATGTTTTACTACCTTTCTGGGCCTTGAAAGTGTTCATTAAATAGCTGTCTATGAGGGGTCAGAGAGCTCTCGGATTTCATCAAAAATATCTTCATTTGTGCTCCGAAGATGAACAAAGGTCTAACTCTTTCAAAAGGGAATTAGGTTATTTTAAATGTTGACATTTCCTTATGATAGGACTTACCGAGTGTTGTGAATCTGTTTGAAGAGACCGAATGAATGAAGACTGTTTTGCCTATCAAAATAACCATTGAATGAGACACACCAGTCTCCATGTTTTAGCTATTTTTAATATGACCACTAGATGGCGCCAGACACTTGTTTGAAAGTTCGATTGTTGTCAGTGTGTCTCAGTTGCTGTCAAAAGATCACAAATTAAAGAGAGAAATGTACTCATTCTCAGAAAAAAAGGTACAAAATCTGTTCACTGGGGCGGTATGGTACACACTTGCAGGCCTATCTAATGTGTTTATAACTTTAAAGGTACATATTGGTACCAAAAGTGTACATATTAGTATAAATGAAAAAGTGAAGCTCTTGTACTATATATATATATATATATATATATATATATATATATATATATATATATATATATATATATATATATATATATATATATATATATATATATATATATATATATATATATATATTTATTTATTTATTTATTTATTTATTTTTTTTTTTTTTTGTAGAACTGAGCTAATCTGGTCAGGTACTGATAACAAACACAAGTTCTTTTAAACAGTTTGACAGTTTCTAGTTCTTATTTAGAATTATTCAAAATCAACATTTTGGAACCAGCCTGTTGGATTATTTGAAGAAGTCTGCCTATGTGTTTTGTCAATTTGGGTCATCACAAATCCCTAATGATTGGCTGCACTGGGCAAAAAGCAATTTTCAGTCAAAGTTTTGTTTCTATAGCACTTTTTCTAAAACTCGGGGTCACTTAAAAAAATTTAAAAGACAAGAAAAGAAAGAAAGCAAAATAAGTTCTAAATAAACAACTATGAATTACTCAACATGTGCACTCACACAAAACCAGCTATAATCTCCCACAAGTTTGTGTAACATTCACATCGACCTTCCACGACTGAAACACCTTACAGACACAGATGTGAGTCAATCATTTCTAAAAGCATCATTTGTTTCACTTGACTATCCATCCAGTCTGTGCCTTAACACAAAACATGCCCCATCAAAAGTGTTCAACTACGGCAGAGCATACTGATAACATATTGGTAATGTCAAGGCAAACTCTGGGGGCCCATACTGGTCTCACAGCTCCATTTCAAACGTAGTTAACCTTAGAGGTTATTTATCACCCAGTGGGTCATGAGGCATGAACAGTATTTACAACAGGACATGGAGACTTTCATCTGGGAATCAGTGGGGTGTATTTGAGCGGTTAACAATGAAGAGGACATTGATGAGCATATACACTTACTATTTCATTACGGTAATTTCGACACAGCATAAGCTCGTTGTTTTTATTCAGGAGGAACTGTAAAAGGCGGCTGCTGTTTGTTTGCGGCACTCTGTGACTCTCTGTCCAACTCTGCATAGCCGAAACACACTGATGACGTGATGTCTGTGCGAGCAGGTGCACGGAGGTATGAAAATACATATTTGATTGGCACGTAGGACATCCTATCATTGCAATCGGACCGAATGCAATGATTGGACAAACATTTTTTAGGGCCATGCACGGTGCCAGAATTTTTTCAAATATTCATTTATAATCAATATTCATGACGTCAGAGTTACTTCATAAAGAAATTGTCTGGTTTTTAAAAAAAATTAAAGCAGCTGGTACACACCACATGCATCAGTGTAGTTTAAAATTATACAGAGGTGGAAGTAACGAATTACAACTACTCAAGGTACTGTAATTAAGTAGTTTTTTGGGGAATTTGTACTTTTTGGAGTACATTTTTAACTCAAATACAAATTAAGCTAAATAATCTACTTCGTTACTTTTAAAATCACAATCCGTTACCGAGTACACTTACAATTTGAATCAATATTCAAACCTTTGACCACCGGCATTTCGGTAGCCAATAAGAGATCCGATCGTAAACGGACCAATAAAAGGCCTGATATTTGAAGTGAAAAAGCCTGCAGCGCAACAGCAGCTTCTGGCCGGGGGGGCGCTGATCATAACCGTACAGTGATTTATGGACTGAAAGTTTGGAGAAACAAACTGCATGGTAGTGTTGTCAAAAATAATATCTATATTTTGATACATATCGATACTGAAATTTCTGACTCGGTTCCAATACTCGTAAAAACACACAACAAATTTGACATTTTAAAAAGAAAGCGTCTGATCGGATCATATAAATGTGGATACGTTTTCATCACCTGCGATTTATACCACTTTATACAATATAGCATAGCCTATTGCTTTAAAGCCATAAATATAATAACTATCTATAGGCCTACTGTAATTAAGACATGTATTCAAGAAATGTGGGGGGGCTAAACTGGGGCTATTGAAAATTCTGACGGGGCTATAGCCACCCGTATTTAACCTGCCAATAGCGCGCCTGGTGGATAAGCCAGTCTGTGATTGGTTCCTGCAAAAGTGTAACAGAAGCAGTAGAAATGAATGTACGGATTTCCAGACTGAGATGCAGGACGAAATCAAATTGCCAGCTGATCAGGAATGTCGTAGCTAGCACTCCGTAAAGAAGTTTGTCCGTTTAGGGCTACTGTAGAAACATTAAAATGGTGACTTCACTTAAATGAATGTCATTCTAAGGTAATAAAAACATAACGTTTCATTATGTAAGGTCATTTTATCCACTGAAAACATAGTTATGTATATTATATTGCATTTCTGTCAATAGATCCTCATAAATACTACACATTGCGCCTTTAAGACGTCCGGTGAGTACAAATCACTTTGGTCAGAGCAATATTGCAATAAAACTTTTATAAAATTCATCCAGGTATTTTAACTCGACATCTATCAAAATGATGAATGCAAATTGGGTGTTTTTGCTGTTTTTAGTCAATGTGTTGTAAATGGTATCATTCTGAATGCTATTAAATTAAAAACATTAATTTGAACAAATTTACTTTTAAAACTCACCCCCAACTCGGAAACTCTATAAAGGAAACCTGAGTTTCCCCACTGGTAATTACATCTTTTGTTATGATGTTTATGTGTGTAATCTTTCTAACATGACTTTAATGCAGCATAACTTGATTTAGTATTTGCAGTGTGACAAAGTGGATTACATTTTTATAATTTAATTGCATTTGCAAAACAATCGCATATTATTTCCTTAAGATGCAGTCACATTAGTGACATTTCAGCTAAATGTCATGGTCAAGTCCATTTTCTATGGATTCACACAGAAGTTAGAATCTGTGAATCCCTGTCACTGTGTGGATTCATATTAAAATGACTAGATTTTGCCCACAAAAACCAGCTATATTCCTGTGGCCCTGCCTTTAATACGTGATTTCATTATATCCCATATCCAACTCTGAAACCAAATGCCTTTTTTTACTACGATCATTCCTCTCTTATTGGTTCAAAGGCGTTCCGATATGTTAACATCTTAAAGTCACATGCACGCTTCATCATGTGCTTAGCAAACATCTTGACATGGAGTTGAAGTAGAACGGGACCTCTGAAGAACCCTCCTCTTTGATCCCACATCAGCTGAAGGAAACCTGAAAAGAGCATCTCCGGTCAGCCGGGAACCCTCCCCTTACGCCCCTCTTTCAATCTATGGCCTTTTCATCCCAGGCGTCCGTCTCCTGGAACAAAAGCAGTCCATTTAGATCTTAGTAAATGATATAGAAAACGGGGAAACCGCGTATATTCAGTCCTGATTTCATCATGCCCATAAATCTCAGACAAATCAAAGCCCAGCCCCTCCTGCACTCTTTGTCTTGCTAATACACATTAGGGTGCGGCTGGCTGGTCGCTTTGACAGACAGTCGAGCGGCTTCAGACGCCTTTGAACTCTGACCCCGCCACTTAAACCACCACTGGAGTGAGTGGAGGAAACTCTGAACACCCAGGAATCTCTCGGCTCCACTTCCAGCCTCCAGGGAACTGAGACGCGGATATCTGAATGCTGATGGGGAGGAAGATAAGGCACAGAAAACAGGAGTTTGTCTCCTCTTAAGGGTCCTACATGCATTGGCACCAACAGAGGGATAATAACCCTGCTGCCGGCAAGCATCGGAATGCATTTCATGGAGAGCGTGGAGAAGAGGCTTTTTCAGAGGCGCTAAATAACCCATCTTGCAGGCCCTCACTTTCTTTTCTTCTGGATGACCTCTTCGCCTTCCGATTCAGTCCGTGAGTTAGGCAGAGCTGAAAGGAGACAAAGCATTCCTCCACAGTCAGCTAAATTGAGTGATCTGGGGAATGTTTCTTGCCACCGTATTCTTGTGCTCTGTGACTTTCAAAAGCTCTGAGGAGCTTTCTGTTCTGCGGACAACACCGCAGGCTTGTCCTTGCCAGTAATGGGAACAAATAGGCTAATTAACTGGGGTTTTTGAGCCCCAAAGTTCTAATTCGTTAAAATAAAGACTTTGCCAGCTCAACATATAGGGAGGACTTTTTGCAAGTTTGATAAAGTACATCGATTACTTGAGCACCAAACCACAGAACTATTTTGAGATATAATGAGTCTGCCATCAACACGTTACATGACTGAGTTGGTGTTTTTTCTCAACACCTGTCTTTACACCTCACACTTTCTCACTTTGTCTCATGTGGACTTTCTGAGCTCCTGCTGATTTTGTAAAAAAAAAAAAACAGCAATCTTTGAATGTGTTTAGACCAAAAAAATTTGAGCAAAAGCGTGTTATTTTTAGATTATAAAAATTAAATAAATTAAAATACAATGTGAAAACGATTATCTAATAGTAAGAATGATTTCAAATGAGTGCTGATTTAACAATTTTCATAATATGTATGGTATATGTTTTATTATATTTACTTATCTCAGTGTGAATACTGTACACACACACACACACACACACACACACACACACACACACACACACACACACACACACACACACACACACACACACACACACACACACACACACACACACACACACACACACACACACACACACACACACACACACACACACACACATACATATATACAGTATATATGTGTGTATACAGTCAAACCAAAAATTATTCAGACACAGATATATATTTTTACTGGGTGCAGGACACTATTGTTCATTTATGTAAGTGAGGTTAGCAAAATAAAGTAAACTGTAATGTATATTTTCCCAAAAAATTCTTCATACGGTGAACTACCAGTCAAAATTGGGTCAAAATTACTCAGACACTTTGACCTGAGCATGTTTTGCTGAAGTGTTTTTTCTTTAATTGCTAATGTGACCTTTGACACCACAGACTGAACAAAATGAAGCATTGCTTGGTCATTGGTTGATCTACATTGATATTATCTAATTGTGTACTTAAACTCAACAGCTGATTGGTTGATTTGTAATCCATTACACACCTTTCTATCAAAGTTATCTGACATTATCAAGATGAATCTGTTCTGACACAGTTTAACTCTGAGTTCTTGTCATATTTTATCACCATTTTGTAAACGTAAATGTTGAAGGTGTCTGAATCAATTTAGGTTTGACTGTATATATCATCCAAATAGGCTATGCTTTCCAACTATATAGTAGGGTTACACTTTTATTTTGATGGTTCCCTTTTAGGTATTCTGTTGTCTATACATTAAGTTGCACCTATATGTCAGCTAACTCTCATTAGAGCATTAGTTGAGTATTCGACTTTTAGGGCAAGGATTAGGGTTAGTATAATAAGGGGTTAAGGGTTTGTAGAATAAGCTGACATGTTTGCAAAGTTATTTATAGTCAACAGAATGTCTAAAGGGGGCCATTAAAATAAAGTGCAGTATGTCCATGTTCTCTGTAGATGAACTATTACTTCCAGCGAGATTCTGAAGTGCGCTTCAAACACTTTACTATCCCACGAGGCCACGGGAGAGGATTTATCAATGAAAGTAAGTGACCAGCAATTGACACTGGTAGGTCACATGGCAACCTGAAGAATGTAGTAGGCCTACATCTGGATTGCATACTACACACATTCATACTAGAGAACATACTAACAGTCACAAAGTAATGTCTTACTCAGCAGAAGTAGCTACTAAGACTGTATGCGATTTGGGATGCAGCCACGGTCCACCACATCTAAATGATCTCAGACTGGGTTGTTTGGTTATGTGTAAGATCATGCATGCAAACCAGCTCTTTGTTTTTTTCTTTTTTCTCTTGGACCACTACAGGAGCAGAATCAAGAGAAATGCACAGCTCCTACATCCCCAACCAGCTGTCAGTTGAGTTGAGTCTGTAATCCTCCTTTGGTTTCGGGACTCGATTCTGTGCCCTAAGATTGTAATTATGGATCGCTATGGCTCTCTTATTTTCTCTCCACATGCTCTAACTGAAAGTGGCAGCCTGGATTTCAACTCCTGGGGGTAGAAGACATACATTAATTAGAGGTGTTACCACATCTTAGCGGCATTAAACATGCACTCATTTAGAAAACCACAAAACTGTATCATCAACAGGCATGTGCAACATCTTCTTTTTCTTTTATTCACATGGATACAGTGAAATTCCAGTATTATAAGCAGTGAATGATCTGCATTAATATAAATATAGTCCCTTAAAGCTTATTTTCATAATAAATTGTTGGAAATATGTTGCTGCTACTCTGTGAAAGCTCCTGTAATGACTACGAGCCATCAGCAGGCACGGCACTCATGCTTACTATAACGCGGCTCTCGTCTTTTCTATAAGGTATATGATAAGAAATAATACAATCCTAATAATAAAACCTCCTGAAGTGAATATTGTGTACCGGTTGTCATGACAACATTGTGAGGGGCTGCTGAGTCAGTGCTGATGTCATTACAGGAGCGCGTGCAAACAGAGTAACGGAGCTCAGTGTTTTGACTGAATAATAGTTTATTTCTCGCAAAACCTTATAGTATGCCTCCTGGACACTTTCCATATATGGCGCGCGTCTGACTGTATCATTTCGTCATACTTTTGTATAATTTTTGTAATGTTTTAGCCTGGTCCCTATCCACTGCCATTATAAGAAGGAGCGCATGCAGGACTATTTTTACAATTTCTGCTTTTGAGGTCCGAAAGGGATAGAAGAACATAGGGCATTGAATCAACAGCAGGGCGAGTAAAAGATGGCTTTCATTTCATTTCAGGGTGAACTATCGCTTTAATCAGTTTTAGTCACCTGTTTCTGTCACGTGATTGTTTTCCGCTCATCAGCAACATTTATGATTTGCGATGCAAATTAATGACAGTAAATACACAAACACAAGGACAGAGAGTGTTATACCAAGTCCCAGACAACATTTTTGAATATCTGAAGATCAGCATTCATTGGATATTGAATGTAATAGAGCTGAATTGCTAGAAGCTTTTAAGTCTGATCATTCCACACACACAAGCGAGCTTGACAGAAGATCATTAATCTAGTGATTCAAAAAAGTTTGTTTATTCAGATGACAGGAATATTGGTAATAATATCAGTTAAAAGTAAATTCCAACAAACTCCATTTGAGATAAAAAGTAGCTATACACTTCACACGCAGAGGTAAACAGGCATCTTCTTTAATTTGCTCACGTTGTAGTCCTGTAGTTGACACCGCCACCTAGTGGTTTGAGTGGGGATTTTCATAACGACACGGAGACACCAACGCTGAACTGGTAAATTCAGCCTTTAAACTTTCTCTAAAGGTAAATCTTCATATACTAGTAGTAAAATATCCAGCTCTAGCCACATTTCTCACTATGCTGCTATGAAGATGCCAAGGTAAGTTTTTTGTTGTTGTTGTAATGTTACTGTGCAGTTGGTTTGTTTTGGGTGGTAGGGGCGTTGCTAGGTTGTTAGAATTGTTGCCTACTGTGTGTCCCTCCTTTAAAGCTACACTGTGTAACTTTTTTAGTTCATTCTTAGCTAAAAACAGTTAGTTATTTAAAAAATAGATGTGCTCATTAATGAATATTTACTTCTTTCAAGTAATAAAGTATTTTCGTAAGTGTATAATATGCCATTGAAAATACATACGGGTGAGGGGTTCAATGCCGGTCGCCATGTTGCCCCTCCATCTTGAAAGTACAGTAGCCAAAGAGGGACATACCCGTAAATTCAAGCTTCGCCTTTCACGTTTTAACACTCGATGGCACTGTGTCGAATGTGAAGAGTGTGAACGTTGCCTTACGCTAGTGATGTCGTACAATATACAGAATAACGATATCACTGATAAAAATTACTTATAATAGTTTTCTAAAGTAACTGAAGGAACACTCATGGACAAGGTCGAACTGGAAGCCATATTAATCTTGGACTAAATCGGCCACCGTAGGAGTTAAAACGAAATCGGAATTGAGAGGAACAGAAACTAATATTCACTGGATGGTCATATACCTTTTCACCGCTAGATGGGGGAAAATATCACACAGTGTAGCTTTAATGTAAGTGTATGGGATTTGTTCACCCGTTTTATTTGTGTTATTGGGTGAATAAGGTGTCACCTCAAATCCCAACAAAAGCCACATTATTTGAGGTATCATTCATGTCAGTATCACAAACAGTGCAAGTTACACATCAAAGTTTATAACTTGGGGTTAGAGGGTTTGTTTAAATGTCTAACCTTAAGTATGAGCAATAGTAATTGTTGTGTTTGGGGCCGTCTCTGCAGGACTACAATGCCTTTGCAGTGGATTGCTATATGGGTCTTTGTGAACTCTCTGAGTTAGTTTAACCCCATTGACCTCCTTACCTACAGCTCTGAGTGTGATAGTGTTAAAGTGCTCCAGGTTTGTGTTCAAGAAGAGTTGCTTAAATGGGTTTGTTTGCTTGGCTTCTCTGGACCTTCTTCCTCCATGAGTAATGATGGGGGCCCAGTGGACCTCGTCCAGGAATTAGATAAACGAGAGCCCGAATTACTCCTTGAGTAAACATTTTAGCCCTCAAATGACTGATGGAGACTTTGGTGGGAATGGCACAGACAGATTAATCTCCTGACCAAAGACTGACACAGTTGGAGACACTGAAGAAGATCCCAAATCAATTGTAGGTTCACCGTCGCCAGGATTGTTAGTGTCACCTCTGCTTAATGACAGACTGCATGTATTTGGATTGGTTAACTATGTATTCAACAACTGAATAGTCAGTTTATAAGGTCGACTAGCCATTTTGCGTATTATTATATTATCCCTCTAAATACATTATAAATAATAATTCCGTTCAGAGAGATATCTTTAGCCATGGTGTCACGTCTTGCTCTCTCTGTCTCCTGGCCATATATCCCTGTAGATGAGGTTGTTACACAAGGTGAGGCTCAACCAGCATCTGCTCAGATCTGCACATTCCTCCCACAGATACCTGCATCTTGCCAGCTTGCAGGTTAATGTGTTGCTGTCAGTTTCTAATTGTTAAAAGGGGGGAGGATTGTGGTTGTGGTTTGCGATTACACATTTTTTTAATGCTGAATGAGGGACACATTTGGTGAGAACATGCCATAGTGATTGCATTAAATTTGGAACTTAAAGGGCTAGTTCACCAAAATGAACTGCATTGTTTTATAATGTGTCCTGGGGTGCACTCATAATGATTTTGGATTTATAATGACCTGCAATGATTTTTACATCAAATATTGTCATAATGTTGTTGCTTGAGCATAAACAAATTCTGCAAAGTTACAGCGCTGAAAGTTCAATGCAAATGGAGATATTGTCTTTTAAAGTTATGGCAGTTTATTGCATACAAAAACAGCCGGTTTGGACTACAAGGAGCTTCTTCCCGGGTAGGTGACATCATAAACCCTTGCTTTTAACATAAACACGCAACAAAGTTCATAAACAAGTTATTCATGCTACAAATAAAACTTACAAACTAGTGTTGCATGATATACCGGTACTAGAAAAGTATTGCGATACCCTGCTGTTACAAACGGTACGATATGGAATTTTATTAGTACCGGTATACTTTAAGAAGGACCGCGCGTTAATAAGAGCTGTATTTATTTGTGTCGATGTGTGACAGCAGGAGTCAGGATGTGTGTGAAGAGCTCTGCTTCCACTGTTCACTAAACATTGGACGCAGAAGAGTTAAATATACACGCGCAGCATGACAAAGAAAGCAACAGAAACACGCACGCATGAGAAAATATAGCGCGGCGCGGGATGTGCTCGCCTCACGCTGCCGGACTTTGATCTGAAGCGCGAGTACACGCCTTTCAGACAACATGCGATCGGCGATTCAGTTCTTTCGGATTATGGATTTCAATGGTCAAAAATATGTAAAAATGCACATCCTGTGAGTATTCAGGTAAACACAGTCGGGGGTGTCTTTAGTGAACGTGTACAGTTGAGGTGATTGGATCGGTGTTAAGCCGGATCTAATATTCTGTGTGATTAATGTTAATCAAACAACAATGAAAAAAAGAAAACCACCCCATGACTGGCTAAATAATTTTAATATATTCATTAAGAATCAGTTAATAGTTATTGAGTGAAGACTAAGCAGTTTTATTTTATTTATTTCTTGACTTGCTATACTGTTAAATAGACCTATATAGCTGAAAAATAAAGCACTGTTTTTGTCATATTGTTTGTAATTTGCAATTTTACCTTATTTTTTAAAACAAAGATCAAATAAAAAAATTGCAATTAGAAGAAATGGCCAAAAACCAGGGCAGGAACATGCTGGCCAAGTGAGTTTTTAGTTAAAAAATTAAATAAGACTATGATTAATAAGTTCTGTTGTCATATTATTCAATTACTTTTACTGGGTGGTATTTTGACCGTGGTATCGATTTAGTATCGGTATCGAGGTATTTTAGTCTGGTATCGTATCGAAGTCATAATTTTGGTATCGTGACAACACTATTACAAACAAGTCGTGTATTTGGATACAGTCAAACTTTAACCAGAATATGAAAAGATAACTAACAACAGTGACACTACAAAAATTCTTGAAATACAAAAATACTCTAACGTCCATTAAAAGCCTTGCGTGCTGTGGCTTTTCCAGACAACCTGTGCTTGGCACTTCAGCCAATAAAAATACATGAAACTACATTTGGCCTTTTAACCAATCTAAGACCATTGTGTTTTTCGGAGGGATGGGCTTCATAGAAGCAGGAATCAAACGAGCCATTCAAAGGACAGTGGAGACAGTGGTGTGGAATAAAGGTAAAATATAAGAAAAATATGGCGTAAAAAAAAAAAAAAAGTATTAAGACATGTTATACTGCGCCACATACACACAACCAAGCCTAGAAAAAACCCACGGAACCACCCCTTTAAATGTGGAATTCATTTTAAAAATTTTAGCACATTTTTACTAATCATGAAAAGTGTTGATTATATTTATTTCTGGCATGAAAGGTTGCAGTGATGAGCATTGTAGCCAATCACAGACCCGTTGAACGCATGAATCCGGTGATCTTGTGATTAGGGATGGACGTAACTATATCACTTTACTAAATCATTGTTTCACTATATCATTCTTGAGAGCCTCAGAAACACAAACATTGATCTAAAGTAAAAAGTACCCGTCATCAATAGGCTCCTATAATATACCATTTACATAAAATAATAATTTAAAAAACCAGTGCAAAATCCAGGCTTATTCATTACTCATGCAACTAGACACTAAATGTCCCCATGGAATGTTATAAGAAACGGCAATAGACAAATGTAAACTGTGAAAAGCTTCAAGCATTTATACCTCAACTGTACGTACTAGACAGGTTCATTTGGAATCGCTCAGCCTTTCTAAAGCTTTAAAAGCCTGTGAGTGACAGAGTGTAGGGTATAAAGGTCTGTATATAGATGATAACATTGTAAACAATGATGGTGTAACAGCAGAACGTAACATTCCCCTCGCTTTGGTTTGCAAAGTACCGTAAATGAAGACAGTCTCAATCTGTCTGTTTCCCTTGAGGACAAACCCCTGAGCTTAAATGAACATGTTGAACTCTTTATGATGCAACTCCCAAGCTGTTAATGATGACACCATATTGAGTATTGCACCAATACACTAACAGTGTTGTTTTGGCTACAACAATGTAGGTAGGATTGCAATTCATTTAAGTTCATTCAAGTTTTTGGATAAAGCATCAGCTAAATGAATAAATTTTTCATGAAAGCTGCATTTTGTAAACGGTCACATTTGAGATTCTTTCAATTATAGGCACACTGTGTTTTGAGAAATTATGAATAAAAGATTACTGAAGAATGTCAAATTAAGGGTAAATAGCAAGCGGCAACCTTCTGGTCTCTCTCTTGAATCCAACATGGAAGTGATTTAAACTGCAATTCATAGACTGGCCACTATAGACAGGCGCCAAAAGGGAGTCAAATCTGTATCTCCCCCATGTTAAAATGCCCAACTTTACAGCAGAAAAAAAAAAAAAGTTTACAGCCTAGTACAAAAAATGGTTTTGGCCTATATAGCTAATTTTGCCCTTCATGACAACTGTGAGGGGGGTGAATTTTTTTTTTAACTCATCCTTTTAAATTATTTTATTTCCATAATTAAGGGTGTGGCCACTCGACTGACAGGTGGATTGCCACTGCTGTCACTACTAGCCGTTTGTCTGCTGTCGGTTAGTTCACCCTCGTCCCGCCTCTTTGTCCATTTTCAGTTATACGTTAATGCTCTCAAATGAGAGACACTATGAACAATGTTTTACAGTCTATAGCGTGTCTTAGTCCATTAGTAGTAGTTTGGACTGTGCGATATTGAAGAAAAATGCGATATGCAATACCTTGTTAAATAATGCGAAACGATATTGCTATTAGTGTGTAAAATCGATTTAAAATTATATTTAAAAAAACATTTAAAAACTGAGAATGATACCATTTATGTGTTTCACATTCTTTCTAGGAAAAGAAAGCATCGCTACAACTTCTGAAAGTGACCAGCAGTGTTTTAGCAAAAATGTATGTCAAAAATAGACCTAATGCACTGATCCTATTGACACACATTCGGTTTCTTTCCCCAACTGATATCATTGACTTAAAGCATAACCGACTGTACATGAATACTCATCAAGACAGCCATTTTGACATAACTGTGTGTGTATTTGACAGTTTGAGTGTGTAACAAGGTAGGAAACAGAACTGAAGGGATCACAGGCTTTCTGAGAGGTGGCTTGTGCACATGTTTTGGTGTGTGTGTGTGTGTGGCAGACAGCGTGAGGCTGCAAGGAGTTGTGTTTTGCAAGTTATTGCATTTAATAACTCTTTTTAACGTCAAGCAAGTCACATAAGTAACAGTCGTGTGCCCAGTCTATTCTCTGCTAAAACGTACTTTTCACAATGTTGAAGTAGCCTAAAATCATTTAGATATTGCGTGCCATTGTGATTTGCATATTGCGATATGTACATTTGCGATATTTTGATATATTGCGCAGTCCTAGACTAGTAGTAGTCATGATTAAGGTTGTGTTCATGCTTGTAGTTCGGTGTGCTTTGTTTATTTGGTCTGCACAAAAAAAAAAAAATTTAGTCCAGCTCCACTTAGCTTTCACATTGGCATTTTAACACCGAACCTAAAGATACCCAACCAAAAGGTATAAGGATATGGCTTTTATTACGTATATTTTGTGATTTTGTGACTTACGGAACATCAAAAACAATGCTGTGTGCTAGCCTAAATGCGCTCGTTGTATGTGCGTAGCCTACATATGATGGTATCTTGACCAGCTTATCTTAACGTGGTGGGGTGGGCTGAATAAATTATTACCAGAGCTTCTCAGTGATTTTAGCCTCTAGATATTTTCTCAGTATGAACAATGTCAGTAAAGATTAGGTACTTGTACCTTCTGTAAAAAGTTCCAGAAAAACTACCTCAGGTAATAATAATCCTGTGTAAATAGACCCGCTGTAAACATGTACATAAATATTCCCTTTTTAAAAACTTTTTCTACTTTCACAGAAGTTTTATCTAAGCATTTTCAAACCCCCAATGTCATAAAACAAGAAATTACATCTGATTCAATAAGAGAAGATATTTGACTGATATGAGAGAGCACTTCTTCATGTAACGTCTTCTCTTGTTACGCCAACATCATCTCAATCAGAGACAGAAAGAGCTGTTGACTTCAGACCTCCAGTGTCTGTTAACAGCTCTCGATTCTTTTTATGTTATTGATTGAGACACTTTTGTGCTTATTGTGAGCGAGTTGTTCAAGAGCCCTCAACATCAGTGTCACCATCGGTGCAAGTATGTGCTAATGACTCATTTGACCCTTGACCTCTTCTCGCACCGGCTTCTGAGTGACCGCTGTGTTTGCAGACATGAGAAGTGTATGGTACTGTTGAAGTATTCATAGACTTCATCTTGTGTACGTTAAACCAATAGCCATAAAAAGTCTGCAAGATCCCTAGTTAAGTCACTTTTGCCAAGGATACATGGACATCATCAACTGGATCAAGTCTACCCATAAACCTAACTCTACTCAAAATTTATCCCTAAAATCAGAGGGAAATGATAGGTGAATAACACTGATGTAGAAGCATGCTGTTTGTAAACCTAAACTTGACATAAACTGCAGACTTGACCCTTAAATCAGATTGGTTTATTGGAATGTTGTTCCAAGATCAACAAAGATGGAAGATGTTCTTGGTGAAATCTGGTCCTATATTTTACAGTCTTGCTCAAAAGTTTACACACCCCTTGCAGAATTTTTGCAAATGTAAATACTTTGAACAAAATAAGAGCGATCATACAAAATGCATGTTATTTCTTATTTAGTACTGTCCTCAATAAGATATTTTACATAAAATATGTGTATAGTCTAGTTCTGATGATCCACAGGTGTTAGTTTTTTTTTTTTTTTTTTTTGTGATGGTTGTTCTTGAGTCTCTTGTTTGTCCTGAGCAGTTAAAATGCCTAAAGTTTTCCAGAAAAATCCTCAGGTCATTAAGAGCCTGGGGGTGAAAACTTTTGAACAGGATGAATCTGTCCGCATTTTTCTTTTCTTTTTTAAGCAACAGAAGATACGTGCATGTTTCCCAGAAGACAAATTAAGTACAAATTTACCGTGAGCTTCAAATTCAAAAAGTTTTCACCCCCGTCTCTTAATGCAATGTTTGAACCTTTTTTTTTATATTTGTGTTTGAGTCCCTCAATCGTCCTCAGTGTGAAAAGATGGATCTCAAAATCATTCAGTCAATGCTGGAGAGGGTTCAAATATGCAAAAGATGCTGAAAACTGAAGAATTATATCTTATTAAGGACAGTAAAACAAAATAACATGCATTTCGTTTTTGTTAGAATGATCCACCTTTTCACAGATTCTGCAAGGGGTGTGTAAACTGAGGAAGACTGTATGGGGGCCATTAGGGACAGGACCTCTTATTAGAAAAGCTTGACAGGAAGGTAGATGGGGCTTAGCAAAAGGTCATTTGTGCAGTTTGTGAGTAGAATAAGCTACAATGTGAACCAGAAGTTATGTAGTCTGTTTGTGCAAGAGTAGAAAATGACTGACTGATTTCAAGCTCACCCTCTTAACTTACAATTTACAGTCATTTTCCTCCTCAAGTTAACAGCAGAAAACTGTGAATGTCTGAAGCATTGATGGAATGGGGGGTGAAAAAAGCAGTTGTATACATGTTGTAAAATATGTGCATATGAAGCGTTGTAATATTAGTGCATTTGGTTATGAAACATTTTGTTCTTCATGTATCTGGTCTCAATAATATCCCATTCTGATGCTTTCAGAACTGCAGACAGTACGTGATTTGACTCCTATTTGCATTAAATTTTTTTTCACAAGGATGCATCTGCATGCATGACACAAAATGTCATTTTTAGTCATGTAGTGATCGACATCTTCTTCGGATGTTACAGGAAACTGTTGTTCAGTCTGATGATGTTTACAGGTTAGGCAGATCTCTTTTTTTATAATGTCATATACATCTATATGGCTTGAGGGTGAATAAATCATGGGGTCATTTTTATTTATTTTACTTTCATTTATATTTTTGTACTTTTGTAAAAATGTATATGTGCTTGATTTGAGCCATTTAACATGTGAAACTCGTCCTCCAAGTTTATCCTCCTGTGTGGCATGTTTGCATCCATTAGTCGTCAAGGATCGGGTGGATTTCCCAAAAGCATTGTTACCAACATAGTCAGTGTCTCCTGAAACTATAGTTCCAAAAAACATTCACAAGAAGCATTGCGAACTTGTGTGGTTGGAACTACATTCCTCAAAGCATAATTTGTATTAGTGTGACGTGGACTTGCATAGCTCATGCCTCATGCTCAAAATAATCAAGCTAACATGCTGTAAAATCTTGATCTTTCATTACTTATGTATTCAAATTTCATTTTACATCTTTTAGTTTGTCAAGAGAATCAAAGCACTGTTTTTAAGAGTGTGCACAGGCTGGGGAAACCTAAAATTATGACATAAGAGGGAACCAAACATCTGGAAATAAAGCAAGTTCTCCTTACACCAATTAATGTGACATCATTCTCAGACTGATTAGCAAAAGTTATTATTCCACTATTTGGGTGACATCGTTAATGACAGTTCTAATGAACCAGTGTAGGTCAAAAACAATAAATGTGAAAATAGGCATTTTTTCCAAAATTATGCATCCTTTTATATTTGAGATGAATATAATGGCACTTTTCCACTGCATGGTACAGCTCGGCACGGTTCGCTTTGGCGCTTTTCCACTGAATGGTTCGGCTCGGTACGGTTCGGTATGGTTTGGTACGCGGTGCTTTTCCACTGCATGGTACGGCTCAGTATGGCTCGCTTCAACAGTACCACCTCGGTTGGGGTTCCAAGCGTGCCGTACCGATACTAAAATGTGACGTGACACTACAGATCACTGATTGGTCAGAGAGAATCGTCACTACTAGCGTCATTGGATTTGTGACACCAAACCTGCTAGAAGTAACAAGAATCAAGAACACCATTTCTTCGATGGGCTCCATTGGTCGTGTTTCGCACATTTGTTATTGTGTCGCGTTTACGACGATGAGGTGGCGCGACTACAACGTAATCCCACCCACTTGAAGCGGTACTACTGCAGTGGAAAAGCAACTGGGCCGAGCCGAGCCGTGCCGAGCCGAGTCGTACCACACAGTGGAAAAGCAAGCCGTGCCGTGCCGTGCCGACCGAGCCGAGCCGAGCCGAGCCGAGCCGTACCACACAGTGGAAAAGCAAGCCGCCGCGTGCCGTGCCGTGCGTGCGTGCCGCACCACACAGTGGAAAAGCAAGCGCCGCCGTGCCGCGTCGAGCGGTACCACACAGTAGAAAAGCGCGAGCCGAGCCGAGCCGAGCTGCCGCACCACACAGTGGAAAAGCAAGCCGTGCGAGCCATACCACACAGTGGAAAAGCAAGTTGTGGCGTGCCGTGCCGTGCCGAGCCGAGCCGTACCACACAGTGGAAAAGCACCATAAGTCACTTACTATTCTTAGTGTTGTGTATGCAATGCAGTGACATATACTCATTTAAGAGCAGAATTGTGTGCTATAACACACAAATATGGGTTCAATTAATTGCCTGTGTCATTGCTAGCCTGGAAGGACATTATGCAATATTTTTCAGGATTACCATAAAAAAACATCCTCAAACACTTTTCAAAATAATATATTAATTTCAAGATGTAACATTAACATGACGCTTATTTAAATGAAAAAAATTGTAAACGACTAGTATTTTCCAAGTCGACTTTAGTTAGCTAGTCTTGCACATCCCTAATTATAACTGCTAAAAGTTTACAAATATTAATTAAAAACTAGAATGTTATACATATGTCATTCTGGATAACGGATGGCACGTCCTGGAGGTTTTTTTTTGCTATCCAAGAATGAGAGGTTGTTATCCAGGAATGACAAAACAAATATTTTTTCTTTATAATCAGGGACTAAATTAACCACCTGTGGAAAACTACAACTTACTACAAACTACATGACTTTAAGGTAATCTTTTAGATCCAATAGATGTTAGTAGAATGTTTTATTAGTGTTATCCAAAAGGATAAAGTTCACCAGTGACCGAAAAGGTCAACATATCAATTGTGCTGGCCTTTGCACCTGTTTTGGGGCTTCTTTTTGATACAATATTATGTCACATGACATATCAAATTGCATTATGGTCCAAGATGATCATTGATGATGGAATAACATTAGAGAAATAACAATATGGAGACTTTTTTTGGGTTCTTTTTGTCATAACGTGAATAAGGCTAGTATTATCACCATTGAAACCAGCAATACAATTATGCCCAAGTATATACGATTTTAAGCCGGGACAGTTACCCGGAATGACATTTTGGGACTTTTGAGCTCAATAGTTCCTTAAATATTCATTATTTATAATGAATACCCACATGAGATATTAAGAGGAGGACGACATTTTAATGTAGTGTATTTAAAAATGTAAATATTTTTAATATTATGATGATGCTTTGGACACCAGAATTGACACACCACTTCATTGACCCTTATTCAGCTTGACAGCAAAATGGTAAAAAATAAGTATCAAGTGTGCTACCATAACATGCAGCTTTGTTTTGTCACCAAACATTTCTCAGACTCTTGTGTCTCAATGTGTAAGACTTAAGCCGTTTTGATACACCTGTGTAATAAGCTACGATTAGTGACAAGAACGGATAATTGTAGAGATTAGCATTAGTGCTAGCACTCAAATTATCATCAAAAGCACATTAGGGTGTCTGCTGAGTTCAGGAGAGCCGTGAGATCACAACTCAAGGGCAGATATTCATTATTGCAGATTAAGACCCAACTGAGCCCTGTTCCCCATGGGCACAGACATGAATCTGAATGTATTGTACTCTACCCTCGGCTCTAAAGACATACATAGTCTAGAAATCTTTACTTTTGACCATGAAGATAAAAAAAAGTTGCACACAAACAGGCATATCTACCAATTCATTAATTCACTTTTCACTGCATTGATGAGTCTCAGGGCGCTTAGTGTGGACCCGAGTTTGTTTGACGTTAGAGTTCGGTTTGTTTGGTGTGAAAGCATTATTATGAATGTGGTTGTGCCCTACTGAAACTCCCTGCTTCTGCCTCAAACTCCTCCACAGTTTTGGCATTAAGTATTGATGAACGTGATTCCCCCCACCCTGAAATTCTCTGGCATTGTTAAGTCTGGAAACGTTCATGGTCGTTCAACTTTCAAGCTGTCAACTTGTGTCCTGAGAAGCTGCCTCAGAGCTCAAATGGCTTATGTAGCCTGATCTCAGGACTTCACTTTATATTTATGGTCAGTGAAGGGCCTATTAAAACTGGGTGATCTGAGTGTTGAATCAAATATGAAGAGCTATACCCACATTCCAAGAGTTTTGGGTACCATAAATTATGTTGGAATGAGAAACTGATGGCTATTAAGGGATGTTTCTATAAACCAGTCCATTGTAAATAGTCTTCCACTGCAAAATATCTTCCCAAGCTTACAATCTATCACATTATTGTCAGTATATTTAACAGTCCATTCAGTAGACGAGAGGGAAGTGAGACTCTTTGTATTTTAAGGGGAAAGAAGCACCTCAACAGACCCAGAGAATTGTGTAAAAACTATGGGACTGTGCTAGTGCGTTGAGGGTTTTCTGATATTGAAATCCTATCTACATTTGCTTTTTGAAATGCTTGCAGACCGAGTTCATCAATTTATTTTATTGTAGCCAGTCCTTTGAAAATAATTTTGGGCCGGATGGAAACCATTTTCATGACTATAAATGAATATCACTGTTTTACCCCTCATCCCTTGCATGCTTATTCCATTAAGCTGGCATTGCTTTGATCTGATGGTTTTTGTGATTTGCCTCAGATTAATACAGTTTTGTAGCAGCCTTTCTGTGTAAAGACTTCCCCATTCAGATTAAGCTCTAGATTTGTAGCTTCAGGTATGGTTTTAGAGTCTGATGTGCCAAAAGCAACAACATTTAACGACCCCAAAACTCATACTCCGACTTTTTTTGTCTCATTCTTTACGCTGATGTTGTATCCAAATGGAGAGAAACAGAAGAGTAGAGAATACATTTTAGTATGAAAGTTTTAAATGAATCATGATTTGTTCATGAAACTGTGACCCATGCTGGCAATGAGTCTCAATGAGCACGTTTTCAAAAATGTCTGAGCTACACTTGTCTGGAGTTTCCAAAACAAAATCACCTAGCAACCATACAATAAAATCCCTGGTAATAACACCAACTTTGACAAACTCCAAGTCAACACCAAATATCTATAGAAATAGATTCCAATTGTTTAATTAACATTAATGAAACCGACAGCCTATATATTAAGACCTACTGTACTGCACGGATGATTTATAACGTTACACATCAGATGTTTCCCCCAACAGTTAACCACACGTTCACATAAGACATAACAAATGACGTTTACGTGAATACTCGCCAAGATATATTTGGTATATTAGATATTTTGAAGTACTGTAATTGTGTGCGTGTGTGTGTGTGTGTGTCTGTATGTGTGTGTGTCAGTTTATATTTCCAAAAATGTATTTTTTTGTATTAATTGTAATAATCCAGTGAGAGTTTATTTTTTTATGCACAAGAAGTCAAAAAAACAAGACCAAACTTATGACTATATTCCAGAGCGTTCTTGAATTTTTGCCATTTCAGTTTGGAGAATGCATTTTCAGTCTGCATTTCAGTGACGGGGTGACAGTTAAGGGGTTAAAGTGATGATAGCTAAGTTGTAGTTATTATGTGCGAGACTAGCCAACTAGTCAACTTGGAAAATACTATTTTTTTAATTATTATTATTATTATTATCTTTTGCACATTTTAATGTTTTGTTTTATATTTTTACAAAGGCAACAGTAAAGTACCGTCATGTTAATGTTACATCTTGAAATTAATATATTATTTTGAAAGTGTATATGAGGATGTTTTTTTTTTTAATGGTAATACAGAAAAATATTGCAGAATGTCATGTCACAGTATGTCATTCCGGCTAGCAGTGACACAGGCAATTCATTTCACCTTTATTTGTATGTTAAATCACACAATTCAGTAAATTTTTTTCAATTTGGTTCTAAATTTTGAGTTATCAGCAGCCAAAAATGAGCCCATGTGTGCATGAAATGCCACATTGATTATATTAATTTTGCGAATAAAAGTTACGAGCACAAATTGTTTTTTGACCTCCAGTTATGGACATCAGTACATTTGTATATGCTAACAATGGCAGAAATGTAATTCATTTTAAAATACATTACCGTTCCCATTACCATTACCAGGAATGACATTTTCATGGGGAAAAGATCTGATACACCCCCAAATAAAAATGGTTAATTACGTTCTTTAACATGAGTATGTCACTGATTTACATATACAACACTGCAATACGTATAGAAAGTCCTAAGATTAGATTTTTTTTTTCTTTTTTTCTTTCATTCACCCAACTGCATCAAATTATTCTACTTACCTGAACCCCAACACCTAAACCTAACCTATCAGACCACTACTCTAATGAGAGTTAGTTGACATGTAGTTGCGACATTTCACTGAATTAGTTTTTTCTTATACTAAATCTATTGTTTAACATTTGTGTTAATAAAGGTGCTTTAGATAGATGTTTGTATGCATGGGTCTCTGGAAGACACCAACATTGAAAACCTCTAAATCTGCTGGAGATGAAATCGTTGCAAATAATACATTCTAAACGAGCAGTTAGTGAAATATTGTAATTATATACTGTAACAATTCCCAGGATTTGTGACGAATTAAATATATTGTACCATTTACCATCAAACCACACTGGAGCTTTTAGTTCGAACGTTCCTACTTTAAAACAGCAGGACCTCTGACAACAGAGCTGAATGCTTGGACTCAGAGAGGGTTTACTTTGGCAGATGGGTGTAACTTTGAGCTATAGAGAGTGGAGAGGGTATGAATTTTCTACATTTCACCGTAAGATTTCATATTTCCATGAAGTGATTCATCACACGCACGCACACACACATTTGTTTGACTATTACAAAGAAACAGTGATATGATCAAATCAGTCTGTCATTAAGTCCAGTTCATCATATGCCAGTTCATATTAATATTTACCTTGAATCAATTAATTGAAATGTGCGGTTTGAACTGATTCATGTAAACGAACTGAACTTGTTCACTCATGGCAGAACACTTCAGACGCACATGCCGCAGCCACTTCATTGACATGGATGAAGCAAACTGGATTTTTTCACTCATTCCTATTTTTTCTTCTGTCTGCATAGATGGTGTGGAATGACATTTCACAGAGAAACTGAGATTTGAATTATTTAACAGTTCATAAAGGGAAAATGACACCAGTTGATAGACAGATAGCCCTGGTCAGAGGATGACCAGCAAAACGCTCGCCTTGTGTTTTTAACTCCCCACCCACACCATGACAGAAACTATTCTTCAAATGGTCCATATGGTGCTTTATAGCGAATGGTAGTGCTATACATTTTTGCACTCTAAACTAAACTAAAGACCAAAGTGTATTTTAGTTTTGATGCAAATGCTGAGTGTATATACAAACTTTACAAAGGTAAAAAAAGTATGTGAACCCCTGTAGACGGGGGAATGAACCACAGCTGATAGATGTTACAATTTGTCTTTAATAATGTTTACATTTATATTAGTTAGGTTTAGCTGTGGTATTGAAATTGGAATAGAGAATTGTGAATTTTCACTGGCATCTAAAAAATGTGTTGTCATTACTGCCTGTTTTTGCTGAATTAGTTGGGATTTAGAGGATGTTCTGGGTTCTTGCATCTTATCTACACTTTTTAATTGATGGTCTGTACATCTGCATGTTGTCTGTTGTGTTGTTTTTACTGGTAAGATACAATTCAACTTTGCAAATGAATTGTGTACAATGAATATGTTTTATGAAAGTAAACATGGTCGATTTTGGTTGACTGTAAAACAGCAACATGTTTGTAAAGTAGGATGCATTTCTCCACTTTGAAAGACAGTGCCTTTGTACTTTCGCTGGTTTCATGTCAGAATCAGGCAGTTGATTCATGATAGTGTCATCGTCTTGTTGTTTGCAGTGCTCCGTGAAAGGATGAGAAAGATTTCATCTGCCTTTCATTATTTCACATGGCACAGGAACATTAAAGCAGTGATTGATGCAGTGCTGGTGGAGACATTCAGAGACTAAAAGGAGAACAAACAACCTACATACAATTTTTGTGTGTTAAAGAATCACACTGTATGCATCTTATTTGTTGTTGAGACGGAGATGTCTTTGCATACGTGCCTGCACGTGTGCATACACAAAACCAATATATGAAATACTAGATTCCAGCAGTGGCGTGTGTGCAGACACTACTTGCCACTATGGTGGGTTTGAATTGTATATATAATACATTTTTCAATTGTAAGTCTTTTAAAAAGGCATCTGAAATAATAAACTAAGTGCAATATAGTGTTGTCAGAAATATATATTTTTCGATATTGATACTGAAATATCTGAAATGCTTCCAATACAAATTTTTCCCAGAATAGATGCACTATACCAGCTCTCTCTCTCTCTCTCTCTCTCTCTCTCTCTCTCTCTCTCTCTCTCTCTCTCTCTCTCTCTCTCTCTCTCTCTCTCTCTCTCTCTCCGACAAAGAGTTGACACACAAACCCGTCTCACCTTACTCTTGTTTCATTTACTCTGGATGAATATTGTTGCTGTTACAATGCTTGAATTTCACTGTGGGATTGTGCACACTGTGCATAATTTCTCATCCACGCAGATTTCGTGCTTACACCCAAAATGCACTCACTTAAAGCTGCCTCTCAGCACTAAATTGAGTTCTTTTTCTCTACTCATTAAGCTTAAACAGTCAAATACACCCAAAATAATGTCAAAATGCCGGTCTTGGCGAGTATTCACACATAAACACAGTCAGTTCTGTTTTAAGTAAATGTAAACAGTTGAGAAAGAAAACACATGTGTAACAGTATAATGTATCCGTGCGTCAGGTCTTAAAGTGACAGCAAATTATGAGATAAAATAAAAAATATCTATATGCCAGTTTTCCCCCTATGGTATCAAAAATACAATCACATGAGAATGCGTATCAATAGTACGAGTGTGCAATATCGTGGAATGTATACGGCAAAATTAGTTTTGATGTGCATATGGTATGCAGTTTTTCAGGTGCTTATGATGTGCACTTTATGGGGTGTATATGACACGCTCCGTGGGTGGGGGTGGGGGTTCGTGCGTTTAAGTGCGCATCATATGCATGCGAAAAACTGAAAAATCATTATACACTTTTCCGTTTGATCTGGCTTGGTGTCGATGTCAAAATTGTGGACGGTGAAAATAGTCAGTGGCTAGTAACTTCGGAAAACTACTGTGCTAGCACTGTGTGTCTGTATGTGAGTGTGAGACTTCAAAAGACGGTGTGGTCGAGAGGAGGCCTCGGATGTGGCATGATCTCACACAGACAGACTTGCCACAGAAATGGACTGCTGTTCTAGAATTGAATGAATGAATCTGAAAATTTTAGTGTCATAATGCATTCCAACAACACTGAAATGAGAGAACAGTAGACAAAACATCTGCTTAACACCTTGGTGAGGTTGAGAAACATCTCAGCATTTCTCCATTTTCATTCTGCCTACATCTGTCAGGGACAATCTGACAGCAGAGAAGAGAACTCTTTAAGATCTCTCTGCAGAAGTGTGCTGAATAAAGTACCAGGAGAACAGAGAGGGTTGCCAGGGTGACAGGGAGTGACATGCCCATGCAAGAAACCATGGAAACATTTGGAATTCTGCAAAGAAGGTCTGTAGCGAATTAGTACTCCGATGTTCAGAGCAGAAGAGTTTGAGCAGGGAGCAGCAGTCTCCACAGAAACACAAAATACAACCTTCATGATGACCAACGACAAGAAAACTGTCTAGGAGAGATATAGTTACACACTGTCAGAAAAAAAGTTACAATGCTGTCATTGGGGCGGTAAGGTACAAAACCGAAAAGGTAATATTATGTACTGTTAAGGTACTAATAAGCACTCTTAAAGTACTGATATGTACCATTTAGGGGTGAGTAAGGTACAAAGATGTACCTTTTCACTTTTGTACCTTAGGGTACCGCCCCAGTGACAGCACTGTACCTTTTTTTCCTGAGAGTGCAGCTGTTTTGAAGTTTTTGTCGACAACGTATCGTTTGTATAGAATTTGCACCGTCAGGTGTCTTCTGCAGATGGACCTCTGGACCTTCTGCTTTCTTGCACAAGCTTTTATACATTTCAGTTAAGATAACTTGTTTCACATTCTTATCTAAACCATTTGGTAACTTAAGTAACTGTTAAGCAGTTCGTAGATATGGGAAGGAAGGAGGCGGGAACCGGCGAACATTTAAAAGACTTTAATCAAATGAATAAACAAAATGAAAGTAAACCGCGGGCAGCCCCTCACGGACGACTGCCGCACACACATATAAAACGAAAATCAAACACAACATAAAGTCCAGGCCTGGTCCTCTCTCGTCCTTCACTGGTGTCGCTCGTCCTTATATGCCTCCGAGCTCCCTTATGAGAGATCTTGAGACGAGAGATCACGCACAGGTCTCCTCTCGCTCCTCTCACGTCTCTCGCTCATCTACCTCGCCACAGTATCATCTTCCTAGATGTTCCTAGAACATGGTTACATGAGTACAATCACAGTCAAGCTATGTTTAAACTAGTGTGTTTTAGCTTGTACTCTTTCCCCACCAGCGTTTTTTTTTTTGCCTGCCACTGTCAGCATTTTTGATCATTTTCACAAAATCTCATGGCTCCAGAATACTTTAATGTTGTATGAATATCTAAACATGCAATATATCAAAAGAAAGAACAGACCCTCTGCTTTTAAACAAAAACGCTGTTTTATTCTAGCGCCATGCATTCTTTTTTTATCAACACTTGAATGCGGGTAAGTTTTATAAAAAAATAAATAAAAAATCATATCAAAACAATATAAATGGAGTATATGGAGTCCATCAACACCCCTAATGCTTCACAGTCCTGTAGCTCGTCCTGGGTTGACATTTCATTCAGTAACATTAGGCCGTTTTGATTTATATGCTGTTCAATGTTAATGATTGTTATTTTACGTATATGCATATGCTTATATGATATTGCTTGTTTCTGCTTCTTCTTCGCCTGTGTTTTGATCAGGAGATTTAGTACTCTTTCAAAAGATGTGTAATAGTGCCCCCTACCGTATAACAGTGAAAACACGGAAAGCCGAAAATTTCCGTCAATGGCGGGAAAGAGTTAAAAATAGGGCTGTTGCTTTAACACGTTAATTAGATTAATTTGTTACAGTAAAAAGTAACACATTTTAATTAACGCAGACCTACGTAGGTCATCTTACATTTCATGCAGTTGATTGATGAAAAATATGATGAAGGGCAACAACTCACTGTGTGATGAAGCTGCAGTCGGAATGTCCATACAATTCAAGATATGAGGCAAAAATGCCCCTGTTTTAGTCTTAGAATTTTAGTCTTAAGACATTTTTATGCTGGGAACATTTGATGTGGTCTGCATCAGATCCGATGTTTATGCATGTCTATTTTATTTTTTACCCAATAATGACTTTAAATGATCTTTTGGGGGTAATTTCTCAGCCAAATTTGATGTGCGATTAATTAGATTAATTAATCGCCACATTGTGTAATTAATAAAAAGACAAACAATTAGATAAAACATTTTAATCGCTTGACAGCCCTAGTTAAAACATAACTTTTGCTACGGTTACACCGGGCATCCACAATACACTGGAGTTTTCAACCTCTGTCAAAATTGAGGCTTTTGGAAACGCTGCAGACTCTGGTTTAGTTTGAAAACTCGGGGGTTGCGTTTCAGAGTACGTTTACACAACAATGATGTGCTAAATGGAAATACTTTTTCTTTGTACAGATGACAACGTTATCAAAACAACCCCCGTTCACACCAATATTGATATACACTGTTGACTCTGAAGAATGAATTGCGTTTTTCTATAAGGTTCAAAGTGACCATGTCTGTCACGATGACAGATACATTTTTGAAATCAACCTTGTTGCTGATTCAAAGTTTCAAATGGGTTTTAATGCGTTTTGTGGTCTGCGCCGACTTGCACATATGATCCTCTCTCTGTAATCGTGTCCCTGGACCAGAGCAGATACCAACGCTATCTCACGACCAATTCGTACATATTTTACGAGGTGGCTAATTCGTACAAATTTGTATGACCTCACTCATGGGTTTTGCCTAAACCCCAGTGACGGGTAGGTTTAGGGGCGGGGTTGAGGTAGGTCATTCGTACAAATTCATACGAATTAGCCACCTCGTAAAATATGTACGAATTGCAGTGAGATCGGGTTGGCAGATACACATTCTTTTACAGAGCAAACTCGGCCCAAACATGCACGCCTTTTGTATAGACCAGAGCCATTAAACACATACTACACACACACGCATGACGTCACTGTTTTCACAGATTCACGCTTTTGTAGTTTACATAGAGACGATAACTGTCTCGTTTTCAAAAACTCCAACTTTGAATCCCATTTTCAAAAGTTTGCGTTTTCAGGCCCCCATAACACCATTGCTGTGCAAATGAACAGCAAAATCTTATAAAAGCTGTGCGTTTTTCATTGAAAGCGGTGTCGTGTAAACAGCCCCTTAGTGTAGACGGACCAAAACTGAGACTTTTGAAAATGAAGACGCGGTTGCCCACATTCACTCCCTGATTGGATCTTCTGGATCATTGCATATCCTTCCCTGATTCATTTTTTAGTGGCCATTGTGCAATGAAATTCTACATTTTATAATGCTACAGCTGCCTATGCGCAAAAGGGAAATATTTTAGAGCAACTGGGAAAATCTGACACAGTGTGCATGATTGGTCATGTGACATGCGTATTCGGTCGTGTAGTGTGGACAGAAATCTTTTCTAAAACGCTGTGGAAATGCCAGCATCATGGACGAGGATCGCTTTAAAAAACTGTGTTAAAATGAAAACGCACTAGTGTGAACATAGCCTCAGAAAGAGCTTTAGAGCTTTACAAGGAATTTATATTGTTAACAAATAGAAGTGAACTAATGAATATTTTGAACTGGGTGTTTAAAACTAAATAATCTAAATCATACAAAACCACTGTAACACTTAAGTTTAGGGTCCAATTCTCACTGTTCACTAGCCTGTATGCAAGCCAAATGTAGCCCCGCCCACAATATCTTGAGACAGAGAGATCACGCAGACAGGATCTCCTCTCACGCTCCTCTCCGTCTCTCTGCTCATCTACCTGCGCCACAGTATCATCTTCCTAGATGTTTCCTAGATGTCTTGAACATGAAGGCAGATGATCAACAGTAACGTAATACAATCACAATCAAGTATGTTTATGTTTAACTAACTAGTGTGTTTTAGCTTGTACTTCACTATTTCTCTCAATAATGATGATCGTGTTGGTAAGTACTCCGTGTATCCTTAAATTATTTTTACAACACCGGCAAAGATCGTTTAGACTCATCTTCTTCTTCTACTTCTTCCAAGCGCAGAAGCGGTTGCAGATCTGTTGACAACTATGCGCTGTTACCTTACTTAACGTTGTGTGCTCTGATTGGTTGTTGGTCTATCCAGTTGAGTTCAGAGGCATTTTCTTTCCTGGTTTGGTTGAAATGCGTCCCATAATCACAGCCGAATGGAGCACTATCAAACTCATATTCTGACTAGAATCTAGAATCTGAGTATGACAACTTCAGGCTAACTATATTCACTAGTTGCTTATTAGATTGCATATTGAATTATGGCTGTTTATAGTACTTAAAAAGCACATATTAATGCCTTATTCTGTATGACCATATTATACATTCCAATACCTAAACCTAACAAGTAATTAGGAGTTTATTGAAGCAAAAGTCAATTCATAGTTAGTTATAGTGAGAATTGGAGCCATATCTAAAGATATGACCAAAATCACTGCTATAAAGAATCCACTCAAACGTGTGTGATTTAAAAACCTTGTGAAAATGCATTTGATTTAAAACCTTATAGTGGCCGAGATATCTTTTTGGGAACTTCCAAATTTAACAGCTTGCCCTGTTCTCCACTATCTAAACTTACTGTGATGAAGGCTGCATTTATAAAGAAAAAGACCGTCCATTTCCTTACACATAAATTACAGCAACAACAAAATGAAATCTTTTATTTTTGTAGTCATCATAGCATCTAAATTTAGGGACGGGTGTGGCAGAAGCTTAATTTGTAGTGACTTTAAAGAGACAGATTAAACATGAGAAAAAGAAATAGAGGAGAGGGCGATACAACCATCCTTATCTCTAAGAGCCGAGCTGGTTGAGCCACTGCACCTCAGACATGAGATGAGCTCCTTTACTTCTAGAGCTTTCTAGAAGGTTTTAGCCAGGTTTACTGTGCTTGTAGATGGGACTGTGTGACAAGGACAGACAACAGAGAGGTCATTCTAATCCCACTGGGGGTCCTCATGCCCCGTTACTGTGATTATGAGGATGACACTAGGTCAAGGTCACAGTACTATAGTGGAAATAGATGATCTTTATCTCTTTTTGTCCTCTTCTTGAGCTGAGATCAGGCTTGTTTCGGGCCCGATGCCAGCAGGGGTAAATATTACCATCTGCTACTAATGTGGGAATAGTGATTTCCCATCTTTACTAAATGAGGCTTGTTGTACTTCTGTCAAGGAGCTCAGGAATGCTTCATCCAAGTTGGCACAATCTTAGCAGGGAACCTAATTTAAAGTTTTCAGTTGAAAAAAATAAATAAATGCATTGGTGCATGCTTTGCTGAAAAACAGAGACAATTAAATATCAAATAGATATACAATATTCATCAAAAAATGATCTCTTTATGTCTTTCCTCTTTATCGTAGCACTTTTCAAAAGTATTACTCTATTAACTGGTGCTGCTGCATATCTGGATTAAGTGTGAATAAAGCAAATCTCTTTCTTCATGGTTGAAAGCTTATACAGTCCGCAATACAGACATTTTATAGCAGGGAAATCCAGCCCACTCTCAGACTCGGATTAGGGCCCGTGGTCAGAACCATATGTAAAATTCACTAATCTTATTTGCCAAAGCCTAAAGCCTACAACTCTAGCATGGCTGGTATTAAGCAAAATTCAAGTGCTTTGCCCAGCATACAAGGGCTTGAACAGTTTAAAGGCTTCTAAAACAAAGGGATTTAACCTCTGTGAAGAATATCATGTCACCAAGCCTTAAAGTGTCAAGTTTTAATTTGTTTTAAAAGTTTATAATGGGCTTTTACAGTGAGGGCATTTAGCCCAAATATGATTGCAGTCAAACCAAATTAAAAAAAGTTTAATTGAACGGACTCATCGTTTCCGAGAATTATCCGTTCCACTGAAATTTGGAAACAATCACACAGCTGTAGAGCTTGACTTACTGTTTGAGATTCTATTTCCAGCTAAATATAAAATATTTAAATAAATAAAACAACATTTTACATTAAAATAGTATTCAAGGTGCCTTTCCTCTGTGATATTTCTTCAACACAGTTCGCTGACAGCAAAAAGCATCTTTCTTTTGACGGCCAGAAAAACACACTGTGTATTTTTCAGGGATGAAACTTGTTTTTGAGCATCACAAATTGCAGATTTATATTCTTATAATAAATGATTTCATTATATTATGGTAGATATTTTACCAGCTCAGTTTGTTTTTGGAAGACTCTGAATTGTTCCTCAACATTGTCAGGTATTCCCGTGGCTCCAGCGCAGGTAAAAAAAAAAAAAAACAAGGCCAAAGAACCGAGCGCCTGTAAGCAAAGATGACATATTTTGGTGGATCCTGCACCACTAAAGCAACTGCCATTGAGATGAATGTGAATGTTAATGCTGGTTTCAAACTACAAATGGTCTCTGCGATAAGCTGGGAGTATTTTAACATCTTAAAAATATATATACAAAACTAAAACTGTTTTCTGCACAGATGAGGTCCATGTCGAAGAACTATAGAGAATATTCAATGTCGACTTAAGTCTGCTGTCTATTGGAACAGGTGGCTGTCTCTCGGCTCCTGTAATCTCTCCATTTCAGTGCACATGGCATTATTATGTACTTTGACTTAGCACAGCAGACTTTATATCTCGCAATTCTGACTTGATATCACATTCTGACGTTGATTAAATCATCATATTAGAATGATTTCTGAAGGATCATGTGATACTGGGGTAATGATGCTGAAAAGTCAGCTTTGATCACAGGAATAAATTACATTTTAACACTGTATATTCAAAATAGTTACATTGCACATGTGATCACGTAGTCAAATGTCCATGTGGTTTTGCACATGTGAAATGTAACATCTGAAAACATGTTAAAAACACATGTGAAATATGTTGATCACATGTAAAGCATGTTTTGCACATGGGAAATGTGTGCTTTTGGAACTTTTCCTGAATGTAAATAATGTGAAACACATGAGATGAGGTTTTTCTGTAAGGGATATTATAGCTTAAAATATTTAACACATCTTTAATTAGATTAAACAAAAAAAAACTTATATGGGCCTACTAATCTGTTATTCATTATATAACATTTTCTAAAGACTTAACCTGAATGAAAGTGTTTATTGGGGACTAAATGATGAACAGCAATTGAAATAAGCCTTTTGTTTCATTTGATAACAAATGCTGCATGACCATTAACATTCAAATGACCATTGCTCATTTGAATGTCAAAATTTGTGTTTTGTATTGTTCAGGTAACACATTTTCATTGTGATGTTGTTGGCAAAAGATGTGACTTCTTCAGTTAGGATTTCCTCCATTTGTACTATTAAACATTAAGATAATGAGACCAGCCACAATATCACCACCAATTTATTTTGTATTTTTCAACTTGGTGAGCTGTTTTCTGGGGCTTCGGGGACAGTGTAGCCTTTAGCATTTGCTCACAGGAGACCATTTAGGATGGAGACCTTTCCCTTGGGCTCCTGAAACAGCACCTGCTGTTAGCTGACATATTATGAACACTGTTACCTTGGTGATCGAAGAGAAATTTGAGCCTTTCAAGCACTTAAATAATTCCCTGTTCAGATGCTTTACATTTATTGCACATAGAGTACATGAAATTAGCTGTTCAACACAAGTATAAAATGAAAGAAGCTTCAGCATGTTCTTCAGTGGTGTGCTTACCCATTTAGTTAGTTAGATAACGTTCTGTCAAGGTTCTTTCAAAGTTATGAGCAAACATACTATAAGTAACATTAGTAGTCTGTTAATTCAGAGTTTTCTGGTCTTTAATAGTGTTCTCAAAACGTTAGTGTTTTTTTGACAATTCAGATAATATTCAAAATTAACGTTCCCATGATACTTGCAAAATGAGAAAATAGAGAATACATTTCCTTAATGACTCTCTAACGTTCACAGGAAAAGAAGACGTGTTAATGTTTTGAAAGTTCCGAGAACATTCTGAAATAAAATGTTCATGCCTTAATAGGAACATTAGCCAAACGTACTTAGGATGTGTTTATATGGCAACTATGTACTAAAATGGAAAAGTATTTCCTTTGCGTTTTTCGTGCACAGACGACAACATTGTTAAAAAGATCCCTGTTCGAAAACGACTAAAGGCTAGATTTACTAAATGGGGCACATTAGCGTGAGAGCGCAGTTCCATAAAAACGCTGGAGTGGAAAGTTTAGCGTTTGATCTACTGACGAAGTGCAAATTAAGGAACACACACACAGCCAGATAATTTCCTTAATGACCAACACAATCTAATCCAGCGCAAATTAGCATCTGGTTTAAGTCATGTTTTTCGGGCATTAAATAATGCCACAAACACCAGTAAATTGACGAGCGCAAACCTTAATGTAATTGGCATGTGCCTGATGTTACCGTTTTCACTGCGTTTTGTAGTTTACATGGAGACGATAACAGTATCGTTTTCAAAAACGTGCACTTTGAAACCTGTTTTCAAAAGTGAGCATTTCAGGCCCCCTAAAACACCATTGTTGTGTAAATGAACAGCCAAAATGCATGAAAACTTTTCTGTTTTTTGTTGAAAACGGTGTCGTATAAACGGCCCCTTTGTTAGAACATATATATATTAGTCAGCAGGTTTGACAGACTCATCACATCACAATTTATGGTATGTTTACACAACAACGATATACTAAAAACTGACAACAACATTTGTCAAAATGATCCCCGTTCACATGGATCTGTGGAAATAACTAAAACAAAGCTGGTTTATTCATGCCAGTAGTTGGCAATGTCACTCACGTTGTCAGGAAACACCCTGCCGACATGTCCGTTTTCACAAATTCATGTTTTTGTTGTTTATATGAAGACGGTAAAGCCATCATTTTTATAATCTTGCACTTTGAAAAGCGTTTTCAGGCCCCATATAAACGCTGTTGCGTTCCTCATGTAAAGGAACAGGCAAAACGTATACATTTCTATTCAACTGAAAACGGTGTCACCCTTATACTGTAAAATGCCTGTCCTCTTTAGTCCCAGCATTTTGATGTGATCAACAAGCAGCGAACGATTACCTCCATCTATTATCAGGCAATCTTTAACGGTTTACAAATGGCCCTCGTCTGGCTGTTAGCAGCTCATAAAAGCAGCTCCTGGCTTTAGCGGGATGCCAGGCAGAGCTCGTGAAGAAGCACCCTCTCAGCAATTATACAGGGAGAAGGTCGAAACAAACTGTAAATGCTTTTTCCCAGCTGGGGGATTGTTGTTTGCACAGATACCCGCAGGCTGATATGAGCTAAGCTGCTGTTGTTTGACTGGTGAGAAAAACATAGAGCAGACATCTGACATGAGTGAGATGCAAAAATTGTTCTGGAAATTTTATGTAAGAAGGTGTGGATTATTTTTTACTCTGGGACATTCTGAAATGTCTGCTTGATCTCATTAGAATTCACACTCGTGATTAACAGGTTTGTTTTTTGTTTTTTACAGATATTTGCATCAATAAACACAATAAGACATGTTACGCTCTGGTAAAAATAGATTTATTTCATCACAGCACAGAAATACTCAGTGTGTCGTACCCCCGTTTGGTATGAGGTTGGAAAGAAACAACTCGGCACACTCATTTTTCAACTAAATGTCATCATTTGAAAATACATAATAAGGGTTGATTAAAACTCAACCATTGATGTATGAAAAATAATTATGACCAGGGAAATTTCCCTTTCCCGTTTTGTAATTCTCGTAAGGTATGAGTTTATTGAACTTCTCCATTTCATATTCATACTGAAAAAGGCCCTCAGACTTTAGTATATCTTTTTTAGGAAACACATTTGACATATTTCATAAAAAGACTTACAGTAACATGAATTCATAACATGACATTTCTGTCTGACTGCATTACATTTCTCTTCTTGAAACTGATAAATACAGGCATTTGTAACGGAGTATCAAGCACGGTTGTAATACAGTTAAAGTGACTGTCTTCAAGGACTTCCTGTGTGTAATGCTGATGTAGGAAATGACATTTTCTTAAATTATGTTAAACAGCTGGTGCCCTAAACGTCAGTGTCAAACCATTTTTCTGCCATAATTGACATGTCGTATAGTTGTATGCGTATTGATCCACGAGATGTGGCTTTGGAACAGCTGAGACTCAATATCGACCCTTTAACCCCTTTAAAATGAAGGATGACATGCTGGAATCCTAAAAAGAAAAATCCATTAGATAATGTTTCCCAAAATATGACTCATATACCCGTAATTAGTTTCATTGTGCTATTTTTCTTTGTCAAACATTCCCACTTTTAACTCTTTCCCGCCATTGACAGAATTCTCCATCACTTATGACAAAACATTTCCTACAATTAGCTGTTTCCGTCCAAAGTTGCAAATGTTATTTTGATTTGGAATTTTGCATAAAACATTTGTGATTAAAGCAGCGTTTCCATCCAGTGAGCCGAAGAGAATAAAATCGTCACTTCCTGATAAACTGCCATTAAATACCACTAAGAAAAATGAAATTCGCTGCAATAGTAGAAGCCACTGTATATAATAATTTTCATATATAATAAATTACTTGCAACTCAGAGCATGATGACGAAATGCAATAAACATGGTCATGTTAACTTGCTTTCAGAGGCGAATGCTGTTTAAGACAGTTCTGGGAAGTAATTATACAGAACCACTTTCTTTCAGAACAAGCAAACCAGCATTTCAGATGCTGTGCAACGAGATCGGTCCGCATGTTGTTCCAGTTATGCTATACCATGCAAATTGAATTTTATGATTTTTTTATGCACATTTTTAGAGTTTATGCACATCTTGCCATTATCTTCCAGTTTTTTAATGCAATATCCCAAAATACACATTAAAATAGGGGTAGATGGAAACATAAACTGCATTTCCACCTAAATTACCCAGAAGAATTTGTCACAGGAACTTTTTTTTCCCCTCAGACCTGTCTGTGTTTCGATCACGGTCTAAAGTACCGTGAAGATTAGGCAAATTAGTCCGGTGACGTATGACTACGAGCGACTTTAAAGTTCTCGCTGGATTTCGTCCTCCGCTTATAAGCTTAATAAAGCCTGAACCTCATTGTCGGTCCACCTGTCTTATTTTTTTAACTCCATTGTTGATTCGAATAGCAAACAACTCTTACTGCACTCACCGCAACAGACTTAAAAATGGTGGTTGAAATAAAATGCTGTGTGGAGTCAACCAATCAAAAACTCAACTAAAATCAGCAGGTTCAGTGTCCAAATCCTGCCCCCAAAAGTTCCTGAACTTTGAAAAAGTACTACCCCCGTGAGCAGGGACGTTTTGAGGGGGTAATTTTTACCCGGAACTTCATTTAGACCCAAAGTTCCTAGTTCCTGGGGAAAGTTCCTGCGGTGGAAATACAGCCATAGCTAGTTACAGAATTTTCCATGAAAATCCATGTTTTCACTGTTATATGGTAGGGGGCACTATTGCACAATTTCTGAAAGAGTACTGAATCTCCGGATCAAAGCACAGATTAAGAAGCAACAGAAACAAGTGATAGAAGCATTGCTTATGCACATGTAAAGTAACATGATCATCAACATTAAACAGCATATAAATCTATATAAATCTATAAATCTGAATGAAATGTCGACCCATGACGAGCTACAGGACTGTGCGGCATTAGGGGTGTTGATCTACTCCATCTGTGTTTTGATCATTATTCTGAATCCAGCCTGGGCGTTTTCTCAGCTTTTTGTTTAAAATGTGTTTTTATATATATATATATATATATATATATATATATATATATATATATATATATATATATATATATATATATATATATATATATATATATATATATATATATTTTTTTTTTATTTTTTTTTTTTTAATAAAACATACCCTATTGAAGTGTTGATATACATGAAGATATATATATATATATATTTTTAAAGCAAAGGCTCTGTTCCTTTGATGCATTGCATGTTCGGATAGTATACAAATCTGTCATATAGGCTACACAAAAAAAAAAATTATAATGAGAACTGTGTGGTTGAAACATGGCTTTTAATGCTGAGACTTTTGTTTTTATCTGCCAATGTATCTGTTATCGGCTTTCAAAAATAAAGAATTATTGGTAGCGTCCAAAATGTTCATATTGGTGCATCCCTATCTAAAATGCTGGCGCTGGCTTGCAACTTTTAAAATGTTGGCAGGGAAAGAGTTAAATTCCCACGTCGGACAATTTTTCCCATTAGAAAAGACAACATAACAAGCTTACAGATTTGACTGGAATGTAAAAGGTAGAAACTTGCAGAATGTACAACAACAGATAGGCAGCCAAGTGAGTATATTATTTTCAATAAATTATTATAAAATAGAGTTCTATACTTTTTTTTTTTACAATTAATTATTTTCCAAAATGTGTTCTTAAAAGAAAGAAAGAAATCAGTCCCAGCCAAAGTCATGGCCGGTCATGTGGTAGAACTTTTTGTTGAATGGCTTGTAGAAGTCTCTCAGTCTTTGAATCACATCAGGATGGATGTTTGGGTGCGTGCGGCCTTTAGTTTTTCGAGGCAGTGCGGTTTGCTGTTGCTCTCGGGTCTTTTGAGGCACGGGAAGCCCTTGGCGGGGTTAAAGTGAAAGTGTTTGTGCGTGACCTCCCTCCTCAGGCCCAAGAATTGCTGGACGCGGGCCATCTCCCCGGCCGGGTCGCTGATCAGACGCTCCCCGCTCACAAACAACAACTGGCTCATGGGGAAAAACTGCAGCCACTGCTCCAGATGCCTGGCGTACATGCCGATCTGCACCGCGCTCCACGAGGTGTCTATTACATTGGCTGTGATGTTTTTAAAAGTCAAGCTCTCGAAGGACGGGATGTCCGGTTTCTTTGAGCGGGTCTGCGTGTAGTCCGAGATCGCCCGGGTTACTGGGTCTCTGACCACAACTATCAGCTTAGTGTCCTTAGACATGGCGTGGATCCGGCCTGGAACCTCCTTGGTTACAAAGTAGCTTGGTGTCTTCTCCATAGTCAGCTGACCCTCCAGAGTTTTGGGCATTAGTTCCCTAGGAGCAGAGAGGCATGGGGTGAGTATCAAAGAAGGATTCATATACTGACAGACACGACAGATATGAAAAACAGCAGGACTGTCATGGTACACACACACACACACACACACACACACACACATGTTGTGTTTCCATGTTTTATGGGGACATTCCATAGGCGTAATGCATTTTATACTGTACAAACCGTATTTTCTATCCCCTACACTGCCCCTGCCCCTAAACCTACCCATCACAGGAGACATGCTGCATTTTACTTTTTCAAAAACATCACTTAGTGTGATTTATAAGATGTTTTCCTCATGGGGACCAAAAATGTCCCCACAAGGACAAAAATTTGGATATTGCCATCTTTGTGGGGACATTTTGTCCCCATACCGTAAGGATTACCAGTCCACACATACACACACACACACACACACACACACACACACACACACACACACACACACACACACACATATCTCTGTCTATTGTACGACTAAAGACATAAAGCTCAAAGAAGACAGTCTCAGCACCCATGGATAGTTCAGGACTATCTAATGCGTATTGCACATGCACACAAAACTGGCCAGACATTTATGCATTTTGGAGATGATCCGGAGACTCAGGAGGCATTTACACAAAACAAGCCTTAAATTTGTATGTGTTTTAGCCGTTCATTTACACAACAGAGAGCGTTGTGGGGCCTGAAAACTCAAACTTTTGAAAACGGGTGAAAAATGTGATACTGGGCTGCTTTGGGTGCTTTTGGGGAAGAATAAAGATTTGGTGGCACAAATGGTCAAATTCCAGTTTGAACACTTAGTTAACAAACAAATAAATGTAATATCATGCAATATAGTACACCGGTTTTATCCCTAAATTAAATATTATATGTGCTTCATGCTTTGGCATACTATTCATTGTGAAAAGCAATTTGCAGACACAGTGAATATAAATATTTATACATAAGAAAATGCCTAAAGAAAAAAAATCTCCATGTTTATAAATCTAACAACTGTTAAAAAAGTTATATTTTTAAAAATATTTTTATATTTATTTAATTTAGCAAACATCTTGACTTTATAATATCAAAAACTTTTTAATTGCATATTATAAATGGATACATCACAATTTTTTTTTTTTTTACAATTTACAAAATAAAATAGTTTGAACATGTTTTATCCCAAAAGTATTTAAATATTAAATATCTTGAATGCAATATTTTTGGTAACACTTTATTTTACAGTGTCATTGTTACATATCTCACATGTAGTTACTATAGTAATAGCTATACATGATGAATAATTACATCCAACTATCCCTAAAACAAACCAAACCCTAATCCTAACCCTGTATTAAGTACCTGTAGTTAATTAATATTACTCAGCACTTAAATATATAATTACAGTGCAACAAAAACAATGTAAAGACGTTTATAATCTTACAAATTATTTCTATTTCAAATAAATACAGTTGTTGTTTTTTTTTACTTTCTATTCTTAAAATAATCCTGAAAAATCGTATCATTCCATCACAGGAATACATCACACGTAATTTCATGTACTTACTATAGTAATAACAGTAAATTTTGCATAATTAAAAACATCTAACCCCAAACCCTAACCTAAACCCTAAAGTAATATAACCCTTATACATGTAGTTAATTAATAATACCCAATAACACAAAGTGTAACCATATTAACAGGGTGCTTTAGAATAATATTTATTTTGGAAAATTGATTTACAGTTAAATCAAAATTGTACTATGTTTCTACATATAACAGCATTCTAACTGGGTTACGAAGTAAAAGCCAGTTACTTAATATTCAAACATGTTGTCTTTATAATATCACACATTTGTTCTCATCACATCATATAAATGTGTACATGAGATGATGTAGCTGAATTTCAGTAACGGAGATCACCCTTTTTGCGACGGTTATGCAAGTTTGATTGCCTCTTCTGTCAATGCTGGAAGATTATGACCAGAATAACATGCAAATTGGACCAAACTTCATATTATTAGTCAAACGTTTTGTTACATTAGACTACAAAGAAGACAGTAAGTAGACTGAGCCAAAAGCTTTTGGGCTAATATGTAGAAAGTCATATTTTCCGATTGATAACCAAACACGAGTTAATCTGTTCTTGAGTTATAGTGATTGCACTTGTTTATATTATGAAGTTATATTGAGCACACAGAAGAAAAGAAAAAAAACATCCATCTCCTTATACTCCGCTTAATCCCTCTTACAGTCTTAAAATAATCCTCCTCTGTGACATCACGGCTATCTCAATACAGATCACTAAATAAATCACACAAAGCCACATAAATGATACAGCCTACTCCCTTTTCCCCAGTGTTTTATTTCATACTAGGTTTTCGCTTGTGGATGTAGATTTAATTTCACTCCCATGATACCTGAATCAGCAGTATCAGGCCAGCGGCTGTAATTGGCAAATTAGTCTTTTAACTTTAGTTAGCAAGTAGAGAATCTGAACTAGGTCAAGTGAGGTTTACGCAAGCCCAAACATATGCAGGATAATGCACATAAACAAACTCAGGTCAATGCAGGGTCAGGAAAGGAAGACAGAGGACAAGACATCAGCGCTATCATCTATGATTATCAAACGCTGTTTTTATTTAAGGGTCATAATGAGGAATCACATTTTCCTTGATTTGTTTGAGATTAAAGAGTTTACACTATGAAAACATTTTAAGTAGCAGACTTTAAAATAACTTCTTAAAAGCAAAGGGAACATTTATTAAATCTATGCCACTATTTATGCAGCTTTCTGACATCAGACAAATACATGTGAATCATTTGAATCAAAGTGTAATGTAATAATATACACAGTTAAAATGTTTAATGTAAAATTACAGTGTATTCCAGGTTAATAAATGCATGATTTTCACAGTAGGATTTCTCTTGTGTCAAACTGCACTCTTGGAATATCATACTGTATTTCTACAGTGCATGTCTGAAGGTACCCAGCATGCAGTGCAGCATGAATAGATTATGCTGTGGAGTTTCTTGGTTCTTGTTGGTTTCATCTGTGCTGCTGCACTTATTTTTGGTTCACTTTTAGCAGTCGGTGTTGTTTATTAATGTTCTGAACTGTGTGGTAGTAAGTTTTAAAGTCAGAATTGCGAGTTTATCCTGCCATTCTGACTTTATATCTTACAATTCCGACTTTATAACATGCAATTGTGCATTAATATCTCGCAATCCTAAGAAAAAAAGACAGAATTGCGAGATGTATACTCTAAGTTGTGAGATAAAAAGTCGCAATTATCTTTAAAAATGTGTTATTTTGTGGCGGAAACAAGCTTACTGTGCGTCATTAGGTGAAAATCTTGTTTTTTAAGATGTCACATCTTTCAAAGATGAATCTCAGCAGCTGCTTTACTCTTGTGAAATGTCCATCTTCAAACAATTATGAATTTGAAATAAGAAGGTACATCTTTATACTTAAATAATAGTATAGTTTGACTAATTTAAAATCAGTCAATTAGCTTATTTTATATTCTAGCTTGTCATTGCTTTTAACAAATGTTATAATTTGTCATTTCTGACCAAATCAGAAATATACATATGATTATAAAAGGTCCAAATTCCCAATCAAATGGAACACTGATCACCATCATGGTGACTTCAAAACACGGACCGTGGGAAAGAATATAATTTCTTACAGTGGTAAGGTTAAAGACAACTTTATAATGTTAATTCTGTAAAAAAGAGTAACAGTAAATTACTGTGATGTCAGCATCATGTTGCTGTTAATTAACAGTAATTCATAAGAAAATGACACAGCATGTGTTAATTTCACTGTAAATTACTGACTACAGTAATTTATTGTAAAGTAATACTCTTTAAAATTGGTAAATTCCTGGAAATTTTTGTATAGTGTTACCCTATACTACGTTACCCTAAAAAAATTTTTTTTTCTGTTTATTTGTTTTTTGAAAGACATTAATACTTTTATTCAGCAAAGACTTTTATAATGGCATTCAAATAAATGTAGTAAATAGTCATCTAGTCATCAAATTATCCTGACAAATTGTATTGTTCCATCACATTACATTTTAAAATATATTAAAATTGAAAACTGTTCATTTAAATTGTAATAAAATTGTACAATATTACAGTTTTCCCCTATATTTAGATAAATAAATAAATGCAGCCATGGAGAACATGAGAGACTTCTTTCAAAAACATTTTAAAAAATCATACCAACCCCAAACTTTTGAATGGTATAGTTTACAGGTTGTATCAAAGGATGTCAGGACAGCAAATGTGCAGCAAAGTTTAAAGACAAAATGTATTATATAACTAATAAGTAAATAAGGGTGTTTTAAAGTCTCAAAATAAAAAAAATCGTTTTGCGAGAAAATGTTTTACAAATGTATATTATGAGTCCTTTAAACTGTCAAACAAGATTCATGTACATGTACAGTTTGGACAAGCGCTTAAAACAACAGACGGTTTATCTGAAGCCATTTATAGTTGTCTAGTAACAAGAGTTTTGACAGTGACAGATGTTTGAAAATAAAATTAGCCGTGGAGCTGAAAGTAGGGAAAGAAATGTTGCTGCAATGATTACGCCTGTTAATGAGGTGTTTATATATATATATAGACACATTACTAGGCAAAGACTGTTGTCTTAACCTCTCCTTCAAGACAAAGTTTAAAAGATAATATCTAAGCAATTACTGGCATGAAGTGGGGAGGCGGGGCAAGGGTTTATACTGTAAGAGGAGAAGAAAGAAGCGTTGGTTCCTTAGTGCTTTGAGGAGTCGGGGGGTGAGGGCTAATCCTGTCAGGGGTGTTGCAGTGGGCCGAGCTCATTAAACACCTACCAGAAGAAAAAGAAAACGCACGCGGTGCTTTTTATGTAATCTTAGAAACCTTGCTATTTCTCTGTGGACTCTCATCATTAATAAGGGATGTGAAAAAAACATAAACCTAATGCAACATAGACGCATATGGGAGGGGGTGGGCTCTGTATCTCTGCAATTATGTTCACAGTCCCTTAGATACACAAGCTGAGTCTTTTGCAGTGGCCCACAGGGATACAAAACACAACTGATCAAACTTTCCACCTGGTCCCGAGCAAAACAGACTCGAATCAGAACCGCATGCATTATTCATACAAGCAGACAGACACAAAACATGGCGTCTTGTATTAGAATCCCAAAACATAAGTGCTGTTGGGAAAGGAGTGGCACGCTTCTGCAATTTGTTCTTCTTGACAGACTACTCAGCCCAGAAGCAAAGGCTTTCCAAACATCTTAATCCAGCATGCTGTTTTACAGACACAACTCATTACTACAGGGATCCGTTTTACAGGATGTAAAATAAGTCTATGATGTCCCCAGAGTGTGTATGTGAAGGTTTAGCTCAAAATACCCCACAGATCATTTTTATAGCATGTTAAAATTGTCACTTTTTGAGGGTGAGCAAAAACGCGCCGCTTTTATGTGTCCCTTTAAATGCAAATGAGCTGCTTCTCCCAGCCCCCTTTCTAGAAGAGGGTGGAGCTTCAAGAGCTTGTGTTAGCAGCTCCGATTATCTAACGCAGACACACAAATATCTGAAACTGTTCAGCCTTTTATGTTCAAACTGGAGTCAGACAATGACAGAGAGACTCAAGAAGAAGTGACAACATGTAGAATGAGACAGGATGTTTCTGAATGATTAGTTGATTAATTTATGGAGCTGATGTGGAGTTAACTATCTTCAAGTCATCGATTAGCATATTCTGTCAAAACTGTTGTAAGATGCCTTCAGAGCCAGAGAATAAATGCTGCATGAAGATAGAACAGGTTATAACTTAATTACGGTTATAACTTATGTTGTCATATTGCTTTTATGACACGCTATTACTTGATTGCAATACGTGTGAAAAGGTGGAATGCGACATCTTAAGCAGACTCTCAAATGTGCTCTACTACAACAACCTCTTCTCAACAAACCACTCATTTGAGTTTGTGGCAAATCCTTTTACAGTTCTTGTAGGCTATATTCTTGTCTTTCTATGCGTATGATACTCAGAAAGTAGAACTGAAATGACATTCATTACAAGAGGATGATTAGTAAAACATTTCAAAATGCACCTGCAGAATATTTTTTCGGTCAGGAATTTTGCCATTGAGGATTTCTTAAAAATATCTTGTCATCGTTCTTGTGAGCCCAATCTCGTGTCTCGTCTCGCCACACCTCTAATGATTAGTTAAAAAAGAAAAGCAATAAATGGGTCCAGATGCTGTTCTTACTTAGTATTTTTGTCTTGTTTCGTCCAAATATCTAAAAATTCTTAAATCAAGATGCATTAAAAGTAAAATGGCATAAGATATAAGAAAAAAAAAAGTTTTTGCTTAAAACAAGCTAAATTATCTGCCAGTGGGGTAAGAAAAACTTAAATTCAAATGACCTCATAATTAGCAGATACTATTTTTGCCTGTTTTAAGCAAAAACTGACTTTTTTTTAATCCCAGAAAACAAGACATAATATCTTGTCATTTTACTTATCTAGTAAATGGATCTTGATTTAAGAATTTTTTGATATTTGGACTAGAAGCAAGACAAAAATACAAATTAAAGCATTTTTTGAGTGTACATTTTGTAAGCTGTGTGAAAAAGAAGTGCACTTAATTGTATTAATCAATTGATTTCAAGTATATTTTCCAAGCATACTTTATGTAGAAAGTATACTCATATCATTGTACTACTAGTATAGCATACTTTTCTTGGGACTAAATTGGCACACATTTTAGTGTATAAAAGTATCATTTTATGTGTAATTTTAAAGTGTAACTTTAGTACACAACAGTTTATATCTAAATTTTTCTTCAGTATTGCTATACTGTACTAAAAGCAAACTTGGGTATACTTTTAGTTTACTAGTTAGTTATATACTTCAAGTCCACTTTTTAGTTTATGAATGTACACATTAATGTATACGCTCATGTATACTCTACTGGTTTACATGCTTTTGCCCGCTTAAAAGCAAAACCAGTAGATATGTTGTTGCTAGGATATTGTGTGTGGTTACCAGGGAGTTGCTAAGATGTTTTATAGTGCATTATGCGATTTCCAATGTACTTGATTATTGCCTCCACAATATTATGGACCCTCCTATATGTAACTTGAGACCCTCCATCAATGTTGCCTATACTATATCTGCAAAAAGTGTGAAAAGTCCAACCACTTACTGTAAAAAAATAAAATAATAATAACACATCTCTCCCCAACAAACCACAAGATTTTAGCTACAATTCACATCCATACCACAGGCATGTTTTGACAAACTCATAACACTAAGCGATAGTAATGATGTTTGCTTTAGCAAGCTCTACTAATAAATGAGTAAACTGGGATTTTATCAAGCCAAGAACAGTCAAGAGGGAAAGCAGACTTCTGCACAGTCCGGCATGATAAAGTCTTTACTAGGCACAGTTTAAGATTAAACTGCACCCTTGGACCAGCAGAGAAATACAGCTCTGCAGCACCACAGGGTTAAATTAGAGAGCCTGCTGTGTTAGATGGCGGTTATTACCTTGTTTTGTCTAGAGGGAAGTGAGCTGTGTCTCCTCCGGAGCTTGTTTTTGAAGAGCTCTCTGTAAACCTATGTTTACATTATCTGCTATCAGGTAGCAAGTTCAAAGGCTTGTGTTTATGCCTTTTAAAGTCTCTGTGCTGTTTGAAGTTCCCTCAGGATAGTTTGAGATGCTGAGGAGATGGTCTTCATAGAACAGCACTTTGCAGCAGGGATCTGCACTGTTTAATGAGTTGCTTTCTATGCAACTGTTCGGTGGAGTTTCTTAATGTTTAGATTTTTTTAGTCACAGCCTTGATAGCATACCTAATACTTATGTTTATTTTAGATGAGTATGTTTATGATGTAGTCTGTATGTAAATCAACTTCTTTTAAGATTTTTTGGGTGTAGAATGTGATTCTTTCAAGATGATTCATTCTTTGAGCTTCACACGAGCTTACTGGGAGAATATACACTACCATTCAAAGGTTTGGGGTTGGTAAGTTTTTGTATTATTATTATTCAGCAAGGATGCATTAAGTTGATCAAAAGTGACAGTAAAGACATTTATAGTGTTTTAAAAGATTTATTTTTCAAATAATCTATTTCTGTTCTTTTGAACTGTCTATTCATTCAAGAAACCTGAAAAAATGTATCATGGTTTCCACAAAAAAATATTGAGTAGTTTTCAACATTGAAAATAATAGTGAATATTTCTTTAGCTAAATTATCATTGCCAAAAGTCTTGGGATGCCTGCCTTTACATGCACAAGAAACTAATGACATCCCATTCTTAATCCGTAGGGTTTTATGTGGAGTTATCTCACCCTTTGCATCTATAACATCTTCAACTCTTCTGGGAAGGCTTTCCACAAGGTTTAGGAGTGTGTTTATGGACATTTTTGACCATTCTTCTAGAAGCGCATTTGTGAGGTCAGGCACTGATGTTGAACGAGAAGACCTGGCTCGCAGTCTCCGCTCTAATTCATCCCAAAGGTGTTCTGTCGGATGAGGTCAGGACTCTGGTGTGGAGGAACTTGACTGGTCTGCACAAATCCGCTCATCCATGTCTTTATGGACCTTGTTTTGCGCACTGGTGCGCAGTCATGTTGTAACAGGAAGGGGCCATTCCCAAAGTGTTCCCACAAAGTTTGGAGCATGATATTTACCAATGTCTTGGTGTGCTGAAGAATTAAGAGTTCCTTTCACTGGAACTAAGGGGCCAAGCCCAACCCCTGAAAAACAACCCCACACCATAATCTCCCCTCCACCAAACTTCATACTTGGCACAATGCAGTCAGGCAAGTACCGTTCTCCTGGCAACCGCCAAACCCAGACTAATTCATCGGATTGCCAGACAGGGAAGTGTGATCGATCACTCCAGAGAATGCATGCCTGATTTTTATACACCTGTGGTCATGGAAGTGATTGGAACACCTGAATTCAATGATTTTTAGGGGTGTTCCAAAATTTTGGCATTATAATTATTTCTAAAGGATCATGTGACACTAAAGACTGGAGTAATCTTATTAATGTAATTAATAAGGAATAAATTACATTTATTAAAAAAGAAAAAGTTATTTTACATTGTAATAATATTTCGCAATATTGCTGTTTTACTGCATTTTTGATCAAATAATACATCCTGATGAGCATAAGAGATTATTGTGTTCATGAGGGAATTATAATGTTAGCTACTATTTTGAAACAGGAAGTCAGAGCTGTTGAAGTACCTGATTCATGTAATGGTGTAATGTCAATGTGTGTGAGAACGGAAGTGAATTGAGTAAACTAGATTGACAAAGTTTGCTACTACTGTCTCGTCTGCTTTATTGTTTAATAACTCCAGAAATATACCACAAACTTCTTCCAAAAACATTTAAGCCAACGCCAAACTTTTGAACAGTAGTGTATATTATAAATAGCCCTGCTAAAACACATAGTTTACTCAAAGCTGACCCCAATTCACCTGTGTATTTCACTGGGCAGCACTCATAGAAGGACATTAGTTTGCTTATTGGATGGCATATCTTCTGTTTGCTTAATATAATACAATTAATCAAAATGTGTGCTAGTTACACCTGGAGTGTTTGCAAGCCCTTTTAGTCATGGTTTCAAAAAATGGAGCACAGCACCTCGTATATATCCTACCCACCTGTTCTCAAGCAAAATGAGCACTTAGCATAGGTCATTTTAAGAGAGCAGAGACAACCTGGGAAAGATTTTTTCTGGGAACGTCACTTTGTCAAAAAAAAAAAAAAAACCCAGGAGGGTACAAGAAGTGTTGGTATGCAGCTACTTCAAATAATCTGACAGCGTTTCTGTGGGACACGTTCCAGACCCGCATCAAAGCACAAGAGCAGGGGGCCGTGGGTCCATTCATGACTTAAGCATGACGTCTTACCATTTGTGCGCTCTCATCAACTCATCTTGAGTATTTCTGTCTGCAGATAAAACAGTATTTCATCTTATATTTTTGTCTGCAGATAAATTACAAAAATAGGGGAAATTAAAATATTTTTACTTCTAGTCTGGAACTTTGAAGATGTGAAGAGATTTTCAACCAGAACAACAGCATACAAATTGCCTATACCCTACCGTTTAATTATGAGATATTGACTTTCCTTTCTGATTTTATATAGTTGGGGAAGCAGATGCTGCAGGTATTGTGGTGAAATCAATGAATTTCTCACCATGAAATCATGGATTATTGCGGTATTTATTATAAATGGCTTACCTGTGCACATTTAACAGAGTACAAGTAGACCTTACTCCCTAGGCCTCAAGAGGCACACTAGCAACTCTAGACTCTAGAGGCTGCGCTCTTTACGATCCTTGTTAGCATGCCCCCTCCCATGCCGGAAACTCCGGCTCGGTGCAGTGCCAGTAGAACCAGAGAGGTTACATTGGTGCCGTGACCCGGGTGGGAGTGATGTTTAGGGGGGTGAGTGAAACGAAGGCCAGCTAGTTAGAGCTCACTCCCATGATCTCAAGAGGCGCACTAGCGACTGATGCTAGAGGCTGCAGTCTTTAGCGTCCTTGGTAGCGTGCCCACCTCCCACACTGGAGACAACGGCTCGGATCAGTGCAAGTAGAACCGGAGAGATTAGGCAGTTTTTTTTCTTTCGTTTTTTTATTAATGCTCGTAATCTTTAATCAAAAAATCTACCCCTCCTCTTGCAGAGACATCTCTTCCATCTATGATTTAATGCCGTGAGGGCGGGACAATCTGTCACACACATGAGAGAAACCAATTGCAAACCACAAACATCCAGCCATCCAATCAATTCTTGATGGCCAAAATCAAGCCCTGCCCTACAAGAAGCCGTTTCATGCAGATATACAGTACATCAAAATAGAGAAGAAAAGACTATTGCAAATTCTGTTTATGTTGACTTTGCTTTCATTGGCTAAACAAATAGGAAAATGCATTGGTTATAGGTCTGCCCCTCTGCATCATATACATACTTCCAATAAAAATGGACTACTTTACACAATATGTGTGTGTGCTTTGTATTTGTATATAAATTAGAGTATTAGCCTTAGCAACTTCAGACCCACTTGTGAGGTTCCATTCCAGTCGTTTATTTAGGCAGCAGACAGGAAGGCAGCTCACTGGGTTTTGAACAGAGCTCTACTTTCCCTTAATGTGCCAGTGAAGAGAAGAGCCAAGGGTTTATAAATTATTATAAGCAACTGGCTTTTCACACAGAAGAAATCCATCATTCTCTTCAATCCAGTCGTGGCTTACCATCCCACACAAAGGCTAGCAGCAATTTTATCAGTAAACACAACAGCAACATCATTCAAGACTGAGGAAAAGTTACGTGCATGTTTTCAGAATACCCTCATTCTGCTCCTCTCAGGGCTTTTTTTTAGGGAGATCCTGCTGTGTTTCTCAAAAAGCACTTTCACCCTCTGAGCACATTTGCATACAAAGTGAAGAAAGAAACAACACAATTCACTCTAATTGCCTGCTCTTTCTCACTGGGGTTAATGCAGAACCTCAGGGTTCAGCAGATCCTCTTTTGAAACATTCAGCATCTCACTCAATAGACTCACTATCAATGTACTGCCAGCATCTGCCATCCACAAACTAACTACTCCTTGTAACTCTATCATTGCTTTGGAGTCAATAAGTAATATGATTGCGCCAGATAACTTTTCACCATGTCCTTATCTGAATCATCTCAGAGGGACAGTTTTGTAATCTTGACCAACATGCCATTTTTACCATTCAAATGCATTTAAATTACCATCGTAATGCCACAATATTGTTTAAAGTATCAAATATGTACATGCTATATGGTAATTTGTACACTTGTAGCTAAATATAGTACCATGCCGTTAACCCTATCAAGTCTAGAGTATTAGATTTGAGACACAAATTTCTATAGTCTCTAAATTATCAATATCATAAAAACTTTGCTGAAAAACCTCCAGTCGATGAATGATAGTTTAGACCTTTTTAGCAAGTAAGAGGCTTTTTAGTATAATTGATAAAATGTGCCCCGGACCCACTTTATATTAGGTGTCCTTAACTACTATGTACTAACATTTTAGTTAATCATTTGATACATTGCACTTATTGTGTACATACATGTTTTTACATTGTACTTACATTTTAAAAAAATACCTGCATGTAATTACATCTGTAATTAATTTCTGTAGTTACATTTGTAATTACACAGTTGACACTTCCCTTACACCTAACCCTACCCTTAAACTGACCCATCCCACCACACCTGTCCCTAACCCTACCCGTATCCCACCTCAATATCAGCAAAGGTGTTTTGCAACACAATATGAACACAGTAAGTACATTGTACTTATTTTTTTATGTAAGTACATAGTAGTTAAGGCCACCTAATATAAAGTGGGGCCAGTTAGGGACTCTTTGTTACACTGTAATTATACATTTACACATGCACTTAAGGGTTTGGTTGAGGGTTAGTTGCATGTAATTATGCATTATTTATAGTTATTACTATAGTAACTACATGTAACATATGTAACAATGACACTGTAAAAAGTGTTACCAAAAATCATGCATGTTTAAATGTGAGTATCAAATATGATACATCCTATATATGTATGTATGTATGTATGTATGTATGTATGTATGTATGTATGTATATATATATATATATATATATATATATATATATATATATATATATATATATATATATATATATATAACAAATGTAATATTTTTTGCTCAGTTTCATCCTCTGAATAAAATGTAGGTTTTTCCTCCTCATGCACGAGGTCCATATTCTCGCTATATAACAGGCATCAAATCCTGATGCATCACATATAATAATACTCAACAAAAACACACATGTAGATTTTCTTTTCTATTTAGAATTTCATATTTTGTCTAAAGGTAAAATAAACTGCTCGATAAACTAACACTTTTATGTCAGGCATTACAGGGTTAATATTTTAAGAGTTAACTGTGAAAAAAAATAAGATTAAGGGAACAAAATCATAAACATCCACCAATGAAGGGCCTTTTTATTGAATTCATCAGCCTTGTTTCTTCAAAAGCCTGGTAAGGAAAGTCCCGCTGCGTGTACAGTTATAAAGCCCTGCTGTGCTCAGTCACCCTTCTGATCGCCTCCTGCAGGGAGCGCATGGACGCCTCCTCTGTGTTGGACTAACAGTGCAGCAGTGCTCAATATCTCCACTGGAGACTTGGCCACCTGGCTGCATGCTTCTCTCTCCATGTTTCTGCTTCACAATTAGTCTATGGGCTCCCAGGATAAAGGGGCTCATCCTGCTCTTTGCCTCTTCCTTGTATTCCCACTGTGCATCAATACTGAAGAAACTGGGTCTTCATATTCCTCAACAGAAGAGAAGCGGCGTGAACAATTAAAAGCTTTGTGGTGCATTTTCCTTGGCTAGGGTTTCCAACAGAATTTGTCAGCATTTAATTTAGTTGTTGTTGATGGTTATAGAAACAAACTGCATAGTTTGATTATTAGTTTGAACTGTGATTGGCCACTGTCGATCAGATGGTCTAAGGTGATTCTTGGCCAAACTAGCAAAATGGAACATTTTATTGGTCAAAATTCTGTATGACTCTTACAAAACAGTTATTTATTGTCATTGATGGTCCCAATTAAGAACCTTTAACATCCATGTACTCTTCCCATTATACAAAAGGTTCTATATATTTATAGTGGAAAAATGTTCTTCACACTAAGAATTAAAAAAAAAAAAAGTTTTAACCCTTAAATGCGTGAATGTTTCGCCAATCATTATTACATATTTGGGTCTTTAGTGACCCGGATCTATATCTAACACGGCTGGATCTCTACCTGTCGCGATAATATAAAACTCTCCTGATATCAGAGTAACAATTACAGAAGAATACAATAAAGCATATCTTGTAAGGGTTCAGTTTGAGCAGATGTTTTATCCCATCATCACTGTCCTCATCAGAGCTCATTTCCCAGTACATTCAGCATCTGCCTCATATTCACCATCTCAAACATATTCTCAAAACTATCATTTTCAACATCTTCAAAATCAATATTCTGATCTCTGACAGCTTCTTCAGCAGATCCACCATCAAGTGACAGTGACAGTAATATCTGATTGTGTTCAGTTCTTGCTCTGCTGTAAATCTCTGAGCCATTTCAAGTTTTGCTGATGATTCTTCCTATTCTTTTGTTTCCTGCCTGCGGTGACTATGAGTGAAACGTCACTTCATCATTGTGTATCAGACATTGCCACCTTGAGGAATAAAGCCGTATTGCACTTATTCAGTAATCAAAGATTAAATTATTGTTGTGCCGAAAAAATATATACAAACATTATCGACCCTATGTAATAAAAAAATTATTTTATTATTTTATGATTTTATTTCTAGTTGTATTGTTTATAATGAATTGATTGAGGAATACTAAGAAGGTTGATGTCTAACTTTAAAAATAAATAAATAAATAAATAAATGAGAAGGAGGGTAGTGAATGACATCCCATGAGGATGTGCTGAAGTTTTATTGAAAGGTTCTTCTGGAAACCAAAAACTGTTCTTCTATGGCATCATTGTGAAAACCGCAATTTGAAACCTTTATTTTTTAAGGTGTGCAAGCATGAGACAACAACTGGCCGAACCAACTTTCTGTGACTCAGAATGTCAAACTTCATGTAAAACCACAGAAGGGAAAACAGTTAATTTGATCTGTTTTCACAATATAGCTGTCTGGTAAAAGAATAAAAATACTAGGAATCAAGGGTGAGGGTCAAACCTCCACGGATTGATAATGTTGTGCAAATACACCTGACTATGAAGGGGTGTTACACAAGCACAGAGCATAATGTTTATTTAGTCTGTTTGTCCTGAGTCATGCCAGCATTTTATCTAGTTCACCGTTACAACACTACACTGCGTTGCGTTGGAAAGAGATCATTCCCACATGTCCAACATAACAGTGCAGGTGACTAAATATATATGTTCACACTCAACACGTTTCCTTCTCTCGCTTTAGGGTTCCTTTAATGTAGCCTATATCATGCCCATCAACAGTAGTTCTGTTTTTAATATGTAATAACAACCAATGACAACTCTCTAAATCCTTTATACAGAACAGGGTCAGGTGCCTTTAACTACTTTGTACTTACATCAAAAAACGATTTGTTAGGTATAATGATGTACTTAGTGCAAGGGAATGGTCAATAGAGTAATTATAGATGTAATTACAGAAATTAATTAAAACTGTAATTACATTCAGGTATTACATGTATATAAGTACAATGTAAAAACATGTATGTACAACATTGTATCAAATTAAAACTTTATTTTACAGTGTCCTCTAGGGATTAGATCGTAATAAATAAATAGATAAAGAAAGAATATGACTCCCCTGCCCAGTCATCAGACCGTTACATTGAAGTCAATGAATCAAAAAGCACAAAGAAATAATTCAGTTTTTGTATTAATATAAAGAAATTTAACATAAATATAAGTGAATTGAATGCATATTTCCAAAGTAACTGAAAATAACCCAAACCCCAAAATAACAAACAGAAGCCAGTTATAAATACAATTCCAACTAACTTCCCTCAAGGTATACCAAAATAAAATCCAACAAACTTCCCTAACTGCACTAAAAAAAAACAGAAAACCCTACAAAACATCCACACGAACAAAATCAAAAGAACATAAGCTTAGCGTAACAGAAAATACAGGTGGTAATGGTCTGAAGGCTGGAGAGGAGTCAGGAGAGGTGCGACCGGCCCGGAATCGTAGGTTGCATATGTTGCATGTACTTACCATAATAAATGACAAGCAACTAACCCTCAACCAAACCCTAATCCTACCCTAACCTTATAGTAAGTTTACAAAGTTTATTCATAACTTAAATGTATAATTACACTGTAAAAATGACACCTTGAAATAAAGTGTAACCCAAAATATTAATTTGAATGTTAGTAGTTAAAGGCGCTTAATACATTACAAAGTCAGACCCAAATCATGGTACAACATAGTATTGACTGAAGTCATTGTGTACTTTTGAGGTCATTGTAAGGTTTTGGATAGTAATGACTCAAATGGTACTAAATCCATCAGAAGGAACTAATTATTTGGACAATTATTCTAAAGTGAGGATCACTAGTAATAACTCAAGTGTTACCAAATCCTTCTGAAGGAAACTATCCAAAACCTCAAACGTTTACAACGACTTCAGTCAATATTAAGGAGTTATCATGCTTTTCACATTATAATACTTTTCCAAATAATTGGTAATTTGTTTCTGTCATTACTAGTGGGTCACCATGATCTTCACTTTATAATGAATTATGCATTATGCATGTTAATTATGAACCTGTATAGTAGTCCTCTGGGAGGTATGAAAAAAGAAAAACAAATATTACTGATTAGTTAGTGAACTACCTCACCCAGCTGAGCTCTGTTCTTACGGATTCATTAATCAGAGCTTCTTGTTAGTTAATAGCAGTTACTAGAATGTTAATAGTGTGTTAGTCACTTGTTCCTGTGTAGTTATTCATTAATGACGGACCGTGTTCTACCATAACTCTTTTTTTTTTAACACAGCATAAAAATAATAATAAATAAAAAAACTGTCCATGGAATTGTACATTTGTAATTCCTTCCTGGAAAACCAGGAAAATTAGTAAAAACGTAATTTTCTTAAACCTGGCCATTTGCAAGAAATTGCCTTTTGTGAGTGAAATGAAAACAAAACTGACGGAAAGGTGTTGTTTCAGACACATCCTTTACAGCGACGATACAATACAACATAAATTGTAGTCTTTTTATAACTTGTAATCTAACTTGTGGTTACAGAACTGTATAATACGTCGTTGAAATATATATAAATATGTTATTTTAAAAATGAGAACCGTCCTGCAACATTTGTTTGGTTTTCTGTACAAGCCTTAAACAAACAGTGTAGTAATATTTCGCACAATTACTATAATGGCAGATTTATGTGTCACTACTGGACTGTTATGAATATGAGCCACATAATTCCCCGGTCGTAATCCGCTTTTATCCTGCAAAAACGCAAGTGTGAGTAACGGCGTGCTGTGGATAAACGTACCTGTACCACTCGAGTCCCTTCTCGTAGTTGCGATCAAAAAAGTGCGGCTCCGCTCCCACCGCGCGGATGTCAGGATGGAGGCGCAGGAACTCGAGCAGCGCGCGCGTCCCGCCCTTCTTCACCCCTATTATAATCGCTTGAGGCAACTTTTTGGTCTCGGAGCCGTTCAGGGCACCTGCCACTCCCGAGTCCTCCTCATAAGCGACATCGCCCTTATTTTCCTCCCAGCCATCTCCTCTGCTGTCAGCATCACTCTCGTTGTTCAGTAAGTCCCTGGACTGGCTTTTGGGGAACATCTCCTGCTCTTGTTTCTGGAGGGGTCTGGGTGGTCTCCCTCTGCTCCTCTCTTCCATCGTGAAGGTCGGTGCGGTGGAGCAGGAGCCCACGCAGCAGTACAGCATGTACACCCACAGGGACAGCATGATGCAGAACACGAAAAGTTTATTTTTCACCGGCTGAGTAGAGTGACAGAGCAGACTATATTCCATAGGGCATATTGACAAAGTTACTTGTTCCTCCGCATAAGTCCCTGTAACATGCAGGCATCTCCGCTGGAGAGGAAAAATATGAGCGTGAGTCGTCGGCAGGTGTTGAATTCATCTCATGGTGGTGTCTGGAAAGTGCCGGAGATGTAAGAAGTCACATCTGTTCCACTGGCACGAGCGCGTGTTGTTCGCGCATCACTCCATCGCCTCCCACTGGATCATGTCATCTGAGTGAACGACGGGCCATGCGCTCTATTTAAAGGAGAGGGGCGTGTGATTGGCAGCGGGATTGACCAATCGGAGCACATGCCCAAAGCCCTTATTTTTTATCTTTCAATTGTATCGAGTACTGCGTCTTTGTTTTGTCATCTTAAGGTAGGCTTAGGCTATTTTTGAAAATAAATGTCATTGTACAAACATTTAAATAAAAAAGCTATTGAATATTCCAACCAGTAATACTCAGGAAAATAGCGGATCAAGTTGTCACAATACAACCTGTTATATATCAGCTAATGTTAGGCTTATAAGCAGAATAAAGAAAAACTCAAGATAACCTGCTGAGAGCGGCTTGAACTACACATCTGTTCAGAAGTTTGGGGTTGGTAAGATTGTTTTATGTTTTTGAAAGAAGTCTCTTCAATGCTGTATTTATTTGGTAATATTGTGAAATATATAATTGCTATTGCAATTTAAAATAACTACTTTCTATTTTAATATACTTTAAAATGTAATCTATTCCTGTGATCAGAGTGATTATTAGAAATTTCACCTTATGAAAATGTTTTCAGGATTCTTCGATAAATAGAAAATACAATAAATTGAAATATTTCAAATAATAAATACATTAAAATATAAATCTTTTGTAACATTTAAATGTCTTTACTGTTGCTTTTGATGAATTTAATGTATCCTTGGTAAATAAAAAAGTATTCATTTCTTTAAAAAATAAATTTTACTGCATATTTCGGTGATTGAAACACCAAACTACTGAAATAACTATATTTTACCTTATAGTTACTGAGATATATTCAAATAAATAAATGCATAGGCTATATACATTGATTTTATGTGTTTTAAACATTAAAGTTTGGGGTCAGTAATTTATTGTATTTGTTTTACATTTATTTACATTATTTCTAATAAATATATATTGTAGTATATATTGTAATGTGCTGTCAGGTAGCCAAACATGTGACAAAGACTTTAGCTTTATTCAAGGTAAAATATTTTTTAATGCAACTGAATTATCCTGACTACATTAGGATTAAATTAACCTAATTATACAATTAAACAAAATATAACACCGATAAACAAACAAATAAAAACATACATTACGTATGTTTTTATTTGTTTGTTTATCGGTGTTATATTTATCTTTACAGTAATATACAAAGGAAATTATTATGACCAAAAATAGACATATTGAAAATAAATGTTGCAATGAGCCCAAACTGTTTCTCTGCCCTCAACAAAATGTAACAAGGATATAATCGCGAACATGCAATTTTTTTCATAATTGCTTTGACAATTACATTGGCAAATGTGCCTCTGAAAAGTCAAGTCTCTTCTTGATGATAAATGACTTAAAGAAACACAAAGCAATCCTTCATGCAGTGAGCTGTGCAATAAAAATGAACAACAGTTCTGTTTGCTTGTTTAAGCGTTGTGAGAGAAATGACAGGATTCCTGATGCAGAATTGTTTAGGCACCATTCCAGCAGATGTTTGTACATCTCCCGCTGCTCGTCTCTCGCTCTCAGCAATAAACATGTCACAGTGGCACCAAACACTTAGCATGGAAAGAGATGTAGTGTATGTTAGATGATGTTATTCTAGAGAGGGGAAGTAAAGTTAAGGAACTGTTTTACAGAGACACATTTGAACGTGTGTGTGTGTGTTTGGCCTCAGGTCAGGGGCTCCGGACCTCTAGCACCTGTAGCATTCTACAGGATTATCAGGATTACGCCAGAGCTGCCATGTCAATCAGAGTTTGAGCAGAACCACACAACCACTGCCCACTAATCCCTTTATCTCATCTACCACACGGTGTGTGTGTGTGTGTGTGTGTATGAGAGAGATGACTGTATCTACACTTCCTGCATGCACTGGTGTCTGACACACATTTTCTTCCTGTCAGGTCAACCTCTTCACAAATAAAATGTGACAAAACAAACACTTATCTGGCATAAGCATAACAGTTTGTATTTTCAGAGCTAGATTAATTCATGCTGTGTTCATTTCATAGTTAGATGAGAAAGGGCAGGTGGATTGAATGACTTTGTTCATTTCTGGAATTTTATTTCAAATGGAAATTCAATGTAGACCAGCAATTTTCAACCGGTTTTGTTTCAAGACCCAGAATTTACAATTAGATATAAAGTCGGAATTGTGAGATATAAAGTCGGAATTGTGAGATATAAAGTCAGAATTGTGAGATATAAAGTCAGAATTGTGAGATATAAAGTCAGAATTGTGAGATATAAAGTCAGAATTGTGTGATATAAAGTCAGAATTGTGTGATATAAAGTCAGAATTGTGAGATATAAAGTCAGAATTGTGTGATATAAAGTCAGAATTGTGAGATTTAAAGTCAGAATTGTGAGATATAAAGTCAGAATTGTGAGATATAAAGTCAGAATTGTGAGATATAAAGTCAGAATTGTGAGATATAAAGTCAGAATTGTGAGATATAAAGTCAGAATTGTGTGATATAAAGTCAGAATTGTGAGATATAAAGTCAGAATTGTGAGATATAAAGTCAGAATTGTGAGATATAAAGTCAGAATTGTGAGATATAAAGTCAGAATTGTGAGATATAAAGTCAGAATTGTGAGATATAAAGTCAGAATTGTGAGATATAAAGTCAGAATTGTGAGATATAAAGTCAGAATTGTGAGATATAAAGTCAGAATTGAGATATAAAGTCAGAATTGTGATATATAAAGTCAGAATTGTGTGATATAAAGTCGGAATTGTGAGATATAAAGTCAGAATTGTGAGATATAAAGTCAGAATTGTGAGATATAAAGTCAGAATTGTGAGATATAAAGTCAGAATTGTGAGATATAAAGTCGGAATTGTGAGATATAAAGTCGGAATTGTGAGATATAAAGTCAGAATTGTGAGATATAAAGTCAGAATTGTGAGATATAAAGTCAGAATTGTGAGATATAAAGTCAGAATTGTGAGATATAAAGTCAGAATTGTGAGATATAAAGTCAGAATTGTGAGATATAAAGTCAGAATTGTGAGATATAAAGTCAGAATTGTGAGATATAAAGTCAGAATTGTGAGATATAAAGTCAGAATTGTGAGATATAAAGTCAGAATTGTGAGATATAAAGTCAGAATTGTGAGATATAAAGTCGGAATTGTGAGATATAAAGTCAGAATTGTGAGATATAAAGTCAGAATTGTGAGATATATAAATCAGAATTGTGAGATATAAAGTCAGAATTGTGAGATATAAAGTCAGAATTGTGAGATATAAAGTCAGAATTGTGAGATATAAAGTCAGAATTGTGAGATATAAAGTCAGAATTGTGAGATATAAAGTCAGAATTGTGAGATATAAAGTCAGAATTGTGAGATATAAAGTCAGAATTGTGAGATATAAAGTCAGAATTGTGAGATATAAAGTCAGAATTGTGAGATATAAAGTCGGAATTGTGAGATATAAAGTCAGAATTGTGAGATATAAAGTCAGAATTGTGAGATATAAAGTCAGAATTGTGAGATATAAAGTCAGAATTGTGAGATATAAAGTCAGAATTGTGAGATATATAAATCAGAATTGTGAGATATAAAGTCAGAATTGTGAGATATAAAGTCGGAATTGTGAGATATAAAGTCGGAATTGTGAGATATAAAGTCAGAATTGTGAGATATAAAGTCAGAATTGTGAGATATAATGTCAGAATTGTGAGATATAAAGTCAGAATTGTGAGATATAAAGTCAGAATTGTGAGATATAAAGTCAGAATTGTGAGATATAAAGTCAGAATTGTGAGATATAAAGTCAGAATTGTGAGATATAAAGTCAGAATTGTGATATATAAAGTCGGAATTGTGAGATATAAAGTCAGAATTGTGAGATATAAAGTCAGAATTGTGAGATATAAAGTCAGAATTGTGAGATATAAAGTCAGAATTGTGAGATATAAAGTCAGAATTGTGAGATATAAAGTCAGAATTGTGAGATATAAAGTCAGAATTGTGAGATATAAAGTCAGAATTGTGAGATATAAAGTCAGAATTGTGAGATATAAAGTCAGAATTGTGAGATATAAAGTCAGAATTGTGAGATATAAAGTCAGAATTGTGAGATATAAAGTCAGAATTGTGTGATATAAAGTCAGAATTGTGAGATATAAAGTCAGAATTTGTAGATATAAAGTCAGAATTGTGAGATATAAAGTCAGAATTGTGAGATATAAAGTCAGAATTGTGAGATATAAAGTCGGACTTGTGTAATATAAAGTCAGAATTGTGAGATATAAAGTCAGAATTGTGAGATATAAAGTCAGAATTGTGAGATATAAAGTCAGAATTGTGAGATATAAAGTCAGAATTGTGTGATATAAAGTCAGAATTTGTGATATAAAGTCAGAATTGTGAGATATAAAGTCAGAATTGTGTAATATAAAGTCAGAATTGTGAGATATAAAGTCAGAATTGTGAGATATAAAGTCAGAATTGTGAGATATAAAGTCAGAATTGTGAGATATAAAGTCAGAATTGTGAGATATAAAGTCAGAATTGTGAGATATAAAGTCAGAATTGTGAGATATAAAGTCAGAATTGTGAGATATAAAGTCAGAATTGTGAGATATAAAGTCAGAATTGTGAGATATAAAGTCAGAATTGTGAGATATAAAGTCAGAATTGTGAGATATAAAGTCGGAATTGTGAGATATAAAGTCAGAATTGTGAGTTATTCGAATTGTGAGATATAAAGTCAGAATTGTGTGATATAAAGTCAGAATTGTGAGTTATTCGAATTGTGAGATATAAAGTCAGAATTGTGAGATATAAGTCGAATTGTGAGATATAAAGTCAGAATTGTGTAATATAAAGTCAGAATTGTGAGATATAAAGTCAGAATTGTGTGATATAAAGTCAGAATTGTGTGATATAAAGTCAGGAATTGTGAGATATAAAGTCAGAATTGTGTGATATAAAGTCGGAATTGTGAGATATAAAGTCGGAATTGTGAGATATAAAGTCAGAATTGTGAGATATAAAGTCAGAATTGTGAGATATAAAGTCAGAATTGTGAGATATAAAGTCAGAATTGTGAGATATAAAGTCAGAATTGTGAGATATATAAATCAGAATTGTGAGATATAAAGTCAGAATTGTGAGATATAAAGTCGGAATTGTGAGATATAAAGTCAGAATTGTGAGATATAAAGTCGGAATTGTGAGATATAAAGTCAGAATTGTGAGATATAAAGTCAGAATTGTGAGATATAAAGTCAGAATTGTGAGATATAAAGTCAGAATTGTGAGATATAAAGTCAGAATTGTGAGATATAAAGTCGGAATTGTGAGATATAAAGTCGGAATTGTGAGATATAAAGTCGGAATTGTGAGATATAAAGTCAGAATTGTGTGATATAAAGTCAGAATTGTGAGATATAAAGTCGGAATTGTGAGATATAAAGTCAGAATTGTGAGATATAAAGTCGGAATTGTGAGATATAAAGTCAGAATTGTGTAATATAAAGTCAGAATTGTGAGATATAAAGTCAGAATTGTGAGATATAAAGTCAGAATTGTGAGATATAAAGTCAGAATTGTGAGATATAAAGTCAGAATTGTAAGATATAAAGTCAGAATTGTGAGATATAAAGTCAGAATTGTGAGATATAAAGTCAGAATTGTAAGATATAAAGTCAGAATTGTGAGATATAAAGTCAGAATTGTGTGATATAAAGTCAGAATTGTGAGATATAAAGTCAGAATTGTGAGATATAAAGTCAGAATTGTGTGATATAAAGTCAGAATTGTGAGATATAAAGTCGGAATTGTGAGATATAAAGTCAGAATTGTGAGATATAAAGTCGGAATTGTGAGATATAAAGTCAGAATTGTGAGATATAAAGTCAGAATTGTGAGATATAAAGTCAGGAATTGTGAGATATAAAGTCAGAATTGTGAGATATAAAGTCAGAATTGTGAGATATAAAGTCAGAATTGTGAGATATAAAGTCAGAATTGTGAGATATAAAGTCGGAATTGTGAGATATAAAGTCGGAATTGTGAGATATAAAGTCAGAATTGTGAGATATAAAGTCAGAATTGTGAGATATAAAGTCAGAATTGTGAGATATAAAGTCAGAATTGTGAGATATAAAGAATTGTGAGATATAAAGTCAGAATTGTGAGATATAAAGTCAGAATTGTGAGATATAAAGTCAGAATTGTGAGATATAAAGTCAGAATTGTGAGATATAAAGTCAGAATTGTGAGATATAAAGTCAGAATTGTGAGATATAAAGTCAGAATTGTGAGATATAAAGTCAGAATTGTGAGATATAAAGTCAGAATTGTGAGATATAAAGTCAGAATTGTGAGATATAAAGTCAGAATTGTGAGATATAAAGTCAGAATTGTGAGATATAAAGTCAGAATTGTGAGATATAAAGTCAGAATTGTGAGATATAAAGTCAGAATTGTGAGATATAAAGTCAGAATTGTGAGATATAAAGTCAGAATTGTGAGATATAAAGTCGGAATTGTGAGATATAAAGTCGGAATTGTGAGATATAAAGTCAGAATTGTGAGATATAAAGTCAGAATTGTAAGATATAAAGTCAGAATTGTGAGATATAAAGTCAGAATTGTGTGATATAAAGTCAGAATTGTGATATATAAAGTCAGAATTGTGAGATATAAAGTCAGAATTGTGAGATATAAAGTCAGCATTTTGAGATATGCATATATAGTTTTGTTAATAGTTTTAACACATGATGGAAAATCAAGCAGTCTGTTCATGTCGGCATCTAATTGAATTGGTTTTATTCCAATAACAATTTTATTTAACATTACTGAATCAACCTAAATATATGAAGTTACACCAACAAATTAAAAATTAAAAATGTAAATTTAAGTGGAAGATCAGGTAGAAATAGCTCTTTAGCGCTTAATTGCAGCCAGGTTACCAGTTTTTACAGTGAACTGCCATCATATAAGGCAATGTGTGTTTTTAGCATGTTTTTTTTTCACTGCTGTCCATGACCCTATCCTATCAGAACAGGTCTGCTGTATAGTCATTTATTATGTGCTAATAATACCATAATGTGATGAAGAGTTTGACAAAGTGGGGAAAAATGCATACAAAGATAGAGGGAGAGAGAGAGACAAAGAAAGAATGTAACACATTGTAAGTTGGCGGTTTGTTCTTTGTGAGCGCCTCCTTTTGATTTGATTGGCACTTCAAAGCAACTCAGTCACTAGAAGGGAGGGGACACCGTGGTGGGAACAAAAGACACCTGAGGGGTGGGAGTGCAGAGATCTAGACCATAGACTGCTCCAGCATCCGGAAGACCATATGGGCAGATCAGTTCAGTGCGTTATGCTTCATGATGCATAGACACACACACACACACCAGCCGCCTGTGTGTTTTCAGAGAGATTTAGGAGATGTTCGGTTGACACATCAAAGGACTCAAGGTCTTGTACATCTCCCTCAATGGAATATCTGTTACTGTACCATGTTAACACGTGCTCCTCTGATCTACTATTAAATCCCATACTAAAACCATTTCTACACCATTTGCACCAATACACTGCATCCATAACATCGTCTTACTTGGCGACATGGAAATATTGTATTTAAGGGCTCCCATCGAACAAATTAATTTCCATGACTTTTCCACTGTCTTTCCAGTCATTTGTGATGGAAATAAAGCATTACAATTCCAAATTTGATTAGCTAATGAGTCATTTAGTGTGTGTTCACATGACAACAATTTACTAAAAAGTGAAAAGTTTTTCCTTTGCGAATTTTTCGCACAGACACAATGTTGTCTAACCTATCTCTGTTCACTCGGATCGACGGAAACGACTAAAAGTGTTATATCATGCTAGGCCAGTAGGTGGCGATGTCTCTTTGTAAAGAAACACTACACGCTATCAGCGCGAGAGGTCACTGTGTAAACGCGACTTGACCGTCTAAAAAATTCAATAGTTTCTAATAACAAATAAATCCAAACACATGACATTTGAGCATTCAAGTCGTTCACCGATGAAAAAGAGGCGCGAATTTGCTTTAAAAACTTGCTGTGTGGGGTAGGCAGCAGTGTAATTATGCCAAGTTCCGTAACCCGTGTTTTTTCAATCTACCCGTGAAAGTGCACTGGAACAGCCATCAACCCCGTGACTTCCCACTCGTGAACTCGTACTAGATCAATGTACTCCCAGTTACGAGTTCTGATGTCACATAGCCCGCAAAACAACAATGGCAGCCCCTACGGATGCGGTGTTTATGGAAGTCATACATTAACAACCAAAACGTTACAAAAGGTATTGCTCTAACGTTATTTAACCGCAAATGTTATGCATTTTCAGCAGCTTTTCCAGTGTTAGCTAGTTTTCAGTCCATTGAATACAAGAATAAAGTAATACCAAATACATTTCCAAATATACAAATAACGTAAAATAAAGGTGTAACAGCTTCTCTTGCCTTATCTGCCGTTTTTTCTCCTCCTTTTCCCTCAAATAAGCAAGGAGTAAGCACCTTTGGCGTTAGAAATGATTATAAATTAGCATAAACCCTGTGCGGTCCGTCATGTTTTGTTTACATCTAGCTACCACAATTCCTTGCGCTCAGGCAGTTTGGCGTGACTTTGCCTGTACAAAGTCGCGAGTCGTGGTTTGAAGTCGTAACTTACGGGCTGAAAAACCTTCCTGGAACGCAGCATTAGATGACAATTAACACATTTTTTGTTGGATACCCTGTGTTGTTCTTCTTTCCTTTTTTTTACACACATTCAACATACAAAAATAACTTGCATTCAATATAAAATTACACAGAATGTGTTAAAATAGCCATAACACAAAACATTTAGTAAAAAATGAACACATTCTGTCAGATCTGTTTCTGTGTCTGGTGCTAAGTGGGACTTTTATGTTGTAGTTATCTGTGCCTTGTTTCTGTGTTATTTTCTGTGTCCTGTTTCCTGTGGCTATTTTGTAGTTCTTTGTAGTCTTTCATGTTGATTAGTCTCCCCAGGTGTTTCCCATTTACCACACCCCTTGTTAAACTAGTCCTCCCTGCGTGTGTATATATAGCCCTTGTATTCTCTGTAGTGTTGTTTATTGTTATGCAGGTGTCTGCTGTTCCCTGTGTTTTTCTTTTGTTTTTTCTCAGTGTTATTTTGTTCCTGATTTTTGGTCTTTATTGTTTTTTTTTGTCATTAAAGTCTCCCTGCATTTGGATCCTCATCTCGGTTTGCCGTCTTTGATTTCCCTTGTGTTCTTGACACATTATTTTTGAGTGTATGCATTGATGTCACCCTCCCATCGGAGCACTCCGCCTCAGCCGGACTGAGTGGCAAAAGAGCCGCTGCATGACTGGATTTAATAAGGGAAACCGTGAAAAAGCGAGTGAAACAAATTATTTTCAGTTTAAATTAAAGGTTGGACTCGATATAGTGTTCCTTACAACTTACCAAAGATCCAGTGATACATGGATATTGATATTGATCTCCTCATACCGTCCAGCCCTAAACTTGTATGGATTTTGTCAGTGCTTATTTAAAAACATCATATTAGGCAGAATATAAGACTGGTAAATCTTTAATTGATGATTCATATTTAACAATACAATATAAAGAGTATGATTTTACCCAAAAATGTAACTACTGACAAAATGATAACTGCAAATCCATGTTTTCGCTGCCTGGAGTCTAGTGGTTTCTGTGAATTGCAGCGATCCATCTGCTTCTCTTTTTTGTGTAGCTTTCGGCAGTCTGTAAAAATATACCTCAGATTTCTTTTCAAATCTATTTGCACAGTTAATCTCAAATATCTATCCCGTTTTAGATGTGTTTTGTGTGTTTTTGGCAGCATTCACTTTAAAAAACCAATGCTGCCTTTCAGTCCTTTTGCCACTCACTGGGCGTAACCGCAGTCCTGCCGGCCGACAGTGATGTTACTCTAATATAGGCTGAACATGTAATACGCATAAGAAAACATATATTTTCAACTCCTATGTACAAACTGTCTACTTCAATACATGGATATCACTGGAAATCATGCCAGACTTCTTTTCATTGACTTAACCACTTTTAATTCAATTCAGTGTCATCAGGTAATCAAGAAACTGAAGTGTCTGCATGGAGCAAGTTCCATCACCACTAATGTGTTGGATTTATAATTTTCTTTCTAATAGACCACAAGTGGTAAAGGTGGACAAAGCATTATCGCCCACCATTGTTCTCAACACTGGCACCCCTCAGGGGTGTGTACTTAGCCCATTTCTTTATATTCTCTATACAAATGACCATCAGAGTCCAATTACCTCTACTTGTTACCTTAACTATGCAGATGATACAGCACTGCTGCTTATTAAGGACTGTAATGAAGTTTGTAGAATAATGGAAGACAGAGGCGGGAACCGGCGAACGTTTAACAAAGACTTATAATGAAATAAATAAACAAACTGAAAGTAAACCGCGGGCAGCCCCTCACGGACGACTGCCGTGCACACACATACAAAACGTAAATAAAACACAACATAAAGTCCAGGCCTGGTCCTCTCTCGTCCTTCACTTGTGTCTCTCGTCCTTATATGCCTCCGAGCTCCCTTATGAGAGATCTTGAGACCGGTGTGCCTCGCAGAAGACGCTCATTATCACTCACTCGCTCTTCTCACGTTCCTCGTTCCATCCATCCTTCCAGTATTATCATTAACAGAGGTGGAGCATTTTAGATATCTTGTCATTACATTGGATAAATATCTCAACTTTATTCAGCACACTTGGTATTTGCAAATGCTGTCAACAGAGACCTATCCCTAATCTTAAACATCTGTCTATTCAGCCTAGTCTTCTTCTTCTTCTGTATCAAAGTATTATTGAGCCAGTTCTTATGTATGGTGCCATTTGTTTTTTTCAACAGATACCAATAAGATCAAACTAAGATCAAAATTCCTACCCCTAATTTATTGGACTGTCATTTTATCTACGCTGTGGAAGGCACATACAATTTTAAAATGATCCAGACCATTCACTTTATCAATATTTCATCCACCCTTCCTTCTGTCTGCATGTATAGACTACACATGTGCAGAAAGGCCAGTTATAGTAAGAGTTTTGTTCCTATAGCTATAAGAAATCAGCCATTGACATGCTCTAACATTTGTTGTATGATCTTGTTTTATATGTGGGACCTATAAAGCAGCAAGTGAACATTTTGTCCTAAAAGTTGATGTGTTAGAAGTAGGAAAAATGGGCAAGCGTAAGGATTTGAGCGAGTTTGACAAGGGCCAAATTGTGATGACTAGACAACTGGGTCAGAGCATCTCCAAAACTGCAGCTCTTGTGGGGTGTTCCCGGTCTGCAGTGGTCAGTATCTATCAAAAGGGGTCCGAGGAAGGAACAGTGGTGGACCGGTGACAGGGTCATTGACGGCTAAGGCTCATTGATGCACGTGGGGAGTGAAGGCTGGCCCGTGTGGTCCGATCAAACAGACGAGATACTGTAGCTCAAATTGCTCAAGAAGTTAATGCTGGTTCTGATTGAAAGGTGTCAGAATACACAGTGCATCACAGTTTGTTGTGTATGGGGCTGCATATCTGCAGACCGGTCAGGGTGCCCATGCTGACCCCTGTCCACTGCTGAAAGTGCCACGTGAGCATCATTTACATTTACATATATGCCAGATACCACAGCACACCTTCAGGGGTCTAATGGAGTCCATGCCTCGACGGGTCAGGGCTGTTCTGTCAGCAAAAGGGAGACTTTTTTAACACAATATTAGGTCATAATGTTATGCCTGATCAGTGTTTGTCTAATATGTATGGTGTTGCTGTGTTTGTGCTTTCTACACATCCACGTTGGAAACAAATTTCCTCTCTGAGGACACAAAAAAAACAATATTTGGTAACTGAAAGTATATGCGCTTTGATGTTCAATTTATAGCTTTGTCATGTCCTGCCTTGATCATCTTCCTTTATTACAGTTTTTTCAACCTAATGTTCCTCTGACAACATCTGAGGCTTTGTATGTTTAATTTAGCCGCTTAGCTACATCAGTAAATTCTTTCAGCATTATGAGTGACTAACAGAGGACAGCGGAGCAGCCGGTGCCCTCATTATCTGCTGTCTTCAGCAGGAGCACAAACAGCACAACAGGAAGAGCAGATTCCTACTGACACTAATGACAGGCTCATTAACTATGCAGAAAAGCAGATCAACGCACTGCTCAGGGTCCTTAAGTCACGCTTCAGAGTAATTTGCTCTGGCTAAGACTGTTTTAAATGTCTATAAATTCCCACCGGCCTGTTGAACTTCTGTCTTATCTCCTCCTCTGAGGTCTAAGTCCACTTGGATTGCTGGGCATTATCCTTTAGAGGAGGCTTTATCCAGCTATTATGTCCTTATGTTGCCGTTGGCAAATGTTATAAAGCAAAAGGCCACTTAATCATTTGAGCTTAGAGACTCTTCCGCAGGATTGTGTGTCCAGTGTCTCTGAACTCTGACTTCTGCCCTGGTTCTCGTTCTCAGAGACTCTACGACGACTCCCGAGGATTGCCATCTTCATGAACTCTGTCGCAAAACTATGATACCATAGACTCTGTCTTCTAACGTTTTGAATCAGTTCCCAAATATCAAAAATTGAGGTTTGTGAATAAAGTGAGGTTGTCGGTTTATGCAGCACCCAGGCTTGCAATGGGTGAAGCGTTTTGAATGAAGCTTACTTGACAAACAGCCTTCGATAACACTGGTCCACCTCAAGGTTTTCTTGTGATCTTACAAACAATGCAGGCCTACTTGTTAAGGCAAATGAAAATATAGTATATCTGAGGCAAAATCATTGAAAATGCAACAGCGTTCCAGACAATCAGCCACTGACTGGAGCCTCCTTTGATTCGATACAACTCTCAACTTGATGCTCACATAAACCGATCACATTTTAATGATGCAAAAGAAGCGTGCATGCTCATGCCATATGACAGCGAATATGAAAGGCTGAGCGGTGGCGACGTCTCAGTCTCTACTGGGCTAGAGTAAAATAATAATGCAATTACAAGGTGTGTATAATTTAAACTACTTTATTATTAACTCCCGACCAATCGGCACTAACACTAATCTGCAGTTCAGTTCGCATACTGCTGCCTTTCTGAACGCTTGCCTCTCTTCATTAAACCTTCAGGTGAAGGGTTGCCAGATATGCTGTTGCCTTTAAAACACAATAAGAAATAATAGCAACATGGTGTATTACCAATATTATACAAAATTAAAAGGCAGGGAATGTATTTTATTATAAATAAAATGGTTAAATATAAAATATTTCGATATTATAAATTGATTGCTAAAGAAAACAGTAACATGAGATCATTTAATTTCCTTAATTTTTTTTCCCAGTCAAAATATAATTATGATGAAATTCATTTTAAAATAAAATCTTTACATTCAATGGAATCCCAGAATATATTTAGAATTGAATTGTGACCCCAAAAATCAATTTGAATTGAATTGTAAGATTCCAAAAGATTCCCTAATAGATGGACGGACGGACAGACGGATGGATGGACAGATGGAAAGATAGATAGACAAATTCAAAATAAAACAATAATGTGTAGCATAAGTTAAGAATATGTTCTCTTTTCAGTAAATTTGAAGTTTACAGTGGCCCACCATCAGTCCCAATAACCACTGTGAAGAAGTCCAGATGTTACACATCCAGTCAATGTGACCGGGTTGATTTAGGAACACAGGCTAAATACAGAATCCAAAGGCGTCTCAACTGATATTTTTATGTACTTTAGGGTTGTAAGTAAACATTATTTTACCAAGGCATGTATATTTTAAGAACATGTCTGGATTGCTTGATATTATTTGTGTAACATCATGTTTTTTTCCCCAAATTAGGGAAACATTTACATAGTGTCTAACTTTGGATATCATAAACATTATTTCTCAAATGGCATTTGCTTAGCTCCACTAATGAGGGTTAATGACAAATTCCTTTATACCGAAATTTCCATTGAAATGGTTCACAAAACACAGAAATTGATCAGTGATCTTATCCAACCCTTAATGCTGTACAGATCTTACAGCGCTCAAACAAAGCACTAAATAAACTTCTAACTTTGAGGCATTTTCCAAGCTTTCAGACAATGTTTTGCCAAGTTTGTCTTGGCAAACTTTACTTTGCTAGTTTTCACTGGTTGTTTTACAACACTGCTCTGTTAGCAGAGACTATGATGAATCCTGGGATGGGTTTGACTGTTTTGGAAATGTTGTTGAGAAAAAGCTCTGCAAAAGTTGTGCCAAATTGCCCATGGAAGCTGATCAGGATGTAGAGCATAATTTTGACGTTGAACAGCCAGTCTGCAAAAGATGTTGCTTGCCAGGAAATTAGGCATCTGGGTGAAAGATATTGAGAGGACGGGTGAAAGGGTCAGGGGAAGGCTGAGGCTGACCAAGCCACATTATCATACCAATAGTAAACTGTTCAAATGTTCAAATGCTAATTTATAAGCATGGCATCCGAGGAAAAGAACACTGTGAACGGTGAGTTCCCTCTCAGCCATGACTCACCAGCAGCAATCATTAGAGTGGAATAATACTGTTCCAAAATAATCAGCGCTGAAGTCTGGCACCACAATGACAGTGCGATTCCAATTCTGATTATTATGGCTGATTGCATTAATTATTCAAACTCTTCCAGGATTCTTCACTGCAAGTCAGGTAAAATTATGTTATGCTTGTTCGGTAAATTGAAATGAATACATGAACCTATTTAATAAATGTTACAACATTTATTAGCCTATACTCAGTTTTTAAAGTACAATCGACTTAAACTACATTAAGCTGTTTTAACAATGAGTTGAATTTTGTATAACTTGTAAAAAAGTTGAAAATTGCTTAACTTATTTTGATGAGCAATGTAAAAACATGTTGTAATAAGTTATTGATCATATCATTTTATATATAAATATAAGCTTCTTATATAACTTTCTCATAACTCATAATGCTGACGTAATTTCTCAAAATTGTGAAAATTAAACTCACTCAATTGTATGAAGCCCTTCACATGGCATGCAGACACTATACACTATATTGCCAAAACTACTGGGACAGCCCTCCTGAATTCAGGTGTTCCAATCACTTCCATGGCCACATACATTCAAGCACCTGGCCATGCAGACACCTCTACAAACATTTGTGAAAGAATGGGTCGCTCTCAGGAGCTCAGTGAACGAGTCTGGGTTTGTCGACTGCAAGGAGAACGGTACTTGCCTGACTGCATTGTGGCAAGTGTAAAGTTTGGTGGAGGGGGGATTAGGGTGTGGGGTTTTTTTTTCAGGGGTTGGGCTTGGCCCCAGTTTGGGGATGGTCATTTCCATAAAGACATGGATGAGCGTGTTTGGTGTGAAGAGTCCTGACCTCAACCCGATAGAACATGCCAGGCCTTCTCGTCCAACATCAGTGCCTGACCTCACAAATGCGCTTCTAGAAGAATGGTCAAAAGATCCCATAAACACACTCCTAAACCTTGTGGAAAGCCTTCATAGAAGAGTTGAAGCTGTTATGGCTGCAAAGGGTGGACCAACTCCATATTAAAACAATACAGATTAAGAATGGGATGTCATTAAAGTTCATGCATTTGTAAAGGCAGGCGTCCCAACACTTTTGGCAATATAATGTATATATCATGGCCGGCCACAAACTAAGAACACTCTTAACCTAAATAAGTTGGACAAACTAAAAAACTAAATAGGTAATCAGTAATACATCAACATTAAAAAAAAAAAAAAATTATGTTTATTTTTTTACCTTGGAATATTTGAGTAAGCTAATTCATATATTTAACTTAAAATGAAAGTGTAATCTCAACCTGAATATTTTAGTAGTGGAAACTTGGCTAGCTTAAACTAGCTAATTCATTTAATGCTACCTTGCTAATTGGTCAAACACATTGTTTTTATAGCATTAGCATAGCATAGCAATTTCTGAATGAATAAAGCAACATAAAACATTTAACATATACCTGTTCTCAAACTAAGCTCATGCTCCACTCGTCACCATGATGGTAACCCTGCACAAAAAGAAAAAATATCAACATAACAGACACTCTTCTAAATTAGCACAGCAAAATATTAAACACTACTACATCTCTCACTTAGCATTAATCTTGCAACAAAACATTATAACACTTAGTTTTATTATTTACTCTTCCTTTTGCGTGTCATGGCAAAGCATACTGGGAAATAAAAAAATAGAAATCCTAAATTAAAAAGAAAGAAGTTTGTAAAATGTCAATTCATATTACTTCAAATGTTTCAGTTTTGTCAACTCAAAATAAAAAGTTGTAAATACTAATAAAAGTTACTTTGATTTAACTAATTTGTTTAATTTGAGTCGGCTCTACTCAAATCAACTAATTATTTTGAGCGTTAGGGCTTAGAGTGAATTTGTTCTCTCATTTTAGTAAATTGTGGCCAAGATTTACTAATCAAATTTTAGTTAAATTTTGAATATGAATTAAGAATTAATTCCTAAAACATATTGATTACTTCTCTTGTTTTAATACATTATGGTCACGTTGAGCTACCTTGTTGTTTTGATTTAACTAAGTGGGACTAAAAGGGAAATAATTGGTGACGATTTACTATAAACAAGGGAAAAAATTATAAAAAAAGATAAAAAGTCGCAATTACTTTTTTTTTAATTCTGTGGCAGAAACAACATTGAAGTTGATCCATGTCATTGAGAGTCAGTGGTCAAGGATTTCCATCAAACTGAAGACCACCTTCAATAACTTCACCAGAGGCCAAGGCTATTGTTGTCTTTGATCAGGACCGAGATGACAAACCTGTGAGGTCCTTCACCCTAAGCACTCAGCCGTCCAGAGTCAAAACATGGTGAAAGGGGGGCTGGGGGACACATACAAATGCAGAGAACCTCTCCTAATATAACACCATCAAATAAAGACAGATGTTTAAAGACATCTGCCATCAATTTCAATTGCTAGCATGATATTAGACTCAATTTGCAGTGTTCTCTTTAGCATTTACCCCTGCTGACATATCATACTCCGAAGTTTGTGACCGTCAGTGAACTGTGTGTCCCCTCAGGCCGGAAAGAGAGAGAAATGATAAGAGGCTTCCTTAAATTACAGACTGCAGTCTCATCTAAATGGAGTTCAACCAGAGGCTGGGGGAAACAAGCTCATCCATTAAAGCAACACAATTAAAGCTGCAGCCTGCATTCTTCCTGGCAAATTTCAGTAGGAATAAAGCCAGATTATTACTATAGCATTTAACAGCCTTCAAGCAGGAGAGCTTTCATCTTGACGTTTTTAAAAAGATGCTTCAAGCAGGTACAGCAGAGCTGTGTTATTGCAATAAGTAATACTTCTGGAATACTGTAAAGCTCAAGGATTCGATCCAAACTTCACCTGGAGTTAGCAATGACCTTTTAACCACAAAGAGAAATTTGAATTTTTTCTTTAATAAAATGCACTTTATGCATTGGTTTTGGACACATCTACTCATTCTATATATGAAATAGGCCTTTAATATATATATATATATACACTCTAAAAAATGCTGGGTTGTTTTAACCCAATGTTGGGTCAAATATGGACTAACCCAGCGATTGGGTTGTTTTAACCCCTGCGGTTGGGTTAAATATTTGCTTAAGACAACCCAATTGCTGGGTTAGTCTATATTTGACCCAACATTGGGTTGTTTTTTACCCAGAATTTTTGTGAGTGTAGCTGGCATATTATTTAGCATATACTGTGTGATATCTCTGTTAAACCATCCGGATTATTTAGCTTGTTTTAATACAAACTATTGGCAGGCTAGACTGGACTGTGGTTTTTGTCCTCAGGTCACCGTCAGACTGTCACATGCTTTTGTTTACAATCACTGTTGTTAGTTTAACTGGTTTCTGTTTGGTGACATACTCACTTAAATATAACTATGAGAGATCAGACGCAGACTGTTCCAATACATGGTGCTGGTATCAGTGTATAAATGAAAAATGAGGATTTCACAGTACTCATAAAAGAGTAGGCAAAAAGTACCCGGATGACCTAATACTCAAGATTGCATGCAATGTGTCAGACTACACATTGCTTCCCAACAAATTATAGCTTGCCATCTTTAACGACATGCGTGATATCATCGAGAAGGCGGAACTAGCAAATGACTTCCGCAAACAAACAATGGTTACAGAAGCGCGTGTATTGTACTGGTTGTCTTGTCAGAAAAGCCCCAAAAAGGAAAGAAAACACTCTATTGCATAATTTCACCTATACCAGTATCTTTTTGTCACGTGAAAATAGTAATAGTTTAAATTTACACTATGTAAAAATAGCAGTATTTTCTTTGCGATAAGTATAAATAGTAGTTAATTACTATTTATATTTATAAATAGTGGCAGATATTTGCACCTCGTTGTTGTACATTAAACAGTATGCAATAATAACATAGAGTGTAGAGGATTATATTTATTAAAATTATTAAATGAATGCCGCCTTATTGAGACAATAAAGCCCTCCATATACCTACCCCTAACCCTTACCCTTTATTATTAAACACGCACAGACACTTTATTTCCACTTTTCTGTTTTTATTGAAAATAAATGCCTTTCCAATCTGGTGTGTGATGGGAAAAGGGAGAAGAACGAGTTCGGCAATAAGCGGATTCAAACCTAGGGTTGATTTGAGTCAAAACTTTCTTCCACGCTCCTTACCCCTACGCCATTGCTACTGTTGACAATCCAGAGTCTAACGCGCGTTTTTATCTGGCCCAACCAGACGTCAGTGGGCGGAGTTAGTAATCTCTGCCAACAAGGTGGGCTATTTGCACTTAGTGTAAATAGACACTCAAATATCTTGTTCATTTTGAAATGTATGAAAGCTGAAACGGACAAGCTTCTGTGCTCCAATTTATCAACTTCACAGATGTGACGAAACCCATCATGGAGGACCAAAAAAAAGTAACATGGGCCTTGTCCTAAATGGCAATTCATATCCACTTATGGTCTTCTGGACTTACAATGACTGCCGTGTGCCCGTTAAGTCCATCAGCAAGACTGTGGGGTGGCCCATCTGTCATTTTAGGTTTCAGAAGGGTGCTCGCGATCACCCCCTTTGTGGGCTCTGCAACAGACTTCTTCCTGACAGTCAAAGCAGTGCTGCATCACGAAAGTGCAAACTCATAGAAGGACCGCAAGTGTTTAGGGTGCCATTTGGATAGAGCCATGCTATTCTTTCTATTGGGAAGCATCACAGACACTGCGTCGGTTGTCATTCACACACTATACAAGATAAAATCGATTCTTACGTCCCAACCCCAATTGTCATTTAGAAATCACTCTACATCAAACGGGTCATGCCAAAATCTGGCTGAAATCGTGCATTAAATTGTATCAAACCCGATATTAAATTTCAATCTGTTCTTTACACAGTCGATTACAGAAGACAACATAAAAGCTTGTTTTGAATACTTTTGACTGACATCTACATCTTTTTTTTTGGAGCTTGACAGTTACTGATGCTTTCAATGTATGAAAAATAGGAGTGTAAACTTTTCTTAACAGGCAGCATCTATCCATCTTCACTGTCATGAAAAGTATGGCCCAGATATGCTTAAAAAAATCATGTTTTGTCTTCCATGCAAGAAAAATTATAATATGGGGTTCAGTCAGGGTAAGCAAACAATAAGTTTTGGGTGAACTACCTTTAAAATAAGATCCACATATGCTGGAAAAACTACTGAATCACTTCATCTGTCTTTCATTCATCCAATCAAGCATGATCTGAACACCTCTTTAATCTGTCAGAAGCAGAGCAGATGTCTGGCACCCATCACTGGTACTGTGGGCAATCTGCTCTCAAACTGTCTTATGTAGTTTAATGAATAGCCTCAGTTAATGTTGTCATTAAAAAGCCAAACAGAGGGCTTTATTTAGGTTTTCATTTGCTCTCCTCTGTGTCAACACAATGGTAAGGTTTTTTCCTGAACAGCTGCCCTATGTCACTGTTTGCACTTACACTCCACACACACTGCTGCACACCTTTGGTCATTCCTCTTCAGGTGTGTGTTGAGGTGCGCGCTAGACACTGCTAATTTCAGATGCTACGCTGCATGGGTGGGCCTTGCCTGAGGATAGTACCTGTCACTTTCAGAATAACTTTGGCAGTCCCAGGCTGTTTAAGATTGCTTTTCAGGAGGTCTGAATGACAACAGTGGCAAACATCTGAAATGGATAAATATAGATGTAATGATAATATCACTGTTTGAGAATTCAAGTTCGTGATTCATTTGACTGGAGGCATGAAATAGTTTTGTGGTATAATATTTTGAGCTGTAAACTGTAACCATATATGAGCTCCTGATCTAACATTTAAAGATAAATTTCACCCAAAACAATTCCCTTAAACCCATTTGATATCCTTTCTTTCATTCAAAGTTGGCATGTAACAAAAGTTTAAGAAATAATTTCTTCTCTTTTGTGATGTATATCTGAGTGAAACAGCTTCTCGGACAATAAACAAATGTAGGGGCGGGACTTGATTTTGTCCATCATGAATTGATTGGATGGTTGTAGTTTGCTATTGGTGGATCTCATGTGAGTGACAGGTTGCCACGCCTCGAGTACCCCCCCACTCCATCCCTGGCTGGGATAGAAATAATCGAGAGGAGTTGGGGTGGAGGAGGAATGCTGGGAAAAATCTTGTAGAACAGAGGTGTCAGCTGTATGTATAAGCTTCCTCTCGCACCGATTGGTTAGATTATCTGAACGTGCTCCTCCCGATAATTTGTAGAGGTAACAGTAATATCAGATTTGGACCTGATGTAAATTTGGGTATTATCAGCATAGAAGTGATACCCTAAGCCATATTTCCTAACAATTTGCCCCAGAGGAAGCATATAAATACTAAACAGTATAGGTCCCAAGACAGATCCCTGAGGAACACCATGACAGACCTGTCCAGTGTCAGATTTGTTGTTTCCCAAAACAACAAAGTGGAAACAACCAGTAAGGTAGGATTTAAACCATTTAAGCACAGTACAAGAGAAACTAAGCCAGCTCTCAAGTCTATTGAGCAGAATGGAGTGGCACACTGTGCCAAATTCTGCACTCAGTTCTAACAACGCCAATATGGTAGAGGCTCCAGAGACAGCTGAGACAAGAAGGTCATTCATAACTTGAACCAAGGCAGTCTCTGTACTGTTTCTTTCTAAACCCTGGTTTATAAAGCTTGATGAATGACAAGCGTGAATTGAGTTGTGCCACAAACCTTAGCGTGAAAGGGAAGATTTGAGATAAGCTTATAGGGACTTATCACATGCAGGCTTTTTAAAGACTGGTGTAATAGCTGCAAACACAAGGGTAGTAAGTAAGGTGATAATATTCAAATGATGGAACTAATTGGTGACAGACACCCCTTAAGAACAATAGATATAGTTCTTAAAATCTTTTTCAAAATTAAAGAATTACAGAGTTCACACCAAACCCATAACGATAATGGCACAGAACGATTTCATCCAGATGATTTATAAAAACATTGACAGCCAATCAGAATCAATCCTGCTGTAACAAGCTTGAGCATTTAAAGTGACAGGCAAGTACGCACTTAAAATAAACAGAATGATATCATCTGCTGGTGTGGAAGCTAATATGTTCATCTTTATAGTTATCATTCTCGGTGTGAACTGGCCTTTATTTGACATGTAGTTGCAAAGTGATTAGTTAGAATGTCTGAAGTGGACAATCGCAATAAAGTGTAACCCTTAAATGTTGGTCTGTTCATCACAAAACACCATGGCTTTTTGTGTTTATTGAAAAAAATATGTCTTATGAGTTTGGAACAACTGAAATTACTGAATGTTTATTTTGGCGACCTACTTTATTATGCTGTTAAGAGCTACAGTATTTACCTAGATTAAACTTGACAGCGGTTCATTGAGAATGATTCGCCTGGTTTCCGATCTATTTAGGTCTTACTTGTAAGATTAGGCATTTTGTTACTTAATTTAGCATTTTCGCCCCAACATTGTATGCTCATTGCAAGCAGAAAAAGGCGATAAATATATGTCTGGAGTGACGCCAAGAGTAATGAGGAGGTCACTCTTCTCACCGGCTTATCAGGTCCATCGCCCTGCCCTGCATTTAGCGTCTCAAAGCTGTGGAGATAGCCATCATTTTCTGTCACCCTATCCTCCTAGAAACAATCTTTCCAGTTTAGACTTGCAAATTCTTACTGCTTCTAATTTCACAGCGTTTTCATTAGCCAAGGTGCAAGGGATCGCCATGACTCCAGAATCCTTAAAAGGTCGAACTCACAGTCTGGTCTCTGTACTGCCCCAGTCTTGAAGAGCATCTTAATCCCAGTACTCTTGTTTAAAGGCATGTGCCATGCACAGACAGGTTGGTAATAACAGTGCTCTTGGCCCCTAACATTAGATGCTTTAGAAGTCAGTCTATGAAGCAACACACACTGTTAATGAAGTTCTCTATTGGTGGTAAGAGACACAGCTTCAAACAAAACTTCTTCTCAATAGATGGTAAAATGACACTCTTTGTGAAGAACTTGCGGCCTCGGCTGATCACATATGTTCTGTATGAACTTCCCCTGCAGACAGTGGGAGGGTCCTGCTACAGGTCACAACCTGGACTTGATACCTTTAACAACAACTGTGCACATTAGCCTCAGTTAGCTTTGTTCTTAATCAGTGCTAACATAATGAAAAAGGGTATCAGATAACAACATTTGCATCACACAAAGCTACATCATTCAATAAGGAGGGGATTCATGGAGTAAGCAATGGGATTAAAGAGATTCAATTTAAGTAGTATGCTGCATTACTTTCCCCTTGAGAAAAAGAAGTGTGCTTGTTTTGAATGTGTACTTGTAGTGTGCTTAAAATTGTAAACATATTAAAAGACTATATTTGCATATCATATTAATTAAGTAAAATACTACTTAAGTGTACTTAAAGAGAGTACACTTTCATTGTATGTCATATTATGTTTCTTAACACTCTTAACTTTGTAACAATGTCAAATGAAAAGTTACATTTAAGAGACATAACCAGTTTAGATGGACAGAATCTCAGGCTGACTAGCTGAAGACGTTACTGTAGCTTTACTCATTAATAGACGCAGTACTTAAACTCCAGCACGGCGCTACAACAGCCCATGAAATAAGCCTTCACAATAGATAATGCTTTACAGTGAAGTCTCTTAGAGAGCTATATGACAATTTATGTTCAATAAAATACCTTACTCATCTATTGAGTAACAAAAACACAATCTCCACGTCACTTTTACTACATTTCAAATCCCTCAGTTCTCAGCTTGCCTTCTTCCCATAGTGCATCCTGATGCCATGTGTTCCCCAGATAAGGGATACACATGCACCCGGCCATCCACGTGATGTAAAAGAAAACGTGAATCATTCTTCCATTGCTCAGTGGTCCAGTTTTGATGCTCACATGCCTACTGTTGGTGCTTTCAGCAGTGGACAGGGGTCAGCATGGACAATGACTGGTCTGCCGCTATGCAGCCCCATACGCAACAAACTGTGATGCACTGTGTATTCTGACACCTTTCTATCAGAACCAGCATTAACTTCTAGAGCAATTTGAGCTCCAGTAGCCCGTCTGTTTTATCGGACCACACGAGCCAGCCTTCGCTCCCCACGTGCATCAATGTGCCTTGGCCGCCCATGACCCTTTCGCTGGTTCACTACTGTTCCTTCCTCGGACCCCTTTTGATAGATACTGACCACTGCAGACCGGGAACACCCCACAAGAGCTGCAGTTTTAGAGATGCTCTGACCCAGTCGTCAAGACAATTTGGCCCTTGTCAAATCCTTACGCTTGCCCATTTTTCCTGCTTCTAACACATCAACTTTGAGGACAAAATGTTCACTTGCTGCCTAATATATCCCACCCACTAACAGGTGCCGTGTTAAGGAGATAATCGGTGTTATTCACTTCAGCTGTCAGTGATCATAATGTTATGCCTGATTGGTGTATATGCCAAAGTTTACTTCTCTTTCACAAGGTCAGAGTTGTAAACAGGTAATGTTAAACATTTATTTTTAAACAAATACAATCAATAAGTGATTAAATACATTTTCAATAAAATTTCGACAATGAAACCAATAATAGCAGATGTTTGCAAGGGGTATGTAAAAACACCTTCTGTGTTAATCACCTGAAGAAGAAGTGCTAGCATAGCAGTTTGGTTAAGAGAGTCTCAGTCCTGGAAACTTATGTTAGTGCTGCCAGGTTTTTTCTTTTTACATAATCTGTATTAACATCAGTAAGATTGTTGTAGTCTGGAGTCGGCAATATTAAGCAGGCAGCATAGTACTTTTAACAGCAAAGGTCAGGGGTAACAAAGGTTGTGAACTTTGGGGAAACAGCTTTATTAGCTCACTAACAGCTCTGCCTTCAGACAATCACTAGTCACCAGAGAGCAACGTCAATTGAAGATACAACAATAGCCTGCTTTTAAGGTTAGGGTTTTAACCTTTTTACTGTGATTATTTGTAAACCATAGGGTAAACAGAGTATCCATGCAGAAATGAAATTACAGTTGTGTTGTTTTCATGAGCTTCATGTTTTTCTATCATATCGGCAGTATCCCTTTTCCACTTTGACCTCTTCCCCTCTTACATTCCTGTCTCTTCTCAGTATGACAAAAGCATGATGAAGTGGGCTTGGGATGGAAATTCAGAGGCAGGGGTCTTTTTGGAGGAATGTACATGCTTGGGTCCCCCTTTCATATTGATTTAAAGTGGTCAGGAAAACTACTTGTTTTCCCATTCATGGTTCCTGCACAGGTCTGGCAGCACTAAAAGATCCGTCAATGCTTAGATGTGATTAACATTTGACTCCAGACTAATAAAAACGAATGACAGTGTGGGGGTCAGAGGGTCGAGATCAAGGCTCATAGGATGTCCTCTCAATTTCCAGCCATCCAGATTAATGGGGCCCCTGTGGTAGGAGCAGCGAGTGGCTATTTTTCAGTATCACTTACTCAATGAGGCCTCTGAACCCTTAGGCCTCAGTGCACTGCCCACCTGTTGCCCCATTAACTACTAATGGACTGCACAACCGGCCGTTTGTAGGGGAGGGGTAATACAGGGATGACTTAGTTTTGCAGTTTGAGTCGATTTATTTGAAAAGCTTTGATTGTTCTATTTGTAGTTGACAAATAACATGACAAATGTTCACGAACCTGAAAATATATATAAGTTGTATTTGGGAAAGTGTCTATTTTAGGTTCTTTAACTACTTTTCGTATGGTTTTCGCCATTTTAATAATCGTTTAGCTGTTTTGCAGTTTGCAGTTATAAAACCAATGGCCAAGGTCAGGGTTTTTGTTAAATAATACATTAATTTAGTTTTGTTTTTTACCAAACCCTATCGTGTACCCCCAGAACACTGAGAATATACGGGCCATTCTGTGACGCTTTTCCATGTTCTTTTTAAAGACTGATGCTTTAATTTTATTAATTTTACTTTTAGGAATAACTTACTTTCTTAATTTTAGGGTCAGTTATATTAGTTATAATTGGTAAGAAGGGCTAGCAGTGTATATGTGTAGTATTCTTAAAGGCACAATATGTAAAATGTTTGTATTCAAATATCCTTAAACCACTGGAACAATGTTATATACACTCACCTAAAGGATTATTAGGAACACCATACTACTACTGTGTTTGACCCCCTTTCGCCTTCAGAACTGCCTTAATTCAACGTGGCAATGATTCAACAAGGTGCTGAAAGCATTCTTTAGAAATGTTGGCCCATATTGATAGGATAGCATCTTGCAGTTGATGGAGATTTTTGGGATGCACATCCAGGGCACGAAGCTCCCGTTCCACCGCATCCCAAAGATGCTTTATTGGGTTGAGATCTGGTGACTGTGGGGGCCATTTTAGTACAGTGAACTCATTGTCATGTTCAAGAAACCAATTTGAAATGATTCAAGCTTTGTGACATTATCCTGCTGGAAGTAGCCATCAGAGGATGGGTACATGGTGGTCATAAAGGGATGGACATGGTCAGAAACAATGCTCAGGTAGGCCGTAGTGTTGTCACAATACCAAAATTATGACTTCGATACGATACCAGACTAAAATACCTCGATACCGATACTAAATCGATACCACGGTCAAAATACCACCCAGTAAAAGTAATTGAATAATATGACAACAGAACTTATTAATCATAGTCTTATTTAATTTTTTAACTAAAAACTCACTTGGCCAGCATGTTCCTGCCCTGGCTTTTGACCATTTCTTCTAATTGCAATTTTTTTTATTTTATCAAATTACAAACAATATGACAAAAACTGCTTTATTTTTCAGTTATAGGTCTATTTAACAGTATAGCAAGTCAAGAAATAAATTTAAAAAACTGCTTTGTCTTCACTCAATAAATTAACTATACACTGATTCTTAATGAATATATTAAAATTATTTAGCCAGTCATGGGGTGGTTTTCTTTTTTTCATTGTTGTTTGATTAACATTAATCACACAGAATATTAGATCCGGCTTAACACCGATACAATCACCTCAACTGTACACGTTCACTAAAGACACCCCCGACTGTGTTTACCTGAATACCCACAGGATGTGCATTTTTACATATTTTTGACCATTGAAATCCATAATCCGAAAGAACTGAATCGCCGATCGCATGTTGTCTGAAAGGCGTGTACTCGCGCTTCAGATCAAAGTCCGGCAGCGCGAGCACATCCCGCGCCACAAATGCTTTGCTGCATACCTCGGTTGTAACGAGTGGTTATTTCAGACAATTTAACTCTTCTATCAGCTTGAATCAGTCGGCCCCTTCTCTTCTGACCTCTAGCATCAACAAGGCATTTTCACCCACAGGACTGCCGCACACTGGATGTTTTTCCCTTTTCACACCATTCTTTATAAACCCTAGAAATGGTTGTGCGTGAAAATCCCAGTAACTGAGCAGATTGTGAAATACTCAGACCAGCCCGTCTGGCACCAACAACCATGCCACGCTCAAAATTGCTTAAATCACCTTTCTTTCCCATACTGACATTCAGTTTGGAGTTCAGGAGATTGTCTTGACCAGGACCACAGCCCTAAATGCATTGAAGCAACTGCCATGTGATTGGTTGATTAGATAATTGCATTAAGGAGAAATTGAACAGGTGTTTCTAATAATCCTTTAGGTGAGAGTATTTTGTTGACTTGTGTACTTACATTATCCCAAATGTTTCCAAGAATGTTTAAATACAGAGAAATAAGCTATTTTAAACAGTGTCGTCTATCAATAACATCATATCTGCGTTACTTTTGATTCCTGTTTTTCTTTTGTAGAAACCATGGAAACAATGACGCTTTAATAAGTGATAATGTGTTTTATTAGAAAAGTGAGCAACTGTTTGATACATTAATCAGTAGAAAATGAATGATTGTTCTACAGCTCAACACAGTTAGTCTTATTGCTTAAATCTGGTTTTCTTGATTTACAGAGAGTAGCATGTTTTACCATGCCTAATATCAATCTAGCTCACTGCAGTGTGATCGAGTGTCCTATAGTAGCCACCGAGTGAACGCAAAGAGTAACATTATAACTTAACTCACACTCAAATGTTTCTAATATGATAAAACAGCGCTGCGTTACCTCACATACGCATGAGCAGAAGAAGCGGAAACATCTGCGGCACAATAAAGCTCAGCCAAATCAAGGCATCATCAAGGCCACGCCTTTGTTTTTTATTACATATTGTGGCTTTAAGGAGGTTTTTTCTTTTACAAGGAAAAATGGGTCCAAAAAAAAGCGATTATTAATTAATAAGTTTTGACTTTTCGGTGTGAGTTGAAATCTCTCTTCTTTTTTGGGCCCATTTTACCTGTAAAGGAAAAACCTGCTTAATAATTATAAAGAATTAAAATCTGTAATTAAGGTGTTTTTCACTTCCAGCCATTGTTAACGATTATATGTCACTTTTAGATGATTATGTACAATAGTAATAGTAGTTATTAAGATTGATGTGGTTTGAAATTGGTAAAATGTGCTTGAAAAAAAAAATTGCTCAGAATATTGACTATTAATTATACATGCACTGTATTTGAAAAGACACATTTCAGCTGTATCATCCAATCGTCCACATGAGTCATTATTGCTTGGACCAGATGATAGATGCTTGGGATCATATTGGCATTTGAATCAGTTACACATACAAGAGTCAATGATGAAAAGGACTGATTAGATTGGTAAACAAATTGCTAATTGCATATGTAAAAAACATTAAAGCGATACAACAATTTTCTGTTGCCATTTCACACTGCAGCTGAAATTAAAATATATAGTCCTGTTGACTTTAATCAATGTTCATTTTAAAATGTTAATAATAACATCAATAATATTAATGAGTATTTAAGCTTGATATTGTATCCCAAATCCAAGATAGAACTTTGCAGGCTCATGAATACTTTGGAAAGGGACATGGAGGATATTGGAAGATTAGATGTCAGTGTGAAATTATAAATATACTGCAATATAGCAGGCCATCTTCAGGTAAATTTCCCAAGGTTATTAATGGGAATGCTAACAGGTAGATTTCACCAGGTATACTTGATCTTCTTTCTTGCAATCAACCAGCAAAAGAAAGTAAAGAATGACTTTTATTTATTTATTTATTTTAATTTTAATATTTAAATTATTATTCAAAACTATTTCAGAAACAGAGACAAGCCTTCTTATGTATACAGCACCATCTTCCTGTTTCTATAGCATGTCACCACAGGAAAGAAAGTTGTCAAACCATTTAATTTCTTTAACCTCGTGCTGCTCCATGACTGGTGCATGGTACTGGATTAACAGCATCTGCCAAATAACAAAATAAAATAAAATGCTGTGTCGGATGTGGGAATCACAATCATCTTAGCCTTTGTAACACTGTCAAAATAACACCACGGTAGCCTGTCATCACCATTTCAACACCTCTCTATTTTGAATAGATACTACATTTGGCTCAGAATGTAGGTTATAATTTCGCTACATATTGTCCATCTAACATGTTTGATTCCTCGCCCTCACCATCTTCATATGAACAGTATATGAAGTGTATAATGAGAGTATAAACTTTGGTTGCATAAATATAAATCATGCCTTGCTAAAAAAAAAAACAACAACAACAACATCTCATTGAAACTTTCCTGATTTCCAATGCAATGGGCACATGCAATGTCAGGACTTCGGATGCTGTGCAAATTTCTTTCCATGCAGGACAAACTACATGAATGCAGCCACACGATGGCAGTGTTATCTTCATCAAAAACCCAGCTCTGCTCATGCTCTGTTCCCAGTGGAAATTAATCACATTCACGAAACCATATCTAGTAGGCTATTTCTTCAGTTCCCAGTGGAAATAACGCCAAACGCCAAACTAATTTCTAGTGTTCATTTTTTTTATAGTATCTTCAGTCTGTTTTTCTTCTTTCGTTCTCTGGTTCTTTAGAGACCCTATGGTTTTACAGCAGTAACTGGCTTGGTCACTGTGGTCATTTTGGAGAAAGTGCTTATAGTATTCTTAACCTTTGAAATCCTGGGTTATCTACATGTTGTTTTCACGGCTCATATGTTACTTAATCCTGGGTTACTGCATTAACGTTCTTATTTGCATATTTATAAGGTCAACTGCACCGATTGGACAAATACAGCACGCGACCTGTCATAATTCGCGTTCATCTGCAAAATTGCAGCCAACTGTATCTGACACGAACAGCAAAAAGACTTGAAAAAAAAAAAGATTCTCACTAATTTTGCTTAATATCGCGACAATGTGTTGTATTTTTAGGCTACCATATAGCCTATTTATAAAATTGTGTGTGCTAAATCTGTTTAAACAAACAAACAAACAAACAAACAGTAGTTTTGTTTATTATTTATATAGGCCTAGTTATCAGTGTGCTGACTTGCACTCAATCATTTTCCGACATTTTCCTCGTGGACATGGATAGGCTACTTTAACACAGCGGGAAAGTTGAATATTTAATAAGGTAAGGACCGAGGCAGTTATTATTGGTTGTCTGTTGCTAGGATACACTGTATTTAGAGTTAACCCCCAACCTTGTTTTCTGAACCCATGGTTAAAAACGTTGCAAACCCCATTTCAAAAATGGATTGCCTTTACCTGGCGTTAGCTGTGAAGCCTATAAAAAGACCCTTTTGGATCCAAGCATTGTTTACAGCACAGTGCATTACTGCCTGAAAACATGTTTATGCTACCAGTGCAGTACACACTAAACGCCTTCCGCTCCACTGCATAGCCTACCTGCCCACCACACAAAAAGCGCTCCGCACATGGAGCCAGCGCAATAAGACTACATTTCCCATGCTGCACCGCGCTCGCGTCGTTCCGCTGCTGTCACTTTTGCCGATGCGAGAATCGCCCAGCAGCATCTCAGCCGAGGCAGCAGCGCAAAAATGCACTGAAACACGCATCTTAGGACATTTCCACCCGCTTTCGGTTTGCCATGAGGGCGTGTGATGGGAATAACGGGGATGTTCGCACCGGATTACGTCTCTTTATTTTGAGAGAAATGCGGATTGTTTTGCGCTCGCGGTGTTAAGGCAGAAAAATATACAAAATGAAGAAGCAATTCAATCGGATGCGACAGCTCGCCAACCAGACTGTTGGCAGGTGAGCGCTAAATGCGATCATTTTACTGCGTGACGAAGTTTTTTCTTTATTATTTATTTACAGAGAAGAATGGGAAACCATCCCAGTTGTTACTAATTCACATATATTTCCCATTCAAACTTTCGCTGTTTCTTAATGTATACATGCATATTTAAATCCATATTGGTCTGAGATATTACTACTGCTAATAGCATAATCGTGATGCGTGCTTCATTCATCATCATACCCATGCAATGTTATAAAGGCACAGCTAATTAAAGGTTGTGCATCCGTGTCTTGTGCGTAACGGGTTCACTGCAGAGGCAGCTCTTCCTGCGAAATCCTTCTCGGAGGTTCCCCATGGCACTGACACTACACAAGCCTCCCGGATGCGTTTCCATCAAATGCAGCACTGCTGTATCAGCACACGCTGATTTGAATGAGGGCTGTGAGAATGACATGTCTCCAGTGCCAGCTGATGCAGTGGATGGATGCGGATGAGAGGGAAATGGGAAAGGCGCAATGTTTTCATCGCACACTGATCTCTGAGAGAGAGAGAGAGAGAGAGAGAGAGAGGAAAAAAGGAGGAGTTGGGTGCAGTACATCAGCAAGATCTGTCACTGATGGAGAAGGTCATTGTTGCTTCAGAATGCACAGCTTCCAATTTCCATGCACGCAGAACTTATCATGCAATATGCATTGCAGAAGTTTTCGTTTTAGATTGGCTGCGGCTGATGTGCTTGCTACATTTATCTGGTTTATACTGGAGTGGATGTGCGATGCTTGACCTTTCACATGTTTAGATTGTTTGTTACATTCTCTTCTCACCTGGTAAGGGCCAGAAGGTGTGCATCACTATCAGGTATCTCCTTGCTGTGTGATTATGCCACGATGTTGTGGGTCATCATTTCAAATGCATTCTCAGTGGGTGGTTAGAAAGGTCGGTTGACTCGGTTCTCTTTTACCGCCTCTGGCTGGCATCAGCAGGCCAGTGGAAAATGGCAAGCCCAGCTCCCCCAAACCATTTCCAGCATTTGCACAGGGCATCAGATTTTGAGTGTGTGTGTGTGTGTGTGTAAGCCCTGCATTAGTATTCCCTACCTTTCCTTGGTAATGTCCAGGGAACTGTGGCAGCGGCCCTCCGTGGCATTCTGTCTGTAGCTGTGCGGTAATGAGAAACAACATGTTTCCTAAACAACACAGTGTCCTGGCTCATTAAGAGTATGTTCCAGGTCTGGAAAGGGCATGTTGGACTGACGTTTGCTTTGGAAAATAGATTTGCATGTTCCTATCAGAAGTACAGAGTCGCATCTCCTGATATCAGCTGAGAGTGACACTTAGAAACTGTGTTCATGATGACCTTGACAGTCTTACAGAGGTAATGCAGTGTGAGAGATGCTCCTTGGCTCTTGTTACGTCACTGGCATACGTTACACATTATCAACACCATTTTACTTTTTCTTGCAACAAATTCAAGTCAGCATTAGATCAACATAGACTTTTTTTATTAAAGGGGTCATGAACTGCATTGTTTTTTTAATGTTTCCTGGGGTGCAGTTATAATGTTAGTATGATTTTTTTTTACATCAAAAAGTAACAATTTAGAAATAAAATGCATTTTTCCTACCTCTGAACGCTCTGTTTGAAGGGGCGTGTCTGCTGTGACTTCAGTGTAACCGCCCACTGCTGTGATTGGCTGACATCTTTGCATATGAAATAAGTATTACATGTGGGACTCTCTCGAAAACTTTGATAACTAATAATGAAAAGTGTTGATTATATCATTTAGATCTATGGCATTATGTTTAGATCATGGCATGAAAGGTAGCCGATCACAGTAGAGTGTGGATCGGGCCGCATTTTTCTGTCCGAGCCCGGCCCGCGTCCGACAGAGTAGTAACCGAACCCAACCCGAGCACGACAGGCATAAAGACATTTATGTCCGAGTCCGACCCGAACCCGAATCTATTTTTTTTTATCATAATAATGACACATGTACGTTTGTTTGTGTGGAAAGCCCGCTTTTATTTAGCAACTGCAAGGAATTCTTAAATGATTACAGATGAGTGCATCAGCGCACAGACAGGGAAACAAATACACAGGGCCAAATCAAATAGCCGATTGAAATTAAATGAACAAAGGTCTACCAAAAATGGCCCAAGCTAACAGAACAAAACATTAACGTAACACAAATGTATTTTATTGAAATGAAAATCACTCTTACCATTTTATTCTCGAAAACTGTATGGCTAACTGCAACATGGGATCTATTTACACAATCCATCCATCAAAGTTTAGGCTAATCCAGGTTTTTATGCAGAAAAAGGATTGCATCAGCTGTGGATGGGTTCAAGACTGTCCTCTGCTGGTCCTGCCAGCAGCGCTGAAGTTGCGCTGCCAGTCACATGTAGCCAGACAGATGTTTGGATCATATTTTTTATTTATTTTTAATCACAAAAACATACCTTTGCATCAAGTTAAACAGGCCCATCGGCTACCTACATAATAAGCTGTTTTAAATTCCAAATGTTCAATCCCTTATCGCACTGACGTGACCGAGCCCGACCCGAACCCGAGCATTATTTCGAAATATCTGTCCGAACCCGGCCTGGCCCGTTAATTACCGATGGGTCCCATCGGGCTCGGTTTGGGTATCCATCCTCTAGATCACAGACATGTTGAGCTCATGAATGCAGTGATCTCAAACACGATGTAAATAAGGGCGTTTTCACACCTGAAAGTCCACACCAAGGTCCGAACCAAAGTTAATGTTTTGATACATTTTAATACGTTCGGTTCGTTTGGGTTTGGTTTTACACTGCAATTACGCGAGCGCACTAATGAACTTTACCTGACGTGCTTGCGTCCAGTCGTCATCAGTTATGTGGGCTGCATCTTAACATTGATTGGTTTGTTAGCGGACGTGCGTCTGACATCCATTCGGCGGGTAACTTTGACAAGATGAATGAAGTGAACAGACGCATTCGTTGCCACTGTGCTGTTATTGCTATGACATTACTATCTGCAGCACCAACTATATTCGAGGCTCAAATTCGCCAAATGAATGTCCTTGAGTCGTTCTGCAAACATTTTATCGCGCCGACAGGAAAGGAGGAGAAGACTCTGACCATATTTTAATTAAAAACCTCCTCTCTACCAAGGCTCATTTTTCCTGCTGTCTTCTGTGACAGTTCCAGTAGTTCTGTCTTCTTCTGTTGTTTTGGGTACGCGGGAACCACCGGAACTTCCTGTAAATGGTCTGAAAGTCCGAACTATACAGACAATGCTTTCACACTAGCAACGAACCAAACCTTTGTTAATTTTGATCCGGACCGAGACTACCTCTTTTCGTCTGACCAAATTTCGTCTGTTTGGTCCGGACCGTTGTCTGAGGGAGGTTTCACACCTGTAATTTTGATTTGGACCAAACTGAAAAGTCAGAAAATCTGGACTAAACAAGGCAGGTGTGAAAACGCCCTAAGAGTATAACTGATTATTACAGGGGTTTTGCCGAAAGTCTCTCTGATAAACTTGCACTGTTTGATTGACAGCTCCAGTGATTGTACAGGAGTGTTCTTTGTTCACTTTCTATATGTAATTTAATCACAGTTTAAATAACAGATTATTCTCATCCTAGATCCTACTGATCTCATCCTACTGATAGAAACAATGTGAAGTTGAGCGTTAGTCACTGGTTTGATTCTGACTGATTTAGCAAAGAATCCACAGTGAAATGTACCGAATACAAATGAATAATGCGGGGCCAAAGTTACAATGAGGTGCTGATTTTCTTCTGCAGAGGCGGTCTTTTACCTGTCTGTCATAGATACACACACACAATGAGTCATTCTCTGGGCTTGGGTTACAATAAAAGCTGGTTTTGGACTAACAAGGAAGTTTTCAGTTCTGAAACTTAAAATATATTCTTATAGTATGATGATCTCTTATTTCAAAAGCTCAAGGAAAATGAGATTTCTCAATTCTTGACCCCTTTAACTTGTGTTACTGATCTTATTGTGAAGGATATATGCATGCATAAATATATTTTTATTTGCTAAAAATGTGATCAAATTTGAAGCAAAGAGTTCCTGTGATATGACTGACTTTTGAACTGCATTCAGAGCTCCCTTCATTCATCACTTTTCGTTATGTTTCCATCCACCTATTTTTTTATGCGCGTTTACTTAAAAATAAATAAATTTTAAAAAAATTGCATAAAAACAACATGCTCAATTGAGGCTGATAAAGTTTTTATCCAATAAAAAGACATGCACACAAACATAAATCCCTGATATGCAACAACAAACTTGTGTGATTTCTGCCTCAACAGAGGATGTGATTGGATATCTGAACTAACCAGCAGACCAATCACATCACAGCATCATAAATGTTGGTTTGATTATTCAGAAATGCCTGAGCCAGAATTGTTTGATTTAATTCCCTCCTAGAAGCGTCTGCCATGATTGTGTTCACAAACACCAGCATCCGAACGCAAGATAACATGACAGCGTAGGAAAGTGCCACAATGGCTTCCCCGATTGCAGAAACTTCAAAACTTGATTTTGTTCTCTTGAACATGAGATGGAAACGGTGCTTTATTCTCAAATGTTTTATGCAATGTTCTCATTTTGTGCACAAGTTAATTTCACAGCATTGGATAAAGATATAGATCTTGTCATGGCATGAAAATTAGAAGCATTTAACGTATTATGACATATTTCCGACTGCAATTATTTGATTATTTTCTGTTTTTATTTGAAACTTGATGAAGGTAAACTAAAAGATTAAAAATAATTATTTGTTGACATATGCATATGCCTCCTCTGGAACTTTTATAATTTCTTTTGTTGTTTGGTTTAGTAACTTCACATTTTGTGACATCTGGACATTTTTAACTCAAAATGACACATTCATACTGAAAACCAATCCATCGAATGTTACCGTGTATTGTGTACCAAGGGGTCTCAAGTGCCGCTTTATTATCATGGTGTCTACACAACATCAATTTTATTAGTTACTTAGATGTTCTAAGTAAAGCATACACTTTAAAAGTGCGGTTTAATTCAGTGTTATATTGTTTGAGTAAATAGTATTGCAAAGGAAAGTAGGAAAAAGCGAAGTATAGATATTCAACATGGCCAAGTTCAAATCTTACTGATCCGAAACTTTTAAACGGTACTGTAATATTCAGACCTAATCCTACTTGGACGAGTCATGTTTGAGACCACTATAACACAAACTATTTGTCACATTGATTGTACTGTGATTCTGCAAATCTGCGCATCCCTTTATGTATTTGACATTTGCCCAGATGTTTTTATAGCAGTGTCACCCACCCTTTCTACTGTTTTCATATTTCCTCTTGGCCACGGTGATGAGAATGACCACCCCCTGCTCTGTGTGTATGTGTATTTGTGTTTGTCTGGCTCTGGGGCCAGTATTTGTGCACCTTCTGTGCTCTCATTGGGACTATATTTATAGTCTTCTCATTCATGTTTTTGTGGCAGTGAGTGTTTGTGGGCTTTTTCGGTGGGGTTGTGCACTGCCTCTAGTGTTTTCTCTCTCAGGAAGTATGGCAGCCTCCCTCTTCCTTCAAATTGCCAGCTTGGTTTTACTGGGAACAGTGCGTCGTAAGTGCTTATGGAACTGTGTGTGTTTTACTCCGTCAGCAGAGAGGTTGGGAACAGTGTGTATGTTGATTAATGGCCCCGTGTTACAAATGTGCTCACACAACAGGGAGTGCAGTGCCCACATGTTGCAGGGGAATCCTTTCATATATATATATATATATATATATATATATATTAGTCAATACAATAGTTTATTATCGACAATGAAAATAATAGACTACTAATTTGATGATCGATTATGAATAACCCATTTCTACACACAAAATACATATGGAAAATAGCGGAGGACACAAAGTAAGCTGCTGCAGGAAGGTACATGATCCAAGTTGTCTGAAACATGAGAGTGCTTTACATTTACAAGCGCTTCAAACTAAAGCATAAACATTTCCCGCACCTTGCCCTTTTGTGCTTTGACAGATGCGTAGTGTGCTGCTTAATGCATCTCACACGTTTTCCTCAGCGCATAACTTACATTTTATGGTTATATCCTAATCTGTAAATGTCAGAAAGTCCTGCTAGTATTTCCATTTTGCACATTCTGACGACAAGTGAGTCAGACTTCAGTGAAGGAGCACTGTGACATGCATGTCAGACGGAGTGTAACTACTTGACTAAAATACACATTTTGCTTATGTTATTACATGTAATCACATTTATGAGAGCAGTAACAGTAAAGGCATTATTGTTGGAATAGCCCATTAAAGTAATATAATTAATACGTTCAGATGAGAGAATGTGTGTGTTCCTCATACTCCGTATGAGTTAAGATTTTGTTCTTTTGTTTTTGTTTATTTTCATTTTTAATTTAGTCGTTTTAATTTCTGCTTTAAAATAGTAAGCAATCAGTTGTTTTTGTGTTTAGAATGTAATGTTTTTGTATTTTAACCATTTTTATCTTATAATGTACAGCATGTCCTTATCATACATTCACTGTTTTTGTTTTCATAGGCTTTATATTACACATTGTTTGGAGGCATTGGGCAGGATGTGGAATAACATTGTTTAAAATAATGCATTTAAATGTTTTTTTGTAATTTAAAACAATATTTTTAATTTATAATAATTTTTAGATTTCCATCCGATAATCGAAAAAATCATTCACAGATTAAGTGAATATCAAACTAATCGTTAGTTGCAGAACTAATATATATATGAACAATTGTTAAAATACAAAAACTTTACATTCTGATTTATTCTACCTTAGACAGCAAATATTAGTGAGTGGTTTTATATCTGTTTATATAAATTATAATTAGTGCCGTCATGATCTTCCCACCAAACTTCACAATTTATCATGGTGTGGGGTTGTTTTTCAGGGGTCGGGCTTGGCCCCTTAGTTCCAGTGAAAGGAACTCTTAATGCTTCAGCATACCAAGACATTTTAGACAATTTCATGCTCCCAACTTTGTGGGAACAGTTTGTGGATGGCCCCTTCCTGTTCCAACATGACTGCGCACCAGTGCACAAAGCAAGGTCCATAAAGACATGGATGAGGTGGTTTGGTGTGGAGTAACTTGACTGGCCTGCAGAGTCCTGACCTCATCCGACAGAACACCTTTGGGATGAATTAAAGCGGAGACTGTGAGCCAGGTCTTCTCGTTCAACATCAGTGCCTGACCTCACAAATGCGCTTCTAGAAGAATGGTCAAAAATTCCCCAAAACACACTCCTAAACCTTGTGGAAAGCCTTCCCAGAAGAGTTGAAGCTATTATAGATACCGTGTGTGTGTGTGTGTGTGTGTGTGTGTGTGTGTGTGTGTGTGTGTGTGTGTGTATTCAAACTTTTATGTTAGATGCTTTTAATCACGATTAATCTAAATGACACTAAGTGATGTTTTTGAAAATGTAAAAATGCAGCATGTCTCGTGTGATGGGTAGGTTTAGGGGCAGCAGTGTAGGGGATAGAAAATACGGTTTGTACAGTATAAAATGCATTACGCCTATGGAATGTCCCCATAAAACATGGAAACACAACGTGTGTGTGTGTGTGTGTGTGTGTGTGTGTGTGTGTGTGTGTGTGTGTGTGTGTGTGTGTGTGTGTGTGTGTGTGTGTGTGTGTGTGTGTGTGTGTGTGTGTGTGTGTGTGTGTGTGTGTGTGTGTGTGTGTGTGTGTACGTATTCAAACCTTTATGTTAGATGCTTTTTAATCACGATTAATCAATGTACCACTAATTATAAATTATAATACTCACTCAAGTTGCTTATAGAGGGGTTGGTAATGCTACTAATGCAAGTAATGCTTGTTAACTTTAGGTTTGGACCAGAGTCAGTTAGATGTCAATCTGATTGTCAAACAGCTGTTACTAGTACTAGAGAGCTAGAGAATTTGGGGCCCCCTGAAAAGAGGACAATGTGGGCCCCAACCGCCCTCCACCCATATCGTATACTGTATAAGATATGGGCCACATGCAAACCATTAGGCATTTCTTCAAAATAACAAAACAGATAACATAAATAAATGCAAATAAAGGCTTTTACTGAACATAATACAAATATATATTAAAAATGAAAACAAATAGATAGCAAACACTAAACCAACTATTATCCAATGCCACAAAGGACCAATTTTCTTCTGTCTCCTGTTGGTTGGCATCCTCTAAACTCTGACTCTTTTCTGCAAACTGCTTTCTCCTTCTCTTTTAGCTGACCGGAAAGCACCTGCAGTTATGCAAAACCTCCTTCTTTTCCATCAGTGCCTGTATGTTGCCTGTTTCAACTTTCATTGTAATTTTCCCTGATTGCAATATTAGATTTCTGTCTTCAGTGAACTGCAAGATGTTCCTCCATACAGTGAGAAGAACTAAGGCTTTGAAAGACACAAAGTACTGTTTTAGACCACTGGCCTCTGACCTGGCTTCATTGGTTAGTTCACACAAAAATTAAAATGACCCATTATGCCAGTTAAATAACCCTTTCAACTGCACTTAGCAAGGATGTTGTCCAGAGCTTCTATGATTGATGGCAAGTGGTTTGCAACAGGTTTAACTGCAGCTATGTGTGCACTCCACCTGGTCTCGGACAAGCATTGGAGGGAGCAGTATTTGCCCTGTTATTTTCTTTATTTCAGCCTGAACTCCTTCAACTTTGCCAGACGTATTTGCCCCACTGTCAAAACCTTGTCCCCTGCAATGTGAAATATCAACGCAATGCGCCTCTCAAAGTCTATCATTTCTGATATTCCCCGCAGTCTTTCCATTGAAAGCTTTGATGAAGGCTCAATTATTTCCCACTGATCGTTCTCCTTCTTTGCTACATATCTTAACAGAATCACATTCTCTTCCATAGAAATGTCAGGAGTTGCATAATGAAAATGATGTGACAGTACCGGCAGTGGTTGCCAGTAGTTGTCCTATTCCAACGAAAATTGAATGTCCAATTCTCCTGGACTCCCTCTCCTTTTCATGATGTTTCTGGCACCCTGATTTCAGTGGCGGTGTTTCACAAAAACCTATGGTATGGCATGAGTCCTTCTGGCCATACAACAACGACATTCCCAAGTAATCACATTATATCTAAACAAAATGTGGAACTTAACAGACTTAACAACAATACAAACTCAATGCAAATACTGAAACAGCCCTCTATAAGCCTTCACTGTGTCCTAATCACCTGTGAAAAATGATATTTTCCATGTTAATCCACACGCTCTTCTGATTGATTTTTGATTGATTGATCTTGGGTCGAGTCTGGTTTGCTGCTGAAAACCTTGTGATATTGGACATCGCGCCTGGTTAGGACACGGCGTTAGGCTCAGGCTGTTTAAATGTTTCTTTTATTACTAATGAGCAACACCATGAGAGGTTTATTTCCCCTGCTTGTCTGAATGGCAGGGTATAGCATCTGCCATACGTAAACCCCACCCCTGCCTGATTTATGTTTTCTCCTCCCCAACATTTTCAGTTCAGTTAGGCCGAGTTTACAATGCAGGTCTTCATGGCCAATTCCGATTTTTTGACTATATCTGATGTATTTGACAACAGGCTTACATCTTTTAAAAGTGACCCATGATTTCTGCATTCACTCTACACTTGGCGTAACAAACAGAAAATTACATTATGATATCAATTAATCAATTTCAGTAGTATATTGAGTACATGTTATTGACATGGAATTCACATTTTTAATGCAATATTTATATCAAAATCATTATATAGTACACATTCTTCAAAATAGTGATTATGTGCAAATATCCACTATAGAAGTCAGTGTGTACTAATGGCCTGGTGATAGACCTTTTGTTAATGTTGTGTTTTGTTATGATTCACTTTATGATTAACTTTCAAAATACAACAGATCTCACACATTACATTTAAAATATTGTTACAATCGTAATTTTTATAGTAAGTTTTAATAAATAGCCAAAAAAGGTAGATGTAAACTAAATCTTAGGTAAAAGGTCAAAATGACCCTTCTTATTAAATTACTTATTATTGTGTTTCGGTAGTGACAAATTTGGGGAGAGGGAAAATAATCCATAACTTTCTGAAAATACATTATGAGAATCAAATGTACAATTAATAGAAATATAAACCTTGGATATTATACAATTTGCATACATACAAAAAATGGTGGAAAATTTTTCAAGATGTGTCCACCTTTGAACCGATTCTGTAAAATGGCCCGTATAGTCTCCAATTGTTTCACTGACATCATCATTCTTTGCCTTGTAAACAATGTGACGCCTCCATTTTCAGATACTGGAAAATGTTGCCTTGTCCTAAAACACATGCAGGGTCAGTGTGTGTCAGCCTGGGACAGACGCTGAGCCTTTAGCCCCGCTACTGTAGCTCTATCATTAGCCTAGCCTATATTTGATGTAAGTCACAGGGACAGTGTCTTTTTTCAGACATCATGGCGTCTCTTCGTCTATGTATCTGCAGTGGCCTGGTTTTTAATTAGATGGGAAACGCTTCTATAAGGAGGTTCTCCTTCCTTCTCTTCTCTCCTCCAGTGTCTCTGGGGCCGTGCAGGTGTGCAGTGTCAGCAGCACTGAGACTAAACTCAGGCCAGTGCTGCTGGTGTGTGTTCACTGGTTAGTGGTGATCAGTCTCTGCAGTGGGTTCACATACATACACACACACACACAGAGAGAGAGAGAGAGAGAGAGAGAGAGAGAGAGAGAGAGTATATGACCGAAATGAGTGTTTTAGCAGCAATAGAACACAATAGTGACCACCCACTTTTTATGCAGCCTGGGAGACCTTTAAGTTGAATTTGCTCCAGATTGACCTTCTGAATGGATGTTGAGGTGACATCATAAAGGAACTTTGAAGTGTAATTGATCAATACAGCACGTCAAGATTCTTACCAGATTCCAGAACATTCCGGAACATATTAGCTGAGACCTCTAGCGTCAGGTCCTTGTAGCCACCAGCAGACACTTTCCACTTGTGTCTAATGTCTCTACCCCCTTTTTTCTCTCACTCACTGCTCTTGTTCCAAAGCCCAGGCCTTTTGAAGGAATACTCGTTGCTGTGCAGTAATAGATGTCTGTCGAGCAATTAAGGGCAGGCGGCCCCTCTCTAATGCACGGTCCAATTACCCAAACGAATCCAGTGTTTGGAATGGACAGTCCTCTTTCGCACTCATTGTCTCTGTAAATCTGTCTCGCCCCTCTGCCTGGCTCAGAAAACACACACTCTCAAGTCGGAATACATTATCGCTGAGTTGGCACTCAGGCCTCTCATGACTTCCCTCTGACCACAAGAGAGCATTTGCAGTCACAAATCGAACCCAGACTGACTAGGGTTTCCGAACAAAGACTGTTGACTGTTTAAGCGCATGTTCAATCACCTTCTTGCTTTTGTACAGGGGTTTTCAGACTTTTTGATGCCCCCAAATTTGATGACCCCCATGTGAGAGACCCTCTTCCTAAAATAGCAAGCCAACTTTGATTACTCTGATCTCCAACCATTGTTTAGCAAGCAGAATTAAGCTGTATGTTACATTTTAACTCTTTACCCGCCATTGAAGAGTTATCTTGTCTTTTATGAGAAAACGTTTCCCCCGCCAAAGATGAGTTTTTCCGGCTTTCCGTGTTTTCATTGTTATAGGGGGTGCTATTGCATATCAAAGAGTACAGAATCTCCTGATCAAAACACAGGCGAAGAAGAAGCAGAAATGAGCGATCTCATATGTAAGCAGATGCATATGCAAATTTGAATTGAATTTATTAATAGGATTAACCCCTTCGAGGGGGTCCGAACATACACCAATCAAAACAAAATAAGAAAAACATTACAAAACGCAATTACCAGTACAATCAATAACAAAAACAACAAAACAATTTGTTATAAATAATGCGATCATCAACATTAAACAGCATATAAATCAAATCTGCCTAATGTTACTGAATGAAATGTCGTCCCAGGACGAGCTACAGGACTGTGAAGCATTAGGGGTGTTGATGGACTCAATCTACTCCATCTGTGTTTTGATCATCGAACTGAATCAGATTCAGACGTAGATGTGATTTTCTCAGCTTTTTGCTCAAAATGTAGCTATTCTTCATGGAACTCTCCCACATAAAAAAATAAATAAATGCATGAAGCTAGAATAAAACATAGTATATTTTCTTGTTGTCTTTCATTTGCTGTTCATTGCATGTTCAGATATTCATACAACAAAATATTCTGAGAGCCATGAAACTTTTTTATGTTATTATATTCAAAACAATTCAGTGTATCATCAACAGATGAAACGCTTTGTAATTAAGCATGCAATATACCTGATTCACATAATCAAAGGTTCTCTGTTTGGATTTGGCAAGATGTTGTTCCTCAAGCTCCAGGTAGACGATCCAACTTGATCTCCGATTTGATCTGGAAGGTTAAACCAACTTTGATTTGCCAGTTTAAGATTGATCAGTGCCCTTTTAAATGTAAAGATGCATTCCTCATGCTCAAACAACAAAGCATGACACTAACAACAGCCAGGTCATGTCCATAGGCTTGATTCCCAGAGAATGCATGAACTGATTTGAATGCAGTGTCGCTTGGTTCTGTGTTAATTAGGTGTAAATTAAATCTGAGTCATCTGAAACTTTTCTGTTATCATGAAAATCTGCAGAAATTCTCTTATTTCCATGGCTGTGCACAAGAATCAACTTTGTGCATCAACTTTGAACATGTGATTCATTGTTTCTGGGGAGTTGATCTGTGCAGAGATGAACAGCAGAGGTGAGATCCTTCTGTTCCAAGGCTTTTTCAGTCAGGACCTCTTGCTTGATTGAATGTTTGTTTGAATCTGGAAGATGTAGGACCCAATGATTTACGCAATGCGGAAAACCGTGTTTCACGGAATCCAGTCTTAAAAACGGAATGTGTCAAATCTTGGATGAATAAATCAAAAGCAGGTCAGTACACTTAAATCAAATCATGATATAGACGAGTGTCTGTGAATATTAAAACGCAAAAAAAGACCATTTAAATGTCAATCCTGCATGTTTTGAGTGTCCCTGTGCGAATTAATGGTTTCATTTACCACACACACACTGAAGAATGTGGCGGAACTAGACTTTTATATGTGGGGTGGCCGGGGGGTGGCCAAGGCTACTATAGGGGGTCCATAGAACGTGAAAGAATATTATGTTTAATACTCATTTGTTTTCATCGTTTTTACTCATGTAACATTGTATTCAAATAAATAAGCAACCACAATTTTAGATACCAGTGACACTTAACAATTCTTGATTCCAACTGATATTCCACAGCCAAAACCTCAAGCCTAATAATATAAATTGAAAACATTATTGAATAAAAGTGAGCAGGCAGCAATAAAGTGAGAACTTATTAGTAAAGTGAGCAATTAAGTGCTTGATGTTGCAGGTCTAACAGTAATTCAGGTACAGAAATAGAATAACAAATAGCATTGGATAATTTTCACTGTATAAATGAAATATAGATTAATGCATGTTAAAACTGTTTACAAAAGTTATTCAGTCAAGTCAGTGGATGATTTTTCTTCTGTTCTTTGATTAACTTAAATGACAGACAGCAGGACTTCAAGCTACTGTCTCTTTAAGACCAAATGCACAATTTTGAATCCAATACTGACACGCTTTCGAATTAATTTGTCAACTGCTGTGTTAACTCGCTATTTTTGGCATAGGCTACTATGTCCGTTCAAGCGCTCTATGTGCGCGCTATGGATGAAAAGCCAAATGCCACATGCCAGATGCATCGCGTTCTCATGTTCAAGCAGGCAATGCAAAACAGTGAATCTAATCACCATACAGGCAAAAAGTTAACTTCAAGAATGAAAAAATGTTGCATTGATGTGTTTTGCTGTAAGAACTGCACAAACGGAAACGTGGGCAATCTATAGCCTATATCTTCCATAAGTACAGACTTTACACAGAAAGAAAAATACTGAAAAATGCCTGTCTGCCGTCTCAATATATGAAGATCTCTAACTTTATTTTTAAGGAATAATTAAAAACAGTAAAGCTCTGTTGTGCAATCTTTGATTGTTTGAATAATACAAATTGAATCCAGAAAACAGAGAAAACTAAATTTGGTAATAAAAAATTGTATAGGGCCATGAACATGTAATTAATAATAAATTATTGTTCAATTGTATGTTTCATGATTTCAATTAACTAGACATGCTTTTTAATGACTACATTTTTTGAGTCCAAAATGTTTTTTTATAAAAGAACTGAATCCAGAAAAATGGATTTCACAGGGCCCTATGTCATACAGTGCATCTGGAAAGTATTCACAGCGCTTCCACATTTTGTTATGTTACAGCTTTATTCCAAAATGGATTGAATTCATTATCTTTTCTTAAAATTTTGAAAATAATGCATAATGACAACGTGAATGAAGTTTGTTTGAAATCTTTGCAAATTTATAAAAATAAAAATACAGGGGGTGGGATCACATGTACTTAAGTATTCACAGCCTTTGCTCGATACTTTGTTAAAGCACCTTTGGCACCAATTACAGCCTTGAGTCTTTTTTGAGGTTGGATGAGGAGCGTTGGTGAACAGCCATTTTTAGATCTCTCCAGAGATGTTCAATTGAGTTCAAGTCTGGGCTCTGGCTGGGCCACTCAAGGACATTTACAGAGTTGTCCTGTAGCCACTCCTTTGTTATCTTGGCTGTGTGCTTAGGGTCTTTGTCTTGTTAGAAGATGAACCTTCACTCCAGTCTGAGATCCAAAGCGCTCTGGAGCAGGTTTTCATGCTGCATTCATCTTTCCCTCGAGCCTTAGTTTCCCAGTTCCTGCCGCTGAAAAACATCCCCACAGCATGATGCTGCCACCACCATGCTTCACTGTAGGGATGGTATTGGCCAGGTGATGAGCGGTGCATGGTTTCCTCCAGACATGATGCTTGCCATTCAGGTCAAAGATTAAAATCTTTGTTTTATCAAACCAGAGATTTTTGTTTATCATGGCATGAGAGTCCTTCAGGTGCCTTTTGGCAAACTCCAGACTGGCTGTCATGTCAAGTGAAGTCACCCTTATTTATAGAGTTTTTTTTTACAATGCAGATTGTTTCAAAGTGTTAACAGGAAAATAATGCAACAGAATTTGATTTGGCTGTACAGCTGCTCTGGAGAAAACAGTGATGTTATCCAGCTCAGTTAAATTATCATATAATTTCAAATCAATGTGGGCATATCAGTAATATAGTTGAATATAGTTATAGACTGAACACTTATATTGAATATAATATAGACAGGTGTGTGTCTTTCCAAATCATGGAAAAAGTGGACTCCAGTTAAGCTGTAGAAACATCTCAAGGATGATCAGTTGAAACAGGATGCACCTGAGCTCACTTTGAGTGTAATGGCAAAGGCTGTGAATACTCATGTACTTGTGATTTTTATTTATTTATTTATTTTTTATAAATTTGCAAAGATTTCGAACAAACTACTTTCAAGTTGTCATTATGTGATATTGTTTGTAGAATTTTGAGGGCAATAATGAATTTAATCCATTTTGGAATAAAGCTGTAACATAACAAAATGTAAATGTGAAGTGCTGTGAATACTGAATACTTTCTGAATGCACTGTTACTGCTCAAGACTCTGCAGGACTTACCTGCATTAAGCAGCACTCATTATTGGACTGACTCATCCATTTCTCATTCGCTCATTTGGATCACTTACCGAGCATATGATTTGTATAACTGCTAAATTGCTGCCCACTGGTAGCTAACTGTTCTTGATGGCTTCAGGATCATGCAGGCCTGTCTGGGGGCTTATTTTGTTGTTGATGAAAATAGTTAAGAATGTTCCAGACCTTGAACCTCAGTGTAGTTTGCATCCCTCAAAACATATTGTGTATTTATTTTTATTTTTTTCATTGCAAGACATTTAGAGGAGGAAAATATATATATTTTTTAACGTTTTTTTACTTAAAGCATGACATTTCTTTGTATAATCTAAGCATTCACAAGCATTTGGTAACACTTTGCTTGCCTCACCGAAGTGACCATGAATGGTTTATAAAAATGCCTTTTTAAATTACTCATATGCATAAAACATGGCCATGTTTCTCAATGAGCAGTTATAGAAGCAATAGAGGAACCAAGAAGAGAAGCAAAAACAAAAAAAACCTTCACATACTGCACAAGCAAGGCATTACCTTCTCATAGATGTAAAATCTTGAAAGGTGTTTTTTTTGCTGGTCTTTTGCAGGAGTTTTCTAATAAAAGATAGATTGCTGACTGGCAGAAAGTTAGAGTGGCCGTCAGTGTAGCTGCTTCAGAACATTATACAGTTACTGAAATTGAAAATGGTTCAGCCGTACAGCTGCTGACTGATTAGTGCTGGCAATACAAAGAGATTTAATCAGCTCACAATTACAAACATTTAACCAAGTGATAGCAGTTGAAATTGAGTCACAGAGTCATTAGAAATAAAATATAGGAATCATAGGTTTACCATTTCTGCTACTTTCGTTGGGTTTGATGCTTGCTAAATCTATAACAGTTAGTTTACAGTTGTTACCATGTAGTAATAACAGTATTGTAATTATGAGATGACAACACGTGACATTCTACTCGAAGCTGTTCATGTTCTTGCTCCTTGTTTCTATGTCAACACAACATCAATGCAGAGAAAAGTCAGAGACCGAGGGTGATGGAGGACTCGCCAGATGCAGATGGCTCTACACGCAGGATATAGAATCTAGCAAACATGTTGGGTGCTGCCCAGTCCGCAGCTCTACAGATATCTGACAGCGAGGCTCCACGCGCCAGCACCCAGTAGGATGCAACACTTCTAGTAGTGTGCTTGCATACTGAGTAGACAGGGCACACCTTGTGCTTGGTAAGCCAAGGTGATGGCATCCACTATCCAGTGGGCCATCCTCTGCTTGGAGACAGCCTTTTCCTTCTACTGGCCTCTGTAACAGACAAAGAACTGATCTGAGGTCCTGAAGCTTTGTGTTCTGTTTACATACAGTCGCGGAGCGCGGACAGGACAGAGCAGAGCCAGGGCTGGGTCTGCCTACTCTGGGGGCAGCACTTGCAGGTTCACTACCTGGTCCTTGAAGGGAGTGGTAGGAACCTTGGGCACATAGCCAGGCCGTGGTCTTAGTACCATGTGGGTGTCATCCGGCCCAAAGTCCAGGCACGATTTGTTGACCGACAATGCCTGCAGGTCTTGATAGAGGCCAGTTCAGCCAGCAGCAAAGTCTTCATTGACAGAATCTTTAGCTCTGCCGAATGCATAGGCTCAAATGGGGCATTCTAAAGTGCTCAGAGCACCAGAGCAAGATCCCAAAGGGTATAGAGGGAGGTCGAGGAGGATTTAACCATCTCATTCCCCTGAGGAACCTGATGACCAGGTCGTGCTTTCAAACCAACTTACCACATGGTCGTGATAAGCACATATTGCAGCAACATAGACTTTATGGGTGGAGGGAGACAGCCTTTGCTCCAACCTTTGCTACAGGAAGGAAAGTGGGGTCTTCTCGGCGAGAAGAACACCACTCGATTAATAGGTTCCACTTCAATGCATAGGCTTGTCTTGTAGACAGTGCCTGTGCCAAAGTGATGGTGTTAACTACCTCTCCGGTAAGTAACCTAGAACCTCCGCATCCTGAACAGTGTAAGGCGGAGACAGCATCCCAATAAGCCTGGTAGGCCTTTCCAATCAGATCGGACGAGTACTTACAGGCCTTAGGGCACAGTTGCATAGCAACAGCTAGTTCCATGGGAGGAACCTGTGTGTAACCCTTTGCAGCTCGGCCATTGAAGGTGGTGAGTGAGAAGGAGCCACTAGGTTTATTGCTGGCAATAAAAGGGGTCATCCACGACCTAGTAAGCTTTGTGCACCTCCGAAAAGATTGGAACTGGAGTGGGGTGCTGAGAACCATCATGGGCCAACCCGAGAAACCAATCGTCCAGCCTCGAGCCCAGCTCTCTCAGCAGCCCGGGAAAGCGTGGCCATCATTCCCGGATCCGTATCAGGCACAGCCGACACTTCCAAAGGAGGCCCCTGCACCGGTACGTCATCTCCAGAGAAGTCTGACCCTCCATCCAATGCAGCGATGGACATCCGGTCATCGAGAGGAGCCCCGAATGATACGGATGGTGCACACCTCGTGGGTGGCCCACCACGTTGCAACAGCTGCTCTACTGGCTGTGAAGTGCGGAAGGAGTGAGGGTTCCCTGGGGTTGGTTCCCTGGAGGAAGCGTCACCCTCAAATCACCCGCGCTACTACCAGAAGTAACCCTTTGTGAAGGGTTAGATCTAGGCAGAGGCACAGGGACTCCACCCCTTGCAAGTTGGAGTCTTGGCCGCAACTTTGAGATGGCCATGTTCCCTCAGTGGGAACATGAATCATCCACCAACGCTGCCTTAAACACGCTGAACATCCAAACACAAGATACAGCAATGGTGACCATCCCTGGGTGACAGATAACAACTGCATCCAGAAACACACAGATAGATATTCTCCATTTTGTTTGTTCCTCAGGCTTAATTCCCCCTCCAGATCTGTATTCATCTCACTGCCGCTGTCAGAACTTTGTTTTGGCTGTTAATGATATAGGAATCTCACATTTGGTTGCCTAGTAACCATGCATCTCGGGTTTTAACGCCTGTTCATCTACAGCATGCTGCCTACTTGATATTGATAATTACATCCTGTTATTTCAGGAAGGTGAAAAGACAAAGCAGAGCCCTGTACTTGTAATATCAGAGGTTCAAATGCACTCTACTGAGATTTGCTGTAATTAAATTGCTGCATTTTATTTGTTAGGGGAGGTAATTTGTGTGATGTGCAGCTATGATTTATAATCAACCGTTAGAGTTGTGTGATTACCCATAGAGAAGAAAAATCACTTAAGAGATCAATTAGGATTGAATTGTTACATCCATTTTAATGAAAAATTTGTTTATTTTCTAAATGCATGTTATTGATCTTAGTGAACGATTCATCCATGCATGTTTCTTTAAAAAATTACCATTTTTAATAAAAGTGCCATAACTTGATCTTCCATTAAAATGACAGTCTTCTCTCTAGTAATGTACGCTGGACTTCTCTGATCATTTAGTCCAATTTAAACCCTGCCCCTTTCTTCCAATCGACTGCAAGCTCTCATTCAGATCTGCCTCCATCCAATCAACAACCGGTGGATTGACATGATTTCAGCATGAACTTAAATATTGTTCATCATATTCTAAATTGAAATGCTATGCTAGCTAAATCTATTATATAACTCTGTATCTCTATATTTACTTTGTCAGCAATTGTTTCATTTGTATCTCCCTTTTATTTCTCCTAAAGAGTTTTAGGAGAAACATCTGAGATTAAGTTGATACTTAAAGGGGACCTATTATGCCCTTTTTCAAAGTCTTGATTTTGTTTTTGGGCTCTGCTAGAATAGGTTTTAATGCTTTAATGTTCGTCCCCCCGATGGTTCGCCTCTGCATCACCATTCGGTGCTTCCTATCACTGTCGCAGACCCTTTAAGAATATATGTACAAAATATGAAAGTTCTATCCAGGGTTTGAAATTAACACCCACCAACCCTGCCAAATGCAGGTAAAAATTAAAGAGTAACGCTCTCAAATCACTAGCCATTTGTTAGTCAAATTTGTGCGTATTTAGATCAAATTAAAGTCATCATGATATATTAAATACAGTGTATTGTGCATAATCTGTGCATGGCTTACTTGAACACACACATCACTACACAACAAATAATGCGTGCTTGTTCAGTTGCATTGAAGCAATAGCAAAGATTTAAAAAATAATAATAATGTGGCGATATTTGCCTGGGGTAACTAATTCCAGTGAAAAGAGGCAACGAAGGAAACCAAGAAAAGAACATAAGTTTTAATACCAAGTGTTAAAAGACAACTCCGGTGAAAAATGAACCTAGGGGTAATTAAAACATGGTTACTCAGCAGATCGTTCATGAAAATCGAATGTAAAGAGTTTTATCTCTTAAAACAGAATAGCTTATAACGCTAGTTTATGGGGCACAGAATACGTACAATTAAATCGCTAGTTAATACCACTAACAAGGCTCAAAATAGCCTCACACTAACACAGTAGCATAATGAGGGTCCCTGCATGCAAACCGAAGCATTGAGAATGTTGTAAGTGTACAAACAGTTTAATAAAAAGATACTTTATAAAGACAGTACATTACACGTATACAGACAGAAGTGATGAACTGTGACTTGGAATCTCATACGTAAAGTATATGGTCCGTTGTTTCCGGAAGAAAGCACTGAACGCAACAGAGAAAATAAATAAATAAAAATAATTAAAAACAAACTGAATTCCCATCGACCAGCTCACTTAGCACAGCGCTCGTGGCTCGACTCGTCAAGACTGTTTTGAAAGATGGCTTCTGTCTGTATATGCGTAATGTACTTTCTTTATAAAGTATCTTCTTATTAAACTGTTTGCACACTTACAACATTCTCAATGCTTCGGTTTGCATGTAGGGACCCTCATTATGCTACTGTGTTAGTGTGAGGCTATTTTGAGCCTTGTTAGTGGTATTAACTAGCGATTTAATTGTACGTATTCTGTGCCCCATAAACTAGCATTATAAGCTAATCTGTTTTAAGAGATAAAACTCTTAACATTCGATTTTCATGAAAACGCTTCCCAGAGAACGATCTACTCGGTAACCATGTGTTAATTACCCATAGGTTCATTTTTCACCGGAGTTGTCCTTTAAGCTGGGTGTACGAGTAGCTCATCGTTTGACTCAACACTCAATGTAATATATTATGAGGACTGCAGGACATAAGCTTTTGAAAAACACAAACAATTTTGTACTGTATTGATCTGTCCACCTAAAATACATTTTTGATGAAAAGTTAGGGATGAAAGAGGAAGGAGATGGCTTCTAAATATGCAAGTAGGAAGTAAACTGATCTGGTCATTTGACCTTTCACACTAGTCACATGACATTGATACATTAATCAAGACAATAATTATTTATTTTTATTTTTTTTCATTTAAAAGTAAAAATTCTTGACCAACAATAACACTTTTAGAGCTTTCAGGAATTTGAAAGACGTGGTCACAATTGTGACCGGTGGGATTAAATGGGTGATTGAACGACACATTTGTGACAATTTCAGGAACGAGCTAGTTGATTTCTTCAATGATACATCTTACTATGTTAGTAAGTAATGTGCTTTGATTGGTTGACTGGATCAGTGTGTTGTGATTGCTCAACTGTTTTGAGCGTGTTTGAGAATTTTTTTCCGAACGTTTCAACACTACTAATACAACTCAACCAGGCTCTGCCCCTTCATTTTGCATATGCCATGAGCAGTAATTATTTAAATGAGGAATGTGACATGTTCATTCATTGGAAAGTGACTTAAGTCTACAATCGAGTCCAGAAACGGAGTTTGGCGATATAGGGAATATCTACCTTTTGAGTGATTTCGTGCTTCATAACTTTGCAGACCTTTTTCATGCTCAAACAGCAACATGACACACTAAAATGTATTGTAAACATGTAAGGAAAATGTAAAATTAGCATAATAGGACCCCTTTAATACACAAATGAGAACTCCATTAAATTCATTAAAAACATTTGCACTTCATTTGATGTTGTACCTTCAGGTCAGACATCTGGGCATATGTAATGTGCTGCAGGGAAAGGAAGGTTCAGCTATTTTTATAAATCAGATTTTACACTCCCTGAATGAATGATGTATCAGACTGTGTGTGTGTGTGTGTGTGTGTGTACTTGTCTACCTATCTAACAGGGGACCTTGGTGTCGTTACACACTCACTAACAGGACCTCTGAGCCAAGAGGGGACATTTTCCAGGTCCCCTGTTGGTCATGCTTTAAATCATGTTAAAATCAAGTAAAAAACTAAAAAAACGCTCTGGTCATATTTTTAAATGGTTGACCAAGTAGGGACCTACAGATGTGTGTGTTTAAATCATGTTAAACTCAAGAAAAAACATTTTGGTGAATTTTTAAAAAATGTTGACCAAGTGGGGACCTATGTGTGTGTGTGTGTTTAAGGCCATTCTCAGCAGCGCCCCTGTAGGCTGGAGCAGGAACTGTAATGGCCCTTAAACACACGTCGTTCACACACACACTATTGTTTGAATGGCCTGCTGGCCCAGAGAGGCTCTGCTGTTTAACAGGCAGCTTACTAAAGGAACAAGTATTGCACATATATCTGTTTACTAGATACCCTGACTAGTTCAAACTTTGCATTACATTAAAATTAAATGCTACACAGGATCCAAGAAAAAATAATTAAAAAATCTAAACAACCAGGATGTACAAAGAAATATATCTGCGATCAAAATGTGTGTCCTCAGTTTCTACAAATAAAATACATATATATTTTTATTATTATTGCCTATATTTATCAAAATAAACAGAAAATGGTACAAACTTTGCATCTAAAGTTCTTTTAAACAAATGTAAACATAGACATTATTAAAAACATTTTATTTTAGCTCAAGTATTTCTATAAATAATGTGTGACTTTTGCCTCATGTAAAATGTGCCGTAAAAAGGCCCACCTTGCCACCTTATACATTTATGAGTTTTTTAAACAAACAACTTTTTTTTATTAATGATTTACCAAATGGCTCTGGTCTCCTGTTAGATAGTAAACCACAACGCCTGTGTGTTTGCTTTGACATTTCTTACCATCTCAAACACACTGTAAAGATTTAGAGTTTTTATAGCAATAACTGAGTTTTAAGGGTTAAATCAAGCAGAAATCTCTCTAATGTATTAATTACAGGTCATCATTGAATATTAATTATGATAAACACACACTGACTCTGGTCCCCTGTTAGATAGTAAACCACAACGCCTGTGTGTTTGCTTTGACATTTCTTACCATCTCAAACACACTGTAAAGATTTAGAGTTTGTATAGCAATAACTGAGTTTTAAGGGTTAAATCAAGCAGAAATATCTCTCTAATGTATTAATTACAGGTCATCATTGAATATTAATTATGATAAACACACACTGACTCTGGTCCCCTGTTAGATAGTAAATCACGATGCCTGTGTGTTTGCTTTGACATTTCTTACCATCTCAAACACACTGTAAAGATTTAGAGTTTGTATAGCAATAACTGAGTTTTAAGGGTTAAATCAAGCAGAAATCTCTCTCTATTAATTACAGGTCATCATTGAATATTAATTATGATAAACACACACTGACTCTGGTCCCCTGTTAGATAGTAAACCAACGCCTGTGTGTTTGCTTTGACATTTCTTACCATCTCAAACACACTGTAAAGATTTAGAGTTTTATAGCAATAACTGAGTTTTAAGGGTTAAATCAAGCAGAAATCTCTCTCTAATGTATTAATTACAGGTCATCATTGAATATTAATTATGATAAACACACACTGACTCTGGTCCCCTGTTAGATAGTAAAACACAACGCCTGTGTGTTTGCTTTGACATTTCTTACCATCTCAAACACACTGTACAGATTTAGAGTTTTTAGACCCTGATTACATCTGTATTTAGTGAACTAGATGTGTATATGTAGATGTGTATAAGTGTATGCAGCACTCCAAAAAAGCAATACCTGGTCTACCAATTTAATATCATTACTCTTGCAGCACACTTGTAAATGCATCATCACTTTGGTTTATTTAACTAATGCATTAACTAACCTGAACTAACCATTGTTCATAATTCATTCATTTGCAGTGTATTAATCTTGTTCATTTGAGCTCATCAAATTACAACTGTTTAGTGTTAGTTTTAACACCACACCACCAAACCTGTGCCTAAACTTACCCGTATCCCATCTCAATATCAGCAAAAGCGTTTTGCAATACAATATGTACACAATAAATACATTGTGCAATTTTTTGATGTAAGTACACAGTATAAGGCCACCTCATATAAAGCAGGACTCATCACTGTAATGCAACAATACAGGGAAAATGGCTAAATAAAATTCATTTAGCAGCATCATCCATTAGACAACGGGATGAAACGGGGTTACAGGAGCTCATTGTATTTAAAATTTTAATTTTATTATCCTTCTCTTAAACATTCATAAAACCTCCTTGTTTCACAGAATCCTGATTTAGTTTAAGCCAAGATTATGCCTTAGTTCAATTAGGAATTGCCTGCAAAACAATTGCAATGACATTTTAAGATATACTTAAAGATAAAACAGCTCAAACATGCATTTTAGTCTGAGAATAGACTCAAGCCACTCAAGCCTGGCTTGAGAATAGACTCAAGCCGTGTTAAACTACCCCCGACTACACCCGCAGGCAATTTGCATTTCAATGAAGAGTGGCTTCCAAGGACAGCATGTCACAGCCACAGACACATTTAGGCCAGACTATAAGAGTTTCACCTTAGACCAAAATATACATAAACTTATAAGCCATCCTATCTACTTAAACTTAATTTACTTAACTTACTTGCGCTTGTATTTTAAAAAAATTTCAGATGTGGTATAAAGGTTAAGTTAAACTATCCTAAATAAGCTTCCCATGTTAATGAATAAATAATCTTTCATAATTTAATATGTTTTTGTGCTCCAAGTAACAATGCAGCATTTAACTTTAAAATTCTTATAAAAATGCAAATGGTTTATCCGTAAGTAATTTATCATTATTGAGGAAAATTGAGTCCTGCAAATTAATTTCTCGTTGTTTCTTATTATTAAATAGTGAATACATTTTTATCTCAATACCTTCTTAAAAGGCTGTACCATCCCGTAGTTTGATATTATTTTTAACCTTTTCTTTATTAATATTAACATGTGTTGTCTGGCATTGTTATAGATTTGGGTTCTGTGCTCTTTTTAAAATACATATAGTCAAAAATAAGTATAATGTTATGTTATACTAAGTAAGGTAAAGATGTCCTTATTCAATTTAAATGTTTAAAACTGGAACTCAATTTAAAACTAAATCCACTACCCTTTTGAACTGTCTGTTTGCTTTCAATCACAGGAAATCTGCATAACTGTACCAATAGTAATGGTGGTTAATTGTGGCTTATCCAAAGACATAATATAGGTTAACTGTATATTGTGATCAATGTGATGTGGATTAGCAACACTGGGTCGCACTTTATATTAAGTGTCTTTAACTAGTATGTACTTGCATTGCAACTAATCATTTGATATAATACACTTATTGTGCACAAACAAGTTTTTACATTGTACTTATATTTTGGTGAAAGTACACAGTAGTTAAGGCCACCTCATATAAAACAGGACTCAACACTGTACTCTCTTAAAAATAAAGGTGCCACGAAGAACCATTTCTGGATCACCGAAGAACCGTTTTGTGAAAGTTTTTTTAAACGTTTTTTTTTTTCTTTTTCTAACCATTTATAGTCTAAGGAACCTTTCTGCACTACAAATAACATTTTGTGCAATGGAAAGGTTCTTCGGATATTAAAGGATCTTCATGGAACCATACATACTGCCAAAGAACCATTATTTTTAAGACTAAATAGCTTAAGCTACTCAAGCCTGGCTTGAGAATAGACTCAAGCCGTGTTAAACTACCCCCCACTACACCCGCAGGCAATTTGCATTTCAATGAAGAGTGGCTTCCAAGGACAGCATGTCACAGCCACAGACACATTTAGGCCAGACTATAAGAGTTTCACCTTAGACCAAAATATACATAAACTTATAAGCCATCCTATCTACTTAAACTTAATTTACTTAACTTACGTGGTAAACTTGTTGAGTAATTTAATATGAGTTACTCTGTGGAATGAGGTACAAGTGGTATGAGCTTGTATTTTAACTTTTTTTTCAGATGCTGTATAAAGGTTAAGTTAAACTATCCTAAATCAGCTTCCCATGTTAATGAATAAATAATCTTTCATAATTTAATATGTTTTTGTGCTCCAAGTAACAATGCAGCATTTAACTTTAAAATACTTATAAAAATGTAAGTGGTGTATCTGTAAGTAATGTATCATTAATGTGGAAAAATTAGTCATGCAAATTAATTTCTCATTGTTTCTTATTATTAAATAGTGAATACATTTTTATCTCAATACCTTCTTAAAATGCTGTACCATCCCGTAGTTTGATATTATTTTTAACCTTTTCTTTATTAATATTATCATGTGTTGTCTGGCATTGTTATAGATTTGGGTTCTGTGCTCTATTTAAAATACATACAGTCAAAAGTGAGTAATTATAATGTTATGTAATACTAAATAAGTTAAAGATATTTCCTTATCCAATTTAAATGTTTACAACTGGAACTCAACTTAAAACCAATCCACTACCCTTGTTTTGAACTGTCTGTTTGCTTTCAATCACAGGAAATCTGCATAACTGTACCAATAGTAATGGTGGTTAATTGTGGCTTATCCAAAGACATAATATAGGTTAACTGTATATTGTGATCAATGTGAAGTGGATTAGCAACACTGGGTCGCACTTTATATTAAGTGTCTTTAACTAGTATGTACTTGCATTGAAATTAATAATTTGATATAATGCACTTATTGTGCACAAACATGTTTTTACATTGTACTTATATTTTAAAAATACCTGTACTTACCCATACCAACAAACCTGTGCCTAAACTTGCCGTATCCCATCTCAATATCAGCAAAAGCGTTTTGCAATACAATATGAAAACAATAAGTACATTGTACTTATTTTTGGTGAAAGTACAAAGTAGTTAAGGCCAACTCATATAAAGCAGGACCCAACACTGTACTCTCTTAAAAATAAAGCGATGCCATAAAAGAACCATTTCTGGATCACTGAAGAACTGTTTTGTGAAAGTTTTTTTTAAAGAAACGTTTTTGTTTTTTTCTAACCATTTTATAGTCTTAGGAAACTTTCTGAACTACAACGAACATTTTGTGCAATGGAAAGGTTCTTCGGATATTAAAGGATCTTCATGGAACCATACATACTGCCAAAGAACCATTATTTTTAAGACTAAATAGCTTAAGCTACTCAAGCCTGGCTTGAGAATAGACTTAAGCCGTGGCACTACCCCCACTACACTCGCAGGCAATTTGCATTTCAATGAAGAGTGGCTTCCAAGGACAGCATGTCACATTGCCACAGACACATTTAGGCCAGACTATAAGAGTTTCACCTTAGACCAAAATATACATAAACTTATAAGCAAAACGAAGCAATCACACAGGCGTCATAATTTACTATCTAACAGGGGACCAGAGTCAGTGTGTGTTTAACATAATCACTATTCAATGATGACCTGTAATTAATACATTAGAGAGATTTCTGCTTGATTTAACTCTTAAAACTCAGTTATTGCTATACAAACTCTAAATCTTTACAGTGTGTTTGAGATGGTAAGAAATGTCAAAGCAAACACACAGGCATCGTGATTTACTATCTAACAGGGGACCAGAGTCAGTGTGTGTTTATCATAATTAATATTCAATGATGACCTGTAATTAATACATTAGAGAGAGATTTCTGCTTGATTTAACCCTTAAAACTCAGTTATTGCTATACAAACTCTAAATCTTTACAGTGTGTTTGAGATGGTAAGAAATGACAAAGCAAACACACAGGCGTCGTGATTTACTATCTAACAGGGGACCAGAGTCAGTGTGTGTTTATCATAATTAATATTCAATGATGACCTGTAATTAATACATTAGAGAGAGATTTCTGCTTGATTTAACCCTTAAAACTCAGTTATTGCTATACAAACTCTAAATCTTTACAGTGTGTTTGAGATGGTAAGAAATGTCAAAGCAAACACACAGGCATCGTGATTTACTATCTAACAGGGGACCAGAGTCAGTGTGTTTATCATAATTAATATTCAATGATGACCTTGTAATTAATACATTAGAGAGAGATTTCTGCTTGATTTAACCCTTAAAAATCAGTTATTGCTATAAAAAATCTAAATCTTTACAGTGTGTTTGAGATGGTTAGGAAAGTCAAAGCAAACACACAGGCGTTGTGGTTTACTATCTAACAGGGGACCAGAGTCAGTGTGTGTTTATCATAATTAATATTCAATGATGACCTGTAATTAATACATTAGAGAGAGATTTCTGCTTGATTTAACTCTTAAAACTCAGTTATTGCTATACAAACTCTAAATCTTTACAGTGTGTTTGAGATGGAAGAAATGTCAAAGCAAACACAGGTGTTGTGGTTTACTATCTAACAGGGGACCAGAGTCAGTGTGTGTTTATCATAATTAATATTCAATGATGACCTGTAATTAATACATTAGAGAGATTTCTGCTTGATTTAACTCTTAAAACTCAGTTATTGCTATACAAACTCTAAATCTTTACAGTGTGTTTGTGATAGTAAGAAATGTCACAGCAAACACACAGGCGTTGTGGTTTACTATCTAACAGGGGACCAGAGTCAGTGTGTTTATCATAATTAATATTCAATGATGACCTTGTAATTAATACATTAGAGAGAGATTTCTGCTTGATTTAACCCTTAAAAATCAGTTATTGCTATAAAAAATCTAAATCTTTACAGTGTGTTTGAGATGGAAGAAATGTCAAAGCAAACACACAGGCGTTGTGGTTTACTATCTAACAGGGGACCAGAGTCAGTGTGTGTTTATCATAATTAATATTCAATGATGACCTGTAATTAATACATTAGAGAGATTTCTGCTTGATTTAACCCTTAAAACTCAGTTATTGCTATAAAAACTCTAAATCTTTACAGTGTGTTTGAGATGGTAAGAAATGTCAAACCAAACACACAGGCATCTTGATTTACTATCTAACAGGGGACCAGAGTCAGTGTGTTTATCATAATTAATATTCAATGATGACCTTGTAATTAATACATTAGAGAGAGATTTCTGCTTGATTTAACCCTTAAAAATCAGTTATTGCTATAAAAAATCTAAATCTTTGCAGTGTGTTTGAGATGGAAGAAATGTCAAAGCAAACACACAGGCGTTGTGGTTTACTATCTAACAGGGGACCAGAGTCAGTGTGTGTTTATCATAATTAATATTCAATGATGACCTGTAATTAATACATTAGAGAGAGATTTCTGCTTGATTTAACCCTTAAAACTCAGTTATTGCTATAAAAACTCTAAATCTTTACAGTGTGTTTGAGATGGTAAGAAATGTCAAAGCAAACACACAGGCATTGTGGTTTACTATCTAACAGGGGACCAGAGTCAGTGTGTGTGTTTAACATGATCACTATTCAATGATGACCTGTAATTAATACATTAGAGAGAGATTTCTGCTTGATTTAACCCTTAAAACTCAGTTATTGCTATACAAACTCTAAATCTTTACAGTGTGTTTGAGATGGTAAGAAATGTCAAAGCAAACACACAGGTGTTGTGGTTTACTATCTAACAGGGGACCAGAGTCAGTGTGTTTTATCATAATTAATATTCAATGATGACCTGTAATTAATACATTAGAGAGATATTTCTGCTTGATTTAACCCTTAAAACTCAGTTATTGCTATACAAACTCTAAATCTTTACAGTGTGTTTGAGATGGTAAGAAATGTCAAAGCAAACACACAGGCATTGTGGTTTACTATCTAACAGGGGACCAGAGTCAGTGTGTTTATCATAATTAATATTCAATGATGAGCTGTAATTAATATATTAGAGAGAGATTTCTGCTTGATTTAACTCTTAAAAATTCAGTTATTGCTATAAAAACTCTAAATCTTTACAGTGTGTTTGAGATGGTAAGAAATGTCAAAGCAAACACACAGGCGTTGTGGTTTACTATCTAACAGGGGACCAGAGTCAGTGTGTGTTTATCATAATTAATATTCAATGATGACCTGTAATTAATACATTAGAGAGAGATTTCTGCTTGATTTAACCCTTAAAACTCAGTTATTGCTATAAAAACTCTAAATCTTTACAGTGTGTTTGAGATGGTAAGAAATGTCAAAGCAAACACACAGGCGTTGTGGTTTACTATCTAACAGGGGACCAGAGTCAGTGTGTGTTTATCATAATTAATATTCCATGATGACCTGTAATTAATACATTAGAGATATTTCTGCTTGATTTAACCCTTAAAACTCAGTTATTGCTATACAAACTCTAAATCTTTACAGTGTGTTTGAGATGGTAAGAAATGTCAAAGCAAACACACAGGCATCGTGATTTACTATCTAACAGGGGACCAGAGTCAGTGTGTTTATCATAATTAATATTCAATGATGACCTGTAATTAATACATTAGAGAGAGATTTCTGCTTGATTTAACTCTTAAAATTCAGTTATTGCTATAAAAACTCTAAATCTTTACAGTGTGTTTGAGATGGTAAGAAATGTCACAGCAAACACACAGGCGTCGTGATTTATTATCTAACAGGGGACCAGAGTCAGTGTGTGTTTATCATAATTAATATTCAATGATGACCTTGTAATTAATACATTAGAGAGAGATTTCTGCTTTATTTAACCCTTAAAAATCAGTTATTGCTATAAAAAATCTAAATCTTTACAGTGTGTTTGAGATGGAAGAAATGTCAAAGCAAACACACAGGCGTTGTGGTTTACTATCTAACAGGGGACCAGAGTCAGTGTGTGTTTATCATAATTAATATTCAATGATGACCTGTAATTAATACATTAGAGAGAGATTTCTGCTTGATTTAACCCTTAAAACTCAGTTATTGCTATAAAAACTCTAAATCTTTACAGTGTGTTTGAGATGGAAGAAATGTCAAAGCAAACACACAGGCGTTGTGGTTTACTATCTAACAGGGGACCAGAGTCAGTGTGTGTTTATCATAATTAATATTCAATGATGACCTGTAATTAATACATTAGAGAGAGATTTCTGCTTGATTTAACCCTTAAAACTCAGTTATTGCAATAAAAACTCTAAATCTTTACAGTGTGTTTGAGATGGTAAGAAATGTCAAAGCAAACACACAGGCGTTGTGGTTTACTATCTAACAGGGGACCAGAGTCAGTGTGTGTTTATCATAATTAATATTCAATGATGACCTGTAATTAATACATTAGAGAGATATTTCTGCTTGATTTAACCCTTAAAACTCAGTTATTGCTATACAAACTCTAAATCTTTACAGTGTGTTTGAGATGGTAAGAAATGTCAAAGCAAACACACAGGCGTTGTGGTTTACTATCTAACAGGGGACCAGAGTCAGTGTGTGTTTATCATAATTAATATTCAATGATGACCTGTAATTAATACATTAGAGAGATTTCTGCTTGATTTAACCCTTAAAACTCAGTTATTGCTATAAAAACTCTAAATCTTTACAGTGTGTTTGAGATGGTAAGAAATGTCAAAGCAAACACACAGGCATCGTGATTTACTATCTAACAGGAGACCAGAGTCAGTGTGTGTTTATCATAATTAATATTCAATGATGACCTTGCAATTAATACATTAGAGAGCTATTTCTGCTTGATTTAACCCTTAAAACTTAGTTATTGCTATAAAAACTCTAAATCTTTACAGTGTGTTTGAGATGGTAAGAAATGTCAAAGCAAACACACAGGCGTTGTGGTTTACTATCTAACAGGGGACCAGAGTCAGTGTGTGTTTATCATAATTAAAGAGCACCTATCATGGAATTTTGAAATGTACCTTTCATGTAGTGTGTAACACTTGTGAACAAAAACATCCTGCAAAGTTTGAAATCTGACAGTGCACCGTATATAAAGTTATTGTCTTTCAAAAGTAAGAGTTGACTCTTAGTCATTTTTATGAATCGTTAGAAGACCGAACTTATTGACCGAACCCACTTATTGAGCACGCCAGTGAAAACCAGAAAACATCATGAGACGAGACGCTGTGTTCTCAAGTGCGACTCAAAAGCAAACTCTTCTCATCTGAGCATTTGAAGACTAAGTGGCTATAGTTCATATATACAACTGAACCACAGGAGTCCGAGCCTTGAGCTTTGTTCATGCCATTTTAAAGACGATTGCTTTACCAACTTAAATGCAATTAAACTTGGATTGGCGAGCCGGCTGATATTGAAGGAAGGTTCAGTTCCAAGTGAATTTGCATCAGCTTCCTCCTCCGTATCACAAACTGTAAGTGTTATTAATAATTGTTGCTTTTATGTTTTATGTAGCATGCTTAAAATTTGTTTGGTTTGTTGTGTAAGCACCGTTTAGCTTCTAGGTCTTCAATGATAATTGTCTTGAGATATGTGAATTGTTTGTTGTTGTTTTCTGAGTTTTCTTTAAGAATAGAGTCATACCTCGTAGTAACGTAACGTTGCTGCATTTTTATTTATTTTTTGGTAAAAACGTTATGTTTATGCATCGAGTTAACGCTCCATTGGCCTGAAGTGACACTTAACGTTGCATTGATGCTGACCATTGAGAAATATCCTGCTCCAGTCGTGGTGTTTGCGATTGAGTTTGTTGATCATTCGCATCTCCAGACGTTTCCCCTTCATATTCAGGCTCGAATTGATAGGGTAAAATTGATGCCATGTTTGTTCATACACTTTATACACGTTTACACTTGTTAAACCGAAAACCATTTATGGTGATGGGTGTTCCGTTTCAAAATATCTGCAGAGACTATACCAATCACAACTGACTGGGTCATCGGACCAATCACAACTGACCGGTCATCGGACCAATCACAACTCACCGGGTCATCGGACCAATCACAACTGACTGGGTCATCGGACCAATCACCACAGATTAGCGCCACGTAAAGGCGGGTTTTGAAAAGTGAATCACTAAACGAATCGCTGTCAAAACAGGTACAAATAAATGCATATTATAAGAAAATTAAAGTCTTTTTTGCTATTGCATGCAAAACTGTTGTTGGGGACTTCTAAAACAATATTTGGAATGCCATAATAGGTGCTCTTTAATATTCAATGATGACCTGTAATTAATACATTAGAGAGCTATTTCTGCTTATCCAGTCCTTGATTTTAAAATGCAAGAAATCAATTAAATCAAATCTTACTCTAAAAATCTAAAAACAATGGACATTTTATTTGGATTTTAGAGAGCAGAAACTGTTTTAATTAATAAGCAGCCAATACAATCCGTCACAAATGTAAATACTTTACAATAAGCTTAAATGAGAGATGTGGACTGATCGTAAGTATGAAGACACAATAGAGAATTAATTCCTTAAAGAAATTACTTTTCTGTAATGTGCACAAAATGGTTGTATGAAAAACAAATTCAAATTTTTTTTTTCCTCTAGCAATTCAAATATAAACATTTTTGATAACTGATGGATATATTTTTTTATTCAGTATATTGTGTATATTTATATGTGCTTATTGTGATCCCTGATGCCAGTGTGAACATTAAATCATTATATATAATTTAAATAACAAAGACAGCCTTGACTGCCAGCTCACTTCCCTTTCACACACACAGCCCCACTGCAGGCTATGGAGGTCCCCTGTTGGATAGGTAGACATAAATCAGGTCCCCTCTTGGCATGTTTTTAAAAAAATAAAAAAATGCTTATTTGAAGTTATATTATGAAAAAGGACCTTAAAAGAAAATTTTGGATGCCATTTTTGTTTCTTCAAAATGACTAGAAACACAGGTCCCCTCTTGGTCAGTGTAGAGTGATAGTCCCTCTTGGTAATATAGACGTGTATGTGTGTGTGTGTGTGTGTGTGTGTGTGTGTGTGTGTGTGTGTGTGTGTGTGTGTGTGTGTGTGTGTGTGTGTGTGTGTGTGTGTGTGTGTGTGTGTGTTCCTTGCAGTTATTCTTGCATATTTAACAGAGTGGTGACCTAGTTCACCGCACGTCCCCAGTAAGTGGGTTTCTCTGTTTTACTTGCCTTGTGTCATTCCCCGTCTTTCGTTCTTACCATCTCAGGGTAGCGTTTATGTGTCTCGCTGCATTTTGAGGCAGACATTTTCATAAATGTACTCAGTAGAGAGATACTCTAAAAGCAGGTCTCGCATGAAGAAAATGCAGTTCACCGCCAACGCTCCAGGCCTCCTCCTGCTCACTCTCTCTTTCTCTCCGTTTCCCAGTTATTAAAATGTAGCATCTCTTGTGTGAGAGGAAGAGTGGGCGGCACAGTGGGATAGGAGTGTATTACTCTCTCTAGATCAGATATACTCATCTAAGGTGCAGAGTGATGAGGAGGAGGAGGAGGAGGAAGAGTTTGAGCTGCCAGTTTCCTCTGCACCATTTTTCATGGCTGTGCTAGAAGGTAAAATTTCAGCCGGGTTGAATATGGATGAATCGCAAGTGTGACCTCTCACAAGAATTATTCCTCGGAGCCACATCATTTCATATTCAGTTGAACTGTTTTAAGGCTAAAATCCAAAAATCGCCTCTGGGGTTAAAAGCTGGAGCTTTGAGGCACTTGCTAAAGGGGACATATCATGGAAAAAAAGGATTTTCTTTTGATATACTGTGTAGACGTCTTCTGACATTCAAAATGCAAAGCTCCTTCCCTAGTACTCACAGTTCTTTTATGGAAAATAAGCCACAAAAACCAGGATAGTATTGCCTTGACAACCATGAGCATGTGAACATACAGTATGACCGCCCACGTTCACGTATAAGTGCCTATTCAGAATTCAGCAACTTGGACTAGCTTGGTGAACAACAGTGTGAACTATGTCGGCAAGCAAAGATTACCCAATCATAATAGAGGTAATTTGCATAGTAATCTTAAAGGTGCATGAGCAAAAATGTGGTTTATTTTAAAGGGTCAGGAAGAGTTTGGAGATTGGTATTTTAGAACTGAATTGTGGCATTATTGGTGCAAGTAACCTTGGCTAATAGTAGAATATGATAGAATATGAAACCTTTTAATGAAAGTGTAATCCTCCAAAGTCTTAAGTTGTATCTTCTCATTTGATTTATGAAAAGGAGTGGTTCTGAATGTTGTGTACCAATATTTCAGCAAACTAGCAATGTTTCGGTCACAGTCAACCGTTTTTATACATTTTATTTATGAAGTGAACAAATTGTTCTAGTTAATGTATGTGCAATTAATCATATTTATCGCCTCACTTTCAAAGGGATTGCTTTGAATCCTGTGAATGCTTTTTCTTACCTTACCTCACTAACAATTTATAATTTTAGTGTAAGCTGTGAAGGACCATATCACATATATGAATAATATGCCTTTTTCATTCTATAAGAGTCAAATCACATGGAGGCCTCTTTAGAACATCTTCCAATTGAAAGTTTTCTTGGCTGTTATTACTAATATCCATGTTCTTTTTTTTTGACCATTAGTCAATGAATTGTCTGTAAATACCAAAGGTGTTGTGATGGTCACAGACACTGAGGTGTATCTTTTGGTAACACTTTAGTTTAGGGTCCAGTTCTCACCATTCACTAGTTGCTTATTAGCATGCATATTACTAGGATATTGGCTGTTTACTTGTACTTATAAAGCATACATCAAAGCCTTATTCAGCATGACCATATTCCACATGTCTTATACCTAAACTTAACAACTACCTTACTAAATTATTAATTCAGTTTATTGAGTAAAATGTCATAGTTAATAGTGAGAATTGAACCCTAAACTAAAGTGAGACCATCTCTTTGTTTTTTGGGTTGGGATATGGTTCACACACAACCCTGGTTCGAGGTCCACACTTCGCAGAGTGAGTTGGACCTGAGGAGTTACATTGGGGCTGTGACGCGGGTGGGAGTGATATTTAGAGGTTACACATATCTTGACCTTGCATAGATTCTTGCTAGTATGACATTGATTTACATAGATGCATGTGGACCCCAGGCCAGAACTCCAGAGTGTGATGTAAGAGGGAACCCGCGATGAATCAAAATACCAATGGCACAACAAAACGTAGTTAAGTAGTCCTCAGGTGCCATGCTCTTTACAGCCGCAAGCCGGAGAAATTACATTGTGGAGAAAGCTGCTGACTGAATTAAACTGCATGTACTGTACAGTATATGGGAGTAAAATTTATTCAATTACTGCATAACATGACTTTATGCAGACTGATCTCATGAAATGGCGTATGTATGACACCCCAATTGGTATGCCATTTTTCATTCTATCCCCCTGCACTGCCCCTACCCATCACACACACACAGACACACACTGCCCCTACCCATCACACACACACAGACACACACTGCCCTACCCATCACACACACACAGACACACACTGCCCCTACCCATCACACACACACACACACACACTGCCCCTACCCATCACACACACACAGACACACACTGCCCCTACCCATCACACACACACAGACACACACTGCCCCTACCCATCACACACACACAGACACACACTGCCCCTACCCATCACACACACACAGACACACACTGCCCCTACCCATCACACACACACAGACACACACTGCCCCTACCCATCACACACACACAGACACACACTGCCCCTACCCATCACACACACACAGACACACACTGCCCCTACCCATCACACACACACAGACACACACTGCCCCTACCCATCACACACACACAGACACACACTGCCCCTACCCATCACACACACAGACACACACTGCCCCTACCCATCACACACACAGACACACACTGCCCCTACCCATCACACACACACAGACACACACTGCCCCTACCCATCACACACAAACAGACACACACTGCCCCTAACCATCACACACACACAGACACACACTGCCCCTACCCATCACACACACACAGACACACACTGCCCCTACCCATCACACACACACAGACACACACTGCCCCTACCCATCACACACACACAGACACACACTGCCCCTACCCATCACACACACACAGACACACACTACCCTACCCATCACACACACACACAGACGCACACTGCCCCTACCCATCATACACACACAGACACACACTGCCTCTACCCATCACACACACACAGACACACACTGCCCCTACCCATCACACACACACACACACACACACACACACACACACACACACACACACACACTGCCCCTACCCATCATACACACACAGACACACACTGCCTCTACCCATCACACACACAGACACACACTGCCTCTACCCATCACACACACACAGACACACACTGCCCCTACCCATCACACACACACACACACACTGCCCCTACCCATCATACACACACACACACTCTACCCATCACAGACACACACTGCCCCTACCCATCACACACACACTCACACACACTGCCCCTACCCATCACACACACACAGACACACACTGCCCCTACCCATCACACACACACAGACACACACTGCCCCTACCCATCACACACACACAGACACACACTGCCCCTACCCATCACACACACACAGACACACACTGCCCCTACCCATTACACACACACAGACACACACTGCCTCTACCCATCACACACAGACACACACTGCCCCTACCCATCACACACACACAGACACACACTGCCCCTACCCATCACACACACACAGACACACACTGCCCCTACCCATCACACACACACACACACACTGCCCCTACCCATCATACACACACAGACACACACTGCCTCTACCCATCACAGACACACACTGCCCCTACCCATCACACACACACTCACACACTGCCCCTACCCATCACACACACACAGACACACACTGCCCCTACCCATCACACACACAGACACACACTGCCCCTACCCATCACACACACACAGACACACACTGCCCCTACCCATTACACACACACAGACACACACTGCCTCTACCCATCACACACACACAGACACACACTGCCCCTACCCATCACACACACACAGACACACACTGCCCCTACCCATCACACACACACAGACACACACTGCCCCTACCCATCACACACACACACACACACACTGCCCCTACCCATCATACACACACAGACACACACTGCCTCTACCCATCACAGACACACACTGCCCCTACCCATCACACACACACTCACACACACTGCCCCTACCCATCACACACACAGACACACACTGCCCCTACCCATCACACACAGACACACACTGCCCCTACCCATCACACACACAGACACACACTGCCCCTACCCATCACACACACACAGACACACACTGCCCCTACCCATCACACACACACACACACTGCCCCTACCCATCACACACACACAGACACACACACACACACACACACACTGCCCCTACCCATCATACACACACAGACACACACACACACACACACTGCCCCTACCCATCACACACACACACACACACACACACACACACACTGCCCCTACCCATCATACACACACAGACACACACTGCCTCTACCCATCACACACACAGACACACACTGCCTCTGCCCATCACACACACACAGACACACACTGCCCCTACCCATCACACACACACACACACACACACTGCCCCTACCCATCATACACACACAGACACACACCTCTACCCATCACAGACACACACTGCCCCTACCCATCACACACACACTCACACACACTGCCCCTACCCATCACACACACACAGACACACACTGCCCCTACCCATCACACACACACAGACACACACTGCCCCTACCCATCACACACACACAGACACACACTGCCCCTACCCATCACACACACACAGACACACACTGCCCCTACCCATTACACACACACAGACACACACTGCCTCTACCCATCACACACACACAGACACACACTGCCCCTACCCATCACACACACACAGACACACACTGCCCCTACCCATCACACACACACAGACACACACTGCCCCTACCCATCACACACACACACACACAGACTGCCCCTACCCATCATACACACACAGACACACACTGCCTCTACCCATCACAGACACACACTGCCCCTACCCATCACACACACACTCACACACACTGCCCCTACCCATCACACACACACAGACACACACTGCCCCTACCCATCACACACACACAGACACACACTGCCCCTACCCATCACACACACACAGACACACACTGCCCCTACCCATCACACACACACAGACACACACTGCCCCTACCCATCACACACACACAGACACACACTGCCCCTACCCATCACACACACAGACACACACACACACACTGCCCCTACCCATCATACACACACAGACACACACTGCCCCTACCCATCACACACACAGACACACACTGCCCCTACCCATCACACACACACACACAGACACACACACACACACACACTATCACACACACACAGACACACACACAGACACACACTGCCCCTACCCATCACACACACACAGACACACACTGCCCCTACCCATCACACTCTGAGTACCATGTTATGGGAATAGTGAAATTATGAATCATTACACCCTACTGTTCAAAGTCAGTGAGGTTTTTTTAAATGTTTTTAAAGTCTCTTATGCTTACTAAGGCTGCATTAATTTGATCAACATATGGGAATATTGTGAAATATTATTGCAATTTTAAATAGCAGTTTTCTATGTTCATATATTTTAAAATGCTATTTATGCCTGTGATCAAATCTGAATTTTCAGCATCATTGCTTCGTTCTTAATATTTTTGTAGAAACTGTGATGCATTTCAGGATTATTTGATGAATAAATGTTCAAAAGACCTGCGTATATTTCACATAGACAACTTTTGTAATATTATAAATGACTTTTATGTCACTTTTGATCAACTCAATGCATCATTGCCGAATTATATATCATTATTTTCTTTTTTGTATTTTAAATATACATTAACATCCATCATAGTAAATTAAATGTCCCTTCAAGGCTTCAGATTCAGGCATATTTATTCTGTCAGTGCATGTACGGCTAAGTAAGTACAGAAAAAATGGTGACAGATGTCAGTGTCAAACTTCTTTTGTGTGACTTCTCCGTGGGATTCTACCCACATGATTACTAGACCACCTTTACTAGACACCTCTGTTTATCCACTTCTAATAAAGTTGATATGTAGGCCACTTTATACAGTATTTACAAGTCACAAATACTCACACATACAAACGGTGTACTTCCTTCCACATCCTGTCTATGTTTGAGGTCATTGTGTTTGGGTTTATATCCCGTCTGCCTAGAATGCAACTGTGCAATTGGCTTTCGGCACTTGACGTGATAGTTCAAATACATGTCAGATATCCCAGGAGGAAACTCCTCCCTCTGAAAACAAACAGCGTGAAGGAGCTCAACCCCTTGCCTGTGTCTTTAAAGATCTATGCTGATACAGACCTCTGGCTTTGATCTTACTCCTTAAAACAATCCCCTCTGGCCTGAGTGCCACCAGGGCTGCGGGAGACACTGAAGTGTCCTCTTAAACATATGCTCCTGTCATCTCTCTCTCTCTCTCTCTCTCTCTGAGCCGAGGCATGGCAGCAAGGGGACGACTACCTGTCAGGCTCAAATGGCTTTCAGAAGCAGAGTCGCTAGACAATTTATAGTCACCCAATGAGTAGGAAGGCTTCACTTGGATGGATGTATCTGCCTGCTGGACTCCTCCAGGTATCGGTCTCTAATAGCCTTAGGGTGCCTTTAGCTCCCAAATGCAAAGGAAAATCGTGAGTGCTTGTGAAAGAAATATGAGAAATAGAAAAGTCAATATGAATGACCTAGTTTACCTATTTACTTTCATAATGCCCATTACAGGTTACATTGTGGCATGTTATGTAGAGAACAATGTACTGTATATGCGGAATACATACACTATTGTTCAAAAGTTTAGGGTCAGTACGATTTTTTAAAATAAATAAAAACAATTATTCATCAAAGATGCATTAAACTGATCAAAAGTGACAGCAATCTTTACAAAATATTTATATTTTAATTTGTTTCCACAACAATATTACTATATAGAACTCTTTTCAACAATAACAATGGCTTGTTGATGCCAGAGGAGAATGGTCAGACTGGTTCTAGCTGATAGAAAGGCAAACAACCCAAACACTGGGTTGTTACGTCTGACCCAGGATCTGGGTTACACAAAAACTACCCAAACACTGGGTTGTTACGACTGACCCAGGATCTGGGTTACACAAAAACTAACCAAACACTGGGTTGTTACATCTGACCCAGGATCTGGGTAACACAAAAACTACCCATACACTGGGTTGTTACGTCCGACCCAGGATCTGGGTAACACAAAAACTACCCAAACACTGGGTTGTTACGTCTGACCCAGGATCAGGGTAGCACACAAACTACCCAAACACTGGGTTGTTACATCTGATCCCAGGATCTGGGTTACAGAAAAAACTACCCAAGCACTGAAAATATAGCCCAAAAAATGACCTAAACAAAATGGTACAATAGAAAACTGGAAAAACGTTTCCTGGCCTGATGGGTCTGCAACATTGAGATGGTAGGGGCAGAATTTGACGAAAACAACATGAATGAATCCATCCTGCCTTGAATCAACGGTCCATACTGCTGGTGATGTAATGGTGTGTTGGATATATTCTTTGTGCCCCTTAGTACCAATATAGAGCATTGTTTAAATGCCACATGCTGACCATGTCCATCCCTTTATGACCACAGTGTTCCCATCATAATGGCTACTTCCAGCAGGATAACGCATCATGTGACAAAGCTCAAATCATCTCAAACTGGTTTCAGTAGTTCACCATCCTCAAATGGCCTCCAAAGTCACCAGATCTCAATCTACTAGAGGAGCTTTGAGATGTGGTGGAACAGGAGATTCGCATCATGGATGTACAGCTGATACATCTGCAGCAACTCTGTGATGCTATCATGTCAATGTGGACCAAAATCTCTGAGGAATGTTTCCAGTTCATTGTTGAATATGTGCCATGAAGAATTAAGGCAGAGCTAAAGGCAAAGGGGGTCACACCCGGCAAGGGGTCCAACTAGCAAGGTATACATGATAAAGTGGCTGGTGAAATAAACTAACCAAACCAAACAGCAGTGTTGCATATAGCATAATACTGCTGTTTATAACATAATACAACAACTTAAAAGGTCCCAGGCCTAGTCCTCTCTCTCCTCCCATTGTCATCACTCCTGCCTTTATCCTTCCAGAGCTCCTCCATGGGACTCGAGACTGGTGTGTCTCAAAGGAGTCACCCTGCTTCACCACAATACACTAAAATAGGATTAAAAACTAGATTTAAAAATCGTATTTCTAATTTTAAATGGCCGTCAATGGAGAACGCATTACTTTCCATTAAAGGCTCCGGCAGAGTTTTCTGTAGTGTGTAGGAACCTTTTCTCCGCCTCAGTGCCAAGGGCTGTTTGCACTCATGCAGGATGACAGACACACAGCTGCTCTGCTTTCTGCATGTTGGGCGTAGATCTGTCAGGATGAAGAAAAAAAAAATGTTAAAGAATGCCAGCAAACAGAATTGTTTGCGTTGTGTATGCACCTGTTAATTTCCATATTAGCTATTTTGATCCTCTGCCAGGCAAATAACATGAATTCTCTTTTTCTCACAGTCTTTGTATATTACTTTCTTCCTTTCTCTGGCTGCATGTAGAATATCCTTAAGAAAGAGATGGTCCACTTTTGTGTGTGATGCCCCAGATATTTGTCCTCATATCCCACTATATGAGACTTGTAGAGACTGCTTGGATGAAATATTCAGTCATAAATACTCAAATGCAACCTTTCTCTCTTGCCTAAGTACATGATTAGCGTATTGTCCTTTCACTGCTCTTTAAAGAACGCCTAAAGCTTCAGAAAAACTGTCACTTTCTGCAAATACAGAGAACTTTGGCCCTGACTTATTTTGAAGCATTGATCAATCCAGCATTTGAAACATGTTGTTGTTGTTAGAGCTGCAACTCTTAAAAATAAAATTGGGGGTTTTCACAGTGATGCCATAGAAGAAACATTTTTTGGGTTCCCCAAAGAACGTTTTGGTAAACAGTTCTTAAAATATTTTTTTGTCTTGAACTTTTTTCCACTATAAAGAACCGTTTTCTTCTAATGGAAAAATTCCAGTGATGTTAAAGGTTCTTTATGGAACCACGTATTCCAATAAAGAACCTTCATTTTTAAGAGTTAAGTGATGCCATGTACCCAATATTTGAAGCCACTTTTTATTTAGGGCAAAAGTAATCCCATAAAAGTGCCAACGGGAGTGGAAAGTTCTGCGTGTGTACTGACAACGTGCACACAAGGAACACAGACACAACCGGATCATTTCCATAATGACCAACACAATCTACCAAGAGCAGTGCAAATTAGTGTCTGGTTTAAGTCATGCTTTTTTTAACAACAATGCCACAAACAACAGTAAATTGATGAGTGCAAACCTTAGTAAATCACCTTGCATAGTGCTTTTAAATACTCTCCTTCCATAAATGTTGCGTCTGAAAGGGAAACTCCTACAAATGCATATGCAATAAGGTTAGACTATAAGCTATATTTTGGGACGCCTGCCTTTACATATACATGAACTTTAATGATATCCCATTCTTAATCCGTAGGGTTTAATATGGAGTTGATCCACCCTTTGCAGCTATAACAGCTTCAACTCTTCTGGGAAGGCTTTTCACAAGGTTTAGGAGTGTGTTTATGGGAATTTTTGACCAATCTTCTAGAAGCGCATTTGTGAGGTCAGGCTCTTGGACGAGAAGGCCTGGCTCGCAGTCAGTGTTTGATGTGGAAAAGTCCTTACCGCCACGTGAGGGTCTGAGCAGACGTACGCACTTTTCCTTGTGGCAGAGTCGGAGTATTGCAGGTATACTGCAGGAATAAAATAAATAGGCATACACCAACTATATTTCACTTAAATAATTAATACATTAACAAAATGAAAGGAAAAAAACAACAACTGTGCAACAAGTGTAGGCAACACTGACTGACGCGCCCCACAACTTAAAGGACATTTTTTACAAATTAAAGCACAATATTTAGTGTACACAAATAAATTTAAACCAGCAGTTTCTGGGGTTTTTCTCAGTTTTGACTGATATTTTGCTAACCTTAACCATGCAGCAAATGTTTTAAAAATAGCCTGAACAAAATTATTTTAAAATGTATCAATTAAAAGAACACCTTAGGCTACTTGTTCAAAATAAAACATATAGCCGGCATTATTTTTCAAAACCCTGTTCGCATAATTACACGGCATTAAAGTTAAATTATTTAACGTGAATTCCACACATGTAAATCATTTAGACTAATCTAGGCTACAAAATTATATTAATTAGGGTGCGTTTACAAGGCGGAGATCTGAAACCATGTAGGCTGCACAATTTCAAGACCATTTGCGATTTAGTTCCTCCTGTTTACTCTGTCTTTGTCCGATCTCAGTTATGTTTAAGTGTGTTGTGCCATTGCCCGTCTTGCTTTTATTGGAGATTAAACCACGTCTGGAATTGTACACTGTGTTGTTTGTGTTTAAGTGTGGAAAGTTGTTATTTCTCCTGTGGATTTCATTAGTGAGTTTAGTTTGTTAAAGTATGTTTCCTCGAGTCTCCTGAGCCGTGCGTGTTATAAAGCAGCACAAATACTTACACATGTAACTACATCTGTAATTATTTTCTGTAAATACATCTATAATTAATTATGCGGTTGACCCTTTCCTTACACCTCAACCCACCCTTAAACCTACCCATACCACCAAACCTATGCCTGCCTTACCCGTATATCACACCTGTGTGATAAAAGTGTTTGCACTACAACATCAATACAATAAGTACATTATAGTTTTACATAAGTACCTAGTAAAGACACCTAAAATAAAGTGGGACTCCTGGTATACAATTAATAGAAAATAACAGCTCATATAATATTAGGTTGAGGACTTAATATTAAGAGGACCTTCTTTTACTGACCAATCGAACAAAAATAAAAAAACTGATTTTTTTTTAAGTTTCAGGCCCTATTTTGTACCCTATTCTTGGCCTGACAAAGTGCTTGAAATAAGATGGAGCAAGAAGTGGAGCCAAGGAACAGATGGCAAAAACAATCCCTCCACCACAGGGCTGTTGGCATCAGATAAGAGGCCTGATAGCAGCACTATTCTCCTCTGCGGTGATAAAGTCTCATTCTGTCTTTAAATAAAAGCAGTAGAATGGCTATTATGCGGATCGGCCCGGCAGCGGCGTGGCTCTGCTAGGGTCACAATAGCAGGAAGAGGTTTAGCAGACAGGACGGGAAGTTGGGAAGGAGAAAGGCTGGGTCTGTGTGGCTGCTGTCTTGACTGTTCTGAGGTCTGTGATCAGGGCAGTCCGTACACACATTGTTCCTGCGGTCCCCTCTGTGTCAGGCACCACCCCGCTCACACAGGAAGTGCCGTGTGCACAAACTGAGTTTGGAACTCTTTGGCTGGGAGCGGACAGTGCTCATATAGACCTGAATGGCAGCGATTTTATTCACTCCAGGAATTAGAGGTCATGCATTGATGTGAATTAGAGGACTCGGCTGGTTTGTATCGACCTGGCCGAATCACTTCTTACCTTAAACCAATGTGTATAAATACATTTTACATTTTTATAAAAAAAAAAAAAAATTCTGCACAGCTTCTGTGACAGACAGTGAGAGTTTCGGACAGGTCATGAAACTCTAGATGGCACAGGCTGAACTTAACCTGCTTGCTGTCACACTATTCTCTATAGGGCACAGCTGATTGGTTGGTTGCTGCTGCATCAGTAGCCAATGAGCTCACTGCTCAACCGTCAAATACTTGGTCAGCATTTGTTGTAGCAGTTTGCAGTGTGACAACTCCAAGAGTTGGCATGACAGAAATAGAGATGATAAATAAGAAACACCATGCACGGCAGATTTATAAGTATACTCCATTTCCCACCTACATTCTTCTTTGTAACACTTCCCATCAGCCGTTCGTTTTAAACCCATGTTTTAAACCCATATAATCTGTACTGTATGTCGGAAATATGGGAGGATATTTTTAATTTTTTTGGCATGGATTTTTACAATTTGTTTATTTGTAAAAACATGAAAATATACATTTTTAACTGTCGTTAATTTGATTTAGTTAGGCTAGGTTGACATTTAGCTAGTTTTCTGTAATTGATTCATGGCAACAATTAGGGCTGCAAATTATGATTATTTTGATTGATAAAAGTATTTCTTCAATAAATCGATATGTTTGCATATCATGACATTTTTATGTAATCAGACAACAGAGAAGCAGAGATATAGTAACACTGTCAAATATATATTATATTTGTTATTACATTATTATTATTATATATTATCATTCATAGTAGTAGTACATACCTTATTTATTAATATTAAATAGCATTATGTTTATTATTATTATTATTGTATTATATATATATATATATATATATATATATATATATATATATATATATATATATATATATATATTATTTAGGGATGCACAATATATCAGCCACCATATCGGTATTGGCCAATATAATATGTTCATCTTTAATGTCATCGTTATCAGCCCGATAAAAAAATGGATTATTTCCTTCAGCTGAGACACTTCAGATGTGCACTGTTCGCCATGATGGTTTTGAATTGCTTGAAATATAATTGAAATCATTTCAAAAAGGAAAATACAGTTCAGTGCAACATGTGCAGCACAAATCTTTTATATAGGCATAATAACATTATAATTATGTGCTTGGGACATGACTTTTAATGGTGGGACTTTTGTTTTTATCGGCCAGTATATCTGTTAATCGGACATGGCTAAGAGTCCTGAAATCAATCTAATATCACAACCAATCAGAAGATCGTGTGGGGGGAGTCTCAGTGTAGCTCTCTACACTCGCAGCGACATGTATAAGTGCATTGTCACATGTAGTCTGTTTTTGTTTTGTTTCTCTGTGTTCTGTTCCTGTTTTGACAACCTGTGTCCTCTGGTTAGTTCCATTATTTGTTAATCAGTCCTGTTCTCTTTCAGTCCATCTTCCCCTGTCTATTTAAGCCCTGTGTTTCTTCAGCTCAGTCTTTCTGCTTGCAAATTCCGACCATGTAAATAGCGAATCCGCCATGGTGCGAGTGCAACTGGCTTTTAAAGGGAATGGGAGATGAGACTCTGATTGGTTTATTGCACATTACGCCTAAAACACACCCATGACTCATTAAAGGGTTAGTTCACCCAAAAATGTGATGTGGACAGGTGTGGAACGACATTAGGGTAATTTTTGGGTGAACTAACCCTTTAAGAGACTAGGTGCAATCCTTTTGAATAATGCCCCCTGGCACGCAGACTGGTTTTTCCGTTATTTAACTAGCAAAAGTGGATTCGGACACGCCTAAGTGCACCTGCTGATCGTTAAAATAAGGCCCCTAAAGTCAGTTTCTCTTCAGTATGCATTGAGATACACATGTAGACATTATACAAATCATTTTTGGTAAAGTTTAGTTTTAATTTTAAGCATTTTTGGAGATTTGTTTTTTTCCAAAAATGAATGTTGGGTCAAGATGGTGCTTTATCCGTCGTCTCTCTTGGTATGGCTGTACATTTCATGCAGAATGACATTCAGACTTCTTTTAACATCAAACAAAGCACATCATAATTATCATAGTCATTCTTTGAATGTTGTTCCAGCCGTGACGTCGCAGAAATAGAAATTGTTTCTAAATTATAATTTGTTATTTTTGTTGCTCGTTAGGACAGAATTTGGATTAAAAGCCTGTTCACACCAAGGACAATAACTACGCCCACCCACTAGAACGATAACGGCACAGGGAAAATGGGAAATATCAGTGTAGTGCAATGCAAACTTCGAAATAACAAGACACATTTCTGCAAGGTGTTCGCCTCTGAGAGTTCTCCTGCTGCCCGTGAGTCATTTTGAAGAGTGAGTGGAGAAGAGCTTTGACAGGCCGAGTAGATGTGTGCGGGACAGTCCCCGGTCCGTGCCTCATCTCTGGCCCGGCCCCAGCAGGCCTGCTTTCACTGAGCACTAGGTCATTCACATGCATCATATGTTCTCCTCTGCCAGGCTGCTTGTTTGTTTTTGTCTTTGCCTTGGGAAATTTGCAGAGTAGGAGAGCAGTTCAGCTTGAAGCATCTGTTGTGTACATCTTTTGAATCAATCGACCTGAAACTAGAGGATGCTGCTGCTCAAAGGCAGGAGGGAGAGTTTGATAACACTAATTTTATGGCAGCAGAATGTTAAAAGACACTTTTGTTTAATACATAGTTAAATGTGGGAGTTATAATAACTTAAATAACTGCAGGCTGTTAATGACTGGCATGCAGTGTGGCATCTTGGGTTATTAATCTAGTATGTTTGCTCAGGTGTGTGTATATTGACATGAATTGAAAAATCTACTTTCCCCTGAACCTTTGATATATAAAAGGTCATGGTAATATAAGAATATCCTCTAAGTTTCAGAGCTGAAAACTTCCTTGCTAGTCAAAGAAAAGCTTTTATTGACACCAGGCCCAGAAAACGAGAGCTCTCAGATATACACTGATCAATGACGTCACAGAAGGGGGAAACACCGCCTCTACAGATAACCGTGTACGCCTGCTTCTGTAGCCCCGCACACCGATCGTGGAGCTAAACTGTGCTAAACGGAGCTAATCGCGCTACAGAGCAATAAACATGCCGAAGATAGCAAGGTCATCGTTTGTAAACAAGACACAGGTCCAGACTGGATTTGCAGACATATTGAGATTAAAACACAATGCTGTGGCTTCTGTATTGGATCCGACAGGAATGGTGCAACACACTTATGTGAGTAAAACATGTTGATTGTATGTGATAGTATTGCATTGTTACAGATGGTTAGGATTATGTGTAACTTAGCACGCTGTCACAGGCTGGAAAATCCTTTATTTGTTGGTTCATTGCGATTCGGGATCAGACTCGGACTGTATGGGCCAGGGCTCGCAAAGCCCAACGTCCCGGGGTGTTTCCCAGACGGGCTACCAAAACATAAGCCCGTCGGCGGGCCAGTGAATTTTTAATAGTGAAATAACTGATAATATATTGATCTGTGTTGTTCACTTGATATTTGAAGAGTGCGCGCCTGTGCGTGTGTGTGGCGTTTGCGCTTATATCCACCAATCTAGCGGGCCAAGTAATAACAAAATAAATCAGTCACGGGAGGATGAGATATAAATCATTGTGTTTGTTTGATAAATACGGTGACCTGTGAGAGAATCTTTCCGGTTGCTGCTTTCAAAACAATCTCTCACGTGAACTGACAGGGGAGCTGAAGCTCATTAAATATGCAAATCTTATCCAATCCTATCCGTGGGTGTTTACTGCCAAGTCTTCAGTGCGGCACGCCCATCAAAACCCAGCGTTCAGGAGAAAGCCTCAAAACCAGGGTAGAAAATAGCCCATTACTTATTCATTATGATGTTTTTAAATGTAAAAACCACACAAACGTCATAATTGTTTAATATATTTTTTTCATAGTATATAAAAAGCCAGTTCATGACACCTTTAAAATGGCTATGATTGTGGCTCATCAGTTCATTTTCTAATTTTTCTGAATTACCACTTTGCAGGGATTACAATTTTGTGAAAGATTATGAAAACAACCATTTTTCTTTTCTTTATAATTGTGTGCTCTGATGAAACATGCACAATAAGACTAGGGACATTAATATGGGAAGTCAATAGAGTCTGTTTCATGTCGTCTTCAAAGCGAACAGACAGACTGAGTGATGAGTCACCGGCAGAAGGTAAACCAGCATTCTGATGTTAGGAAGGGCAACAATCCCTCCAAACTGACAAATGCTGTTTTGGAGGATATTACATTTGAATTATTAATTGCTGTTAAATGTGTAAGGGGATATTTCAGGGTTTGAGATTTTGGAAAATCATGCATGAGTCATATTATGGAGTGAATATGAAAAATAATAATAATAATATATATATATACAAGTTACAATGTGTAGGTAGGATTAAATATGGATGTTTTTTTTTTGTTTGTTTTTTTTCAATTAAACTGCTTATTTTCACTGCCTACTGCTGTTTTGGATAGAATTTAGCAATCTAGAAAATAACTGACCCATAGTAAATCTTGACATTTTGAGACCAAATTTTTTTTTTTTTGACCTCATGGAAATGGGGGTCGACAATCTAATGAGTACAACATTTATATTACGATCATATTTCATCATTAAAGCTGCACAGACCCAAAACATTGTATTTCATTATGTCAGTTCCTCAGATACCCTTTGTGAAACTGATTTTTATTTATGCATGCGGCAGACTCTTACACTGAATTAAAGGTGTACATTTCTCTTCTTCATCTTCTTCTTCATTATAGTGTGATTTTGGTGAAATGTATTGAATCCAATTATAGGGTCAATTTGTCTCCCCTCCGTAAAAACCACACCCAGATTCTGAACATAATACAGGGGTTAAAATAATTCACACAACAGATCCCAGTGAATCAGACAAACTACTCCAAATGTTGCTCAGTGTAGCCTAATGAATATTTTGTGTACTGTGATTGTCAGGCTGCTCTGAGGTGATCATACTGAAGTTTTCCCCTTGTAGCTTGATGGGGAGGTTTTATAAAGGTCAAATCGTCAGCACTGCAGTCCTCTGAATGTGCATTTTCAGGTCCATTGCGGTGGAGGAAAATTACAAGATTATGAAAGGTCGTTCAGAAATACACTTAGCCAACTTACACTTACCCAAGATGTCTTGCCGTTTGTGAAGGCTTCTCACGAAAGTCAAAGCACCTGTACTTGCATGGTTAATTATAACAATGATTGCATTTTCCAACCTTGTAAATTTTAGAAAATTGCAACACTGTGATTGGTCTGGTCTGGTCTGCTCTACTCTTATTGGTCAGATGGCCCAGTCTGTTGTGATCAGTGTACTCTGCTCTGATTGGTCAGATGGCCCAGTCTGTTGTGATTGGTCTACTCTGCTCTGATTGGTCAGATGGCCCAGTCTGTTTTGCTTGGTGTACTCTGCTCTGATTGGTCAGATGGCCCAGTCTGTTGTGATCAGTGTACTCTGCTCTGATTGGTCAGATGGCCCAGTCTGTTGTGATTGGTCTACTCTGCTCTGATTTGTCAGATGGTCCAGTCTGTTGTGATTGGTCTACTCTGCTCTGATTGGTCAGATGGCCCAGTCTGTTTTGCTTGGTGTACTCTGCTCTGATTGGTCAAATGGCCTAGTCTGTTGTGATTGGTGTACTCTGCTCTGATTGGTCAAATGGCCCAGTCTGTTGTTATTGGTGTACTCTGCTCTGATTGGTCAGATGGCCCAGTCTGTTGTGATTGGTCTACTCTGCTCTGATTGGTCAGATGGCCCAGTCTGTTGTGATTGGTGTACTCTGCTCTGATTGGTCAAATGGCCTAGTCTGTTGTGATTGGTGTACTCTGCTTTGATTGGTCAAATGGCCCAGTCAGTTGTTATTGTGTACTCTGCTCTGATTGGTCAAATGGCCCAGTCTGTTGTGATTAGTGTACTCTGCTCTGATTGGTCAGATGGCCCATTCTGTTTGGCTTGGTCTACTCTGCTGTGGCATTATGCAAATGCGTTACATTGTTATGTTGGTATGTAACAGGAAGTGAGACTGGAATTACTGTTGACTCATTTCAGCAATTCAGAATCTATTCTTTCTTTTAGGAGACAATAACTTTATTTGTTGTGCACTTTGATCTTTAAAACTTTGAAGACCGTTACATTCATATACTATATTAGCTATATTCCACACTGCATTAAAGGTAATGTTCGGAAAAGCATAACAGGTGCACTTTAAACAGGCTGCTGTTTCTACTTTAGATATAAAATGTTCCTCTCAGTTGATCAAGACCCTCTTTTACACTAACAAGTCACTGTCATCGTGGAAGGGAAGGAGATGTGCTGTGTCTATTTTCATTCGCCGGCATTTGCTGCCATGGCAACCTGCTCTTCTGTATGTATGTGAGCGCCATATGGGTCATGCTGCTTATCTGAGGCTCAGCAGAAAGAGAACCTCTGCTCTGCATCCTCGCTGTGGCTTCAGACTTGCTGTGACTCATTATGAATTTACAATGGCCAGAGTTTAATGCGCTGCATTCATAGGGGATCATGAACATTTTTTTATTGATTTTCATGGAGTCGAATGCAGTGTAAAGCACGCCGTCACTGGACTCAAGAGCAGTGGAGACGTATTCTCTGGAGTGACGAATCACACTTCTCTGTCTGGCAATCCGATGGACAAGTCTTGGTTTTGCAGTCGCCAGGAGAATGGTACTTGCCTGACTGCATTGTGCCAAGTGTAAAGTTTGGTGGAGGGGGGGTTATGGTGTGGGGTTGTTTTTCAAGGTTTCGGCTTGGCCCCTTAGTTCCAGTGAAAGGAACTCTTAATGCACACCAAGACATTTTGGACAATTTCATGCTCCCAACTTTGTGGAAACAGTTTTGGGATGCCCTCTTCCTGTTCAAACATGACTGTGCTCCAGTGCACAAAGCAAGGTCCATAAAGACATGGATGAGCGGGTTTGGTGTGGAGGAACTTGACTGGCCTGCACAGAGTCCTGACCTCATCCGACAGAACACCTTTGGGATGAATTAGAGCGGAGACTGTGAGCCAGGTCTTCTCGTCCAACATCAGATCCTGACCTCGCAAATGCGCTTCTAGAAGAATGGTCAAAAATTCCCATAAACACACTCCTAAACCTTGTGGAAAGCCTTCCCAGAAGAGTTGAAGCTGTTATAGCTGCAAATGGTGGGCCAACTCCATATTTAACCCTACGGATTAAGAATGGGATGTCTTTAAAGCTCATGTGCATGCAAAGGCAGGCATCCCAAAACGTTTGGCAATGTAGTGTATGTGACCTGGAGAGGGTTGGGGGCGGAACTTTTTTTTAATATAATACAACTCAAATTCACTATCACATTTTGGTTGCATTTAAAATTCTCTCATGTGTTTCTGCATATTCGTGTCTTAAATAGCATGTGTTTAATTAGTTACGGAAGGGATTTAGTGAGTATGTTTAGCAAAATTGTTCAGCCTCTTGCTCGTGCAACACCTAAATGACTGTTTTCTCTAATATTACAGGGCAGAAAAAACAGAGGTACTGAGTGAAGACCTGCTACAGGTGAGATTAAATCTGTTCTGAGATCAGTGTGAACCCAACTACTGCTCTAATCTACACTGTTGTACTGTAAGATCTATACTCTTATCTGCACTACCCTGCTTGAATGTTTCATATGTGCTTATTTTGCATTCAGGTGGAGAAGCGTTTAGACCTGGTAAAGCAGGTCTCTCATAGCACACATAAGAAGCTGACTGCTTGTCTGCAGGGACAACAAGGCACTGATATAGAAAAGAGATCAGTCAAATCACCAGCGGTACGTCAGTTCTCACTGTTTTCTGCACTGCAATCGTTCACACTCATAACAACTTGATTGTGATTTTTCCCTAAACAGAAGAAGTTGCCTCTGACGACACTTGCTCAATGTATGGTGGAGGGAGCAGCTGTGTTAGGAGACGACTCTCTTCTTGGGTAAGAGCTCACATACATTAAAGCTATAGAGGTCGCTTATTCAAAACAAAGGCGTGGCTTGATGATGCCTTGATTTGGCTGAGCTTTTATTATGCCGCTTCCGCTCCTTCTCCTTATGCGTATGTGAGGTAACGCAGCGCTGTTTTATCATATTAGATACATTTGAGTGTGTTGAAAGTTATGGTATAATGTTACTCTGTGTGTTCGCTCGACGGCTACCATGAGACACTCGATCACACTGCAGTGAGCTAGATTGATATTAGGCATGGTAAAACATGATACTCTCTGTAAATCAAGAAAACCAGATTTAAACAATAGTTGAGCTGTAGAACAATCATTAGTTTTCTGTCAATGAATGTATCCAAACAGTTTCTCACCTGTCTCATAAAACGCACAATATATTAAAGCGTCTTTGGTGTTTCCATGGTTTCTACAAAATATCGGGTAACGCAGGTATGATGTCACTGATAGGCGATGCACGAACACGGTGCGTGTCCTGGTTAAAATAGCTTATTTCTCTGGATTTAAACATTCTTGGAAACATTTGGGATAGTGTAAGTACACAAGTCAAAAAATATATAACATTGTTCTAGCTGGTTTTAGATATTTTAATCCAAAAATCTTACATATTTTGCCTTTAAATGTTTGCCTTTGTATTTCGAACTCTAGGGAGGGAGGGTCACATTATTGTCCCAATAAGGCAGCATCTATTAATAATTTTAATAAATATAATCAACTCTATTTTATTATTGCATACTTTGTAACATACAACAACACTGAGGGGGAAGTAGCATCTGCCTCTATAAGTATAAATAGCATCTAAATAGAAAATATGCTATTTTTACTTTATAGCCACTTCCTTATTTTTTTCACACCCCACATATTCTTCAAATTTTAAGTAAACTCTTTTGATAATTTTGATAACTTTCAGTAAACAAGACATAATATCTTATGACATTTTGCCTTACAAGTAAATATTTCCTGATTTGAGAATGTTCAGATATTTGCACTGGAAAACAAGACAAAATGCTAAGAAAGAAAATCACTTTTTGCAGAGCAGATATTAGATTGTATGTCCTCGAGTTTAAAAAGAGAAAATGAAAAATGTGAGAAATTGACAGATGGGACGTCAGTGTACACACACACACACACACACAAAAATGGTGGCAATGCCAAAACAAAAGCTAAACTCATTTCTGATACTGATATAATATTTGAACAAAAATTCTATTTGTATTAAAATACAGATTAAGGCTGAAATGAAAAAACGGACAAAATGGCTAACCAATCACTTCGATTGCACAACCCAAATTTAACAATTGCTCAAAGCAGAGCAGAATGGAAGGAATTAATCCTAGCTTTTTATTTTATTACTATTCATTTACAATAAACAATAATGTGAACATGAATAGATGTAACGATTCAATATCCCAACTCTCCCTCCCTCTCCCACCCTGCTTAACCCCACAGTCTCTTTACAATGGGGTACATACTAGAGTATAATATCACAGAAAACAATTAGGAAGGAATTATAAAACATTATGAATTATGAAACTCGTTTGTGTCTCCGTACAGACTTCATAAGGATCCCAGCGTGGATTTTTTTTTTATATGGCGTCCTGGATCGCGTATGAGGAATATATGTTTGTTCGTAGCATTTTGACATTATTCATTATACATTGAGACATTGACATGTTTGTCTGCAAATGACGGTTTTATATGGAGAATGTTTTCAAAACACTTAATCACGTGCGATAGCAAGTGGGCGTTGATACTGTTTCTTATGCAGTGACGTTAGCCAATCATAACAGTGGCCTTTTACTGACAAGCCTTGAAGGAGTCACACCTTAAAGGGGTCATCAGATGCAAAATTCACTTTTATATAGTGTTTGCATATAAATGTGTCTTTGCGGTTTGTGTACACATCTACCCTAGCCTGGCATGCCAGACCCACGTCAAGATGTTTGGTCTGGAAACTCACCGTTGGCAGGACTCAATCCGAGGGGCGGGATAAACGGCCATCTTTCAAAATCCCCTGCACGCAATAGGAAAGCGCTACAACCAACCAGAGCAACGAAGAAGCAGAAGCGGAAGCTAGTTGATAAAGTAATCTTTTGCCGTATCCGGTCGGCAAAACTCCGAACACATTTTCCTTTTTTAAAAATGACTTCAGTGCTGTTATTTGCTCTTTTCTCAATGAAAAGCTTAACTCCAAAACTTTCAGAGTCGCGGCCAAAGCCAATTCGATAGACTGCTGTTGGCCAGCATCTCCAGCCACCATCTCCTTTGTTTTCAAGCAGCAGGAACCGTCACAACTCTGCCGTCATTACGTTAAGCCCGCCCACCGACTCTATATACACGATGTGATTGGCCTGACCAGAGTTTGGTTTTTCTACGAGTTGCTAGACTACACTCATGGCAAATTAGATTTACTGCCGCTAGGGTGCGTCTAGATTTCTAGGCTACAACTACCCTACAATGATAAAAATTAGTGGTGGGCCGTTATCGGCGTTAACGTGAGACTTTTATCGGGCGATAAAAAAAATATCGCCATTAATCTATTCTCAAAGTTGGGTTGGGAGCTGGGTCTATACTACGCAAGCTATGATGACTTTCACTGTGATATTTTAGCGCGGATGTATAGCTACCTGGCCGAATTGCACTGTAGGGAGCGAGAACGAATCTTCGAACCTGCGTGTATGCTGTGAGATTACCACATCAAGCGTGAACGCTGTCTTCCGAACTCGGGTGCGCACCCGCGAACCGTACTCGAGTCCTGACGAGTAAGCAGAGAGCTGTAAATCTCATTTCTGCTCGTCGTCAGTGTTCTTTAGAGCATTTGCAGTAAGTTACATTGGCGGCAGATAGACGCAAGTGCCATTACGTACTGAAGCTTTGGTAACAAAACTAACGGTTCAAAAACAAAATTATAAAAGTTAGAACAACGCTATTCATTCTGCCACCTCCTCGCTCGACGTCTTTACCAAGTAACGGGGTAAACAGCTTCTGCTTTGATGACGCAAACGAACCCCGGTTTCGGACCCAAAATATAATATGAACACGGTCCAGGTAGCAATCGAACTCGGGTTCGGTCCAGTCAATCGAACCAAGTGTGAAAGCACCAGTCATTATTTGGGTAGCACACATATTCTGAATGCCTTCGGCAGAATTCAAATGAGCCATTTTAATCTAGATTAATCTAGATTAATTTCAAAATCACAGTGAGATTAATCTAGATTAAAAAAATCAATCTATGCCCGCCCCTAATAAAAATCCATTCACTCCTCTTTTTTTTTTTTCCAGGGTAGGCTTCTTGGGATCATGTTAACATGACAAGCCTTGACTTCTTTGGTTTGTCTTAATAGCTTGAGAATCTGGTTTCTAAATGTCTCTTGTCATGCAGCCTGTATTGGTTTGCATTTGGATAGTTTCTAAGGGACAGATGATATCGCACCAAAGTCCCACAATGTCTGATTGGACACATAACCTTTGACATTAACCTAGCATTTTCTGCTCACATCCAAGTTCTTGAGAGCATTCTTGAGATGCATCAAGAAGTTTGTAAATGAACCAGGATGCAGTCCTGATCTCGTCGACTAGTTTGACTGACTGGTGGTCTTTCTGCAGTAAGATGCTGAAGCTCTGTGGCGATACGGAGGAGAAGTTGGCCCAAGAGCTGCTCGTCTTTGAGTTACAGATTGAAAGAGATGTTGTGGAGCCTCTGTATGTGCTGGCTGAGGTGAGCATGCTTTTCTTTTCTCTTTTCAATGTTGCACTGAAATCCACATCTTGCATACTTTTTCATCCACATTTAAACCTGTAAAGCCTGACAGTTTATTGAACCTTTAGACTAAATAAAAAAAAAAAAAGTTTGATGTATGTGTTTATGTTGAGCATCATATTTGATACATAAGGCTTAATGGCTCATATTGTATAACATATGGGACTCATACTCGAGGATGAAAAAACATCGGAAACTGAACAAAAATATGCAATTTGGTGCAGTTGCTGACATTTAAATGTCCAAAAAAGTAAGATGAAATCCTTATATAGCTTCTGTATAACTTCTGTAACAGACTACTGACATAAAATGCATAAAAACATCTGTCTCTCTAAATCTGCCAATAATATGTCCTAGTAAGATTATATTTAAATGCTTAGTTTTATGATAAAAAAATCATATAATGCAATGCAATATAGTGTTCATGTTAAAATATTACAAACAATATAAAGGTTATTCTTGTGTTTTATTTAAAAAAATCAGAAACGATTTGACAGCTAAAAAACACGTGAAGGTCTTTCTGCAAAGTTTTCGTGTTGATCATTTAGAGGCCTTACAAAATGCCTAAATGCTTTCAGTTTTCATGCATTAAGGTCATATTTTATTTCTCATACGGGTACTGTTTTATGTTTAGGTGGAAATTCCGAACATTCAGAAACAGCGAAAACATTTAGCCAAACTTGTCCTGGACATGGATTCTGCAAGGACACGGTATGCAATATTAAGGTTGATTCCAGAGATTTGATTCTTCTGCATTGCCCACATTGTGCTCTGACAGTGTCATTTGTCCTCCTGGACTGTAGGTGGCAACAGTCATCCAAGTCTTCAAGTCATCCTAGTAATGTGCAGCAGGGCGGGGCCAAGTCTGATGCCCTGAGAGAGGAAATGGAGGAGACGGCCAATCGGATGGAGATCTGCAGGGTGATGACCTCTCCTATACCCTCAAATAGGGCATTTTTTTGTGGGGACAGCCATTTGTAGCAGTGTTTGAAACCATAGTGGATGTTGTTGAATGCACTCATTCTATCCCACATTGCTCTGTAACAACGACTGTACAGCTGATGTAAGGTCAACAGCTGTCTGAATTAGCTAACTTGTTTTCATTCACTCCTTCAAGTGAACCGTTAAAGCCACAATATGTAATTTTTCGCTGCTAGAGGTCGCTTATTCAAAAAAAAGGTGTAGCTTGATAATGCCCTGATTTTGCAGAGCTTTTATAATACTGCAGACGACCGCTTCCGCTTCTTCTGCTCATGGATATGTTGGGGCGCTGTTTTATCATATTAGATACATTTGAGTGTGTTGAAAGTTATGCTACTGTGTGCGTTCGCTTGGCGAACCATGATTCCATGATTTCTACTAAATAAATAATAAACAGAAATCGAGAGTAACGCGGGTATGATGTCATTGATAGGCGACACATAGTCCGTGTCCTGGTTAAAATTGCTTATTTCTCTGTATTTATTTTCTTGGAAACATTTGGGATAGTGTAAGTACACAAGTCAACAAAATTGTGGTTTTTGGATATTTTATCAATCTTACATATTGTGCCTTCAATGGACTAACATAGGGAATAGTGATGCAGGGTTTAGGGGGCGATTTCAGATTCTAGATCACTTTTTCTTCTACATTGAAGTAAACAACATACTCAGATATTCATGATGTACCTTTTTCCCTCTCCGTAGGACCAGTTATCAGCAGACATGTACAACTTTGTGGCCAAAGAAATAGACTATGCAAACTACTTTCAAACGGCAAGTACCTCTAGTAGCAAGCAAGTGTGTTATTTCAGTCGGAATACCTTGGGAACACTTACAACATGTGTATGTCCTCTTATTGGTCTTGCTGTAGCTCATAGAGGTTCAGTCTGAGTACCACAAGAAGTCTTTGGAGATTCTGCAGAGTGTCCTGCCACAGATCAAAGCTCACCAGGGTGAGACTCTCCACTTCAGTGTCTGAGTTTGGTCAAGTGGTGTCCTTCAAACGCATGTGTGGATCTGTCAGTGAACTTGTTTCTGTAGCTTTTAACAGAGTCAAAATGGTTAACGTCTATCATGATGTGTTCCAGAGGCCTGGATAGAGAAGCCATCATATGGAAAGGCCTTAGAAGAACATCTAGCCATCAGTGGCAGGGAGATCGCATTTCCTATCGAGGCGTGCGTCACCATGCTGCTTGAATGTGGCATGGAGGAAGAGGTGCGAGACTGCTGAGAAATAACACATCGTGCCTTATGAATACCTGGAAACACAGTTTGTCTAACAAACTGAGGGATGGGTCGAAACTCGAGAGACTTCAGAGACATTATGCTTTAGATAACCCTAAATATTCTGGAAAGATTCCAATATAAAGTCAAAATATAGTACCAAAGACCAGAATTAATCTATTTAGCCTATCTTTATACACTGTGAAAAATAAAAACAGAAAATGTACTGGTAATTTTCTGCCGGGACAATTCCTTCATATTTATACAGTACATTGTGCCCTATTTTTACTGACATTTTTTTACAGTGTATACCGTGTAGGGTTTGGTATCATTTGAATTTTAACAATTCTACTTCCGCTTATCGATTCTGATTCCTAACTATTCCTAATTTTGATTCCAAGAAAGGTAAAAAAAAGAAAAGAAAAACTTAGATATCATTCACGTTTATTTTAAGTCTTATTGCAAAACATTTCATTGTATCTGCATAGTATGAACAAAAATCAACAGGCTTAAGTCAAGTCACCTTTATTTATCTTGCGCTTTTTACAATGCAGATTGTTTCAAAGCAGCTTCACAATGATAACAGGAAAATAATGAAACAGAATTTAATAAAAAGTAATATAGTTAAATATTTAAAAAGCAACGGTCCTAGCACTGAGCCTTGCGGCACTCCATACTGAACTTTTAATCTAAAGAACACTTACACAAAGAAATTCTGCCTATGGTTTAAAGATCACATTGTAAAACCAACTAGCCTAACATAATATAAATTTCAAGGATTATTGAAGACAAGTCAACACTCAGTATTAAAAAAAATAACAAATAAACAAATTAGCAATTGCGCAAATAAACACAACTGAACAAAGATACGATTAATATGAAATATGATTTTCAGGTAATTCAAATGTAAAATAATTGCACTTTATGAATAAAATATAGGCTACATTACAAATATAGTTACAATAGATATTCAATATAGAACAGCAAGTTAATTTTGTTGTTTGATTAATGTTATTATCGAGAAGGCAGCAGGAATATTAAAGCTGCAAGGATATAATATACTGATACAAATGCACTTTCTTTGCCAACTGTTTACATTCACTTAAGACATAACCGACTGTATTTATGAAGATATTTATGTTTGTATTTTTCCGTTCAAGTGCAAAAAGACGAGAATGAGAGCTCAGTTCAGTTTCACACACTACTCCGAATGAGAAGTCGTTCTGTGCGCACATCATTTTGGAAAAAAGCACGCAAGTCTTTTTTTCCGATTGAATGGTTTAAAATCACATAAAAATGTGAAGACAGGAATGGACAAGCAGTTCTTTGAATTTTGGAACCAGTTCTAAAAGGTTTTCAGGATTATTACTCTGCATTCAAAATCGAATACTTCTCTACTTTATAGTATGCAAAAACATTATGAAAGAGCATGTCTGACTACATAGTATTCAAAAAAACGGTAGGCGAAAAGTACCTGGATATATGCATTCAACGTATACTTTACCATCCCATGAGAGGATTAATGAATGACAGTGCTGTATGTCACATGACAGATGTAGTACATCTGAATATTATTCATACTATAAAGAACAAACTTTAAAAGCACTTTTCGTGAAGAAAATTCTAATTCATATGTAGTACATATTCAGTGTGCGATTTAACGCACCACTACAAACATTCAGGAAAGAGTGTTTGGGCAGGCTGGAGCAAAACTCCATAGGACATCAGCCCTCTAGGAGCAGGATTTGAAAACCCTGCTGTAGGATGTCCCAATTTGCATTTTAGCCTGTATGTGTCCTCAATAGTGCAATATACGCAGTGAGTGGACCATTCAAGTGGTCCTCAACTTTTTTACTGGAAAGTCCCCTGTTGTCCAACACAATGTTCCAACACAAAAAAAGTTGCTGCCTTATATCTACAATCAACAAGTCAACAAGTACAATCAACTTAGATGTTTAAGTCATTACAACTTAAATTACATTGAAAACTGACTTAAACAATGAGTTGAGTCTTGTATAATTTATAAAAAGGTTGAAAAAAGTTAAAAATTCTTAACTTAATTTGATGAGTTAAAGCAATGGAAAAACATATGGTGTCATAACTTATTGATCATATCATTTTTACAGTGTTGAAGGGACCCAATAGGCTACGCCTGTATATCTGCTGGATGACAAAGCTGTTTGTTTTCAAACTTTTATTAACATAAATTGGGTGTATTAAAATACAACATGAACCATGATTCATTTATATTGTAAGATTATAAAAGAAATACATTTCATTTTATTTATCATGTTCATTTAGGTTACAATTTGATCGTTTTATACAGTAACAATTTTTTAATTCAAATACTTTGTGGGCCTCAAGATTACTAAAAAGTATTTAAATGAATGAATTGCCGAGGCCCCCTAGTGGGCCCTGGCCTCCTGTTGAGAACTCTTCCTTTCACTTCAGGGTTTATTTCGGGTGGCTCCCTCGGCCTCAAAGCTGAAGAAACTGAAGGCGTCACTAGATTGTGGGGTACTTGATGTGCAGGAGTACTCAGCCGACCCACATGCCATCGCAGGTGAGCTTCTGCTTCTTTCCTATTAGCTTTTTAAAGTGTTCACTGATCTACCGCAGTGTTCTTTTAGTGGATCTAAGCTACAAAGCCTCAGACCCCACAGCAGTTCACATTAAATTCTGTTTCAGGTTAATTTGATCTCATTACAGTGGGCCTGAAGCGTGACCTAGTAGCCGCCAGGTAGGGGGGCCACAGACGACAGTTGGTACACGCTGACTGTGGCTTTTGACAGCTCATTTGTCAGGCTTCCCTTTAGTACTTCAAGCAGAGAATAGCACACATCTTATCACAAGTGCTATGTTTCCCACTTTCTCCATGTCCCTGCCTCTTTCACTCTCTCCTCCCTCTCCCACTGACCTCTCCCTTCCTCATCTGCTTTCCTCAGGGGCGTTGAAGTCTTATCTTCGTGAACTTCCCGAACCTCTAATGTCCTTTGAACTCTATGATGAATGGATTCAAGCCTCAAAGTGAGTATAGCTGGTCTACATCAATCCAAACCATTACTCAGTACCATTTGCCATTTTCACATTGATGTGCGACATTAGCTCCGTTTCAGAAACATAGTCAGTGAACAATTGTGGGTAAGTTTAAGGGTAAAGTTAGGGACAGGTGTGGTGGTGTGTAAAGTTCAAGGGTCCCACTTTATATTAGGGTGGCCTTAATTACTATGTACTTGCATTAAAAAAAATTACAATTTTCTAATTGTGTTCATATTGTATTGCAAAACACATTTGCTGATATTGAGGTGGGATACAGTTAAAGTTGGGGACAGGTGTGGTGGTGTGGGTAAGTTTAAGGGTAAAGTTAGGGACAGGTGTGGTGGTGTGGGTAAGTTTAAGGGTAAAGTTAGGGAAAGGTGTGGTGGTGTGGGTAAGTTTAAGGGTAAAGTTAGGGATGGTGGGTAAGTTTAAGGGTAAAGTTAGGGACAGGTGTGCTGGTGTGGGTAAGTTTAAGGTAAAGTTAGGTCAGGTTTGGTGGTGTGGGTGAGTTTAAGGGTAAAGTTAGGGAAAGGTGTGGTGGTGTGGAAAGTTAGGTCAGGTTTGGTGGTGTGGGTGAGTTTAAGGGTAAAGTTAGGGAAAGGTGTGGTGGTGTGGGTAAGTTTAAGGTAAAGTTAAGGTCAGGTTTGGTGGTGTGGGTGAGTTTAAGGGTAAAGTTAGGGACAGGTGTGGTGGTGTGGGTAAGTTTAAGGGTAAAGTTAGGGAAAGGTGTGGTGGTGTGGGTAAGTTTAAGGGTAAAGTTAGGGACAGGTGTGGTGGTGTGGGTAAGTTTAAGGGTAGGGTTAGGGACAGGTGTGGTGGTGTGGGTAAGTTTAAGGGCAAAGTTAGGAAAGGTGTGGTGGTGGGTAAGTTTAAGGTAAAGTTAGGGACAGGTGTGGTGGTGTGGGTAAGTTTAAGGGTAGGGTTAGGGACAGGTGTGGTGGTGTGGGTAAGTTTAAGGGTAAAGTTAGGGACAGGTGTGGTGGTGTGGGTTAGTTTAAGGGTAAAAGTTAGGGACAGGTGTGGTGGTGTGGGTAAGTTTTAGGGTAGGGTTAGGGACAGGTCTGGTGGTGTGGGTAAGTTTAAGGGTAAAGTTAGGGAAAGGTGTGGTGGTGTGGGTAAGTTTAAGGGTAGTTAGGGACAGGTGTGGTGGTGTGAGTAAGTTTAAGGGTAAAGTTAGGGAAAGGTGTGGTGGTGTGGGTAAGTTCAATGGTAAAGTTAGGGACAGGTGTGGTGGTGTGGGTTAGTTTAAGGGCAAAGTTAGGGACAGGTGTGGTGGTGTGAGTAAGTTTAAGGGTAAAGTTAGGAACAGGTGTGGTGGTGTGGGTTAGTTTAAGGGTAAAGTTAGGGACAGGTGTGGTGGTGTGGGTAAGTTTAAGGGTAGGGTTAGGGACAGGTGTGGTGGTGTGAGTAAGTTTAAGGGTAAAGTTAGGGACAGGTGTGGTGGTGTGGGTAAGTTTAAGGGTAAAGTTAGGAACAGGTGTGGTGTGTGGGTAAGTTTAAGGGTAGGGTTAGGGACAGGTGTGGTGGTGTGGGTTAGTTTAAGGGTAAAGTTAGGGACAGGTGTGGTGGTGTGGGTAAGTTTAAGGGTAGGGTTAGGGACAGGTGTGGTGGTGTGAGTAAGTTTAAGGGCAAAGTTAGGAACAGGTGTGGTGGTGTAGGTTAGTTTAAGGCAGTTAGGGACAGGTGTGGTGGTGTGTTTAAGGGTAAAGTTAGGGACAGGTGTGGTGGTGTGGGTAAGTTTAAGGTAAAGTTAGGGACAGTTGTGGTGGTGTGGGTTAGTTTAAGGTAAAGTTAGGGACAGGTGTGGTGGTGTGGGTTAGTTTAAGGGTAAAGTTAGGGAAAGGTGTGGTGGTGTGGGTAAGTTTAATGGTAAAGTTAGGGACAGGTGTGGTGGTGTGGGTTAGTTTAAGGGTAAAGTTAGGGACAGGTGTGGTGGTGTGGGTAAGTTTAAGGGTAGGGTTAGGGACAGGTGTGGTGGTGTGGGTAAGTGGTAAGGGTAAAGTTAGGGACAGGTTTGGTGGTGTGGGTTAGTTTAAGGCAAAGTTAGGGACAGGTGTGGTGGTGTGGGTAAGTTTAAGAGTAAAGTTAGGGACAGGTGTGGTGGTGTGGGTAAGTTTAAGGGTAAAGTTAGGGACAGGTGTGGTGGTGTGGGTTAGTTTAAGGGTAAAGTTAGGGACAGGTGTTGTGGTGTGGGTAAATTTAAGGGTAGGGTTATGGACAGGTGTGGTGGTGTGGGTTAGTTTAAGGGTAGGGTTAGGGACAGGTGTGGTAGTGTGGGTAAGTTTAGGGGTAGGTGAAAGTCCACTCACAATTCTTTTTTTTTAATATAATTCCCATAAATCAAAAGCAGTGTCTTCAAAGTGCTGATTCACATGCACCCCTACAATGACATCATCATTACTCCAGTTTGAACAAATAAGGCTGAACTCCGCTACTGACAGTGTCCGACATTTTCAGAGCACGAGATTGTGCTGTTTTGTTGTTGCTGGTATGCTGGAGCACTTTTTGAAAGGGTGCCCGGGAACACCAGCTCATTTGCATTTAAAGACACAAAAATGGTGCGTTTTTGCTCACCCCAAAAAGTGGCAAATTTAACATGCTATAAAAAATTATCTGTTGGGTATTTTCAGCTAAAACTTCACATACACACTATGGGGACGTCAGAGACTTATTTTACATCTTGTAAAAGGGGTATAATAGGTCCCATTTAAAGCAAACAAGTATTAAAGCACTTGTACTTTTCTGTTAGTGAACTTAACATTACACTTACAGTTTACTCACACTGTGGAAGAGTTGAAAAATCTGCCAAATGTCAATGTTTCTTTGTGGGTTAATATTACTGTGTACACAAAAGATCAAGTTCAGTTTCACTCATGAACATACAGGAGTATATCCATATTCTTTACCAAAATGCATTTCTCCTTGTGTCCATTTTCTAGTATTCAAGATATGGATAAAAGGCTTCAAGCCCTGCTGGGTACATGTGAGAAACTACCATCAGACAATTTGAACAACTTCAGGTGTGTGGTGCTTGTTATTTACTTATAAATAGTTTTTTTTTTTTTTTGTCTGAGACTTTGAATGAGTCATGAAAGCAACAGCTCATTAGTAGAGACAAGTGTCAAATATCTATAATATCATTAGCGATATGGCAGTTCCTTCACTGACAGTGGGTATTTTTCTGCATATTCAGAGTTCATTAGCCCTTCTGAGAATATTTTTTGAGTTCGGAAATATCATTTAGTCTAACCTGTTTACTGTGCCAACTAGGACAAACTCCGCCTTTCATTTTGCCCTGATTCATGTGGCTAAAGACAACTAAGCTAAGAGCCAAAATAATTAATATTATATAATTATCTTCTAGGAAAAAATCTGAAGAAAGCTGCTGTTAAAGAAAATAAGGAGGCCTGTTCATATTGCTTATGCATTTTCTTTACAATGCCACTGTCAAATCCTGTGAATATTTGGCACGTCTTTACTTTCAACCCACATGACAAGGTTTCCAGATATAGGCTGTGGGTCTTTTCTGTTTGACAGACCTACTGAAATATTGATAATATACAGCGACCGGAATAGCAGATGTATGAGTGAATGCCAGGGCTAAAACCTTTTGTCAAACTGAGATTGAAACTGAAACATTTTTTCCTCCCTTTTCTAAACAGATATCTAATCAAATTCTTAGCCAAACTCACTGAGTATCAGGATGCTAATAAAATGACACCAGGTAACATTGCAATAGTTCTGGGACCCAACCTGCTGTGGACACATTCAGAAGGGTGAGTGTATGCCCTATGTTTGGCTCCCTTCTCTCATTGATGTGGATAGCAGCAAATTCACAAAGCAATTTTACAGGACAGTTCACTGAAAATGAAAATTCTGTCATTGCTTACAGTGCATACTTTGTTACTTTTCTTATGTGAAGCATGGTGTTGTTATTGTTAACTAAAACTATTAAATATTTTCTTTAAAGTGCCCCTATTATGTTTTGTTTGAATATCACTTTTCATGTATTATGTAAATGGCTGTTTGCAGACATCCCACCCTGCAAAAACTCATTTCCGGGAGATAGCGCAACCCTCCCTCCCAAAAAAGTACAATAGGGACTTTAAGCCAGAGTCCTGCACGGGTCCATTTTTGAAGACCCGCCCGTATCCGCAAAGTTCAGCACCAGATCCGACCCATGACCCGTGATAATATCAAAATTAAATCCCGGTAATATTTGGCCCGTTACCCGATCCGTGCCCGCGATAAATCACACACACTAAAATCATTCCAATTAAAATGCTTTATTTTTTATCTCACATCTCTCTCAACATCACAACAGCGTCATGAATGGGCTAATGAAACAGGCTGAAGTGCCTTTAAAGAATCGTTGTCAACAATTGTATATACTCCACTCACCAGAAGCCGTTTTTGTAAAAAATAGGCTAACGATTACATCATAACCATTGTGACTCTCTTCGCACAGTAGAGAAATGACCGTATAGACAGGAGGAGAAGCTCGCAGGCAATCTTTTACTGTCTATGAGGCAATCGGGGGGACGTGGAGGCATAAAGTCTGATAAAGTCAAGAGAGAAGCATGAGGAGAAGCTCATAGAGAGCCAAAAGCAACGGGACAAAATATTTAAACAACGTGATTCAGATTTCACTTTCCACAACTACTAGAGGACTTACAACTGTCAGACAGGTTGCTCACGGCACATCTGCGTTGTCAAGCTCAGTGTGAGTCTGTGGAGTACGCTCAGCCATCAGGAAGTGAGTGCTTCTAACTGACTTCACTTTCCCACAAAGCCTATGGGGTCGCTGTGTCATTTCTTTTACTGTCTATGGCTACGAGAGGCATCAACAAAAGTCGCACTGTCGTGTGCGTGACGTGACTGGTGGTGACGTGATGGGTCTAATGGCATATCGTTGTTGCATATGTGTAATGGTAATTTAGACATACAAATATTGCACATATTTTTCATCTGCGCTACTACCCGCCCTCAAGGAGTTCATTATCCAGCCGCATCCCCACCCGTGAATTTGAGGAATGTCACAATCCACCCATTTTAGCCACTTTTATGCGGTACCAGACCTGTTGCAGGACTCTACTTTAAGCAACAGCTGCTGATGCAACGGCGTTCAACAGTGTACTTCCGACACATGTTTGTAAGCTGTAGATCAGTCACAACAGACTGGTCCATTTGGCCAATCAGAGCAGAGTAGACCAAATCACAACAGACTGGTCCATCTGGCCAATCAGAGCAGAGTACACTAATCACAACAGAATGGGCCATCTGACCAATAAGAGTTGAGTAGACCAATCACAACAGACTGGGCCATCTGGCCAATCAGAGTAGAGTAGATCAATCACAACAGACTGGTCCATTTGGCCAATCAGAGTAGAGTAGATCAATCACAACAGACTGGGCCGTCTGACCAATAAGAGTTGAGTAGACCAATCACAACAGACTGGGCCATCTGGCCAATCAGACTAGAGTAGATCAATCATAACAGACTGGTCCATTTGGCCAATCAGAGTAGAGTAGACCAAATCACAACAGACTGGGCCATCTGGCCAATCAGATAAAAGTAGACCAAATCACAACAGACTGGACCATCTGACCAATCAGAGCAGAGTAGACCAATCACAACAGACTGGGCCATCTGGCCAATCAGAGTAGAGTAGATCAATCACAACAGACTGGGCCATCTGGCCAATCAGAGCAGAGTAGACCAAATCACAACAGACTGGGCCATCTGGCCAATCAGAGCAGAGTAGACCAAATCACAACAGACTGGGCCATCTGGCCAATCAGAGAAAAGTAGACCAAATCACAACAGACTGGACCATCTGACCAATCAGAGCAGAGTAGACCAATCACAACAGACTGGGCATCTGGCCAATCAGAGTAGAGTAGATCAGTCACAACAGACTGGGCCATCTGGCCAATCAGAGTAGAGTAGATCAATCACAACAGACTGGGCCATCTGGCCAATCAGAGCAGAGTAGATCAATCACAACAGACTGGGCCATCTGGCCAATCAGAGCAGAGTAGACCAAATCACAACAGACTGGGCCATCTGGCCAATCAGAGCAGAGTAGACCAATCACAACAGACTGGGCATCTGGCCAATCAGAGTAGAGTAGATCAATCACAACAGACTGGTCCATCTGGCCAATCAGAGCAGAGTAGACCAATCACAACAGACTGGGTCCATCTGGCCAATCAGAGCAGAGTAGATCAATCACAACAGACTGGACCATTTGGCCAATCAGAGCAGAGTACACCAAATCACAACAGACTGGTCCATCTGGCCAATTAGAGTAGAGTAGATCAATCACAACAGACTGGGCCATCTGGCCAATCAGACTAGAATAGAACAATCACAACATACTGAGCCATCTGGCCAATCAGAGCAGAGTAGACCAATCACAACAGACTGGGCCATCTGGCCAATCAGAGTAGAGTAGATCAATCACAACAGACTGGTCCATTTGGCCAATCAGAGCAGAGTAGACCAAATCACAACAGACTGGGCCATCTGGCCAATCAGAGTAGAGTAGATCAATCACAACAGACTGGGCCATCTGGCCAATCAGACTAGAATAGAACAATCACAACAGACTGAGCCATCTGGCCAATCAGAGCAGAGTAGATCAATCACAACAGACTGGGCCATCTGGCCAATCAGAGAAGATTAGACCAATAACTACAGACTGGTCCATTTGGCCAATCAGACTAGAGTAGACCAATCACAACATACTGAGCCATCTGGCCAATTAGAGCAGAGTAGACGAATCACAACAGACTGAGCCATCTGGCCAATCAGAGCAGAGTAGACCAATCACAACAGACTGGGCCATCTGGCCAATCAGAGCAGAGTAGACCAATCACAACAGACTGGGCCATCTGGCCAATTAGAGCAGAGTAGATCAATCACAACAGACTGGTCCATCTGGCCAATCAGAGCAGAGTAGACCAATCACAACAGACTGGGCCATCTGGCCAATCAGAGTAGAGTAGACCAAATCACAACAGACTGGGCCATCTGGCCAATCAGACTAGAATAGAAAAATCACAACATACTGAGCCATCTGGCCAATCAGAGCAGAGTAGACCAATCACAACAGACTGGGCCATCTGGCCAATCAGAGTAGAGTAGATCAATCACAACAGACTGGGCCATCTGGCCAATCAGAGTAGAGTAGATCAATCACAACAGACTGGGCCATCTGGCCAATCAGAGAAGATTAGACCAATAACTACAGACTGGTCCATTTGGCCAATCAGACTAGAATAGAACAATCACAACATACTGAGCCATCTGGCCAATCAGAGCAGAGTAGACCAATCACAACAGACTGGGCCATCTGGCCAATCAGAGCAGAGTAGCTACTTTAATTCGAATTAATTCAAAATTAAGTAAAATCAAATATAAATATTAGATGAAAAACTTAAAATAGAAATGTTGCTATATTGACTCACGAAATGAGTTAAAATTAATAAAACTTAAACAGAAACAATACATTAAAGCTAAATATAAATATTTACAAAAAATAACGAATAAAATAGAACAAAATAATTAAAACTTAAATGAAAAGCTAATTCAAAATATTAATAAATACTAAAGTAGTACATTAATAATTTTAAAATGAATTGAAGAATCCATACAACATATGGCAATGTTCATAGTGACCTTATCTGTCAAGCTTGACATGAATAAACACCTTAAAAGTAGTTCATATATGGCTTACGCACTACATATGAGGTCATGAGGTCAAAGTTTTCTGTGTAGAACAGAGTGACATTTACGTTGTTTTATGGAGCTCTACCGATGTGGCCACCATGAATTGATGTTTTATAGAAAAGAACTGCATAAAGATTGTTCCAATTTTCCCTTTGTGTTCCACAAAAAAAGAAAGACACAAATGAATGACATTTTTGGTTAAACCATGTCTTTAAAGGATCTAGTAGTTTTATAAATGATATATGAAATGTGTCATTGATCTTCACAGAAACATGACGGAAATGATGACCACCGTGTCCCTGCAAATCGTTGGCATCATTGAGCCGATCATCCAGCATGCTGACTGGTTCTTCCCTGGAGGTTAGATAGCGAGAGTTGTGAAAGCATATTCGCACATACACACGAGCATGTTCTCCTGTGAGATTTGGACTAATTTGTCTTTGCTATTCTTAGATATTGAGTTCAACCTGACAGGCAGCTACGGCAGCCCGGTCCACACCAACCACAACTCCAACTACAGCTCCATGCCCTCGCCAGATATGGACCAATCAGATCGCAAGCAGCAGCACGACCAGGGCCGACGCCCACTCAGTGTTGCTACTGACAACATGATGCTAGAATTCTACAAGAAGGATGGGTAGGTTTGTTCTGCACTCTTGTCTGCCTCCTCCATCTCCTAATTTTTCATTTCCCCTCCCACACGCTTCCAATTACCTTCTCATACATTCTTACTTCTTAAAGGTATAGTTCACCCAAATATTAAGATCCTGTCATCATTTACTCAACCTCATGTTATTCCAGACTTTTTTCTTCCATGAAACAAAAGATACATTTTTGAAGAATATCCTGGCTAGTAGGGCTGGACAATTAATCTAAATGAAACTGGAATAGTGATATGGCTGTTTTATTCAAATATATGCATTGCGTGTTTCAGAGTAAAGCATGGCACTGTGTTCTTTTAAATGTGTGCAGCTCATTATCCGTTTGGTACATTTGGGAATGAAGCAACTATCTTTCAAAACTTGTGGAGAAGTGCTTATAAAAATAAAAACCTTGATGGTTTAACGTTTGAAAATGAAAAAATTAAAGCATACATAAATATTAGTATTGTAATTTTACAGTTGTTACATATTATACACAGATCAGGCATAACATTATGACCACTGGCAGGTGAAGCGAATAACACTGATTATCTCTTCATCACGGCACCTGTTAGTGGGTGGGATATATTAGGCAGCCTTTGAACATTTTGTCCTCAAAGTTGATGTGTTAGAAGCAGGAGAAATGGGCAAGCATTAGGATTTGAGCGAGTTTGGCAACGGCCAAATTGTAATGGCTAGACCTCTGACCTCTGACCTTTAAAATAATAATTTTAATAATAATAATACACTGTTTGTTAATTGGCCAGAGGAGAACTGGCACCCCGACTGAGCCTGGTTTCTCCCAAGGTTTATTTTTCCATTAGGTCTCCTGATGGGGTTTTGGTTTCCTTGCCAATGTCGCCTCTGGCTTGGCTTGCTCAGTTGGGGAAAAAACTATTTTTCAAATATATTTCAAAATAAATCTAATTATTAAACTAAATTAACCATATAGACCAAATTACTGATCTAATTACGGATCTAAAGCCCACATTGTTACTGTATGATAATCGAAATATATTCTGTTGCATTATTTTTCTGTTTAACACTGTGAAGCTGCTTTGAAACAATCTGCATTTTTAAAAGCGCTATATAAATAAAGTTGACTTGACTTGACTTGACTAGACGACTGGGTCAGAGCATCTCTAAAACTGCAGCTCTTGTGGGGTGTTCCCGGTCTGCAGTGGTCAGTATCTATCAAAAGTGCTCCAAGAAAGGAACAGTGAACCGGCCACAGGATCATGGGTGGCCAAGACTCATTGATGCATGTGGGGAGTGAAGGCTGGCCTGTGTGGTTCGATCAAACAGACGAGCTACTGTAGCTCAAATTCCTCATGAAGTTAAAGCTGGTTCTGATAGAAAGGTGTCAGAATACACAGTGCATCACAGTTTGTTGTGTATGGGGCTGGATAGCGGCAGACCAGTCAGGGTGTCCATGCTGACCCCTGTCCACCACCGAAAGTGCCAACAGTGGGCACGTGAGCATCAGAACTGGACCACTAAGCAATGGAAGAAGGTGGTCTGGTCTGATGAAACACATTTTCATTTACATTACGTGGATGGCCGGGTGCGTGTGCATTGCTTACTTGGGGAACACATGGCACCTTAATGCACTATGGGAAGAAGGCAAGCCGGCGGAGGCAGTGATGCTTTGGCCAATGTTCTGCTGGGAAACCTTGGGTCCTGCCATCCATGTGGATGTTACTTTGACCACGTACCACCTACCTAAGCATTGTTGCAGACCATGTACACCCTGCCACAATAGGGTGTATATATATATTTTTTTTTAAGTCATATTGATATACAATATTTTTAGTGTATATCAACATTGATATACAACTTTGCACCCCTTCAAAACGCACAGCAAACCTTTAGTTTGAAAAAACAACATTTTTATCATAAAAATCCTTATTAGATCTACAAATCGTGCAGCCCTTCTTGCTTGCTTGTTCTTGTTTTTTTTTAAATAATGTAAGTAAACACATGTCTTAATCTCAGAAGACCATTTAGGGTGTTTTTTTATGTTTTATTTTATTTTGGACTTCAACCTCATCCCCATTCACCTTAATTATATGGAGAAGAGAGACCAGGGTGTTCACCTTTAATGTTCCATTGAAAAAAGAAAGTCACATGGGTTTGGATGAGAATGGAAAAAATGACAACAGAATTTTACTTTCCTGTGAACTATCCCTTTAAATAAAACTGCACTATTATCATTGCACTAACTGGTCATTACCGACAGGGTTCGATAGTGCCGCTTAAACCAATTAGAAGTGGCGGATGAGACAGTGGCAGATAGCTAATGTGTTCAGGCGAGTAATTCACTTAGACTGGGACGTCCGTCATGTCGTTATCCAGTAACCTTTCTGTGTCATTTGTTCTCAATTGGAGTTGAACTCAGGGAACATCTCAGCGACTCCTTCAACCTTCCTTGAATAGAGCTGGTCACGGGCTGATGGGCTGCCATGGTCTCTATGGTTACGTGGATGGAGTGTTGATGGAGGGCCGCAGCTCCCTTATCATTTACTGAGGGGGCTGGATTTCTGCCGCTATCGACACAGACACGTGGCAGATGTGCCAGGCTCTGACTCATGCCACCTGCAATGCTCCAGCAGGTGGAAAAATACTGCATACGGAGGAGGAGATCCAGACTTTCTAGTCAGAGTCCTACTCCAGGCTTCCTTACAAAGAATTGGCAAAATTTGATGGCGATTTATCTTGTTAACTGCAGGGATGTGTCAAATAATTGTTGCTTGAGCTTAAATTAAATGATTTATGGAAGGAGATGTATTATTAAAAATGTAAATTATAATAATTTAACTTTTTATTTTACAGTGAAATTTTATTTTTTATTTAGTAATATTAATATTAATTAATAATTAGAATAAATTTGATTTATTTCACTAATTCTATTCAAAAAGTGAAACTTGTATATTATATTCATTCATTACACAGACTGATGTATTTCAAATGTTTATTTCTTTTAATTTTGATGATTATAACTGACAACTTAGGAAAATCCCAAATTCAGTATCTCAGAAAATTAGATTATTACTTAAGACCAATACAAAGAAAGGATTTTTAGAAATCTTGGCCAACTGAAAAGTATGAACATGAAAAGTATGAGCATGTACAGCACTCAGTACTTATTTGGGGTTCGTTTGGGCTGAATTACTGCAGCAATGCGGCGTGGCATGGAGTCGACCAGTCTGTGGCACTGCTCAGGTGTTATGAGAGCTCTGGTTGCTCTTATAGTGGCCTTCAGCTCTTCTGCATTGTTGGGTCTGGCATATCGCATCTTTCTCTTCACAATATTTCTTAGATTTTCTATGGGGTTAAGGTCAGGCGAGTTTGCTGGCCAATAAAGAACAGGGATACCATGGTCCTTAAACCATGTACTGGTTGCTTTGGCACTGTGTGCCGATGCCAAGTCCTGTTGAAAAATGAAATCTGCATCTCCATAAAGTTGGTCAGCAGCAGGAAGCATGAAGTGCTCTGAAACCTGGTATACGGCTGTGTTGACCTTGGACCTCAGAAAACACAGTGGACCAACACCAGCAGATGACATGGCACCCCAAACCATCACTGACTGTGGAAACTTCACACTGGACCTCAAGCAACTCCTCTCTCCCTCCAGACTCTGGGACCCTGATTTCCAAAGGAAATGCAAAATGTACTTTCATCAGAGAACATTACTTTGGACCACTCAGCGGCACTCCAGTCCTTTCTGTCTTTAGCCCAGACAAGATGCTTCTGACGCTGTCTGTTGTTCGAGAGTGGCTTGACACAAGGAATGCAACAGCTGAAACCCATGTCTTGCAAACGTCTGTGTGTAGTGGTTCTTGAAGAACTGACTCCAGCTGCAGTCCACTCTTTGTGAATCTCCACATTTTTGAATGGGTTTTGTTTCACAATCCTCTTCAGGGTGCGGTTATCCCTATTGCTTGTACAGTTTTTTTCTACCACATCTTTTCCTTCCCTTCGCCCTTCTATTAACGTGCTTGGACACAGAGCTCTGTGAACAGCCAGCCTCTTTTGCAATGACCTTTTGTGTCTTGCCCTCCTTGTGCAAGGTGTCAATGGTCGTCTTTTGGACAACTGTCAAGTCAGCAGTCTTCCCCATGATTGTGTAGCCTTAGCCTACAGAACTACACTGAGAGACCATTTAAAGACCTTTGCAGGTGTTTTGAGTTAATTAGCTGATTAGAGTGTGACAGTGTCTTCAATATTGAACCTTTTCACAATATTCTAATTTTCTGATATACTGAATTTGGGATTTTCCTTAGTTGTCAGTTATAAAAAAAAATAAACATTTGAAGTATATCAGTCTGTGTGTTATGAATGAATATAATAGTTTGATATATGAATATATCATATATGTTTCACTTTCTGATTGGAATTAGTGAAATAAATCAACTTTTTGATGATGCTCTAATTATATGACCAGCAACTGTAAGAACAGGGATACCATGGTCCTTAAACCAGGTACTGGTTGCTTTGACACTGTGTGCCGATGCTAAGTCCTGTTGAAAAATGAAATCTGCATCTCCATAAAGTTGGTCAGCAGCAGGAAGCATGAAGTGCTCTGAAACTTCCTGGTATACGGCTGTGTTGACCTTGGACCTCAGAAAACACAATGGACCAACATCAGCAGATGACATGGCACCCCAAACCATCACTGACTGTAACTTTACACTGACCTCAAGCAACTCCTCTCTCCCTCCAGACTCTGGGACACTGATTTCCAAAGGAAATGCAAAATTTACTTTCATCAGAGAACATAACTTTGGACCACTCAGCGCACTACAGTCCTTTTGTCTTTAGCCCAGACAAGATGCTTCTGACGCTGTCTGTTGTTCGAGAGTGGCTTGACACAAGGAATGCAACAGCTGAAACCCATGTCTTGCAAACGTCTGTGTGTAGTGGTTCTTGAAGCACTGACTCAGCTGCAGTCCACTTTTGTGAATCTACATTTCTGAATGGGTTTTGTTTCACAATCCTCTTCAGTGCGGTTATCCCTTTGCTTGTACAGTTTTTTTCTACCACATCTTTTCCTTCCTTCGCTTCTATTAACGTGCTTGGACACAGAGCTCTGTGAACAGCCAGCCTCTTTGCAATGACCTTTTGTGTCTTGCCCTCCTTGTGCAAGGTATCAATGGTCGTCTTTGGACAACTGTCAAGTCAGCAGTCTTCCCCATGATTGTGTAGCCTTAGCCTACAGAACTACACTGAGAGACCATTTAAAGACCTTTGCAGGTGTTATGAGTTAATGTGAAGAATGTGTCGAATGTGAAGAGGGGGATTGCTTGAGACTGATATATCCTACAATGTAAACTTTGCATCACGCTAGTGATGTACAATATACAGAATAATGATAGCACCGATAAAAGTTACTTTACTAAGATTAGCTTGCATCTGCCTGGGAACCTGATAGCTGATGTTAACAATGAAATGGTAAAAAAAACGTAAAACTATTATCCATTTTACATAGATGTCATAACCTACATGTTAACTGACAAATTAAATAACTGCAAATTATAATAGTTTTCTAAAGTAACCTCATCACCTGAAGGAACACTCATGGACGAGGTCGAACTGGAAGCCATGTAAATCGGCCACCGTAGGAGTTAAAACGAAATCGGAATTGAGAGGAACAGAAACTAATATTCACTGGATGGTCATATACCTTTTCACCGCTAGATGGGGGAAAATATCACACAGTGTAGCTTTAAGTATACCAATTTAGTATATCATATTACCATATATTTAATCAAAATGTAATCTTTCATTGTATAGAGTCAATGAAAACTAATCAGTTGGATTATTTTTGGTGTAGTTGACTCTTAACGGAGGAACAGAAATCTCTCAGGTTTCATTAAAATAGTCTAAAAACTGTCTTTTTAATCCTGCCTGAAAAGTGCTTATCTGTAACCCCTTTCCAAGATCAACTATTCAGCAAATCAGCTAATGTAATTATTATTCACAATTTAAGCCACATAGGCACAGTAGGCATAAACGTAATAAGTAAAGAAGATGTGAACAGTGCGAGAGGAGAGATATATAGTCTTTTATCTTTTAAGCGTTCAGATTTCACTCCAACTTGGCATTTAAAATGTGTCTCCCTCTCGTTTCCTCACATTAATATGCCCCTGATTTCAAAAGCACATGCACATGTTTTATAGATTACACAGTTAATGACTCTGATCAACTGTATTTTAGGACTGATTTGTATTGTTAAAGCAAAGGTTAAGTGTCTAATTGTTTATGTCCACAGCTCTCTGGGTAAAGGCAATTAGAGTAAATGAGGCTTAATGGTGTCGCAGCGGGCAAGAGTGCCAGCTGCTTATTTAGACTGACATGTTCTCACCTCTGGACCGCCCTCATCCTCCAAACACTGTCAAACTACACATGTCCCCCATTGCACTCCACATGGTTCTCGTTCCTTCCATGTCATTTCCTTGTACTAAACATGTAAACACACTGTTTCCTCTAAAATCATTGTTTTATCTTCACTTAATGCAGCATTAGGAAAATTCAAAGGTACTGTCCACCACGTTTTCTGTAATACTGTGATTTTCTTTGTTTTTGATAACACTTTTGGTACCACTTTATATTAAGTGCTTTAACTACGATGTACTAATGTTTCAATGTGTCACTTGATGCAGTGGACTTGTTTTGTACATGCATGTTTTTACATTGTACTTATATTTTTTAAATACCTGCATGTGATTTCTGTAATTACGTCATTAGTTACACTGTTGTCCCTTCCCTTTTAGGCCGTGTCCATCAAAGTGTTCTATTTCTTGAGGCTAGCATATTTTTACAATTGTTTTCAATGGGAGTGCCGCATTTTTTTTTTAAAGGCCAGCAGCGTGACGTGGCGCTCTGTGGTTTTTAACGTTCACACAACAGACAGTTGAAGAATGTTCAACTTTGGGTAAAATACAGCGCTCATCACTAGCCGCGTTTCCATTACTGATCTGTATTTAAAATGTCAACAACAAAAAAAAACGATTGCGTTTCCATTAACCTTAGTTATAGACTGGGTAAACCCAGCCTGATCTGCCGGTGATTTGATTTCGCCCTGCAACTCAGTCTGGAAACCTGTACATTTATTTCTACTGCTTCTTTTACACTTTTGCGGGAACCAATCACAGACTGGCTTATCCACCTGGCGCGCTATTGGCGGGTTTAAAACGATGACAAATAGAGAAGCGATGGGTCATTGCCTGTGGATCACGCCTCTTGTGGTCTGATTGGTTGAAGGACTATCCAATTGCATACAGAGTCATTCAAATAATGCTCGTTCATCTTGCCTCTTGTGCAGTAGAAAACACAGAGCAGACTCCCCAGACCAACGTTCAATCTTAAACTAAGCTTGGTCTGGTGATAGCCAGACAACCGTATTTATGCAACTAAAGCGTAATTTTTTCCTCTCTAAGTCATTTAAAAAAATCATAGCAATAGAATATGGTAGGTTCATGAATATACCACAGTCACCGCACTAGCCGTTATTTTAATGGAAGGAGAGGTTGAATTGTGATCCAAGCATTTATGGCAAGGAAAAGCCCCTTATGTAATAAGGTATTTCTGCTTCAAGGTCTTGATAAATTGTGGCATTTCCTTGTTGTTTAGAATCCAGTAATTATTTTGTCTTTTATTGTAATAACGATCTCGGTCTCTTCTTCTGTCCAAACATACTGCACCTTCTTTAGATAACGATCGACTTATTTGTGCGCCAGGTGACCTTCCAATGCAGTTTTGCAAAATATTCCCTTTTCGAATTGCCTGAAAAACGTTTTGCGAATGGTTTTGTGGCAAGCAGTCGAGGCTGAGGGACCGTGAGAACGGGCGAGACCGGTGGCGTAAGTGATAATGAGCTCCAGCTGCGCGGCACACCGGTCTCGAGTCTCAAGGTCCCTCTGCCTCAACTGCTTTCCACAGGGAGTTTTTGCAAAATTGACTTGTTTCCATTGGGTGTATTTTCAATTTGCGCAATTTGAAGGGCAATGGAAACGCGGCTACTGTCACTTTTTACCCAGCCGTCCAATCACAGTGGAGGATGGGCGGGACAAATACAACACTGAACAACTGTCACATTCTCCTTGTGCAACGATAACAACGACAACAAGCACACCTCTTCATCCAAAACTAGTGCTAGAGCAAATGCGTTACATATGTGGCAGCATTTTTTTTTTGTATTCAGAAACAAACTATTTGCGAAATCAGATACTAACACTTCTGCAGATAGTCCGTATCAGCACATATAGTGTCTCAACTAAAAAATAAAATAAAAAAACGCTGCTCTGTTCTCTTTACCCATATCCCACCTCAATAGCAGCAAAAGTTAGTACATTGTAACTAACAATTTTTGCAAGTACATAGTAAAGACACCTAATATAAAGTGGGACCCTTTTTTTTTTACCTAAAGGGATAGTTCGCCCAAAAATGAAAATTCTGTCATCATTTACTCTTCCTCAAGTTGTTTAAAACCTGTATGACAAGAAGAAGAAATAAATTCTTACAGGTTTGGAACAACTTGAGTAGATGATGATGAGTTCTGGTTTTGGGTGAACGATCCCTTTAGATAACAATCTGCATGTTATTATTGCAAATGTTTGGGGTCAGTATTTATTTAATTTTTTTTAAAGAATGTGTTAAATTCAAAAGTTCAAAAAAAATTCAAAAACTTTTGAATGATAGTGAATACAAAATTTAAATACAAATAATATTCTACATTAAATATTGTAATTATTACAACAACACATGTTAATTTTAACAATAAAAGTTACTATAACGTGTTTAACCCTGTGACATGAATTATTACATGACAAAAAAAACATGATCATAATTGAGGAAGTTGCTCATTTGGCATCTGTAATAAATGACAATATTTAAAATATATATTTCAGAGATATTTTGCACCACTTTTATCAGCCATTTTGAAATATGTCACATTTGAATAGTTTTTGCTCTCAAAGATAATGACCAGTGGTGGCTTGTATGTAACAAAACACAAGTGGATGTAATGATTAGGAGGGTTAACACTTCTATGCAGATGTTGGGTTGAGGGTTTGTGGGTCAGTGACTCAGTTGTGGTCTTTATGTGGGCAGTGTGGGTGTCAGAGTGATGGACACATCGTGGGTGAAGGGCAAAAGTACCTCTACGCTGGCCCGCAAATCCTCCTCCACGCCTCCCAGCGCACAACCGCCCGGCTCTCCTGCGGACACCCTGATCACTGAGCAGCCCGGTGAGCTGGCCACATCTCCAATCCCCACCCCCCCTCCTGGAGACCGGGGCAGGTAAAAAAAATTATGCAATCTCGGTCCTTCTTTACCTGTTTTCCATTGTCATTTCAATGTACTGTATATGCATTTCACAGTAGATCTAGTTGCATTAACTAACTTGTGACATCATTGTTTACCATTCAGCGATTAACTCTCTTGCTTTCCCTGCATTTGTGCATTAATGACATGTTCTCTGCTTTTTCATGCTTTCCTTGTTCTACCTAGAGTTTAATTTTTTTGCTTTTTTTTTTTGGTATTTTTTTCTTTACATAGTGCAGTCAGAATGGCCGTGTACACACTGCAGTTAAATACGGTTGTCAGTCCTCTGAGTTCTTCATCCTTTACTGTAAACGCAGAATTCAGATGTTTACCAGAGTGCAACTAAATGAATCACGTTTACATTAAATCTGTGTTAAGTGTGAGGAACCGAACTCAACAAATAGGTTTCCTAATGCACAAGGCAAGCCACTATGGACAAAACCACTGTTTTTTTGACATTTTGGACTATTTGCATAACTTGTTCTGATTAGTGGAGAGAAAACATCCAAAATACACATTTACGGGGTTAATTTACCCAAAAATGAAAAGCGTCCCATGATTTACTCACCCTTAAGCCATCCTAGGTGTATATGACTTTCTTCTATCAGCCAAACACAATCGGAGTTATATTATTAAATATCTGTGTGAATCATGATGACTGATTTTATGGCGTGCATGCACACTTAGAGTTTTGTATTTTAACCAATTAGATTATAAAATTATTGTAAAATTTAGATGTTTGAAAACTGCTGAAGTGACCCTCAACCAGCCTAAATTTTGTCCACACACAGAGTAAATATTTTGAAGACCAAAAAAGTGTATCCATTCATTATAAAAGTAATCCATACTGCTCGAGGTGGTTAATAAAGGCCTTCTGAAGTGAAGTGAAGCGATGCGTTTTTGTAAGAAAAATATCCATATTTATAACTTTATAAACTATAATCACTAGCTCCCGTATGCGAGTCTAGTTCCGGCCGAAGAGTGACCTCTGACCTGACGCATGGCGTATTGTTAAATGTGGAAGCACTGAGGACAGAGCAAAACACCGGTCACAAATTAGAAGTCTAAAACGAGACGTACTAAAGAGAAATGTGGGAGGAGCTTGAGTTTGTTGCCTAGCCCTATTAGTTTGAACTAATACGCGAGAGACGAGTGAGGCTTCTACTCTCACCTGAGCTTACTCTACTCTTACGTCATGCATCGGGTCAGAGGTCAGTCTTCCGCTGGAACTAGACTCGTGTACGGCCGTTTCCGGAAGCCAGTGATTATAGTTTATAAAGTTATAAATATGGATATTTTTCTTACACAAACGCAACACTTCACTTCAGAAGGCCTTTATTAAGCCCCTGGAGCTGTAGGGCTTATACTTTTATGAAGGAAGGATGGAAGGATTTTTTGGGCTTCAAAATCTAAGGTACCATTCACTCCCATTGTAAAGCTTGGATGAGCTAGGATATTTGTAATATACCTCTGATTATGTTTGGCTGAAAGAAGGAAGTCATATACACCTAGGATGGCTTGAAATTTTCATTTTTGGGTGAACTAAAGTGTTTATTTTTATTCCACTGTATCTAGTTGCACCTGTATATTTCAACTACACTACATATGTTCATAAGCTGTTTCCTCAAAATATTTTTTTTCTCATGCACCGAGTCAGAAATCTCCTCTTCAGTAGCACTTCCTTTACAGTTGTATTACTATCAATAATTTAATGATTCTTACAGAGCGGTTTGTTAATATATAATTCACCTAATTTATATTACATTTTAAACCTAAAAACTTGATGAAAGTGTATTTTTTCCCTGCCTGTTGACAGTATTTTCAACTCCATAACTCCAATATGTCAACAAAATTAAACAATAATGTTGAACCTGGCTTCATCCAGTGTACCAGTTTCTGTCCTGGAATGTTTTGCAAAATTATATATTTATATTCTTTTGTATAGTTCACAAAATAAATAAATAAATAAATAAATGTGGTCAATTTTATTTTTTTTTTTTAACCCTTTAAGTTGTTCCAAACTTGTATGAGTTTCTTTCTTCTGCTGAACACAAAAGAAGATATTTGGAAGAATGTTTGTAACCAAGCAGATCTGCTTGGGTACAAACATGCTGTGGCTTCCTATTCATTTAATTTCACTAATACTCAACCCATAAGCCCATATGTAAAACATACATTAATGAAGGTGACGCCATTGGTTCAGTCGTTGCATTTAGTGTTTGCGATGGCTAATGATTTGACTGGCTTACCTCTCCCTCTTTGACACTCTTTCAGGCAATTTTTTTTTTTAAATACAAGTTGTATTTTGTTCCAAACCTGTATCCGTTTCTTTCTTCTGCTGAACACAAAAGAAGATATTTGGAAGTCCCCCCATTGACTACCAAAGTATTATTTTTTCCTTCTATGGTAGTCAATGAGGGGGGCGAGATCAGCTTGGAAACAAACATTCTTCCAAATATCTTCTTTTGTGTACAACAGAACAAAGAAATGCATGTATACAGGTTTGGAACAACTTGAGGGTGAATAAATGATGACAGAGTTTTCATTTTTGGGTGAAGTATCCCTTTAAGCATAACATTTCAGAAAACTTGTAATGCAAGCCAATTGTCTTCATATACTGTGATTAATCAACTGGGGAAATTATAGTGATATCGTTTGCACTTTATTTTACAGTATGTGCACTTACATGTACTAACAGTGTACTTAGTACTGGGTAAAATAGGGTAACTAAGTGTTTAGGGTTCAGGGTAAGTGCCTAATTATTACCTAGTTATTGCAATTATTATTATAATAAGTACATAGTATGTACATGGGGAACAGGACTGCAAAATAAAGTTCTACCGTGATATCTATTAGTTTTTACCCTATTCACCTTTAGTGTCTTGCCTTAAAAGCCCATGCAAGAAGCGAGTCTCTCGTCTCCTGGTGCAGGAAAAGAAAATCTCTGTGAAACAGGTACACTACCATTCAAAAGTTTGGGATCAGTAAGGTTTTTTTTTTTATTTTTAGGGAGGAATTCATAGATTTTTTTTATTATTATTTAGCAAGATATATTAAATTGATCAAGAGTAAAGACAGTAAGGACTTTTTTAATGGGACACACTGATGCCAACCTAGGTAGCTATTTTAGTCATCATAGGCGCTCTCTAATTTGTTCTTGATTTATTCTGCCTTATATGAAAACTTTGGAAATTTAAGGACTTCCCAAAATCAGTTGCAAAAATCTAGTGACACTGATGCTTGTTTGGCATGATTTCTAATTTGAAATTTCAGATGTGACTCCTGTATTTAGTTCATACCTAAAACGGTAATTTAGAGGATTCACTTCTGGATTTGAACGTGGTTTTCACTTTTGCAGTGTGTACAGGCCTATGTGATCATTTAGTGAGGTTAAACCGTCACAGTTTGGAGCAATTTAAGACATTCTTGCGTGGCTTCCTATTCATTTAATTTCACTAATACTCAACCCATAAGCCCATATGTAAATCATACATTAATGAAGGTGACGCCATTGGTTCAGTCGTTGCATTTAGGGTTTGCGATGGCTGATGATTTGACTGGCTTACCTCTCCCCTCTGACACTCTTTCAGGCAATGAAAGAATGGTTTTTGTGTCTGTGTTTAACTGCTCTGGGTTTTCTTTAAGCGCTAGCTCTAGAGAGATTATTGCATAATCACCAAACTCTCTGATGTTTGGTTGTTTTACCAGAGATTTTTATTCTTCCCTCGGTGCAGTGCGCAGACACAAGGTCACTTTCAGTTTTTCTTTTTAATGCATTGCTGTGCTTTTCCTCCCAACGGAGTTGGAAGCGTTTCCTTGCGCCTGTTTTACGTTGCTACGCTTGCTGTTTGCTGAACCTGTTGCTCATTGTCGTGCGCTAAACTGGCTAAATGCTCATACCAGCTTGAGACAAACATGCAGAGCAAAGGATCCTGAGAGTGTGATCAGTATTGTATAACGCTAGCGAGCCACAGCTGGAGCTGAACATCCGTGTGCAGTTGACCAGAGCTCTCTCTCCTGTGTTTGCTCTTTATTGTTTCCAATATCTGCAGCTCAGACGACGTGTCGCCCAATCGGCCGGATTCCTCACATGTCTATGCGTCCCACGTGGAGGAGCGGCCACCCCCTCCTTACCCTTCCTCGTCACAACACCACTTCTACCCCAAGCCCCCTCCCTGCGCTCGGCCCGTTGCCCCCGGCCCTGAGTCACAGCCTCCCAGCTCCCCGCCTCCGCCCCTGCGCTGGGCTGGTTTCGCCCACCCCTGCCCCTGCCCTTGCCCCAGCCACCCCCTTCCTCCTCTTCCTCCTCTTCCTCCTCCTCACTCGATATCAACTCCAACCCCAAGCCTAGCTGCCTGCACTTTCCTAAACACGGCCCAGTGTGTGACGCCCTGCATGCCGCTCCGCCTGACGCCAATGCTTCGCCCCTCTACATTAAAACCCCTCTCGTGCTGACCCGCCACGACATGTCCCTCGGAAACCCCCCTAGCCTCCCCTCTTCCGCCCCCCCGCCGTGGGCCGCCTGTCCATGTGCCCGCGACAGAGGACCCCCCAGGCTGACTAGGTAAATACCACCTGCCTGCGGCCACCCTGCCTTCGCAACACACTGTGACGTCCACCAGGGCTCCCCACACTGTCTGAGCGCTCACCTCAGATCACTCCATACTGGCTCTCTCTTTTCATCCTGTTTTTTTGTTTTGTTTTGGTTTTTTTGTATGTTTTACTTTCTTTGTGATGTTATTGCTTTTTCGGCCTCATCACACAGATTCCGGAACATTCTCATTGTCCAGGGAAGCCTGAGGTTGCCTAGCAACTGATGTCACTTGCCTTTAGCAAAAGTGCATCCTTCAAATAGAAATCAGTGTTATTGTAGTATTACTGCAAAACCATTATGGTTTTTTAGTAATATTTTGAATCTGTTTTTATATTTTCCATTCTCGTTTTAATTTTAGTTGTGTTTTTAGTAATTTAGTTGTCATTTTTAGTTTTTTTTCCCCCCAAATGTGTCTATGTATTTTATATTAATATTTTGAATCAAATTTTTGTATATTTTCTATTTTTGTTAGATTTTAGTAATTTTGGTTGTGTTTGTTTTGTCATTTTCATTGATTTTTATTTTCAGGTTTAGTTATTTATATATATATATATATATATATATATATATATATATATATATATATATATATATATATATATATATATATATATATATATATATATATATATATATATATATATATATATATATATATATATATATATATATATTATATATAATTAGTTATTTTCAAATCAATTAATCACATCTAATATAAAAGTGTGTGTGTGTAAAACACATATATTTACAAACTTTTATGTTAGATGCGATTAATCACGTTTAATCGTTTTGACGCGCTAATAAATAAATAACAAAAAATATTTTCATATTATTTTTATTTTTAACATCAACATAAACTAAATTAAAATGAGAAATGTTTAAGCTGTTTATATTTGGTAACACATACGTATTGGAGTAAGTACAATGTAACTGCATCACCTTAAAATAAAGTGTAACCTTATATTTTATTTTATTTCAATTGGTTGGTTTAGTTTTAGTGTCCGTTTTATTTAACTGTAACTACCCTGCTAGAAATAAGTACATGGATGTATTGATTGAGTCAAAAGGTCTGTTTGCTCATTGGGATAGTCATACTTCATGTGCGAGTACATAAACACCAGCAGCTCTGTTCCAAACTCTCATGAGCTGCCCACCTAGGTAGCTATTTTAGTCATCATAGGCGCCCTCACAACACAAAGACTCTTAACTGATTTATTCTGCATTATATGATAGCGTTGGAAAACAGAAACGTAAGGACTTCACAAAATGAATCGCAATAAACTCTTAAAATTGTAAAGGCACTTACATTTACTCAGTACTGAGAAGTTCCACTGAAGTAAAATCCAATATTTATGTGTGGCATTTATTAGCATTATTCATATTAGTAATATCTGAGGCTATAGAGCTCTGCAGTGATTAAATATTTTCTAAAATTAGCATCACCCTGGTTCCCTGGACAAAAGGCCAGGATTTATCTATTGGTTTTTGTTTTATTGCAGAAAGCAAGTTCTGTGACCACCAAAAGTGTATAATTCTCATAATGATAATAATCTTCATAACTTAACAATCACCAGGAGCTAAACATAGGCTATTAATGAACACCACGGTCACATGACGTCAGCGCCACCATCATTGAGCTTCCGACAACGCTATCAGTCTTTATTCAAAAACTGTTCCCCTGAAAGTTTGTTACAAAAGTTTGCAAGAGTGTGATTATAAACTCAACGAGGCTGTGAAAGCGTTTACTCTAAACCCTAATCGAAATAGAATAATTAAATGAACATTTTTGTTTATTTTAATTTAGACAAACTGAAATTTTCTAAAACTAGGCTGGGATTTCCATTTCCCAGCATGCTTTGCCATTACATTCGAAAGAGAGGGTAAATGCTAAAATGTTTTTGTGTTTATTTAAAACTAGACAAATCTGATATTACTGTAATCTTATGTCTGTTATTTAACAGTTGAGATGGTTCTTTAACGCTGATCTAACAGCAGAAGACACGAGCCGTGGTTTAAATCCCAGTTGTGTAGACGAGGTGTGTTATAACACTGAGCCCCTATTAGAACTACACTATTATATTCTATACTTTTATGAATTATTTTGAGAAACCATGAGAAAAGGGTGAATAATGATAATTTCAATGTTCAGAAATGATTCATTATTTATGCTGTATAACTGTATTTAGCAATGTGTTTGTGGTCAAATTCAAAAAATAGTGTATTTTTAATGATAAAAAATGCCATTTTATTTTAAAAAGTTGTATTTTATTGACAAAATATTTTATTTATTTTGATATTTTTTAGATTATATTAGGTAACATTTAAGCTGTCATTTGGTCATGTTACATTGGTAAATGTGCCCCCTCTACAATGAACCCCACCTACGGGGCACGTTGTCACGTTTCACTTCCATTCTTTCAGGGTAAATCAAGAAAAAAGTATACACTGTATTAATGAAGCAAAACCACATGATTGTACTAGACGTGTGTGAAATGAATGTGGGGGAAAAGAAATACTCCAAACTACAAGTGGATTTACACAAACTGAGAAAGTCAAAAAGCATTAGGTGGTGCCCCGCTCTCCCCTAGTGTTTAATGTTTTGCTATGCTAATTTAGAAGAGTTTCTGTTATGATGTTTTTGGGGGGGTTATCATCATTTTGACAACTGGAGCATGAGCTTAGTTTGAGAACAGGTTTATGTTAAATGTTCTACATTGCCATACTCTTCCCACCATTGTATTGCTTTGCTAATGCTATCAAAGCATTGTGTCGTCAATTAGCAAGTTAGCATTTACTGAATTAGCTGGTTAAAGCTGACCAAGTTTCCACTACTAAATTAAGTTTACATGATAATTTTAAGTTAAATGTATAAATTAGCTTACTCAAATATTTCCAGTTGAGTAATTCATTAATTTTAAATCTGCCTGTTCTGCCATTTAGCCTCTTGTTTGCAAAAGCCTTTTACAAGACAAAGTAGTAAAAGCTAAAAATCACAAGGGGGTAACACTGGTGTATTTTCAGTGATTGAATTCAATGTGAAAGTATCTTGAGCTTGTGTTCACCACAGACCTTATTTCAGACATTTCACCAATAGCCCGTTCAAAAAACCCATTGACCAATGAACCAGAAGTGCTAAAATGCTCATTTGTTCCCAGGTTTTGGGCTAAATAAATATGGCATACACTATCAGAAAAAAAAGGTACAGTGCTGTCACTGGGGCGGTTCCATAAGGTACAAAAGTGAAAAGGTACATCTTTGTACTTTACTCACCCCTAAATGGTACATATTAGTACCTTAAAGGTACATATGACCTTTACCTTTTCGGTTTTGTACCTTAGGGTACCGCCCCAGTGACAGCAATGTATCTTTTTTTCTGACAGTGTACCTACAGCACTCTAATGTTGAGTCTGTACTTATACTTCAGGGCTTGTATTCATAAATAGTCTTAATGCAAAGAGTAGCTCCTAGTGACAAAATTCTAAGAAAATTCTTTGAAATGTGGGCGTTTACTCTTAAAATTAACAAAAAAATCCTAGTAAAGAAAAAAGTAATTCAGAAAGCATCTTAACCCTTAAAAGAGATCTTAAGGTCAAATTTGTTAGGAGCGCAGACGAGGACTTTTAAGAGGCTTAAGAGTTTCTTTAGCAGCGGAGAAAATGGCAGAAAGACGAAGAGGGAGAAGAAATGTGTTGCAGACAATGGATGACAGCGACTTAATAAGACGCTATAGATTAGATCGTGCAGGGATCATGTTTGTTGCATTAAACCCAACTTTCAAACCACCGATTAAATAGACATGCCAGCAATCAGTGTAATTGGAAAGAGTGGAGCGATGTTTATAATTCTAAACCAATCAAATACCTTTTAGGAAATTAACAGCATGGTAAATAATGAAAGGATTTATATACATATATATAATGTGTGTGTGTGTGTGAGGGAGTGAGAGAGAACGGTAAAATAGGACAATTTGCGTCTGTAATTTCAAAGTGGAGGCTTAGAAAAGACCCTATACTTAAAAGCGTTCCTTTTTTCCCCTTTTTGGACAACCAACCGATCACAGTCTTCAAAAGACTGTGTCATACGTAGCAACGGGGTCAACCCCGCCTCTTCACTAAGATACATTTTTTGTATTTTCCTTGCTCAGAGTTGCTCTCAGATTGGTCCCGAATAGCTCTTAAGCTAAGACTCCTACGTAAAAGTTTTTAAGCTAAATTAGGAGTTTTTTGAGAGGACTCTTAGAATCTTTATGAATACGGGCCCAGGCCTTTAGCTGTAGTTTATTGGACAACATTTGATTAATATCATTGTGTTGTCAATATTTAATTAATTTAATAATATGCTTAATTCATATATTATTTCATTTCAATATTTACCTTTACACTAACACTAGTGAATACAAAGCTAATAGACATGAACTAAAAGCCACAAAACTATAACTTGGATGTTTTACAGAGTTGGAGCCCATGAAGAGTAAAGTGTAAGTCGGTCAGTTATAATGTCGTCCATTTCTGTTAGGTACCCAGTAAGCAATAGCCGTTATGCTACAGTCTCGGTTAACTCGATATTAGTCTGGCAATGAGTAACCCACTTCTAGCCAAAATAACCTTGAACTTGGTTACATGTCGTTTGTTTGTTTTTTTAGCCTAGACGTAAGGGCTGTGATTGGACGGCTATTGCTAAGCTAATTGCTTGCTGGGTAGCATCAGATGAAATCTGTAGACATCAAGGCAGCTCACTAGATTTAGGAACAAAGCCATGGACACTACTCAAAAAGTAATCATTTGAGCAAGATTTAAGTCTTCCCTACTGAGTAGCCATCTGAATTTGAGAACTGTACAGGAAAATAGTCGTAAGGCTGAAATGACATAAATCGAATTATAATTCATACATTTCACAGCAAAGTAGGCCACACAATTTAATTGAGGTGGGAATTGTGTATGTGAATGCTCTTTTTTTGGACCATCAGTCTCCCTAGTTGTTTGAAGGGTTGCAGGAATGTCAATGGAATTAGATGAATTCCCATCGCTTGCCGCACATGCAGCAATAAAGATCAATCTAAGTTCTTTATTATGAGCGCATAGCATGAATACGGACAGTAGTAGCCATTTTTCTAATGATGCTGACTGTGTATTGCAACGGTAGAAGTTCCCCACCCCATATTCCCTTGTGAGCCTTCATCCAAAAGTTGCAGGGAACTGCAGAGATTGAGTCAGAGATGTGACGGATTCACATGGAGACAGATATCACAGACTCGTTCTCTGCATGTCTGCACTGATGTAAATGTGGACGACTCGTGTCCATGTGTGCAAAATATAGATTTATCTTTCCTAGAGTTTAGCAGAGAGGCGCCTGAATAGAGCTGTCAGAGTGAAAAACAAGCTCCACACGCTCCGTTATTATAAAGATACATGTGTGTGTTTGCTGGGCAAGGACACTCAATCCCCCTCCTGCTGACGTGGATGAGAAACACACTCTGTGTAAATCCACCTTCACATGTCTTTGGGGGAAAACATCACACCCACATGAAAGCAAATATAGTTGTGGATGTTGTAAAATCTCCTTCATGTTATCTGAGCATTCAGCAACACAAATATTTTGTCATTATTTTAAGCTCTTTTTAAGCTAATCTGGTAAAGCATGGTGCCAAAAACGCAAAGGTCATGGATTCTATTCCCACATCAATTAGGCCAATATTGTGTCAAGGTCTTTTCAGACACTTTCAAAACCAGTAGTGCTTTAGTTTTGATGGCGGGGGACGTGAGGGGTCCTTGCACACTGTTAGTCATTAATGATATGGTGGGTGCAGACTGATGGCAGGCAGTCATGTTTGTTTCTCTCTCCAGCACTCTGAAGAGCAAGGAGCTCTCTCCTGTGATTGGCCACAAGGCTGTGCAGGCGGCAGGAGCAACAGTGCCCCCTATCAGCGGTCAGCAGAGCAACAGCCAGTCTCCCCACTCAGCCGAGCACAGCCCACACACCTTACGCAATGGTTCGTCCCAATGGGGCTTCTCTTTAATGATTTCATTAAATTTCATATAGAGATGAAATCCTTTTTAAAAGTGGTATAACATCTGATTTGGGTGATCAGACAGATCAGTGTACACACCTGGTAATGTGTTTCCAGTTACATTTGTCTTTTAATGACAAATTAAAGTTTGTTCACTGCAAAAATAAATAAAGCAATTTGTTTTCCGGGATGAATATCTAAAAATTCATTTACTTGAGTACTGAATCTCCTGATCAGTGGGAAAGAAAAGAAGCAGAAACAAGCAGTTGCATATATAAAATAAAGCAATCATTAAAATTAAACAGCATATAAATCAAAACTACCTTATGTTACTGAATGAAATGTCAACCCTGGAGGAGCTAAAGGACTGTGAAGCATCAGGGGTGTTGATGGACTCATCTATGTTTCAATCATCTGATTCAGATTATAATTTTCTCGGACACACATGCCTTCAAGTTGAAAGGAAAATGCTATTAATTGTATTCGATCATGACACCACATGACATTTTTTAGAGTTATTACATTTAAACAAATTCCCTAGATGCATTGCACATTTTCACCTGAGCGCTTCATCCAAAACAAATGTTAATACCAGGTTTAAAGAGGTTAGTGGAGTAAAGGATACTTGCATATTTTATTTTGTTTTCTCTCTTTCCCTACAGCGTCTAAGAAACTGGCCCCTGTGCCGCCCAAGGTTCCCTACGGCCAATCGGGGGGGATGTCAGACCAATCCACAGGTCAGCCGTCTCCGGTTAGCCTGTCCCCCACTCCCCCGAGTACCCCCTCCCCTTACGGTTTGGGCTGTCCCCTGGACATGCGCCCACCTCTTCCCCTGGCCAGACCCCATTAGGGGGACCCCATACGTTGTCCTCGCCGCCCTCTCTGACTGGTACGCTCACTAAGTCCCGGCCCACCCCAAAGCCCAGGCAGAGACCCAGCCTACCCCCTCCCAGCCACCTACCGTCCCCTCGGCCCCCAGCCCCTGGAGCAGGGTCTACTTGACGGATTGTCCCCTGGAGAGAGCATGTCCACAGGTAAACATGCCTCAGTGGCAACATCACGAGTGGGAATCCAGCGTCCCTCTCTCAAACTGTCTGTCTCTCCGTCCTACGCAGGCGATGGACTTTAAGGAGCCAGATCCCCTATGAAATGTGAAGAGATTTGTTTGACTTAAATATGGGGCGCCCATAGATTCAGTTGCCTTTGAGATGTATAGTATGATAATTATTTTTTTAATTCCTAGGATTTCATTTTAGCTCTAAAACTTGTGAAAAAGTGGAAACAAAGGTAATTCACTCAAAGCCCAGGGATGTACTATATACTATATTTTACTAGAAAGTGAAGTGTGTAATTTTTTGCTCAATCAACGGAATTGTAAAAATAATGAATGCTTCAATACAGATTTTCTACTGACCTATCCGCCCCACCACAAACAGGTAGTCTCACACTAAGCTCAAACTCATGCTATTACTGTGAAAGAAGCTGATGGACATGTCAGACAGCTCAAACAAACACAGCAGCTTTTTAAAAACTTTTTAAAAACTCCACTTAAACTCCACTGGGCCCAATCCCATTTCTACCCCTTACACCTCAGGTGTCTTGATTCTCTTTTGGTTGGAGGGTAAGGGAAAGAGCCAGATAGCACTTCAAGCAAAGATTTTTCGGGACCCCACCTCAAACGAAGAGGTATGGGACAACGGCAACATGTAGGTCCCTATGATTTCCAGCATGCGGAAAACATGGGTGGAATCGTGGAAAACACGGGTGGAATTGCGGAATCCAGTTTCAATTTCATATTCACAGTCATGTTCTTGTGATAAACATTGGTGTAACTCCTTTGACATAGGAGCTAGCTATGACGTATGATGATGTGTAACGGTGTAGTTGTGGTGTCCCATTTCTTAGGGGAATATTTTCCCCCCTACCCCTTGCCACTCTGTTTCAGGCGCAGGGGTATAAAAAAGAATTGGTATTGGGCCTTAGTTTATGCTCTTTAGACTAGACAAGCTGCAGAGGATTCCTACAGTACAAAACAATGAACAAGCACTTGCTGGAAATCATCAACTCCAATTTAATTGGCTAGCTTTACTTTCACAATTTCGGCACTAAAAGTGCAGTCACATTTAGAGTTGTTCAGTGAATTTTTGTGAGCGAAATCCAGTCACTTCGATAGGAATCCACGTGAATGGGAATTACATGTGAGGGTGAAAGATTTCCCCATGCAGATTTTACAAGCACTTGCTGAAAATCATCAACTTTAATTTGATGGCACTATCTGGAGTACATGTGTGGTCACATTTAGCATTGTTTGGTGAATTTTCATCATCTAAATCCAGTCATTTTCAGTAGGAATCCACTTCTTTATGCTGGAAGAAAAATTACACACTTCACCTTCAGTATGAGCCCTACTTATTCTCTCAGCTTCAGTGTAAGACTGTTTCCCTAAAGTAAGGTTCTGTTGTCCTTGTATCATTCTAGTGGCCCGCTGTATGGCACTGATTGTATGTTCTATCATGTGAGGCGTGTCTGTCAGTCATTCTCCTGAGCACTGATTGATGTATGACTCTTTTATCCCCTGTCATCGTTGTGCACCTTGCAGCTGTGTGAGGCCAGGGACTGAGTGTGGGCTGAGTGTGAGGGGGACATTTAGGGTAAGCCAGAACCTGCTGTGCCCGTGCCATAGCCTCATCTCACACCGTCTGGCCTGGTGCTGTGGCTGAATCTGGGGCCTACCGCAACCTTGCTCTGTCTCATACCGTAACACTTGCTTCTCCAGCTCTGTCATTCTCTCCAAGTCGCGGGGCTGGCTTTGGCTTCTTCATTCTGTCAGTGTAGTCTGTGCATGGTGTGAGACTGGTCTGTGCATGGCTTATGGCCTTACTTTCCTGAGCACCACATATTTTCCAACGTCGCCGCTTATGAAGTTCATCTCAACGCCTCTGGCCCTGACCTCACATCGTGATCCATTCCCCCTCCCAATATCCTCACCACCGCATAGGTGGGCCTAGGTAGACCCTAACCAAACTTTCTTCAAGTCGAGTCCATCACAGGGTGGCAGCTCTCCACCCCCACAGTCATGACTACACCATCCGCGTCCATCCCATTCTTACACAGGGGAGGTCATCACAATCAGATACAGTCCACCAATCCACATACAGGTCCTTCTCAAAAAATGTGCATATTGTGATAAAAGTTCATTATTTTCCATAATGTAATGATAAAAATTAAACTTTCATATATTTTAGATTCATTGCACACCAACTGAAATATTTCAAGAAAATAATGAACTTTTATCACAATATGCTATTTTTTTGAGAAGGACCTGTAATCCGCTGACAAGGTTCTTAATGTTACCACATCTTCAATTTGCACCCATCTTCTTGTCTATATGTGGAGTATTTTAGTCATTGTGGTCAGTGTTGGGGGTAACGCGTTACAAGTAACGTGCGTAACAGGTAACCTGTGTTACATGTAATGTGCGTTACAGGTAACACATTATATAATCATATTTTGTCAGGTAGCAAATAATTTTACTTTTTTAATTTACGCTAAAATATTTTCAAACAAGTAACACTTAACAGGTAATGCCACATAACAGGTAACATGTAACAAGTAGCACTACTTTTTGGCTTCTTTTGGAAACATTTCAAATAATATAAAACATCTTTATACTGTAATTAAGGCTCCAAATCCTGTGCATTGATGGATAAATGGCATAGTAAAGCCACCTTAGGGTGTTTTCACACCTATAGATCGTTTGTTTTGTTCCGATTCAGGGACTTGGGAATTTGTTACAATGTTGAATTTTTTGGGTTCGGTTCGCTTTCACAAGGCAACCTTTCAAAGTGTACCAAAATGTGTTCACGCAAGTCACATGCGCATACAACTGTCCTCTTATTGGTCAGAGTTTCCTTTGCGTCATCCATCAAGAGGATTGACAACATCGCTCCATGAGCTTATTATGTCTTTATTTGTTATGTCGAGACACACGCAAACCCTGTATGAATGTAGGCTTCATCCGGACAGCATTCTCGCAATTACACAACATTTTAAGATCAAGAGGACTCTTTTGATTTTCAACTGTGATAACTAACATGCTCACTCACAGAATCAGACACTACTGCTTTTCATTTAGGACATTTCCCGAATTAGAATACCAGTTTGTTTGTTGGTCTGTTGGGTCGGATTGCTTTCACACCTCAAGCGAACCATCCCAGAGTTTGTTTGCAATCGGTTTGAGACCACCTGGTTCAGGTGGTTTTGGAACGATTTTTTTGGTGCGGATCCGAGCGTGATGCCATGTTCTCATATGCCTAAATGAACCGAACCAAGGGAGAAAACGCACCAGGTTCCGAAAAACAAACGCTCAGGTGTAAAAGCACCCTTAAAATCTGTAACATGTCACAAAAAGGGACGTGTACAATGCATTGTTTCCAGCGATTGTAATTCCTGTGTAAAAACATTTATGCAGAAATTGTGTGACATGTTTGTTGTTGCAGGCAAATTATGTCAGGAGGACAAATACTTTTTCACAGCAAAAAATACCTCAGAATTTATACAAACATCTGCAAGCCAAGCAGGAAACCACAGTTATATATGACTACAAGATGGCAAGACGAAATAACACAAAGTATTATGGTGCTTACTGTAAAAGGTAACAATGTAACTGGATTAGCTACTTAGCATAGTAAATGTAACACTTTAGGGGCCGTTCACACAGAACTGCCATTCCACTGCTCTGCTTTTTCATTGTTTTTTTTTTCATTTCAACAACTGTTGCGTCTCACGCATGACAGGGCATTCTATAAAGGCGACACTCAAAAAAAAAAAAATAAACGCGTCTTTAGACCTTGCACTTTTTTTCTATTCCAATGACCTGCGTCTCGTGTTTTTAATACGCGTTCTGTGTGAACCAGCCCTTACTTTTAACTAGTAACATTCCCCAGCACTGATTGTAGTGAACTGTTGATTTTGTTACTTTTACTTCCTGAAAAACTGCAAAAAGCTTTATGTATTACTTGATATTTTATATGTGCATAGCAGAGATTTTGCACTGAAGCAGGAGAAGCAAGCACTACAGGCTTCATATCAAACGAAACCGATTTCCTCCCCGATGGCTCAGTGTGACAGAATCCCTGTGTAAAATGCCAGGAAACGGTCTGATGTGCCCCTCTCCTGCTGCAACACACATTTAACACCCTTCGCTGACTTTGCCTCTAACAGTGGCCTTGGAACTGAAATTACTTTTTGCTTTCTCTCCTTGTGTTTTTCGACATCCTCATCATCGTTTCCATCGTTTCTCTCTGTTTCACTGTAAACCTGTCTTGTCGCTTCACTTTTGTGGCCATTGCTCTCATTTCCCATGATCCTGTAGTAGATTTCTTCAGTTTGGAAATTCCCTCCATCAATGTCAATCTGGACAGCCTGTTGGACGAGTTCAGGGTGGGCCCATGTCGGAGCTCCCTTGCTGCGATCAGCTCTCCGGAGGGGGAGTCCGTGTCCGAGGAGGAGGGCCAGAGCACCACGCTATGACCCCTGAGCCCACCCAGCAGCTTCGCCCAGAACTTGCCCACTTCTGCTGAGGCCCAACTGGAACCTCTCCTTGGCCAAACCCTGAGTCACGGATACTACATGAGGGACTAGAAAAGACGCCAACCACACAACAGGTGCCATAAAAAGCAACAGAATGGATTTTGTTCAAATTGCCTCCGGAGGAACCTGGAGTTTTGTGTTACGATACCTGTTTCTCTCTGAACAATTCTGTTTGTTTCGTTTAGTTGTGTCGTTGGTTTTGTTTGATTGGGATGGTTTTTTTTTCTGCCTTATCAGAGCTGCAATTACAATACAATGCACATACAGTAGGGAGCAAGCTGCAGACTTTAAAGGAACCTCATAAACGTTATCTTGCTGAAGGCTTCGAACTGAGATCCACCCTCACAGTATGAGAGTGGGCCATCTTTGTTTTGCCTACAGGGTCAATGCCATGCTCTTTATAGGTGACTTGGCATATCGCATGTTTAAGTCTAATTTTGCAATGCTGAGGTCTTCTTTCTTTCTTTCCTTCTTTCTTTCTTTCTTTCTTTCTTTCTTTCATTCTTTCTTTCTTTCTTTCTTCCTTCCTTCCTTCCTCCTTCCTCTCTCAATTGACCTTTCGCTAAGCCTCGCTTTAATATGCTACTGACCACTCCGGCCTTAACAACTATTGCCACCTATTATATTATCAGACAAGTGCTCATATTTAGGCATGCGTTCCAAACTGTATAAATCCGCCTCCGAATGGCACTTTGGAGAGAGAACAATCATGGCCGCCATAATGAAGGGTTGTTCCAAATCGGGGTGCTCAAAATTGGCCACTTCAACGGGCCATTCGGAATCAAGGATTAATGGAACATTTGCTCCCATGATTCTTTGATTCACACAATTGTGCAATTATGGCGCATCTTTAATTGGCTCGGCAAAGTTGTAAACTCTTCTTTGAACAGTTTTTTTTTGTTTGGGCCGCTATACCCTTCATCCCTTCGACTCTCTCAGTTGAGGGTAAACCCTTCAAAGGGATTAGGGCATAGGGATAAGTCCTTTAGAATGGAATGCAGGGAAAATGTGTTAAAGCTACACTGTGTAACTTTTTTAGTTTATTCTTAGCTAAAAACACTTAGTTATTTCAAAAATATATGTGCTCATTAATGTTTGTTTACTTCTTTCAAGTAATAAAGTATTCTAGTAAGTGTATAATATGCCATTGAAAATACATACGGGTGAGGGGTTCGAATGCCGGTCGCCATGTTGCCCCTCCATCTTGAAAGTACAGTAGCCAAAGAGGGACATACCCGTAAATTCAAGCTTTGCCTTTGGGGTTTTAACACTCGATGGCACCGTGTCGAATGTGAAGAGGGGGATTGCTTGAGACTGATATAGCCTACAATGCAAACTTTGCCTTGCGCTAGTGATGTCGTACAATATACAGAATAACGATAGCACCGATAAAAGTTACTTTACTAAGATTAGCTTGCATTCGTCTGGGAACCTGATCGCTGATGTTAGCAATGAAATGGTAAAAAATAACGAAAACGTAAAACTATTATTCATTTTACATAGATGTCATAACCTACATGTTAACTGACAAATTAAATAGCTGCAAATTATAATAGTTTTCTAAAGTAACCTCATCACTTGATCGAACTGGAAGCCATATTAATCTTGGACTAAATCGGCCACCGTAGGAGTTAAAACGAAATCGGAATTGAGAGGAACAGAAACTAATATTCACTGGATGGTCATATACCTTTTCACCGCTAGATGGGGGAAAATATCACACAGTGTAGCTTTAAGATAAATAGACTTGATGTCGGCACTTCAAATAGTGATAAAAGATATCCATATACTAGTCTTGCGTAGCCAGACTTTTTCACAGATTTCATTGGCCACGGACCATCCAATATGACATTTGCCTGAAATGTTACGCAACCAGTCACTGTTTGTTTAGTTCTGCGTCATGTTTAGAGGCGTGAAAATGTAAAGTCGATGTCCCTACAATAAGCGTGCATCTAATACTTATTAATTCAAGAACGCTGTGCAAGTTTACTGCAAAAAAAATGGAGCGCACAAACTTCACATACTTTTGAAAATCCAGCGCTTAGTTGACCCTGATAAGCGCTCATTGTCAGTTGTAAACACGGCGGCAGTTAAGTGTAACATATGCATCAGACATTCAGCCAACTGTCGTGGGCGTGACGTCCGAGACTTAGACTACCCATATGTGTCTCCCCCTTTTGCAAATCTTTAAATCTTGAGAAGTTGTGAAGCGCATGAGGTCATTTGATCAATGCATAAGCCCTCATTCCCAAATGAACATGTATAATAGTTAACTTCAAATTCATTCCCGTGGGGTGATTCAGTAAAGGTTGTCTGAGTGAGTAACAGAAACTAAGGAGGTGGAGCTTAGCGGAGGGTCAATTCAATTCATATTTTGTGCGTTTATCTGCGCTAGAACACTATCAGCAGTTTCTGAAATGCACATAATACAGTAATATCAACAGTGACAACTGCTGCATTAGAGTGTATTTTCTTAAAGACTCAATAAAATATAATGAATTATCCAGGGTTCCCACAGTCATGAAAAAAAATATCAGGACATTTCAGTTATGTCATGGGAAGTGAATAACATTATAGAAATTCCTGATTTGTCTTTATAGTCTGTATAATTGTTTTCTAATTATGCTCAGTTCTGAAGTATTTCCTGTTTGTGAAGTCAAAATCCTTTTCCTGGAAACTGGAAAAACTGTTCATGGAAATTCGTTGGTCCGAAGGCTTGGGAACCCTGGAAATCTCAATTCCTCACCCTTTACCCGCAAAACAGAAACAGTACTTGTGATGAAATGGGTCACTGCAAAACACGTTTCTTCATGATCAGGACTTTGGGCAGCCGCTCCTGAGATCAACCACTGGTTCTGTTCTAATTGCACTGCCTTGCATTTTCTGTTGTGTTTCCGCATCCATATGCCCTCCAAAGTGCTTCAAATGCAGAGCCACACTATCCTTTATGTATATACCAATACTGTATATAAATATGTGTAGATAAGTGTCAAAGAGAGGACAAATGTAAAGGCAAATATGAGTTATATATTCATAAATGTGACATGCCATATTTATCTTGTATAGAGATAATGTTCTAAGTATTATTTTGTCCCTGAACACTTTTTTTGTCAGGTTCACATAGCAAGTCCGTTTTTTGCACTTTTGTAAGCCATGAAATAGATGTAGAAATATGAATGCAGACGTGGCAGAAGTTTAGATAGACTTGCTCCCGAGAGAGATTTTATCCCTAAACCGACCTCATCAATAACAGCCTTAATCAGCATAAAACAGCATAAGTCAACAACACAATCTACTTGTTATTATAAGTCGACAGATCGTATAACATCTGTTCAGTCTATTGTATAGCAATTGTATGGCTGATTATATAAATGAAAATACACTGGCCCTAAAATGTTTTGGACACGTAAAAATGTCTGCAAAGAACTAACTAACTAGCCATTTCCCCACCCCAATGACTTTTAATTAACTAGTGATTTGTAGTGGGTGCACAATGTCAGAATGAACTATCAACATGATCCGACTACCACAACGTGTCCACATACTTTTTAGGGCCACTATATAGCATATCTCCCCATAAAATCAATGGAAAGATACTGATTTATAACTTGGCAGGGATCCTTTTTGTGAAATGTCATCTCAAAGATAACAGGCCCTAAAAATCCAAAAAGTCTCATTGCTTTTCCCCAGACACATAATCTGAGATGGCACGAGTCTGGCCATTTGTTTCATCCGCAGACAAGACTATACGAGACTACTGGATGCTGCAATTTCTCTAGTCTGAACTTGTACAAAAACTGCAGGACTTTATTAAGGTCAAAGAAACATTTGCTCACTTCTGTCCCGTGGAAGGAATGGGCACAGCAAACCGTCTCTGTTTTCATATATGAAGGACTCTACTTCCAACGGTGGATAGCCATGGCTTCTGTTTTTCTCTTTGAATAAGCATTAGTGTACGTCAGGGACAAAAGGACTTTTTTTTTTTTTTTGCTGAAATCTGTGATATGCCTCAGTGTGTGTTCTTGATGAAATATAGTCTAATGATTATTGGTGACTGAGTAATAGTTGTAGTGATTACACAATGATAATTGCAAGTGCCCTCACATTCAGTATTTATAACCTGAAGCTAACGGCGAGTTTCGTGCGTACGTGAGGTTCTGTCTGTGCCGTTTCCCGCGGTGTTCTGTGAGGAGGTCTGTTCGAGTGTTGCTGACTGAATGTGATTTAGCCTTTACTTGGAAGTGCACTATAGAGTAAAGGCCCCTTATAGCAGCTGCAATAGAAGCATGGTTTATTTTCTTTATGAACATGAAACTTTTGCTCATCTCTCTCTCTCTCTCTCTCTCTCTGTTAGCAGTTACAATGAATGCTTTTGTTGTTGGTATTGAAGATGTGGGAGGGTTTTATACAGTATGTACATGCATTCTCATTCCAGTTCAACACTGCATCGGTTATCACACACTTTTCTAAGGTGAAAAGGCACGGCTATGTGTTATCTAAGGGGCCGTTTACACGACATTGTTTTCACTAAAAACTGAAAATTGTTATGCGTTTTGGCCGTTCATTTACATGACAACAGCGTTTGGGTGGCCTGAAAAAACAAACTTTTGAAAATGGGTGTGAATTTGTGAAAATGGTCACATCATGCGCATGCGTGTTCAGTTTATAGGCGTTTCTAATATAATATAATATAAGGCATGACTTTTGATAAGATAGATTTGTCATTTTTGTTTTATGAAAAAAATAAATAGAAAAGTTTGATGTCTGAAACTGCTGTATTTTTTACAAAATCAGGTATTTATTTTAATATAACATTTGTAATCTAGCTCCAAATAATGTTGACTAGTGCAACGGTCGGGGTTCTGGAATAAAAAAAATGTCTCCATAGGGAAATTGATTTTTAACGATAACTTATAAATCTTTAAAACAGCCTTTCTGCGAGCTACGAGGCTGTTAATCGATAGTACTTGCTTCCATAAGCCTGCATTATTTTAACTCAGTTTTAAAATAATCATGTTTAATAGTGACATTTTGGGTGAAAAACTACATTACCCATAATGCTGTCGCTAAAATTCCACCAGAGTCAAAAACAAGCTAAAATCTTGTTAGCTCCGCCCACTCCCATGAAGCATCGCTAATGATGTAATCAAGTCTATCTCCTTGCAACTTCTACTACATCCTAAAATACATTGTTTCTATGGATGTAATCAACAACTTTAATAGTTTTTTTTAATTCGTTCATTTACACAACAACAGCATTTTGATGGCCTGAAAACACAAACTTCTGAAAATGGGTTTTTGAAAGCAATACCATTATTGTCTCTGCAAAGTTGCACATGCACATGCATGTTCAGTCTATAGGCGCGTTGTTTCTTTACAAAGTGACATCGCCACCTACTTGCCTGGCATGATAATACAGTGTTTTTAGTCAAACCCGGAGGCTGCATCTTCAGGACCGCATTTCTAAGACTGCAGTTCTAGGACCCTAGCAATGATTTAGTTGTTTAATTGATATATTGTCCTAACCAACCCCTAGCCGTAAACCTACTCATTGCTAACCCTGTTGAAATGTTTAAACTAATTTAAGTAATTAAGTTTAAAATGGTCGTGCATGCTGTTTTGTTCAAAATACAGGTGATCAAAGTTTGAATCAGGTCTCTTCTGCTGGAGTACAGTTGGCTAAATGGCGCCGTCACAAAAAAACGAGGGTCCTAAAAATGCAGTCCTGAAACTGTGGCGGTCCTAAAAGTGCAGCCTCCGGTATTGCAGGCGGATAATATTGGAGTCACAGATCCATGTGAATGGGGATAGTTTTGACAACATTGTCGCATACGCGAGAAACGCAAAGGAAAAACTTTTCCGTTTTTAGTACGTCTTTGTCGTGTACACGTACCCTGAAACCGTTCTGTAAATTTAGCTAGTCTGTCATTAGATTCAGTTCTCGATTTACACCAAACTGAGTGGATGTAATAGCCATGGATGTTTTTAAAGAATTACAGCTGATGAACTGTACAAACATAACTTTATCTGGAGATTTGATTAACAGAATCTGCACAGGTGAATCTCATAAAACTGTCAAGGTCATAGTTCACCCCTAAATTAGAAGAAAACAAACAAGAAATTGTATTCCTGGAAAGAACAATAAGCTTATAGTAGCTTAAATCATTACATTTCATGATAATTAAGCACAATTTCACCAACAAATATCAAAAAATGATATATTATTTAAATTATATTTATATGGTAGTATGATTTGTACTTCACTGATGTAGAAATAAAAAAATACAAACATATTTGTATTGCAGTAATTTTTAATGTACTTATCATGGAATTGGCGTAACAAACAAATACATTTTTTTGTCTTTTGATTTTGTAGTGAAATGGCCTTTTCTGGACATGTTGTTGTGAAATTCACCCAGATGCTTTCCTTTGCATTTGATGTACTGAATGTGGGAAAGACTTTTAAATGAGAAAATGTGTTATCTGTAAGCATTATCATACAAGTCAAAATATATTTTAAACCAACATGCAAAATGTCAAACAGACTCTCATCACATTGCTTGAATCAAGGACTTTTACGATATTTGAATTATCTTTTTAAAATGAACTAATACACCAATTTATACAGATATGTGCATTTATTCATTTATCTGTGACATTTTCAGCATCAAATTAAATGTTGAAAAAGGACAGAATGGACAAAGAACCAGGAATCTTATAACGGAGACAAACTGAACTGAACAGTTTGATCTTTTTCTCGATGCACTTCAATCATCTGTGTTAAACATTTTGGTTGATATATTTACGTCATCCTGTTAAAGCCAGCAATTTGGAGTGACAGAACAGAGCATGCATTTAATTATTCCCTTTAGATAATCATGTGTGTGTGTTCATTTTTAAATGATGATAAAGGGAGTCAACGATGAACCAGGGATGTTGATCAGTGCACATTATCCAACAATGTACAGCCTTCTCCACCTCTGCTTACCGAACTAATGTACAAATCTGCCTGTAAATCACCCTCCTCAGCTTAGCATATCAGTGGAAGAACACAGTCTGTACTGTGAAGCCTGCCGCAGTCCTTATCAGAATGTCAGAAATACATAGATATATATTAAACTCTACATTTGTTATAATACTTCTGGTGTTAGTGCTTTTGTGTGTTTTTAAAAGTGTTGTTAACCTGCTGTAATAACAATGTCTACATCCTGACATTATATAAGGCCTTTTGATAGATTCATCATTTATGTTTTTATTATTATTATTTTATTTTTGAAAAGCTTGATGTCTGGAACTGCTGTATATCTTTGACAAACCAGTTCCAGTTCTAAATAATGTTGTGCAACGGTCGGGTTCTGGAAGTAAAAACTCCATTCATTTTCTCCATAGGGAAATAGATTTTAAACGATAACTTATAAATCTTTAAAGACAGCCTTACTGTGAGCTACGAGGTTATACATTTTTTACACTATTTGCTTCCGTTGAAGCCGTCAGCCCGCATTATTTCAACTTAGTTTTAAAATCGCGTTTAAATGAACACTCCACCGTTTTTAGAAATAGGGCTTATTCAACTTCTTTCCTACATTTAGATATGTGGGCAAATGCATTTTTGTCTCAGTGCATGCATTGTTTTAGTTTGGCAGGGTCGCGCTAGCTTAGCTTAGCATAATGAATGGAATCCTATGTTGCCAGCTAGCATGTCCTGAGTAAAAGTGATTAAAAAAAAAACTAAAAAACCCACCTTATTACTTCTCGTGGCCTGCGTATTCACAACGAATACAAATAGCGATGCAGATTAAGACTAGGTGATTTCCTAGGCAGATATTAACTTGGGAATATATTATGGGGAAGCACAGGCGGAGCACTGCTACTTGGGCGCAGAGATATCACACAACACATGAAATGTATGTTGATGGAAGTTGTGGGATTTCATGTGTTGTGTGATATCTCTGCGCCCAAGTAGCAGTGCTTCGCCTGTGCACAGTGGAGTGTTCCTTTAACGATAGAATTCCTGGTGAAAAACTACATTACCCATGATGCTGTACAGTAAATTCCACCAATCAGAGAGTTGAAACAAACGAAAACGTTGTTAGCTAGCTCCGTCCACTCCCATGAAGCATTGCAAATGACGTAATCGTAAACTGAACGTTTATATAGATATAATCAATAACTTTAAATGAACATTCTCTATTGGTTTTAATTAGATGTCATTCACAAAGCTTCATGGGATTGTAGTTCTTTCCCTCATTTAAGCCGTTAAAGTGGTCAAAAGTGATGTCTGGCCTAGGAAAATTGACATCTTCACACTTTGTTCAAATTATTAACAATTTGTTACATTTTTATAAGAATATTGTGTAGTTGAGCCTTGAGTCGGTTGTTTTATTTGTGATGATAACGCAACAAGGCAAATTGTGCGGACGTAATCTGTGGGCGGGCTGTCATACAAAGAAATTATGAACACATGAAAAACAAGAGAGAAGTATCAAATATTAATAACTGCTAATGTTGTAGTCAATGAATGCCTTTTCCTGTGAGCTTCTTTGTTTTTCAATGCATTTGTTTTTGAAAAGTCAAATAAAACCCGTAGTAATTTGCCTTTTTTGCCAAATAATTTAGTCAAATAAATTGACTGTGTTTTTTTATGTGCCTTAAATTAAGTACAATCAACTTGGATGTTTAAGTCATTTCAATTTGAATTACATTAAACTGACTTAAAAAAAATGAGTTGAATCTTGTATCATTTATAAACATTAAAAAAAGCAATGCAAAAGCATATGTTTTCATAACTTATTGATCATAAATTTAGTGTTTTTTTTCTCCTTTCATATATAAAATATATCAAATATTTTCCTCATATTTTAGTCAAACTTGTAGGGTCATTAAAAACAAACATCGCTTTTGGCCACTGTACAGTATTTGTTTTTTTTTGTTTGATTTTCAAATACTTTTTTGCTTCAAATAAACTCTGATTGGCTTGGTCTAGTTCATGATAATAATGATTCATGGGATAAATGAATGGAGAGAGAAAACAACAACAACTGAAAAAGTTCCTAAAGAATTAGGAGAAACATCCGACAAACTGATGCTAAAAACTGAGAAATCCATTAACTTCTGAGCAATACATTTGTCCTCTGTGAGAAGACACACTGGTCAATGAGGCACAATTACAGTAAAACATGCACACATGAAGAATGTTTAGAGTTCGGATGTGCATTGCTGCACATGCACGTCACACAAACACCCTCCAGTCAAGTGACTGTTAACTTGTGTTGAATGTGAAGTATTAGGTAATTTCAGGGCTGGATCTATAGCGCTAGCCTGTGTGACTAGAATTTCTGGACAAGCGAGGGTGTGCATCATTCCTTGCAGGCCATGCAAACAGTCGAGAAAAGCTCAAAGTAAAGCATCATCATCACACCCTTCCCCTTTCTCCGTCCTCAACCCTGCTGTGTCCATGGTAGTTGTAACCGAATCCCACAGTGTTTCTCCAAGATCAAGTGACAACCAGACGACAAGCTCATCTTTGCTTTCTTAAGCTTTAAATGTCTCCTCAGTAACTCGATGAGGGAAGCGTGTCCGACTCAAGATCTCCATTTTCCTCAGCTTTGTAGACCCAGAACAAAATACTTGCTCATCCATTAAGTAACACTCTGTTTTGTAATGAAACCTTCTCCAACATGCCTCCCTCCGAGACATGCCAGAACAAGCTCACAATAACCGTCTGTTCTTCATCGAACAATGATTGTGACTGGTGAAACCGGTCAATAGTCAGAAAGCATGGCTTAATAATAGATCCCACAACAAGCAGTTCTGGACACTTCATGCCAACAGAACCCAAGGAAGTGTGGCAGCCACCAGTGCCAGTAATGTGAAGGTGATCATTAAGATCAGAAGGCAGCAGGAGATGGTGCAAAGCCTCCGTCCATTGCTGCTGTAGTCCCGCTGCATGGCTGAAGTCGTCCCAATGTCAATAACATCACCTTCTGTCATGGGTCGACCCAACTCACTTATAATGAACACCTCTGAAGCGTCTTTAGGACAGATGAGTCTTTGTCTACATAGTCTACACGAAATCCCCCTTAGACACCTACTGATACAGCCAAGACCTCCACTATGAGAGCCATGACCAGCGTTGAATACAGGGGTGGGCACGGGTGGCACTTCCAGTGTCTTTCCGATGCTTTTGGCTCCAGCCGGCGCAAATGTTAATCCGTGGAGCTTTGTGATGAACGTCAGGTGTCTGCAGACAGGACAGATGATGTTATCCCGTTTAATGGATCCGTTCGGGCTGGTATTCATCAGGGTTCGCACTAAGCAGTCATGGCAGAAGTGATGCCCGCAGCTGAGCGTCCTGGCGCTGTCCGTGAGACTCTCGTAACACACCGGACACTCGCTGTCCTCCTGAGCCTCCTCATCCATGGCTTTTCCCGGGTTTAATAGCTTCATCTGGATCGCCTCGGCTGGTTTGAGAAGCTGAACTGCGCGTCGAGGTGAACAGCAGCCTTCAGAAACACACACACACACACTCACCGTCACAGGTAACCGATACTCCCATGTCGCTGACACCCGTGACGACACGGACAGTGTCACGCGAAAAATGTTGAAAAACTAGCTCTGTTGTTAAGAAGAAGCTGGGAAATATTTGAATGTAAACAGACCGCATTTTTTAAAGTAGCTATCTAACTTAGGCTATTTGTTGTTATAGTAGCCTAGCCTACTTGACTTTTAGATATCGTTTTTTCGTTTTTTTGATGATAATTGTTACAATAAGGTTTTATTTGCGAGCTAATAATAAACTGCACTTCTACAGCATTTATTAATCTGCGTTAGCTTTCAATTTTAGCCTATATTATCCCTAATAATAAAATAAAAAGTTGTATTTGTTTAGTTAGGCTAATGCACCGTGTGAACTAACATGAACAATCAATAAACAGCTGGATTTGTATTAACTAACAGTGACAAATACATACAGTAACTCATGGTTAGTAAATGTTTACAAATGAGACCTTGTTGTATTATATGAAATCCTTTATAGAGAGAAATTGAAAGATTAAAAACGCATGCAATACTTCCCTTAGCCCTATTTTATTTAATAGACATATTTTAATATAGGCTTTATTATTATTATTATTATTATTATATAAATAAATAAATCATATTTAAATATATTTTAATGAAATATATTTCAAAATTATTAAATAAACACAACACAATGTAGCCATTTAAAACTTTGTACATTTAATTTATAAGAGCACAGTTCAAAAGCTGTAAAAAACCACAACAGAAGCAATATTTAAATAAAACCTAACGCGCGCGCCATCGTGTGGTGTGATTTACAGTAGGGATTTGGTCAATATTAAAATGAAACATGAATCGCTGATCTGTCCCCGTTTTATAAAGCACCCATGTGCGCTGATCGTGTGTGTCTCAGATTCAGAGGACCTTTATTGATTACTGTACACATCATAAATGAGATTACGAGCGTTTCACTGACGTAAACATGACGCAAAGACGCGGTGTCGTCATCTTCCCGGAAGTTGAAGAGGGAACTCAGTGGAGTCGCGTTGGCATTTCTATCAGCCGACGCTCGAGCTCAGGGGAGAGACACCGAGCCTGTTCGCCGAGCTCAGGAATAGGACATGATAAGGTACAATTTCGTGACATTTGTGATGATTATACATACCGCGTTCAAAGGGCGGTCATGAAACGAACGTCCTCGTCACTTAAACAGACCGTTATCTTAAACTGTCATTCTCTGGCCACTGAAGACCAACAGTTGCTGATTTAAGTGCCGGTTTCTTCTGGCGTAAAGCCACAACGCCTTTGATTAAACGATTCATATCGTGAGGAATTTAAACCGCAGCTCATTAAGTTGTGATATTAATTAATTAAAAATATAGAGAGTCTATATATGTGTATTATTTACAAACGTTGGTCAAATCCGCTGGCCTGCCGGGAGAAGCATCAACCTGAAAGATTCAAGATTCTCGCGTTAAGAGCCTTCAATGAACGGTGTGTAACAGTTATGTTTGCTAATGTTTAATATTAAACATCGTGCTCCTGGTTAGCCTAGCTCCTGGTTGTTTTTGAGTTGAATGTTGACCCCTGGTCGTCTTCTGATTTGGTCACCCTAACGTTACCTCATTGGTCTTACGTCTTAACCATAGCAAAACAAATGTAGCATTTGTTTGCTAAGTCATACGTACAAATATATTTATTATAAATACACGAACAGTGTGTTTGAATTATTAACTGTTTACCCTTGACATTTGTCTTGCGCTATAATATTCATGATACTAAAGTTCACATACAAATATAAATTGCACTTCTAATGCAAGTACGTCAATGTTTGGTCTTGTGTTCACAGTTTACATTGGGTTTCTAATGTCATTTCTGTCTTGTCATACCTAAATATACAATAAATGCCAACATATAGAAAGTATATGTTTAAAAAAACAAAACAAACTATGTTGATGGTACTTGAATGCAGATCCGATAAGTCAATGGTCGTACAGATTTCATCTCCAAATCTTTTGGGATATGGCACATGTTTATAGTGTATTACTCAGCAGGTTATTGTGTGTTGGATTGCGATTTTTGGAAATGTCATCCTTTTGGGAAAAAACAACAGCGAATCTGGCATTTCCTCTGACTGTGTGTAGTCACTGGCAAAGAGTGTAGGTTTCGGAAAGCATTACATTAGACAGGAACCATCCCACTGTCCCGTTGTGCGGAACAGGCGCTCCGTGGCCGGACAGATGGCCTCACTGTCAGGGGTCAGTTTGGGTGGGGTGAGGAACTCTGAGTGGCGGCTTAAGACATAATAAATGACCACAATTGAAGTGACATCAGCTTTGAATGCCGTCAGGATAGTGAATCCCATTGGAAACAAAATCCTGCTACATAGTTGAAAAACACTGGCTGTTTTTGTGTTTGTTTGAATTGATTATTCTGAACATTTTTTCTTTAGCTATGTTGTTTTATTAAATTTGAGAGAGATTTTTGTTTACCTTTTTAAATCAATATTTTTACTTTTCTGCTTAAAGCTGCAGTCTGTAACTTTTTTTGGGTTAAAAATTATCCAAAATATGTTTTTGAGCAAGTACATGACCAGCCAGTGTTAAAAACTATCTGTTTACCTTAGCTCGATTTACAACGGTAAGCTTGTAGTAATGTTTTTAATTCCAGTGGTACCGGTGGATTTTAGCAGGAGATTCGAGCTTATCTTTGCGTCATCTTATAGTCGCTCCATTGGGCTTTGATTATGGAGCGTGTTTCAACCTAACCAGGAAAGACCTCAATTGGCTAGACCTACAACCAATCAGAGCAACGCAGCGACGCGTAACATTAGTTGTCAAATGTCAACAGAACTCAACTGCACTGTGTTGCCATGTCCGTGTTTTCCCCGCGGGTTGTTCTCCATGTCCGCAGGGTGAAGCGACCCCAATTGTGATATATAGACCCAGGAATGCACATTTTAGCAGGCAACCTTGCCAAAATAACACACATTTTGCCAACCAAATGCTATTTTTTTCCGGAGGACCCCCCCGGAAAGCTATTGGGATTGTTTCGGGCTATAGATTTGAGTAGCAATTGCGCGACATTGCAAAAAAACTTGGCAACCCTGTCTGCATGCGCGCTTGATTAAGTAACGCTAGAAGAAAAAGATTAGTGTAAACGATCTTTACCAGTGTTGTAAAAAAAAATTTAAGGATACACAGAGTACTTACCAACATGATCATCATTTCTGAGAGAAATAGTGACGGTGAATGCATATACGAACAAGTTCTCCGTTTAGGATAAGAGCAAATTCAACCCAAGCGCCTTTGATGACGTGGATGATTACGTTACTGTTGATCATCTGTCCATCATCGTCTAAAGCCCGTCCTGGCAATTTCATTGGTCTGAACAGTTTCTGTCCGGGTATAATAACTCCTCTATGGATCGAGTCCAGACCGAATTGCCCGAGCAAATAATGTTGTGGGCGGGGCTAAATTCGGCTGGCATCCAGGCTAAGCGGATCCAGAAAGGTTGAAACGTCAATCAGTGACAGTGACATCTGGAGATTCGCCTGTTGTAAAATGCAAAAGACTTCGGACTTTCGTAATGGCTACAGAAAAAAAGAGACTTCAACCGAGCCGATGCGCAAACAAGGATAAAAATGTCATTTGAACTCCGTGCTTTGAAGGGTTTCAAAACGGATGCAGAGACAGTTTTTTTTCAGTGGTTATGTAACAGTAGCACACTTCGCTTAATTCATACAGTTAAAGTTACGGAGTTTCCTTTGTTGTGCCTTTCTCGTTTTGCTACGTGCATTATGGTAAATATCCATTATTTTGTGCTAGCTATGAGACGGAGCAGTTCACCTCTACTCCTCATTCATTTATATTTAACGATTAGAAATGAGACCGCACAGAAATGGAAACTGAACTACAGGTAGTCCTAATACACATTAAGTGCAGTCACGCAATGCTGATATTAAAGGGCACCTATAATGCAAAATTCACTTCTATAAGGTGTTTGAACATAAATGTGTGTTGGCAGTGTGTGTACACAACCACCCTATAATGGTAAAAATCCACCCACTCCTTTTTTTTAAATCCCCATAAATCATAAGCAGTGTCTCAGAACAAGCCGTTTCCAGATTCTTGAGGCCCCGCCCACACATGTTGATGGACACTGACATACTAGCACAGACCCCTCCCTCAGAGAGCTGAGCTGTTCACACAGTCCGCCATGTTTATCTCCTCGCCAGAGCATTAACAGCAGCATTCAAGTAAGAGATGAGTTCTTATTAAAGCTACTAAAGTTCAGTCAGTCGAGAGCAGTGAGTGGTTTTCTGTTAATCTTCTGTTGTTTGATAGAGAACTAGTCTAGTTTAATATACTACTCACGGATGTGCTGACATCAGCTCTGTGCGCATGCGACAGTTGAGAGCGATAAGGCTTTAAAAGGCATGCAGATGATATTTCATGATGATGAACTGCAATGTCACATGAAGGTGTCTGCAATAGAGATGATCATTAAAATAAACAGATATCATATTTCAGTTTTCATTCCCATTTTCAGTTTAGGCTCCGCCCTCTCGGGTGGGGAGCAGCAGCTCATTTGCATTAAAGGAGCCACACACAGAACAGCTCATTTTTCTTCAACCCCAAAATTGCCATTTTCAAAATGGTATATTAAATTATCTGTTAGGAATTTTGATCTGAAACTTCACAGGCACACTCTGGGGACACCTGAGACTTATATTACATCTTGTAAAAGGGGCATAATGGGTGCCCTTTAAATCTTAATTCAGAAGTTTCAAACCTGATGTCAGTTTGCTTGTTGTACTTCCATATTCACACTAACGAGAAGTTGACCTACTATTTAGTGTGTCCAATTCTATTGAGATCCCTCCATTTACAACAGGATCTAGAAGGTGTGGGAAAGCACTGGGTCACACCGCGTGGCACTGCCGAGAATTCAGAGATGCGTGGAATATTTCGGACTGTTTTAGAAGCAGAACGGAGCAAGACAAAAGGGACTGCAGTATGCATTCGAGGGATATATCCACGGCATATGCAACCGATTAGAGAATCATTTAATCAAAATTGAAGCTAAAGCCTATAGGTTCCAGTGCAAGCATCAGCGCCTCATCGCTGACCATTCAAATAGGAAACCCACACATTAAGGAACAGCAAAGCAGGGTAAGTGAAATTAGAAAATAATATAATAATTAAAAATCAGTTTATCCGTAAATCTTGTGGAATAAACACAATACATTAGGCTGACCACTTTGCAAGGATAACATTCTCCCGCTTATATTTTATATATACATTTATATTCTCCCACACTGCTTGAGCCACAGCAATCTGATGGGGTATTTTGCACTGTAAAATCGTTTTAAGAATCCTCAGTAAAGTTACACTGAATTATTTCACGTAAGTTAGTCACAAACGCCAACACGCAGTAGGATTTGTCGACGCGGAAGCATGGATCGATAGATATAGCTATAATTTTGCGCTACGGAAGGAAAATCTGACAAGGTAGAACTAATCGACAGAACACCGTCATTTCTCCCCTTGGGATTAAGGTTTGGGGAAGGGAAGAAATTCCACCCCTGTCCAAATTTATAGGATACCAGGTTAGGTATCAGATTTGCACAATCCATAAGCACAACGCTTTGGCATGTTCCCCTCGCTCGAAAGCTTGACAGACCTTCTGCACCTAGTTACGGTTGCTAAGCCACGATTGGCCTGTGGTGGATTTCGGGCATGGCTTAGCGAAGGGTCAATTTCATTCTAAACCATTGTTACTTTCTTCTGTGGAACACAAAAGAAGATATCCTTGCTTTTACCATACAATTACGAGTTAACAACTGAGCCAAAGATAAAACCAATACAACTTTTTTATTGGCCTTGTGTCAAATGAGGACACACGCCATGGGTTCTGTTTGTGGGGAACAAAACTGCAGCAGGGAGGTGCAAATGAACAGGCTCGGTGTGTCTCTCAGGACTGCTCTAATTCCCATCTGCTTCCACAGGTCTCCACCATGGACACAGAGATGATGCCGAAATTTTCCTCGAAAGATGAGGAAATCGATTACTGGAAATGCTTGTCTCTTAAATACAAGAAGAGGTAGGCTAAAGTCTTTAACTTCTAAATATCGCACCCAGCTGAGCTTTTTACAACTGTGCAGTTTACCTTCATATAAAAGCTACTGTTTGTTCAGACAAATGATCCCAGTTGTTTTTTGTCTAAACTTGGTCACATTCTTTTAGTTAAACAGTAATGAGGCAGTAATGATTGTTTCTGTGTTCATACCTACAGTCACAAGCCCTGTAGGTGATGAATGCTTGTAAATATGACTAAAGCACTTTTTGTCATGGGAAAACATGAGAAAATTCCACAACACACAGAGCCTTTCACTGCCTCTGACAAAAGAGATGCACCGAAACACTGTGAAGATGCACCACAGCTGCAGTTATTGTGTTGGGCATCTCATTTGTTAAATGCAGGGCTTAAAGTGTTCCGGCACCGTGCCGGATCTCCGGCGTGCGGTCGTGAGGGATTTTTTAAATTATTGTTTTATATATATATTAAAACATGCGTTTTAATATTTTCAAGTCAATTGATTTCTCCTACCAATCATATGAGAGGAACGCAGCTCTAAGTAACGTTACAAGCCTATCAGAAGTAGTGCAGGGCGGGTCCTGGCAACACTGTGAGGTCCATACGTCATGTTAGCGATTGTCGGTGAAATCATGGAGCGCAAATTCATGAAGCCTGGGGATGATGTCCTACCCATAGATAAAGGACTCAAAAAATAAATGGCGCTGGGTGTGGATTATAGAAAAAGGCAGTGACGACGAGCCTTTTGGCAGGTGGTGCCAGAAACTATGAGAGCCTGGTGCTTGTTTCTGCACGTTTAGCTCGAGGAAGCTACTATATGCCAGCAGCGGTAAGAAAGTGCTCGTCGTCATGAATTATTCCCCGGTCATAGAGCCGCTGCTCGTGCAGTCGTGCACTCAAACTTACCTCGGGAGGAAAGTTGTTACAGCTGACACACCGTTGTCTATAGCCGCGTTTCCATTACATATTTGCGCAAAACTTTTGCGATATTTTCTAAATGTCGATAAAAAACGATTGCGAAATGATTGCGTTTCCATTGTTATGCGACTAAAACTTTTTTTTGTTTTTGTGATTCATTCAAAAAATGATGCCACGTAAATTGGTAGGTTTATGTATATCCCAGCCACCGCAATAGCCATTATTTAATGGAAGGAGACATAGGCGTTTTCTTTTTCTTTTTTTTTTACCATTTCGTTATTTTGGCTTGAAATTTTGTTTGTTGAAAATTTAACCCGAATTTAGAAATGCTTTTTAAATGAAAAACTTTGCGTTTAATAAACAAAATACATTTTTGAAATGAAGATGTTTGGATGAGTGCAGCGCATGCAAAATAATCCATCCCCTTAATCCATGGCCCTTGTTATTAAGAGTCTAGGACTACAGAAATAAAAGTAGACAGTTTGTTTATAATTATATCTGTATGGATAAAAAATTACGGAGCATTCGGAGTGGTCATAAAGGAAAAAATCCATCAGAACGCGTCGCGCTGGCGCTTTCGTCAGACAGAGGGTTATAGAAAATGTAGCATATATTGTTTCATAGTTAGTTATGTTTAACTATTAGCCTATAACGTTAATATTATTATTTTTTAAATTTCATATGTTGATTATGAACCGTGAGCACAACCTTCTATGCAAACCTTGGCAATAGAATCGCCATTGGCTAGTCATTTTTTGTTGTTGTTTAGTCGCCAGAAAAGGTTACTTTATAGGCCTACTTTTATTTTTATTTTTTTAATGTGGATAAAGGCTTATTTTTGTACACATCACTATACAACATATCCTTATTATGAGAGCATATATGTGGTTTTAACAAGAAAAAATATGCTGTTTTTACGACATAACATCTCATTATTATGGGAAAAAAATTCATAATTGAGTGGAAAAAATATGTAGGCTAGGCCCTATGGAGCACCAATGTGTCACCGTACGCCAAGTGACCTGTAAATGGCAAAAAATTGTTTCCATTGCAGTTTTGCGAAAATGTCCTTTTTCAAATTGCCTGAAAAACCACCGCCGTGTAAACTTTTTCGCGATATTTGGTAGTTTTTGCGAAATTGATTCGTTTCCATTAAGCGTATTTTCAATTCGCAATTTCAATGTGCGCAATTTGAAGAGTAATTGAAACACTGCTTATGACTGACTGTGTCTGCGACTTAAAAATACGTTTGTGCACATTTATCACTGAACATTCACTGTTTCGCAGCCACTGGTCACCCTGTGTAGAAAACTAGCAGAAGCCCCACCCCATCCCCACCCCCTTGAAAAGTTCAGGCGCAGGATTTTATTTTCACTTTAACCCCTGTAAATGTGTTTCATGCTGGAAACATGATGTTGAGCTCTCGGATGCATTATAGTCAAGCTGGATTTCCTTTTGAAGTGCTTGATGTGAAAAAAATTAGGTTATGTGATCAATGAATTAGGATGTGCTAGTTCTCACACTAAAGAACAATAGTGGTAGGAAATCCATACCCATGTAGTTTCAGGCCCAAAATGCAAATACGTGCAACTTTGACGCTTCTAAAAGTTCAATCCTAATTGAAAATTAAAACTAATTCATGTGAATTGAACGGTTTAGTCCAAATGTTCTGAAGAGACTTGTTTTGAATTTAATTTAGGCTTTAACTCATAAATAAACATTGATCAGTGAACATCAACCGAACTTGAATGACCCATTCAAATATCTTCACTCTTCATTTGTGTTGTGAAGATGAACAAAGGTCTTACAGGTTAGGAGCAACGTGAGGGTGAGGCGTTAATGACAGGATTTACATTATTGGGTGAACCATCCCTTTAAGTGCACTTTTAAAAATGGCAAAGTACACAATATTTAATATTTAACACCTAATATTTCTGTTGTTAATAAAAGAACAAAAGACAAAGAAAATCACTCGCTGCTCTTGATTGAGTAACTTTAAGTGATGGCATTAATCTGTATTTAATATTTACAATAGACTTTCCAGTGTTATTTTACATTTTGATTACTTTAATTTCCGTAGTATTTATTACCTGAATCCAGCTGACTGTTAGACCCACCTGTAAAACTTAAAGCCGTGTTAAGTTCATATCGCTCTTTATTCTATTGCATTCTATTTAAAAAAAAATGTATTACTAACTTTTTACATGTTTTTTCATGAAAATTAATTTTAGCATTGAAGAAAAGTAGATTTTTGTTTGTGCTGTCAATTGTAGATCTTAGAAAGAAAGATCACACTTACAAAAAAATACAATTTTGACCCCAGCCAAGAAAATTGCAATCGGTGCATCTCTACTTTAAATAAGTACATTTATTTGATGTGTTGACTTGGATATTAAAGCACATGTAAAATACTTAATTATATTTTTAACTGTTATTAAATAGCCAGTGAAGCTGATTTGGCAATATAAACTTAAATACAACAATCATTCTTTGAGACATGTCTGCAAAACCGGATTTTAAAGCTTTATTTTTTTAAGCTCAGACCGTGTCCATGACTCGACCAAAAGTGGACCGAGAGTGTCTCTGATCTAAAACAGAGCTGGCAGTTGGTGCTGGCACTAATGCTGACCGTGTGTCTGCTGGTGGTCTCTGTCTGCTTCGCTCTGAACTCCTACACAGTTTCAACACGTGCACATGCTCCTCCTGGGCTGTGGTTTTACTGCCTCAGAACCCTGGTTGGAGCACAGGAACTTCTCAAATCCCAGGAATTTCCTGCCGAGGAAGGGGCAGAGCATGCTTTCCTGGAAATAGTCGCACAAATGAGTCGGCCTTTAAAAGCCCCTTTACCTCACGTAACAACATCGAGCCTTAAAGACTTAAGCAACAAACCACAACATCCTGGCGTCAAGATTGTGTGAAAACATTGCTCACATTTACTTGGTTTGGGGTCTGTAAGATTTGTAAAATGTTTTTAGTTGAAATCTCACCACGGCTGCATTTATATAATCAAAAATACAGCATTTATTTTGAAATGGGAAATGTCTTGAAATATCTTTACTCTCACTTTTGATCAGTTTAATGTGTCAATGCTGATAAAAGTATTAATTAAAAAAAATTATAAATCTTGCCGACCCTCAAACTTTTGAACGGTAGTAATACCCCAGTATCATTAAGGACTAAAAATGTGCATTTGAGCAGCTTCCTGTTGTTGAGTGAGTGTTTTGTGCTGAGTTAGGCAAGCCGCATGTGTCTGGTATTTCAGTGAAGGAGGGAGGAGGTGACAGATTTAAGGTTCCCTCTGCACATGACAAGTGACCAGGGTTAAATGGATGTCAAACAGCACCACATGGCTTCGGAAACGCAGTCTAAAAACAACCGGGACCATGCATTCAGTCTGTTGAGCTCATTTCCTGACACCAGACCCCACTATTCATCTCTTGTCGGTCTGTGACCCCTGAACCCTGACCTACAAGGGTTCAAAGTGAACATTTGGCAGTGCATAAGGTATTTTCCATAACTGCATCACTTCTGGCCCTGAGATACTCCTGACTATCAGACAACAGAAACGGATGAATTCTACTTTGTTATGGTTAGGTTAAACTGGGTGTCGCTTTTGGACCACTTTTAGGACCGCCAGTCTGAATGACCCCAGCCCTGAGTGACTGTAATTCATCATCTGCTTTAGCACCAGCTGTCAAGGCCTAAATGCTTATAGCGTGTCAGCTCTTTGTTGCAGTCTGGGTGTCAATTTGCATTGCATAGTTAATGTGATGAGTGTGCCGCCACTGTTCCAGATGGCTGTGATTTTTGATATGTTTGCGTGTCTGCAGTTGTCATGACGCTCAGGAGGAGCTGCAGGAGTTTCAGGAAGGCAGTCGGGAGCTGGAGGCCGAGCTGGAAGCTCAGCTGGGACAGGCTGAACACCGCATCCGAGACCTGCAGTCAGAGAACCAGCGGCTGAAGAGCGAGGTGGACACACTTAAGGTAGATTGGAGCAGGAATTTCCGTGCTCTTTTGAAACGATACAAAAAGCTCTCCCCTTAGTCCATGACCATGTGTGGAAATGACACCAAAAAAATCAACACATTATTGGGGTGAATCTCATGCACACATGTCAAGCAAGTTCAGGTCAGATTTCATTCCAATACAAAAAAAGAAAAGAACATTATATTTTCCTTAATATTTGGGATCCATTTTTTAAAATGTGTTCAAAGGTTTGGGATGATGATTTTTTTTAAGAAATTACTTTTATTTATCAAGGTTGAATTAAATTGATCAAAAGTGACATAATAAGTCATGTTTCTTGAGCATCAAATCATAATTTTTTCTGAAGGATCATTTGACACTGAAGATCGGAAAAATGAAGCTGATATCACAGGAATAAATTAAGGTTTTAAAACAGTAATATTGTGAAATATTACTGTTTTACTGTATTTTTGATCCTTGTTGAGCATAAGTGCCTTCTTTCAAAACATTAAAACAAGGTCTTACCATCCCCAAACTTGTGGACAGTAGTTTATGTATTTATTTATTTTGCATTGTTACATTTATTGTCTAAATTAAATTAATATCTAATCTAATTAATAAATTGACCTTTTACTCATTACTGTCCTGTCAAAAGTATTTTATTTAAATTTGAATGTATATATGTGCGTAATGGTAGTGTTTGTTGTGTGCCTTAGTTATAGTGCACTTATATTTAAAAAAAATTATATTCAGTAATCTAATGAGAATCACCATTGAGGCCTACACTACGTTTGGTTGGAAAATGTTTTTTCTCTCTGTTTGAAATTTGAAAACGCTGCTTTCGCATTGTAATGTGGACTGTAAAAAATTTTGGTTCTTGAAAATGATGCAGTTTTAGTCATGTGACTCATTTATCCCAAAGCAAAAAGGTGGACAATGTTGTACCACAGTTTTTGTTTTTTAGCTGCTCTCCATTTTGATTAGACTGGGTAAACCCAGCCTGATCTGCCGGCAATTTGATTTTGCTCTGCAGCTCAGGCTGGAAACCTGTACATATTTCTATCCTGCTTCTGTTACAAATCTGCTGGAACCAATCGCAAACCGGCTTATCCATCTGGCGTGCTATTGGCGGGTTTAACACAACGGGAAGCTTCTGTAGAGAAGCGATGGGTCGTTGGTAAGATTGGTTAAAGGACTCTCCAGTTGCATACAGTCATTTGAACTATGCCCGTTGATCACGCCTCTTGTGGTCTGATTGGTTGACAAATGGACTTATCCAATGTTTTGACAAATGTCATTCTTGAACTATGCCCGTTGATCAGACAACTCTTGTGGTCTGATTGGTTGAAGGACAACTCCATTTTTGTAATAGTCATTTGAACTATGCCCGTTGATCACGCCTCTTGTGGTCTCTCATGCGCAGTACAGGGACGTTAGCGTTTTCAGAAGTTTCAGTGTGGATGAGATATGATAGTGTGGACGGAAAGCTTTTTTAAATTAAAACACCTTTTTCAAATGTATCCGGGTTAGTGTAGACATCCTGAGAAGAATGGAATTGTTTAGGTACTAGTAACCTGACGATTGAGCATGAAGAGTATGTACTAAGTGGGCTTTGGGGAAATCAAATGCAAAAAAAGTGTGCAGTTTGTGCCCTCTATGGGTACAAAAGCACCTAATTGCAGGCATATCTCCACACACCTTTAATCTGCAGTTTTTATCTCTAAAAGATCAGCAGTGTAGCCAATGTGCTCAGTCAAGAACATCCCACAGTGCTGTGATGCAGCAGAGCCCAGTGTGAGAGCTGTCGAGGGTCTCGGTTAATCCCAAGTGCGCTGTAATTGGATGTCAGGATGAAGAGGTAGAAAATAGAAGGCTAATGGCTCAGCAGAAAAGTTCACTTATAGCACAGTTGTTCCTCTAAGTCCCTGACAGAAATATCTTGATAATGGCTTGGGTTTAAGTGGACACTTGATTTATACAGCTTGCTTCTATTTGGGCAAGGTCTCCTTACCCAAATTAAATGAGAGCTGATTGCTTGTGCTGTCCCAGAAAGAAAGATCATTAACTGATCGCATTCTCCACAGGACTAGCCTTTGCCCCACTGTCCTTGCATCCATTTTGGAGAATATGGGACACTCATTATTTTGCCATGGTTCAAAACAATATGCTTATTTAGAAAGAAATGGGGTGGATAAAGTGGGTTACGTACAGAAGTCGGGAAGGTTGCCATGTGTGCTGGAATCCCTCCTTTTCCTGTTCCTTATTTTAAGGACAGCTGACCAAAAATGAAGACAAATGCAAGTAATGGTTTCCTGAGAAACTGAGGCGGCTTTGTTTAAAAAAAAAATAGTGCAGTTTAATTGTTTTGACAAAGTATTTATAGCTGATACATTTTCTCACCAGCCATTGTCAGAAAGTTCAACTTGTTTATTGGTGACTCAGACTCTGTCTCCCGTGTGTCCCTGACTGCAGGAGAAACTGGAGCAGCAGTACGCCCAGAGCTATAAGCAGATCTCCATGCTGGAGGACGACCTGGTCCAGACCCGCGGCATCAAGGAGCAGCTGCACAAATATGTCAGGGAGCTGGAGCAGGCCAACGACGACCTAGAGAGAGCCAAGAGGTACAGGACAAGATCTTGCTAGACTACTTTTGTATGGTCCATATAGAAATGGCTTGCATCGTTACCAGTGTCCAACAAATCTGGACCAAACTACATGGAGCAAGTGTTGTGCTAAAGATATATTTACAACGATGGTTTGGATTTGAGCAGGGCCACCATCACATCTCTGGAGGACTTTGAACAGAGGCTAAACCAGGCGATAGAGCGGAACGCCTTCCTGGAGAGCGAACTGGACGAGAAGGAGTCTCTCCTGGTGTCAGTGCAGAGGCTGAAGGATGAAGCTAGAGGTAAACTTTACAACAGGACAGGGCTTGACAAGAACTTTTTTGCTTGCTAGCCACTGTGGCTAGTGGTTTTGCAAAGTTACTAGCCACTGAGCATTTTCACTGCCCACAATTTTGACATTATACGATGGGATAAAACTATGCCATATATTTATTTTTGGCAGCTGGAATGCTGTTGTCACTTTAAGACCTGATGCATGGATCCCTTATACTGTTACACATGTTTACTTTCTCAAATGTTTATGTTTACTTAAAGGAACACTCCACCGTTTTTAGAAATAGAGCTTATCAATGTATACAAAAAGCGATCCAGATTAAGACTAGGTGTTTTCCTAGGCAGATATAAACTTGGGACTATATTATGGGGAAGCACAGGTGAAGCACTGCTAATTGCAGATATCACACAACACATGCACAACATACGGCGGTCTGTTGACAGAAGTTTGAGGATTTCATGTGTTGCATATCTCTGCGCCCAAGTAGCAGTGCTTTCGCCTGTGCTTCCCCATAATATAGTCCCAAGAAAAAAACACAATTTAGAACTGAGAGGTGGCGTTATGTGCTCTCACGTTCAACGAGTGCACAAAATTATTAAAATTAAATACATGCCTGTCCTGTGTTGACTTTCTACATGGGATTGCATGTCCATTGGAGACAGACAGCAGAGCTCTGTAGACAGTTTTGTCTACTAGAGCTCTGTAGAGCAGTTTGTCCATTTAGGCTAAACATGACTTCACTATAAGGGACCTGTCTGGAGTAGAAACGGTAAGGTAATAAAACATAACGGTTCATTATGTAAGGTCTTTAACTGTTTATATGTAATATGAATATATTGCATTTCTCATAAACACTGCACCTTTTGAAGTGTTTCATAAATATGTCGAAAAATGGCACTGTTTATTATGCCTTTTTTACAAGATTTCAGTTAAAAATGTATTTATTATATTTAAAAAAACAGGACAGGAGCAATTCAAGGACAGCACTAATTCAAATGCAGCTGACAAAAATCAACTCGTTGCTCAGCTTTTAAAGTCGGCATTTAGAGGAAATTATGACGAGTTTGCTTTCCAATTGCAACTTGTATCCGAAATTATGATGACTTGAAGATTTGTGTAGGGACATGTGATTTTGTTTTTGTCATTTTGTTATAAGTTTGTTTGGTTTTGGTTTTGTTTATGCGACTTGTTGCTGGCTGTCTGGAGGAGAGCCAAACATGTCAGCATGAATGAAAAAAAAATGTGTGCAATAATGTATAAATAAGTGCATAAAAAATTGATAACATTAAGATAGCTTAAAAAAAAAAATTTTTTACTTCCGAGAGAGGACTTCAGATGTTGTCAGGATGTCGGCCCCCAGCTCTCCCACCCTGGACATTGATAAGACGGACTCTGCCGTGCAAGCCTCACTGTCCCTCCCGGCCACACCTGTAGGGAAAAACATGGAGCATCCTTTCATTGCTTCCAAAGGTTGGTGTGAAACTTTTATGTAAATAATATCAACATTGCGTCGCCATTGAAATTCATATTTGTCAATTTTTTCCCACTCTTTCTTTGTCTCCCTGCCAATAGTAAAATCCATGTTACCTTTTATTTGTTTTTTTCTCCAAAGCATTGACCAATGGCTATGGAAACTCTCCCCTCACACCATCTGCACGCATCTCAGCCCTTAACATCGTTGGTGACCTTCTGCGGAAAGTCGGGGTAATTCCTGAATACTTGAATCATGAAGCTGATCTGTGTGTGTGATACTTTAACACTTAGAAAGAACTGCTTGTGATGCCTGTATCAAAACCAGATGCAAAAACTGATGGGAAAACGTGGGATGTCTCTGTTTGTGCAGGCTCTTGAGTCTAAACTAGCTGCATGTAGGAACTTTGCCAAGGACCAGGCAGCTAGGAAAAGTTACGCCACAGGAAATGGAAACCTCATCAACAGCAATGCAACCAAGTTCTCTCATTCACTTCACACGACGTATTTTGACAAGACGTAAGTGTTTGGATTACTATTGTCTGCTCACCAGACCTGCACAACTGCATTGGTTTCTGAGGACATTTGTTATACATTTATTAAATGTATGAAATATATTTAACGGATATTAAATATTCGAGATATTATATTAAAGGTGCACTATGTAGGATTTTTGCAGTAAAATATACAAAAAACCACCAGGCCAGTGTTATATATTTTGTTCTGTTGAGTTCTTAAAATATCCCAAATGTTTCCAACTATTTGTAAATTGTGAGAAATTGCTATTTTAACCAATGAACTGGGATGTGTGAGGGAGTCGCCTGTCAATGGCGTCATATATGCGTTACCCTCGGTTTCCGGTTTTATTTTGCAGAAACGCTTTACTCTTACCGGAGTGTGCGACAAGTGTCACAGCAGCCGCCGAGTGAACTCACAGAGTAACGTCATAACAGCAGTTTAAACGCACTCAAATGTATCTAATGTAATAAACAGAGCTGCGTTACCTCATACTCATGACCGGAAAAGCGGAGATTGCGCCGGCGACTGTGTCCCGTCATAATAAAAGTCCTGCTGCTCGTGAGCCGTGTGTTGCGTAACAATCGCTCCGGTGGCCTTGCTCAGCTCCCACAACACTCGCCTCTGCTCTGCTTCACACTACAGTAACGTTAATAATCCCATCCATGAACATGATTTCTGCCAGAGTCCTGTCCTGATTCTTTTCCACCGGCTGTGTGAAGACCACATGTCCCAGGATTCTGCGCTCAAACTTAACATCATCAAACTACGCCTTTGTTTTGAATATGAGACTCTAGCGGATGGAAAAGTCACACAGTGCACCTTTAATAAATATTTACTGCGTTGCAATTTATTCTAAGGAAATTTCCACCATTCGCTCCTTTCTTTCCTATGATTTCTGCTCCAAGAAACTGGTCTACTAATTTGCATTTGCAGTGGCATTCTGCACTTTTCTCCTAGTTGAAGATTCTTCTAAAGGCACACTTGCTCTTCTACATCATTGCTTAAATCTCACAAGATTATTGGTCCAGATAGCCTTGTTTTTATTTAGCGTCACTTATCTTGTGCGTCATTTTATATAATCAAGACAAATAAAAAAAGACATCAAGTTGTTGTTTGCTCAAAACACACACACACAGATTTGGATTGTTCTAGAAAGTGCTACTTGCTTCTTAGCACTTATGTTTGTTAAATAATTGTTCCAAATATTTTATCTGGGTTGAACTTTTAAAGTTCAACAATTTATGATGCAGGAAATCTTTTATTTAAAAAATAGTCAAGAAGTTCTAACTCTATAACCCTGCTTGCAGCCCCCTCTGGTGGTTGAGAAGTACTATGGTATAATGTCATGGCATCATTGTGAGTGTTTTTGTGTTTATTGATGGTTTGCTCACGGCTGTTGTTCACAGGACTATGAACGGACTGGACCCTGGTGCCCTGAGCACCATGGCTTCCCCGCGAACGGTGTCTCCTCCCGGCATGCTCCCTCTCAGCGTGTGACAGACAGTCGACCTCCACACAAGCTCGGACACATTGCGGAAATGGAGAGGACACTCGAAAGAATGTGTGAGTGCGTGCGTGCGTAAGAGAGACTGAGATGACGTGCCTCAAGCGTGTCTGACAGATACATGTCAGGCGTGAGGGGGCCGTTCCTGTGAGCGTCCCGCGTGGTTCTGTTCTCACGAGGTCTCACTTAAAGCCAGCGAAACGACAAAGGTCTGGGTCGGACCACAGCTTCTGTGTGAGTGTTTTAGTGTGCCGCACAATTGAAAAGATATTTAGCAAATGTGAAAATGATTAAAAAGAAAAGGGATTTTCTTTGAGGGGAACGAGTGAGTGTGTCTGTTGAATGAGTGTTGTATGGGATCTGAACGGACCCCTCAGCTTTGATTTACATGTTCACTGTTTTCAGGTTCAGTAAAGGGTCTTAATGTGGAGGTCAGCAGATGTGTTTTTTACTGGAATGAATGCCAAGAAAACCTTCATGTTAAATAACATCGCCTACCTTTAAAAGCGCCCGTTTAATGAATTATTAACCCAGCTGGCTGGACACCAGTCTGCATAATGCAACCTCTCTTTTAGGGCTTCAAAAGGTATGTTTGTTTCCAAGACTGATTTCTGTATTTGCTGCTCTGCACTTCCACAGTTACTGTGTGTAGATCCCATGAGCCGCAGTGGTCATCACCACTCTGTATTGACCCGAACAACAAATACTGTTTAACTGCTTTGACTGTAAACCAGTCTCTGTGCAATGTGACCATTCTCACAGAACTCGTCAGTGGTTGTACGAACCTCATTTCTATCCCATGTGCCTCTGGATCTGCTGGTGAGTTTGATATTCACTGTTTATTTATTTCACTCATGGAACGGAAGCCAACTTATGTTTATCACAATGTTTAAGTTCTGTTAATTTACGCCAAACTGCGTCAAGTATAGCAGCACTTGTAAGTGTTAATTTACCCCTTCGAGTCTTTGATTTCACACGCACTTTGTTGGCTGTTTTGTTATATTTCATGTATATAGATTTGTAAACATAGGAGCGTTGCCCAGTAAAGTCTGTAGATACTAAAATTGGGCTGTTTAATTTATTTCAGAAACTTTATGGCATGTTTTGACACGAGGATTGAATTTTACATACTGTGCATTGGTTTAAAAGCATATATCAAGATGTAAAATTGGTTGTCTAATATGTGCAAATAAATAAAGGGAAAATAACAAGTGTTGCGTTGAGGTTTCTTTAACAACTGTACAGTAAACCGCAGTCATGGAAAACCTGGGAAATTCATTACATTTTGGAAATGTAATCAAGTCATCAATGTTATCCAATATGGTGCACTTGTGCCTTCGTTAGTAATTCTAATTTATAGTTTGTATTATATGCATATAGAATTTAATGTCAATATTTTAACTAAAACAAGCGTGACATTTTAAGAGTGATCTACCGACAGAAATTATTTCCTGTGTTCTTTAAGGAAGGATGTCATGATGTTAACATTTTATTTAGATTTAGTTAATTGTTGGAAAGGAAACCTGTACTGTAAAAGAGGTATGGCTTGAGTTACCGAAACCACACACGCATATGGCGAGCCATTATAACATTTAATCCTTAAAACGTACTAGTATCTATTTTCATGCTACTAGTACTTATTTTTTAGATACTAGTATCTGTTCCATTTAAAGGAACACTCCACCGTTTTTAGAAAATAGGGCTTATTCAACATCTTTCCTACACTGTGGGTAAATGCATGTTTGTGTCAGTGCATGCATTGTTTTAGTTTGGCAGGGTCGCTGCTAGCTTAGCTTAGCATAATGAATGGAATCCTTTGTTGCCAGATAGCATGTCCCGAGTAAAAGTTATTAAAAAAACCCACCTAATTACTTCTCTTGGCCTGCATATTCACAGCGAATGGACTGAGTCCTTCGTCCTTCGTTTGAAAAATATGCCATATGCAGGGAAGGATGCATATGTGTAGCCTTCGCGCTCTCAAATCACCCACAATCCTATAAGCGCAGCTTTGCTATCTCGTTCAAAAAATAAATTGTCGGACGTTTGTGGAGTCGCCATTAACGTTGGCACTTCCATTTTTCAGCACAGAAAGTGGACCTTTTCACTGACGTAATGACGTGCACTTGCTAGCCTGTTCCATTTACATGTTCTCTGAATGCTAAAGAGGAACCTTGCCTAGCCTCTGAAGGAAGTGACTTGGAAGGACCAGTCCTGCCAAGGAAGTATCCTTGACATTGAGAAACACCTCTAGTGTCTACTAGTGCCTAAAGAATAGGCACTAGTGCCTAAAAAATAAGCACACTAGGGGCTAATGGATAAGTACTAGTACTTAATTGAATAGATACTAGTATCTAAAAAATAAATACTAGTATCTAAAAAATAAATAACATTGTTGTAGCCAAGTGTGTTCACGCATATATGGTTCTGTTCTTCAAGTTACCGAACATCCAAAATTCTGTGTGCTGGGCTCAATGCTCTTGATGTATGTGCTAACCAGCTAAGAACTTAGAAAGATCTAATACAATGTGTAAAGAAGTCAAAACAGCGGCGGGAATTCCTCCGTTACACACAAATGAAGATCTGCTGCGAGGAGACGCGGTTCTGATGCCAATTTAAGATTGAACATTGGTCTGGGGAGTCTGCTCTGTGTTTTCTACTGCACAAGAGACAAGATAAACGAGCATAATTCAAATGACTCCATACACAATTGGATAGTCTTTCAACCAATCAGACCACAAGAGGTGTGATCAACAGGCAACGACCCTAGTGTTAAACCCATCAATAGCGCGCCCGGTGGATAAGACAGTCTGTGATTACTTCCCGCAAAAGTGTAACAGAAGCAGTAGAAATGAATGTACAGGTTTCCAGACTGAGTTGCAGGGTGAAATCAAATCGCCGGCAGATCAGGCTGGGTTACCCAGTCTAGTCGCATTTTGTGACATCACATCCTTCTTTTTTGGGTTGTTTAGGCCTAGATGTCTTTGGTCTGTGTTGCGTTTCAGATAAACCACACCAGATTGGTGCGCATCAGGGATCAGATGGCAGCGTTCACACATTCAAATTAATCGCTTTAACAGAGCAATCGCACGAGTTTGTTTCGAACCAAACCTGCCAACTGTGTGAACACCCTCAAACAAACGTACTGGGGAGATGTGACACATATCCTCTATAGCATGATTTGATCGAGTGATTACAGAAGGGCAAACACAAAGAGTGCTTACACTCTAAAAAATTCTGGGTAAAAAACAACCCAATATTGGGTCAAATATAGACTAACCCAGTGATTTGGTTGTCTTAAGCAAATATTTAATCCAACCGCAGGGGTTAAAACAACCCAATCGCTGGGTTAGTACATATTTGACCCAACATTGGGTTAAAACAACCCAGCATTTTTTAAAGTGTAGTTAAGGAAAACTGACACAACACAAATGCATATATTTTCTTTAATACACAAATATATAAATAAATTACTGATTTGAAAAAGCAGCATCTATACAAATTGTCAAAAAAAAACATTTAAGATCTAACATTTATAATTTAAGGCATCTAAAAATATATGAAAGCATCTGTTTGTTCCCAGAACAACCTAATCTCTGAATCTATATTACAGTAATATTAACGTCAGCTGGCCTTTGTCAGTAATCCTGAAGTACTCTACGGTAATAACAGAAATGGTATTTTCAGAAATGTTTTGAGAGGTGATCAGTAGTGATTACAGTTCCATTTGGCATCTTGTAGAAGAAGTGGATTATGAAAAGTTAAACTTATGGTCCAATCAATTTACTATAGCAGTCCGGGAAACATTATGCTTTATCTCTGTGTATATAATCTATGGCAAATACAGCTGATTGTCCACCAATAAGAGGAGGATGGGAAGAGACTAGAAGAGTGAAGGACAAACATTAGTAGCCTATGGTGAAATGCAGACAAGATGGTGTCTTCACAGCCCAATCACACATCAGTCTCAATGTCTTTGTCATTCTTACTATGTGAAGGCACTAGACTATAATCACAATCTATGATCTTAATGCTTGGCTTCAGTGAAGTAGTGTCTTTATGAGTGGAGAAGCTCTTAACCTCTCTGTCCTTCTGTCTGTCCAGCCAGTAGAAGGACAACATGATGAAGAGACCAGCTGTGGACCCGGTTATGCTGCAGGCGAAGAACACATAGGCGTATTGCCTAGTGCTGTCAACCAACATTCCTGTAAAATATACAAAACAAAAAAAAATCCACATTAATCATGTTTACTTCGATCACTGTAATAGAGTGAACTGGACATTTCTAAATGGCCTTTGTTTTTCCAGAAATATTTACACAGCACGTTTGAGCTTCCTCGAGAACCAGTGAGGTTTGTTTTCACGTGTCAGGCAATTACAAGTGAGCTTCTGTTCATGTTTGCTGATAAATGTGTATTTGTGAAAGAAAAACCCTACGTTCAATTGGTTCATCATATAAAGCGCTTCAGCTGTGAGCAGACCTTCCATGTGCCTTGACATTTGAGTTTTTTTGGTAATAGTAACTGGAGAGGATCCCCCTGTGCTCAATGTTCTGGACACCAGCCTGCAAGTGATCTCATCACCTAACTCATGGTCATGACTGACCTGCTCACATTTATGTCTCCTTCCATCTGGCACCTCAGTAACAGACACGCAAGAACCATATCCTTTAATTATTTAAAAAGCAGGGCTGATCTTTTATCAAAGCTTATAGTGACCAGGGGCTGTCAAGCTCTACAAAGCACAGTTAAAAGTATCATACGAAGTCTGTACCACTCACGCTCCATATTATAAACTCCCAGGGCCGGCCTGGGACAACAAAGTCGCTTTCAAGGAAAGTATGTTTACTCATCACATTTTATACTTTTCCTTAAGTAGCGGCTAGTTTATTTTCTTTTATTACATTATGCAAACATTAAATTGAGTTGCATCTTCAAAAATTCAGTGCATCTGATTTATTATTATTATTATTCTTATTATGTTTTTTTGATAATGCCAGTTTGATCATGGTGATCTTATCCAGTATGTGGATAAGATTTATCCCTGGCTGCATGGTCTAGCTTTATTTAACGACTTTTTATTTTCCCCGCAGCTGCATGAATGGATTTTTTTAAATGCATATTTTTAAATAATTATTATTGTGGAGTTAAAAAAATAACATGGATATATTTGAACTTCAGGACAAAGCTCCCAGTTTCGGGACTGTCACTCTACTCTGGGGGAGCTATTTTGCCCAAGCAAGACCAACTCTTATCTACAAGTAAGAAATAGCACACTATGCATTTAGATACACAAATCGGCAATCAAATCTGACATGACCTGTCTCATAGATGTTGTTTCTTATGCTCAAGTAGCATTAAAATGGTGCATATTTAAGGTTGGTCCAGCCCATGTGAATGTGCAGTCCTCGATGCTTTTAACAGCAGCTTCAGTGATGCAATGACATTTTTTAGATATAGTGCATGAGTTTGGTGACTACATAGTGCTCTAGAGGAACTATTTGTGTTTTTTGTTGTTGTTCCTTTTAGAGCTTGAGAGCCACTCATTGTTGTATGGAAAAGAGCACCATGTAAAGTGTAAGAAAAAAAAATCTCATGGGTTTAAAACAACATGAGTGTAAATATTTGTTGGCTCTGACAAATACACTGCATAACATGCTTTTCTTATTTCATATTTTTGTCTTGTTTCCAGTCTACATGTCTAAAAATTCTTAAATCAAGATGCATTTACTAGATAAATAAAATTACATGAGATGATTTTTTTTCTTGTTTTCCCAGACATTATAAGATATGCCAGCAGTACTGAGAAACTTGATGCCACAGATGCAGTTGCTCAACCTGTTAATCAGCACAGCCGTGGAAAACAGGTAGGCCAAGACCAGCGCTGTCACATGCTGAACGGTGATGTTCATCAATCCGAGGATGACCGTCAGTAGAAAAAAATATATATATATTTTTATCTCACAATTCAGACTTATTTCACGGTTGAGAGTTCACAACGATCAGGCATAACTTTATGACCACTGGCAGTTGAAGTGAATAACACTGATTATCTCTTCATCACAACAGCTGTTAGTGGGTGGGATATATTAGGCAGCAAGTGAACATTTAGTCCTCAAAGTTGATGTGTTAGAAGCAGGAAAAATTGGCACATGTAAAGATTTGTGCGAGTTTGACAAGGGCCAAATTGTGATGGCTAGACGACTGGGTCAGAGCATCAACAGTGGCACAACTTTTACATCACGTGGATGGCCGGGTGCGTGTGCGCCGCTTACATGGGGAACACATGGCACCAGGATACACTATGGGACGAAGGCAAGCCATTATATCTAGCAATTTTGACTTTAAATCATGCAATTCTAAAGTTATATCTTGCAATTCTGACTTTATAACGGGCAATTTAGACAAAAGAAAGAAAAAAAATGTCTGAATTGCGAGATGTAAACTCTCAATTTATGAGATATAAAATGTTTTATTCTGTGGCGGAAACAAGCTTTCGTACTTTTCTGTCAGTACAAGTCAAGCACTTATGTAATTTTAAATATATTTCTGGTAAGTACATAAAGTAGTATATTTGAAGTACATAAAAGTTAGACTGAAATTAAACTTTTGTTTGTTTGTTTGTTTGTTTGTTTGTTTGTTTGTTTGTTTGTTTAAATGAAGTATACTAATAGCACACTTTCTGTGCTATAGTATTTCTGTGCCAAATACACTCCCTCAAGAAGTTTTGGTGACTACAGTGCATTTTAATGTTTTTTGCTGTCGTTCCTTTTGGAGCTTGAGTTGTTGAATGGAAAAGAGCACCATGTAAAGTGTAAGGGGGGGAAAAATCACATGGGTTTAAAACAAAATATTAAGACAATCAATATTTTTGGCTCTGACAAATAGACAGCACAACATGCTTTTCTTATTTTGTATTTTGTCTTGTTTCCAGTCTAAATATCTAGTTTTTTTATTTTATTTTACTAGATTAGTAAAACTACAAGATAAATTTTTGAAGTGCGTTTTTGCTTGTTTGTCCCAAACAGATATAAAATAATTGATCCTACCCCATTGGCAGATAATTTTGCTTTGACTTAATTTAGCAATATATACTCAATATATATATATATGGACTGGAAACAAGACAAAAATACTGAGAAAAGCATGTTTTTGCAGTGTACTAACAGGCATTCTGCTTTCTCCCATTATTAAAGCAAATAAAAGTCAGCAACATTAAACATTACATCACCTGCTAATGGTGGGCCAAGAAGTAGCATAATGCTCTCCATAATGCTGATGAGGCCCAGGGCGGATGGGAAGCGGCTCATCTCGACCGTGTCCATCAGTACGGTGAACAACAAGGAGCCGACGATGCTCATGGAAAACCCAAACACTATAACATACACCAGCAGTACTGAGAAACTTGTTCCCATCCCACAGATGCAGTTGCTCAACCCGTTGATCAGCACAGCCGTGGCAAACAGGTAGGCAAAGTTATGGCTTCCTCGGAAACGAGGCAGCCCGAAAACCAGCGCTGTGGCGGGCCGAACGGTGATGTTGATCAACCCCAGGATGGCCATCAGTAGAGCGGCTCGGTCTTGCTCCATTCCGTATGCGGTGGCATAGGGAACCAGGTAAACCAGGGGCACCACGAAGCCCAGCATCATCCAGGACACCCCAAGAGCATAGGCACAGAAGTACGGGTTACTGCACAGCAAGTCAAAAGCCATGTGTCTGCGCAGGAAAGGCATGACGGTGGAGAGAGTGGCCCGTAGGCGGCCCTTCAGACCCTCTCTTTCCTGATGAACAGAAAGGCATTGGTATTGAGGTGGTGATTGTCCATCAGTCCGGTTTTGGCTTCTGTCTTTGGTTTGGCCCCAAGGGGGCGCATCACGGCCCCACAAACACAGCAGTTCAACAGAACCCCTCCCAGCACCAGAAAGCTGCCCTGCCAACCAAAGAGCTGAGCAGATAGTTGGCCAGCAATGGTAGGGTGCTCAGCCCGAGTGCAGTGCCAGTGGAAGACAAGGCGTTGGCGAACGCCCTGCGACGCACAAAGTAGTGGCCAACCATGGTGATCGATGGCTGGAAAGACAAAGAAAATCCCATTCCTAAGAAAGGAAAGACAGTTTAGTCCATTTCATGTGGTTCATCCTACTGTGCAAGAACATGATTTTCACACCACTGTTTCTGTGAAGGTAATATATACCCACCTGTGATAATGCCAGCAGTGATATACAGCTCTACCATTGTCTGTGCAAATGAGCTGGCTGCCATTCCCAGTCCGCTCAGGAGACCGCCAATAATTATTGTTGCACGGCAACCGCAGCGTTCCACGAGAACACTACATATGGGGCCTACGGAAAGACAATGGCATTGTATGAACAATAATGAATGCGGTTGGTCGCAAATACACAGTGTCACGCTGTGCACACAATAGCTGCATATCAGATGATCCTGGGTCCTCACACACAAGCAGATGATGACGAAAAAAACGTTGGCTATTTACATTTGGTATTAAAACACTATCTATATTCAAATTAAGGTCCATTCACTGTATTTGATGTGTATATATGTATATATTTGGGGCCATAAATTAAGCATTAGTTGACTTAATTAGCTCAATTGTCTTAGTAAATTGTGTCCATGTTGTAATTAAAAATATTGGATAATATGGACTCGACTGATAAACTCACATTTTGTTCCCTTGTGAAAAAGTGCACTTAATTGCCCTTAAAAAAATAAGTATACTTCAAGTTAATTTTATTAAGTATACTTAAGTAAAGTTCAAGTATATTTTTATTCTATATTGTATATTTTTTAAGTATACTAATATTAGTGTACTATACATTTAGTGGACTATTTCATTACTACTAGGGACTAAATTGGCCCTCTTTTTAGTTTATAAAAGAATACTTTAAGTGTTACAGGAGTAAACTTTGAGTACATAACTGTTGTTGTTGTTGTTTTTGTTTAGTTTTTGCTGTGAACTTGTATGGATTATTAAAGTACACTTTGAAGTGTACTCCCAGTAAACTACTAGTTTAGTAGTTTCATACTGCTGCAAGTAGACTTGTAAGTTTTCTTTAAGTGAACTTAACTTAATACTTAGTTTAATATATTATTTTTGCTCTTTTAGTATACTACTATGTTCCTATTTAGGTATAAAAATACAGTTAAATATAAATTTCAAGTTTAAAAATTAAGTAGATTTGAAGTAAATTTGTATGTAACATACAAATTTGTATTAACTAATAGTGGACTACACACAAATTCACCTACTCAGAATTAAAAACATGTCGGTTTTCTTTACAAATCATTATTTTAAAAAAAGTATTTTGTACAACAGTATATTTAACTATGTTAAAAATGCATTTGATTAAAAAAGTACAAGACAAGTATAGTTAGAATACTATTAATTAATCTCGATTAAAAAGATTGAGTTCAGGCCAAATAGACTTTTCTGTCAGTATAAGCCTGTTTCTTGTAATGGTTTACTTAAAATCAAAATAATTATATTTTAAAAACTGCACTTCCAGATTATATTATAATAATGAAATAAAGGGCTACTTAAGTGTACTTAAAGGGCACCTATTATGCCCCTTTTTACAAGATGTAACATAAGTCTCAGGTGTCCCCAGAGTGTGTCTGTGAAGTTTCAGATCAAAATTCCTAACAGATAATTTATTATACCATTTTGAAAATGCCAATTTTGGGGTTGAAGAAAAATGAGCTTTTCTGTGTGTGGCTCCTTTAATGCAAATGAGCTGCTGCTGCCCACCCGATAGGGCACAGTGAACAACAGAACACGAATGAAAAATGAAACAATAGATATCTGTGTGTTTTGATGATCATATCTATTGTGACATAGCAGTTCTTCATCATCATGAAATATTATCATCTGCATGCATTTTAAAGCTATTTCGCTCTCAACTTAAACACACACACACATGCTCCTGTCGCATGCACACAGAGCTGGATGTCACCACATTGAGTAGTCATTAAACTAGTTCTCTTGCATATGTTTTTGCGATTAAACTGCCAAATGCTCACAAGGTTCAGATGAAAACAGTTGGTTGTACCTGTGCACGTATGCAGTTACAGAAATCTTGTGTGTATATTAGATCCATCTGTTGTTACTAAAATGAAAGCAGTTTAATACAGTATGTACTGCAAAAGCTGCTGTTAATAAGAACCGAACAACAGAAAACCACTCACTGCTCTCGACTGACTGAACTTTAGTAGCTTTAATAAGAACTCATCTCTTACTTGAATGCTGCTGTTAATGCTCTGGCGAGGAGATAAACATGGCGGACTGTGTGAACAGCTCAGCTCTCTGAGGGAGGGGTCTGTGCTAGTATGTCAGTGTCCATCAACATGTGTGGGCGGGGCCTCAAGAATCTGGAAACGGCTTGTTCTGAGACACTGCTTATGATTTATGGGGATTTAAAAAAAAGGAGTGGGTGGATTTTTACCATTATAGGGTGGTTGTGTACACACACTGCCAACACACATTTATGTTCAAACACCTTATAGAAGTGAATTTTGCATAATAGGTGCCCTTTAAAGAGAGTACACTTTTATGACTGTTTTAAAGTTTACTTTAAAAAATGCACTTTAGTTAAAGGTTTACTTTAAACAACATTTTAAATAATATTTTTTTTAAATTGTGCTTTTGAAAAAGTACATTTATTCTGCTGTGTTCACTAATATACTAAAGCACATGGGAAGTACTTGATTATAATTTTAACTGTAGTACCGTTATTCAATGTTACATTAAGTTAATATATTTTTAATGTGCTAAATTGCAATTCATCGTTACAAATGTGTGATTACAATGTATTTAGTGCTGTCAAGTTGATTAATTGCAATTAATCACATGCAAAATAAAAGTTTGTTTACATAAAATAAGTTTGTGTACTGTGTATAATGATTATGTATATTTGCATACAACAATACACACATGTATATATTTAAGAAATGTGTTCATGTATAAAAATCATAACTATATATACGTGTGTGTGTATTTAATGTAATATTTATATACCGTACACACACACACACACACACACACACACATTATGTAAACATAAACTTTTATTTTGATGTGATTAATCGTTTGATTGTCACTAATTTAATACATGCCATAGAAGTTTCATTAGAAATGACATCAAGTACAGTTTACCATAAATGTCCGTATATTCAGCAGTGCACTTTAACCACATTTCAAAGACATCATAATTATAAAATTACATATAAATATGTACATAAAGCCTGCTTAAGTGGGTCAAAATAGCACCCTAAAGTCAAACTAATCGCATTAAATATAAATTTAAACTAAAATGTATTTTCATTTAGTTGCAATTAACATGCAATCAAGTGTCTGAAAACATTACATTCAGTTCACACTTCAGTTCATACTTTCTAAAGTTAATTATTTCCATATTAAGTACTCTTTTTAAAAGTATACTAAAGTGTTCTTTTCACAAGTGTTAAACAAATTATAATCTGATTATGTTCATGTTATATTTACAATTAGTAATTTATACTGGAATACTTTTTTTATACTGGAATACCAGACACGACTCAAACAAACAGCGCAATGTCCTGAAATTGTTTACTTTTCAGGAAACCAGCCTATAAGACTTACTTAGAGCTGTCTTTGCACATTAATCTGGGATAAGAAAAAAAGTACACGCTTCAAAAATGCTATTTTATCGATTTTGTCATATCTAAGTGGGTATAACGTCCCAAGACACCAAGAGTGAAATCACAAAATATCGTCATCACTTTTGCACTGTTCCTTTTTGTTTGTTAAACGAGAAGCCTGATTTGATGTGACACTTTACACCCACTGAGCACAGCAGTTCATATAGTGCAAATTACTTCAAGCTCTTTAAAACCGCAGGGGACATTGAACATTTGCCCCGCTTAAATGAATGCTTTAGGCGTCACGGCACTGTGAAAATAAACTCGAACAGGGATCACCGTAACATTGTCTTTGGCACTAACTTGTCCAGCAGACAGAAAAGAGAAAGGGTTGGGAAGACAAATAAACATTTAAAGTCACAGAAGATCTTAGCTGGTATCTTAGCTGTTCCAGAGCCATATCAGGATATAATAGCAACCTCCTGCCTGACTCAGCGCTTTTGAACAGTTCTCAAGGTCCCTATGAAGTGTTCACTACTCCGTACAAACTCAAGCTAAATTTGAAGTATTTGTGTATTTATTAGTATACTACTGTTATGTAGCCTATGGATGCAACCTAATGGATTGTAATGGTGGCTTACCTTTTGTACAGGTGCTGGTCATATAATTAGAATATCATCAAAAAGTTGATTTATTTTACTAATTTCATTCAAAAAGTGAAACTTCTATATTCTATTCATTCACCACATACAGACTGATATATTTCAAATGTTTTATTATTTTACTTGTGATGATTATAACTGACAACTAAGGAAAATCCCAAAGAGCATCTTCCTCTTCACAATATTTCATAGATTTTCTATGGGGTTAAGGTCAGGCGAGTTTGCTGGCCAATTAAGAACAGGGATAACATGGTCCTTAAACCACGTACTGGTTGCTTTGGCACTGTGTGCCGATGCCAAGTCCTGTTGGAAAATGAAATCTGCATCTCCATAAAGTTGGTCAGCAGCAGGAAGCATGAAGTGCTCTAAAACTTCCCTGTTGACCTTGGACCTCAGAAAACACAGTGGACCAACACCAGCAGATGACATGGCACCCCAAACCATCACTGACTGTGGAAACTTTACACTGGACCTCAAGCAACTCCTCTCTCCCTCCAGACTCTGGGACACTGATTTCCAAAGGAAATGCAAAATTTACTTTCATCAGAGAACATAACTTTGGACCACTCAGCGGCACTCCAGTCCTTTCTGTCTTTAGCCCAGACAAGATGCTTCTGACGCTGTCTGTTGTTCGAGAGTGGCTTGACACAAGGAATGCAACAGCTGAAACCCATGTCTTGCAAACGTCTGTGTGTAGTGGTTCTTGAAGCACTGACTCCAGCTGCAGTCCACTCTTTGTGAATCTCCACATTTTTGAATGGGTTTTGTTTCACAATCCTCTTCAGGGTGCGGTTATCCCTATTGTACAGTTTTTTTTCTACCACATCTTTTCCTTCCCTTCACCCTTCTATTAACGTGCTTGGACACAGAGCTCTGTGAAGCCAGCCTTTTGGACCTGTGTCTTGCCCTCCTGCATAATGTCAATGGTCGCTTTGACAACTGTCAAGTCAGCAGTCTTCCCCATGATTCAGCCTACAGAACTACACTGAGAGACCATTTAAAGACCTTGCAGGTGTTTTGAGTTAATTAGCTGATTAGAGTGTGACAGTGTCTTCAATATTGAACCTTTTCACAATCATTCTAATTTTCTGAGATACTGAATTTGCGTTTTTCCTTAGTTGTCAGTAATAATCATCAAAATTAAAAGAAATACACATTTAAAATATATCAGTCTGTAAATGAGAATATACAAGTTTACTTTTTAAATGAATTAGTGAAATAAATCAACTTTTTGATGATATTCTAATTATATGACCAGCACCTGTACTTTGAACTTTGGCACAGCTGCCTGGTAACGAATACTGAGCTGCTTTAAGCTGAATAAAAATGCCAGTCCCCCAAATCCTTTTTTCATTGTCAGCTATTCTTTGAGTTGTACTGCAATGACTGGATAAATTTCCCTGTGAATTGATTTTATAAGCGCACTCTTCTTCCTTGTATGTCCTGACTGAGCCTCCTTATGATTTATAATCTCACTTAAAGGGTTAGTTTAGCCAAAAATGAATAAAGGCCTTCTGAAGCTGTACAAGAGTCTAGTTCTGGCTGAAGAGTGACCTCTGACCATGCAGTGTATTACTGGAAAAGTCGAGAATAGAGCAAAACAAAACACTGGTCACAAACTGAAGTCTAAAACGAGAAGTTTTAAAGAGAAATGCGAGCATTGAGTTTGCCATTATTTGAAGCCAGACCTCTCACCTAACCTTACGCTATTGCTTCATCCCATGTCATGTAGAACCATCCACCGGAAACAGACTCAGTCCCAATACTGGAAGCCAGTGATAAAGTTTATATAGTCATAAATATAGATGTTTTCCTAAATGCATCGCAGCCTGATTCGAACAGCCCCGCCCACAATATTTGAGGTCAAGTTCGTCTAGACTTGATTCGCTGAGCAACTATGCCGAACCAGAGCTGTTCACCCAATCAAATCAAGTGGCTTTAAATGATGGACAGATGATCAACAAGCAAATCATCCAATCATCAAAGAGCGATTAAATTCACCCTAAAAGAACTTGTTTTTCACCTTCTATTTCTCTCAATAATGATGATAGCATCTTATCCTTAAAATTATTTTTATAACACCAGCAAAGATCGTTTACACTCATCATCTTCTTCTATATTTTTTCATCAGTTGAGTTTTGTTGACAACTATGCATCACTTTATTATCCCTTATTGGTTGTTGGTCTATCAAATAATTTTCTTTTTTTAAACATCATAATCACCAAAGCAGTATCAGACTCATATTCTTTGCTTCAGAAGGCCTTTATCAACCCCCCGGAGCTGTGTGGATTACTTTTATATTGGATGGATGGACTTCAAAATGTAAGGTACCATTCACTGCCATTATAAAGCTTGGAAGAGCCAGGATATTTTTTAATAACTCTGACTGTGTTTGGCTGAAAGAAAGTCATATAGACCTAGGATGGAGTGAGTAAATTACTGGATTATTTTCATTTTTGAGTGAACTAACCCTTTAAAATGGCCAAAAACCTTGAATACAAACCCAGAGTTCAAGAGTGCACATTTACCCATCTTGAAGAGAACAGACCACCGCTGTCATCCTCTGACCTCTGTGACTGTTTATGTTTCATGTTATTAAACAGACTGTTGCACACCAAATAATTACATGAAAATTTACATGTTTTTCAGATTCTGACCTTGAGTTGAGGATTACGTCACAAAGCGCGGATGAACTAATGGATCAAATGCATGAATCAGCAGAACATTGATACTCTCCACTGCCTGCATGGCACTTTCTTCCATCATGATATTGCACCTGTGCCTCAGTGTTGTGTGTCGTTCTGCAAGTCTGTGTAAAATATCCCGATGCAAGAAGGGAAAGCCAGAGTCATCGCTAAGACCAGAACGTACTGCAACAATTACCAGCCCCAGCCACCTCAGAGCCACCCCACGCTGGAGTCCACCGGTCCTGTGGTGGAACGATGCTGCACCTCTGGAAAAGTGGAGGATTCCTCTTCCTGTTGGTCTGGCTCATCTGACTCACAGCTGGCTGTTTCTGCCGGCCCAGAATCTGTTTCTACGACCGGCAGAGAGGACGTTCTGCTCTGTGTTACAGCGGTTGTGCCAGCATCATCCCTGTTTGACAGCAGGGTCTGATGAACTTCTGCACCCTCCGTCATTATGTCTCCTCAATCAAGTGCCTACAGGGATTAGACAACAAGCAAATTATCATTATTTTTTTAAATACTATCTATAAAAAAATCAATCAGAACTTTTTTCTTTTCATATGTTGATAAGCATCTATCATTTTTAATAAGCACAAAAGAAAAATATTTATATATATTTTTTAGGTATGATTCATAACTGTATAATGGTGTATATCTTTATAATGTCAAACATTGTGTGTGCTGATATAAACTGATCAGAACATTATTATCTTTGAAAATAAGTGATCAATGTAGATCTATCAGGTTGCTTTTTACAGAAATCACCAATGACAGCATTTTGTTCAGAAGTTACAAACATATTAACATGTTCTAAAAAAAAGGTATCAAACTGTATCAAGAATGTCATATACATTTATTTATTACAATATTGCAATTTTTAATGAAATATCATTATTATATTATATAAATATATATTTTGATTCTGATTCTTAATGTCAAATTAAAACACCAATATCTCATACCTACATTATCACTTTATATATATTAATCACCAAAATGTAATACATTCATATGACTGGTTTGATTGATTCATTATTCGGCGCAGCATATGTTTGACAATGCAATGTAGCTTTACAAGAAAGTTTCATAAATCATTTTTTTTTCTGTTTCTGTTCTGTAACAAGTCATTCACGCGGCAGCATTTCGCCCACGCAGCAATCCGTTCTGCAAAATCGCTCACCAAACAGAACTCTTATCATATTTTTCAATACTCATAAATAAACTATTTGTGAATAAACTGCCTTGACTCCCTGAAACATGAGATAAATTATTAAACCACATCCTAATAATAACGCAAATAAAGCTGAGATGAAGAGATACAGACACACCTGCTTTTATGTTTGGTCAGTCAGAATAATCACCCTCAATCCTCAACATCAACTCTATTAAAACAGCCAGCATCTCAAGAACAGAATACTGACGTACAGAATGACATCCCTCCACGTGTGCTCCACTCGCGCGCCCTCTGACCCGCGCGAGTGAACCGCGGCGCGCGCTGTGTACTGAGAGTTGCGGGGAAGCCCTAGACTCCCTCCGGGAATATGCAGCTTCGGTGTGGACCGGATTAGAGGGAGCTCGTGACTGTAGGCTACTTTTTCAACTACATTATGATTTCTAAATCACTGCCCTATTGCCACGCGATAAACTCTGACGTAATAAAAATAACAGTCTTGCCAGCACATCAACGCGTAGGCCAATGACATCCCAAAAGATACGAGGTCTTTCATAAAAATATTTTTCACTTAGTGACCACTATTGAGGGGTAGGTTGTAGCTACTCATTGTCAGTTCATTATTTTAATACAATCTATTAATTTCACTAGCCTATTTTAAATCGTGTGAAGTTTAACACCCACAGAATCAAATAGGCAATGCAAACAAGGATATCTGCATGGTTTACTCATCTATTATCCAATTACTGTAAAAGCTTATTTGATTTTTGTGTTGTGTTTTGGGGAAATGTATACCATATGGAGTATCTCACTGACCTATATGACCGATTTGAGCAAGTTTGACAAATTCTGGGCCAAATTGTGATGGCTACACGACTGGGTCAGAGCATCTCCAAAACTGCAGCTCTTGTGGGGTGTTCCCGGTCTGCAGTGGTCAGTATCTATCAAAAGTGCTCCAAGGAAGGAACAGTGGTGGACCGGCGACAGGGTCATGGGCGGCCAAGGCTCATTGATGCACGTGGGGAGCAAAGGCTGGCCCATGTGGTCCGATCAAACAGACGAGCTACTGGAGCTCAAATTGCTCAAGTTAATAGTGGTTCTGATAGAAAGGTGCTGACCCCTGTCCACTGCTGAATGTGCCAACAGTGGGCATGTGAGCATCAGAACTGGACCACGGCGCTGTGGAAGAAGGTGGCCTGGTCTGATGAATCACATTTTCTTTTACATCACGTGGATGGCCGGGTGTGTGTGCATTGCTTACCTGGGGAACACATGGCACCAGGATGCACTATGGGAAGAAGGCAAACCGGCAGAGGCATTGTGTGATGCTTTGTGCAGTGATGGTCCTGCCATCCATGTGGATGTTACTTCTTGTGTCCGTGGCCTCTCTCAGCAGGATAATGCACCCTGTCAGAAAGCAAAAAGGGTTCAGGAATGGTTTGAGGAGCACAATGAGTTTAAGGTGTTGATTTGGCCTCCAAATTCTCCAGATCTCAATCCAATCGAGCATCTGTGAAATGTGCTGAACAAACAAATCTGATCCATGGATGCCCCACCTTGCAACTTACAGGACTTGAAGGATCTGCTGCTAACATCTTGGTGCTAGATACCACAGCACACCTCCAGGGGGTCTAGTGGAGTCCATGCCTCGACAGGTCAGGGAATTGTAAAGGGGGACCAACACAATATTAGAAATGTGGGCATAATGTTATGGCTGATTGGTGTATATACAACAAGTACAAGTAACTTGTCCTACTCGACCCTCTCCAACCAAATTTGAATTAGAGTCTCTGGTGTGGGAGGCATGCACTAACAAAGAGCACAGCTAAAGGCCCCTACTTATACAAACATATAAAGACATCTATGTTTTTATATCTACATTGGAGGGTAGCTGGAATTTATAAAATAATAATAATGATAATAATAATAATATATGATAATATATATATATATATATATATATATATATATATATATATATATATATATATATATATATATATATATATATATAAATTAATTTTTTTAAAAATAGGCTACATTGATTTTAGAATTGTAAATAAATAATACTTCTGAATAATACATCTACAGTACAGCACAGCACAGTAATATAGTGAGTAGGGAAATATGTAGAATAGACAGTAAATATTCTACAAACACTATTTTGCACATTTAAAATATCAGTTTTTATAAACATTTATAATATTAGTTTTCTTTACACATGAAAATAACTGCTTTTAAAATTTGGGGATGGGGCCCTCGCACCCGGATTGTCATGTTTGCGAGCACATGATGCATCTTAAATATTGAGCGACCTCTTGTGGACCTTGGCAAGTCTGCTGCAGTGTTTCTCCGGCCCGCTGGGTGTCAATGGCGGGCGCTGCTTTCTTAACCACTTCCGCTCTGCGTTCGTCCGTCCGGCGGCCATCACGCTTCTGTCATTGCAGCGGCTTGATCCTTGAGCAGTGAGTATGCGTCTACATTCACTCATTTATTAAATAATACAGCGCCGATTGTTTGTACTTGGTTAAACCAGCAACATTAGTCTTTATCGGTCATGATTATATGAAATGAGGCAGTTTTGGGGTGGCTAGTTTGGTCTTTATCTTATATAATTCGTACGCTGACCTTGTCTTGTCGACTTGTGTGCGTTACAGAAGGCTTTTCATTTCAGCTGTGCTTATCAACCTAGTTTCTGTAACCAAAGCAGAAAACAGTTCCCCTTATGGTATAAATACGAAAACTGTGTTTTAGGATGCTACATTAGAGCCGTCTGGCTGGTGTCCTATATATGTTGGTATTATGTGACTGGTTATGTGTAACTTTAGGCTATATTTTGAATATGTTATATGTTTTGTAACGTTATGTGGATAACAATCATCATCATTATATGCTTGGTTTCACAATTATGACATTCAAAGTCAGATTGGACTTTTACAATCTGCTTGACGTTCAGCTGAACACACACAGTTTGCTTAACTTGTGACAGATCTCCTTTAGTCTTGATAACCATGCCTTCATGAAATGTTTTGTCAGGAGCAGAAAGATGGCAGGCAGACGTGCAGCTGTAAAGGCCCTTGACTGGCTGGCTTTTGCGGAGAGGGTCCCACCGAACCAGAGAGCCATGTTCAACAGCTTGAAGACCCGCAGCGACTCCATCACAGCGAAGTGAGTCTCCACATGACTGCTAATGAAGGAAATGAGCTGCACACTTTCTAACACAGAGCTTATGCATGAGTGATGTACCCTAATGGTTTTAAAGGGATGCTGGATTTGTGTTTTGAACCCAGCAAGGGTCAGCCATAAGCCATCGTGCCCTTGAGCTAAACGCCATGGGTCAGGTGCAGGTCAGTGGACCTTCCTGGTAATTTACTGAATGTGGGAATGGAAAAAGCTATATTTAAAACTTAACTCTTTCCCTGCCAGCGTTTAAACAAATAAAAAAAAGTTGCCAGTCACTGCCAGGTTTTTGACCATTTTCACCAAAATTTAATAGCCCATATAATCATTTATTTTATGAATATCTGAGCATGCAATATATAAAAAGAAAGAGCTGACGCTCTTATTTTAACCTGTTTTATTCTGGCTTCATGCATTCTTTTTTTATCAACACTTGAATATGGGTATGTTTCATAAAGCAGCGTTTTGAGCAAAAAGTTGAGAATCACATTTTTATGAAAGACCGCATCCAGATCAGATTCAGAGCGATGATCAAACACAGATGGAGCAGATCGAGTCCATCAACACCTCTAATGCTTCACAGTCCTGTAGCTCGTCATGGGACGGCATTTCATGCAGTAATATTAGGCAGTTTAATGTTGATGATTACATTATTTTGAATATGCATCTGCTTACATATAATCGCTTGCTTTACACCGATTTGCATGTTTTGATCAGGAGGTTCAGTACTCATTCAGGAGATGCGTAATAGCGCCCCCTAGCGTCTAACAGTCAAAACACAGAAACCTGGAAAATTCTGTTTGTCGGGTAAAGAGTTTAATAGGCTGTTTTTTTTAATAGTATTAAGTATTATTATAGTATATAGTATTATAATAGTATTATTTAATAGTATTAATAAGTGTTTTTTTTCTTCTCAGCATCATTATTCCAGTCTTCGGTGTCACATGATCCTTCTGATATGATTTATTTTAAGACGTTGCTTAACTCCCTGCATGCCGTGATGATTATCGAGCGATTTTCAGTGAACTTGCAAATTCACTCCCTGACAGTAGATTTTGATTAGATTGCAGATCAAATAGGATTCGAATAATAGGATTGAACAACAGCGGCACTCTAATGGGTCGTCTCATTGGTTAACGCGGCACGCCAAACCAAAAAACGACCTGAGATGTTTTTTAAAAAAATATTACGCTTTGTACTAGAGATCGACCGATGCCGATTTTGAGGTCAGGGGCAGCCGACGGCAGATATGTGCTGCTGATTTTTTTGGGCTGAAATCTTGAAGTTTTCGACTACATTTGCATGCTAAAATGTCACACTAATAATAAGTGGATGCACAACATTTCTAAACTTAACTTAATTTATTGAACACTGACTTTAACCATATCTCGAATCTTAATTTCGTGAACTGCACAGTATTAAAATTAAATATTTATCCAAAGTTAACCAAACAAATCAATAAACTGACTAAGTATTAATATAAACATGGCTATAAATGCCATTCCCATTCTATGAAATGCATCTATACACTATCTAATTTGCATAGTAATGTGTTTTTAGGACAATATGTAATGTAAAAATATGTATAATAATGGGAGTAATAAAAAGGAATATTTTCATAAGAATATCCAGACAAAACTGTGTTTTGTCAGAGAAATTCACTAAAATATAACCTCTATTCTGGATATCTCGTGCAGAGAGAATCCAGTTTTTATATTCAATGGATTGTATAGCCTCGAGTTTCGCGAGCCTGCATTAACTCAGCACTGAATAAAAACTCGGATCACGTTCAGGAGATCTGACTGCAATACTCACCGCTGCAAACACATGTTGTAATGTGCAAATCTGCCCAATGTTTTGCCAGTATATTATTACATCACGCTTCGCCTTGCGTTTGAGAATGCTTTAGCCTTGTTTATATTTTACGCGAGCCTCCGCTGACTCTGCGCACGACCGGTCTCCGCTTTGATATCATTTTTGCCCTCGCTCGTGCGGATGCGTCGAGTATAAACAAGGCTAGCCTGTCTTACACTGTTCTGGGCTGCTCCAGGATTGAGGACAGCTCTGTGTTTCCGAGCATGATGCTGTCTGTGAGCGGGGCAGAGTAACGTAGTCCTCGCGCTCAATCCCGCTGCAGTGTTTGTGAGAGCTGCTTTCTCCACCCCACGCACAGTGACATTCTCTGACTCCGATACAGGAAAAATCAAACAGAGCTTGTAACTTTGGGTGTAATATGTTAGCAAGCAAGCTGCTGATAGTTTTCGACTACAGTCCTTAAAGTTATCTGCAAGGCTTATGCCCATAGCTGTCAACATTGAACATTGAAAATAAGGGAGATTTCCCGGAATCCATCCCCAACATAAGGGATTTTTTTTTATTTTTACCCACAAACTTTAAAAAAAGCACTAATCATTAACAGTCTAAATAGTTTATAACTCATGGTACACAATAGATGTTAAAGAATGACAGACCAATGGATATGTTTAAAGTGCTTTTTTTATGAACAAAGTAAACATTACTTACACATATTTATTTGCTACATGTTTTAGCTTAATGTTGGGGGACAGAGTAAGAAAGAAACCGAGAGAACGAGGCAGACATACAGAAATTGTGTGTAAGACACAAAATTTGGTCAGCTTCAGACGAGGGACGGTTCACCACGAAAGATGATAAAGATGTTGCGTGCCTAGCTGACTCACGCACTTGTGTTTCAGTGATTTGTCGAGATGTGATCCCTCCATGACCAACACTGACCAACATTACAATGACAAATTTTGCAGAAAGCATAATTTGGACCTAACGTTACATGGCTGCTTGTCAGGTAACTTAGTGGAATGTGGTCTACCATTTAGTCAAATATTGGCATTATGTCCTCAGTTTTGGTTGGTGGGTAATTCAGTGATTTTGGCCGTCGGCATCCTAATCATCATCACACATCACACTCATCTACTCTAATCTCCTTGAAGTTCACTTCCCACTACTTTTCCCCTCTTCCTCCCGACCGCCGCTACAACTGTCTTCTTCTTCTTCGATAGTAGCCTACGTTACTGCCTCTATACTGCCACCTGCTTGATTGGAGGCAAAATCAACCCAAGTGCAAGCCACTTCACAGACACAGACAGTTGCGTGTTCTGAGTTAACACAATCAGAGCGTAAAAATATGGGATATTTTACGGGAAAATACTAAAACGGGAAGACAGCGGGAAAAGAGCTAAAATACGTGAGAAACCCGCAAAAAACGGGAGGGTTGACAGCTATGATTATGCCAGTTCCAGACGGTTCCACCGCACCAATAACACGGGGCTGCCTGCGGAAGTGCCTGACTTTAAATCGGCGCTACTTAACACGGATATCGGCCGATATAATGAAAAAGGACAAATATCGGCTGAACGATATGTCAGTCGCTACTTTATTCACACTGATGCGCAAAACGGCAGGTGTAACTCACGTTAGCGCCCTTTGTTTAGTCATGTGGTGTTAAACGTGGCGATAATCGTGTGTGTGTGTTTGAGAGAGACATAGACGGGAGATTCTCAGGCATCGCATTCACTTTCTCATTGAAAGTTTAGCATGCAGACGTGACTAATCAATCAAACTTGCTGTTGATTTATTCTCATCATATTATCATTTTGTATCAGTCAGGTTAATTATAATTTGTGCTGGACCGTTTACTTGCAGACTTGCATCCTTGCCAGAGAAACCGGCTCCCATTGACTGGAGTTTCTACAGGAGTGTTGTGGCCAAAGCAGGCATGGTGGATGAGTTTGAGAAGAAGGTGAGATCCAGTGATTTCTCTCTGACTCCGTCTCTTCTTCTGCAGTGTCTAATACGATTCTCTTTCTACCTGTCTCTCAATCTCCAGTTCTCTGCACTGACGGTCCCTGAGCCGGTGGACACTCAGACTGCAAAGATTGATACCCAGGAACAGGAATCTGTGAGTCTCTCTTCATATTTTACTTTCTCTTTTCTCCAGGGGGTGTTTTATGTCACGTGTGTCAAACGCTGCTCCTGGAGGGCCATTGTCCTGCTGTTTAGCTCCAACCAGCTTTTTGTTTGTTTGTTTTTTCCAGATAAGTAAAATCACAGATGTTATTTACAGTAAGGATACTAGCAAAGACAGCCATTTTGACACAAGTGTGTGTATTTGATCGTTCAAGCCCTGTAAGATAAGTAGGGCTGCTTGATTACAGCAAAAATCCCGACATATGCTTATGCACAATCCGAGACGGAGGTACCTTAGGGAACGTCTTTTTATTGGCATACTATGCTTTTAATAACACTGTTTAATATCAAGTTCGTTCCGCAACAGTAGACTGCATTTCGGCTAGTTTGGGGTGTATAATTTGGCTTGGAGAGTATTGAAAGTGCACCACTGTGAAGGAACTGTTGGCTGTTAACCATCTGCCACCAATCCATTGGAGCATCCCTAGTTTCTAGTAATCCTGGAGACCTGGATGAGCAGAGCAGGTGTGTTTTATTTTTTGGTTAGAGCTGAACTCTGCTGGACAGTGTCCCTCCAGGAACTCAGTTTGACACCCCTGTTTTAGATGCATTTCATTTTGTATAAATATTAGCTTTTGCTCTGTCACGGCTTCAACGATCACATGTTTATTTTAAATTCTGCATATTAACAATACATGGTACCCACAGTTAGACATTTTAATGCATCCGTGAACATTTTTGAGAAGAGATCAGGGAGTTTTACTGTATCAGTCTAAATTCAGGGTATTATTCTCTTAATTGGGTTATAACTTTATAACACATCTTTGTGTTGTCTCTTGATGTATTCAGAACAAAACTGCAGCTGTTTATTTGGAAGCTTCTAAAGCTCGTATCGCTGAGTATGAGAAGGCGGTAAGTTCAACAGTTTACTCTGGTGTTATTTTGGCAAATTATTGTTAAGTGCATGTGAGAGGCAACCTGTTTCATGTTTGTGAAGATGGACCAGAACTTAAACCCATAGCTTCCATTATGTATTTATAAGTAATGATTGCTCACCAAACCCATTTTACTATTGAATAGTCGGCTGATAAATAAACCTTCCCATAATACTCTATTAAATAACTGTGATTTGATCAAATCATGAAGCATTTCAATCATTTTCCTCTTCTGATTGTTTGTCCTCGGCAGCTTGAGATATTCAGGAACATGATTCCTTTCGACCAGATGACCATAGAGGATCTCAACAACACCTTCCCGGAGACCAAGCTGGACAAGGCAAAATATCCATACTGGCCACACAAACCCATTGCCGACCTGTAATTTATTAGCAACTCTCAGAGCTTCAGTAATGAATCTTTGAGTCTGAGGTATAGTCTGATCTGAGTTCTGCTTCTGCTGTAGAAGTAATTCCAATCGTCAAATGATTCATTACTGTTTTATTTGTGAATGAAAATTAAAAAAAAATTGTTTAAACAATGACTTTATTTTTTCATAGTATTTTGGAACAGAATATTGCTAATAGTATACATTAGCCATGAGTAGGTGTGTGCGATATTGTTGTTTGTTGATCTGCAAAACACAGCGGTGTTTTCATACTGAACGAATCAGCTTTTTGAACGAATCAATTGAATCAATGATTCAATGACTAAGTCAAATGCTTGAATGAATGAATCAGCTGTTTGAATGAATCGATTGAATCTTAATGACTCACTCATTAAAGGTGACTTGCTGCCACCTACTGGCGGTTTTAATTTGACAGTTAATATATCTTCATGTTTTAAATAATTTCAAATATCAATATTATTCAACATTTTGTTTTAAACATCAAAAATGAATAACCTGCAGTTATGCATAAATAATGTTGTCACTTCTGAGCTGTGTAAATTATCAAACAGTAAACAGTCTGTGTAAATGATCTAAATGCCACTTCAGATGCAGCTTCTGTTTCCTCTGCACTGCAAAGACACATTTTGTTGATACTTATTTAATTTGATCGTTAGAAGCCCTATTGTCTTATTATAATTAAATTTATGAATTTGACACAAGATGTAAAAAATCTATTTATCAAGGTAAAAAAGATGATTTGTCACTTCTGTGAACTGACCACCACACAGAATATGAAGAATATCATAAACTTTAGGAGTCAGCTGACCATAGCAGTCCTACACCTGCCAAAGTACCAGCACAAAAACACACTCAGCAAAATATCGTCCAATTATCGTTATCGAGAAAATCCCAGAAAATAGAGATATCTTTTTTTTTTTTTGTCAATATCGCACACCCCTAGCCATGAGAGGTTGTTGAATATTGTCTTCCAAGTTCCAACCAGTAAAGACTTTTCTTAGACTACAGTCCCTGACAAAAGTCTTGTCGCTTGTGTACAAATTGAACTGAAGTGTATATTTCTTATCAAGATTTACATTTAGGCATTTAGCAGACGTTTTTATCCAAAGCGACTTACAACATTGGAGTACAGGAAGCGATCGGTCATGAATAGGCGCAAAGCATAGAAGTGCCTTAAATACCAAGTTTTGGATATTACATAGAATAAGCTTAAGCTAGAATAAGGAAGGAATAAAGAGAAGAGTTTTTTCTTATGATAAGGTTAAGTGCTCACGAAAGAGATGAGTTTTTAGCTGTCTTTTGAATGATGACAGTGATTCTGCCATCCGGATGGAGGTAGGAAGATTGTTCCACCAGCCAGGAAGCGGTGAATGAAAAAGTTCTGGAGAGGGATTTCATGCATCTCTGTGATGGTACCATAAGCCTCGCTCCTTACCTGAGCGAAGGCTTCTGGTAGGAGTGTAGACTCGTAGGAGCGAGTCGAAATATGCTGGTGCCGAGCCTGTGGTGGATCCATAAGCGAGTGTCAAGGCCTTGAACTTGATGCAGGCATCAAGTGGCAGCCAGTGCAGAGAGAGAGCCATTTCTTTACAAGAAATGGCTCATTTTAATCCCAACATCTTTTGTAATAGTGTTTGTGCAAAATGAAACTGCAAAATTGTCTCAATGGGCTTTACCAAGCCGTGAATATTAGAATATTTTTGACAAAGACATGTGTTGTCGCCTTGTCATATGAGCTTCACCTGTGACTAATAATGGATCAATTAGATCTCAGGTGTGTATAAAAAGAACCCCAGTGCACTAGACCTTCACATCAACTGCAACTAGACCTCTGCAAACATGCCTAAGATTCACCCTGAGACTAAAGTTTTGATTATCAAGAGGCTGAAGACCAGATCCACTTCTTATGTGGCAGACACCTGCAATGTGTCTCAGTGTCAAGTACAGAGGATAAAAAAAACATTTGAAGAGACTGGAGACGTTTATGACAAACCCTGGTCAGGCAGACCCTGCAAGACAACTGCTCGAGAGAACCGTTTGTTGGCTCGAAAATCCAAGGCCAGCCCATTTTCCACTGCAGCAGAGCTCCACGAGACCTGGTCACCTGAAGTCCCTGTTTCAACCAGAACAGTTTGTCGGATTCTGTCTCGAAATGGCCTCCATGGTTGAATCAGTGCCCAGAAGCCAGCACTAAACAAAGGACAATTGAAAAACCGTGTGGCATTTGCCAAAGCCCACAGCCTGCTAAAAGGATGGACGCTGGAAAAGTGGCAGAAGGTGGATTTTCCAGATTAATCTTTTGTTGAATTACACCACAGTCGCATAAATATTGCAGGAGAACTACTGGAGCCCGCATGGATCCGAGATTCACCCAGAAAACAGTGAAGTTTGGTGGGGGAAAAATCATGGTCTGGGGTTACATCCAGTATGGGGTGTGAGAGATCTGCAGGGTGGAAGGCAACTTCAATAGTCTAAAATACCAAGAAATCTTAGCCACCTCTTATATTCCCAACCATAAAAGAGGCCAAATTCTGCAGCAGGATGGTGCTCCATTGCATTCTTCCATCTCCACATCAAAGTTCCTCAAAGTGAAGAAGATCAAGATGGTTCAGGATTGGCCAGCCCTGTCACCAGACATGAACATCATTGAGCATATGTGGGGTAGGATGAAAGAGGAAGCATGGAAGAGGAAACCTAAGAAAAAGTACTTGTATGATATCTGGACAGTTGTATTGTAACATGTCATATAATTAAGCAGTATCACAAGAGCAAGAGAGACGTTTTCACAAATTTGAGCATTTATGCTTTTGTAATTTACCAGTTTAGATAATCTATTCTGTACCTCTGCAGTGCAAGGATGAATTGTGTGGGTAATGTTTTCATTTAATTGCTAACAGCTTTATATAGTGTCTTAATCTACTTATATTTATTGATGCATTATTGATCAGTCATTTTTTTCAGGTGGTAATGTGGAGCTTTATGAATTTAAGGAGTTCCGGTCCGGTCTCAACACACATTGGTCTTGGTTTCGACTTGGTCTTGGATTAGATGGCATTGACTACAACACTACTGAATTGCACATTATAATTTGCCTGGAAGGTGTGCAATAAAACTGGAGAATGCACAGATATTTCCAGTTACACGGTTTAAAAAAAAAGTCAGGTCTCCAATTTAAAATTTTCTAGTGACTGGTCACATCAATTTTTTTTTTGGTTGGCCAAATTCAATTTCTGTGAATTAAACTGTATCGAGTAACAGAAATTAAATTTGGCCTACTAAAAAAAAAAATTGATGCCATTAGAATTTTAAATTGGAGACCTGAATTTTTTTACAGTGTAGTTGAATAAAAGTCTTCGTTATATCATGGCTGAAGTGGCCGATCCCATTTCCAATACTTCTGGGTCCCTTGTCTTCTATCCTCCCTGCTTCTACGTTGTGGTCATGGTGTCTGTCGTAAGCATCCACGTCACGGCCAGTGCAACCATTAGAAAGTCCTAAACTCCTATCTCCTGTGAAACAGCCACTGAGGCCATCCCAGAGCTGCCCGCTCTCCCTGACACAGCCACGAAGGCCATCGCTAAGATGCCTGTTCCTGCACTGCTGGCACCTCTGGCTCCCTGAGCTACTGGGGCACGGGCGCCGTCCTGGAGGCTGTATTCACCTGTCTGTCACCTGCCTTGGTTCCAGTTCCATGGTCATCCATGCACCACCTGCACACATTCCACAATCACCACCAGTTGTCAGTCCCCTCATCACCACACACACACACACTGTCTGGTCTTGTGTATGACTAGGACTTTGTCTCTACATGAGAGTGAACTTACCTGACTACTTACCTTTATCGACCTCTTCTGTGGGCGGCAGTGGCCATGTAGGTTGTCTACAAACCGGAAGGTTGGTGGTTCGAGCCTCGATTCCACCTGACCAAGTGTCGAGGTGTCCATGAGCAAGACACCTAACCCCAGCTGCTCCCGACGAGCTGGATGGCGCCTTGCATGGCTGACACCGCCGTCGGTGTATGAGTGAGAGAGTGAATGGGTGAATGTGAGGCAACATGTAAATCGCTTTGGATGGCCATGGGTCTGTTAAAAGCGCTATATAAATGCAGTCCATTTACCTTTTAAGACACCCGTTCCTTTTCGTTCTTTAATTGCTTTACCACAAATAAAACAATTGACTCGCAAGCACATGTATGCAACATTCTTACAAAATATTTATCAAACTTTTAATAATTAATAAAGCCATGGTTTATGATGTTAATTTCCTGAGGCCAGACATCACTTTTGACCACAATTGTACATTTTTATTGCTGTATGCAATCATTATACAAACAAGCTCATCCTTCTAGACCAAAGTTACAGTGCATCCGGAAAGTATTCACAGCGCTTCACTTTTTCCACGTTATGTTACAGCCTTATTCCAAAATGGATTAAATTCATTATTTTCCACAAGATTCAAAACACAATACCACATAATGAAACCATGAAAAAAGTTAGTATGAAATCTCGAAAAAATAAACAACAAATAAATAAATAATGTAAATAAGTAGTCACAGCCTTTGCCATTACACTCAAAGTGAGCTCATATGCATCCTGTTTCCACTGATCATCCTTGAGATGTTTCTACAACTTGATTGGAGTCCACTTGTGGTAAATACAGTTGCTTGGACATGATTTGGAAAGGCACATACCTGTTTATATAAGGTCCCACAGTTAACAGTGCATGTCAGAGCACAAACCAAGTCATGAAGTTCAAGGAATTGTCTGTAGACCTCCGAGATTGTTAACGAGGCACAGATCTGGGGAAGGGTACAGAAAAGTTTCTGCAGCATTGAAGGTCCCAATGAGCACAACGGCCTCCATCATCTGTAAATTGAAGAAGTTTGGAACCACTATAAAATATTTTGGAATAAGGCTGTAACGTAACAAAATGTGGAAAAAGTGAAGTGCACTGTATAGTGGACAAAAATAAAGAAGCATATGTGGCACCTCTTTATTTGGCAATGACCATTTCAAAAGGAAAATGTAAAGTGGCCATTTATCAATAATGCACTACATCTGTCTTTCATCTGCTCACGCTGTGCTTGAAGCCCTGGGTTAAATGCTCACAATAGCATATTGTGTTATTTCTGTAGTTGGCATATACAGCTATGCAGTGACTGGCGTACAAATGATCAGTATGGATGAAGGTCATGCTACATTTGTCAAAATGTGAATTATAAAAGGTAAAGTACCTTATTATAAAGGTAAAGTATAAAATCATAAAAGGTAAAAAATATAAAAGGCATGGTACCTTACATACTTTCAAAGGACATATAATTTATATAATTCATAGTTTTATAAAATCACATCAAATTATTCAACCCCCTGGAGACTGTAATTTGCAAATGTATTCTATGTATCTATAAAGATAGAGTATTAAAAGTATATAATGTAATGTTTTGAATATGATTTTTTGTAATACAGCTGTGTCATAATTATTCAACCCCTATTCAACACTGCTGTATGAAGTCACAGGGATCAGTCAAAGAACGTTCCTGAGTGGCTTTTACAGTCGTCATTGCCACTGCTTTCTTCAAATATTTTCAATGTGATTTTCAAAGTGAAAACCAAAGACTATCAGTGATCTGGAAGCTTTTTCATGCGCGGAATGGGTCAAGACTGCAGAAGAGAGCTGACAGAAGCGCCTACGCACTTACAGGACGGCTTAAGAGACCAATTGGGTAATACTGATATGATAAACAGTGTTGAATAGGGTTTGAATAATTATGACACAGCTGTATTACAAAAAATCATGAACTGCCCCCACTGAAGTAATGTCATCCCTTGAAAACCTTCGTGGATTTCAAATCTAACAAAACATTCAAGATAAAAGATTTCCTAAACTGTAACACCACATTTGTCATTTACGCTTATATTGCCCATGTAAGGATGTGTTTTATGTAGGTCGTAGTAAAAGATGTCTGCGTGATCGATTGGAGGAGCATAAGTATGATATTCGTATTCAGATGGCCCAACACTTTTACATATGCACAATAATGAGTCCCTACTAAAAATAGAGGTTTTGGAGCATGCGAGACCTTTGGATAGAGGAGGTGAAAGGATCCGCAGACTCAACCAGCGCAAGTCATTTTGGATCCATCAGCTGGATGCGCCGTTATCCAGGTCTGACCGAGGACATAGAGTTCAAGTGTTTTTATGATGTGTGCTATGTCCTTATGATGTTCTTGCGTTGTACTTCTTGCCTTGGTTCTTTTTGTTTTTCTAATATGCGATACTTGCTTTGTTTTCCTCTCCAGGTAGCCTGGAGATTTTTTTATCTGTATTGTTTTTTGTTTTTACTTTTTCTTTGCTCATTACGTTGGTTTTCCCAATCCTGTAGACCGGGTTGCCTCATTGGGTTAATTGACTGGATTAGGCCAGGGGTGTCCAAACTCGGTCCTGGAGGGCCACTGTCCTGCAGAGTTTAGCTCAGCTTGCCTCAACACACCTGCATAGAAGTTTCTAGTAGCCTTATAAGACTTCTTCAGGTGTGTTTCATTGAGTTGGAGCTAAACTGTGCAGGACAGTGGCTCTCAAGATCAGAGATTGAACACCCCTGAATTGGGCCTTATTCGGCTAATTGAATGCTTTCGGACTATGGGTTGGGTTCAACTTATAAATTGATGTCATTCTCATTCTTTGTGTTGCTTTGCCTGAAGAAGACCATTTGATGGTCGAAAAATTTTAGCTCTTGTATTTAAAAAAAGATGATTTAAAGGTACACTATGAAACTTTTCCATCCGCTAGAGGTCTCTTATTCAAAACAAAGGCGTAGTTTGATGACGTCAAGTTTGAGCGCAGAATCCTGGGACATCTGGTCTTCACCTCACAGCCGGTGGAAAAGAATCGGGACAGGACTCGGGCAGAAATCATGTTCATGGATGTAGTTATTAACGTTACTGTAGTATGAAGCAGAGTAGAGGCGAGTGTTGTGGGAGCTGAGTAAGGCCACCGGAGGCGATTGTTCACATAACACACGGCTCATGAGCAAGTATGAGGTAACACGGCTCTGTTTATCATATAAGATATTTAAGTCTGTTTAAATGATGTTATGACGTTGCTCTGTGCGTTCACTCTGCGGCTGCTGTGACACTCCAGTGAGAGAGTAAAGCGTTTCTGGAAACCGTGGGTAACGCAGATATGACGCCATTGACAGGCGACTCCCTCACACGCTATGCTCACACGTCCCAGTTCAATGGTTAAAATAGCAATTTTCTCACAATTTACAAATAGTTGGAAACATGTGGGATACTGTAAGAACTCAACAGAACAAAATATATAACACTGGCCTGGTGGTTTTGGATATTTGACTGCAAAAATCCTACATAGTGCACCTTTAAGCCATAGCAAATAAAGGCTTTTTAATTCATTCCTTCTCCTCTTTTTACGTCTGACTGAGTGCCTGGGACCTGCCTTTTTTGTGTGTCATTGGATTTTTCCCTATCCCAAGAGCACCTATTACAGGCTATTTAACTCTACCTGAGCGCCAGGTTGAACCTTTTGCACTTACAGGCAGCGTTTATTGGAAGTTATAAAGAATAAAAGATCCTGCACAAAATTTGTTCTTCGAATAATTTTGCACATAAATGTTTAGAATCAATTAGATTTATTTCCCCCAACTTTATGTTCTCAGAGTTGCTGTGTGTTAATAAACTTTCTATAATAGTTTTCTGATGCCTTTGTTGAATTGCTCTCAGCAGCAAGATGTCTTGCAGGTCAAGGGGGATGAATAATTTTGATTGCAAATGTAGGCCGTATGCATAGCCCTGACTACATGAGCAGCACGTCACAGTTGGCGAACTGCTGTTACTGAACATGTTTTATGCAAATTTGCCAATTTTTGCCTTCAGTCTTTTGAGACGGTCTAAATTAAAGACTGTGTAATCCAAATCTTATTTCACTGAATGCCTACTCTTTGATTAATTTTCATGCATCAGCTAAATTGTTTAGCCATCTTTGATTAATGTTCACCACTGTATAAAAATGATGAATTGAAATCGGAGCCGCACAGTGAGTGTCTTTTATGTGATGCTTCGCTTTAGTCATGGCTGCCGTCTCAAGGCCACATCATAAACCTTCATTTGTCATGCTCGGAAATTTGAGAAAGTCCATGTCCTTTAGGGCATAAAATATGTTCTCTCTGTGTGTGTTTGTGTGAGAGACTTTCTTCTGTGGTGATGCTTAAGATTATAAATATATGAAACTTGCACCAAAAATGCCTCTTTGTCTAACATTTTTCATTTCCTTGGCTATAACCCATCAGAGGCTTCTGATCGCTCAACCACTAGAGGGCGCAGTGGCTCTATGCATGTCTCATTTAAAACTGTCTGGATGTGAATACGGATGTGGCCTCTGAGAATTTCTTAAGAAAAAGCAAAGTCTGCACAGTTCCTGGAACCTTGGATGTGTTGATCGTAAAATGTAAACATAAAAATGAACCTGAACCCAAATCTAGATTATAATTCACTCCCACCATCTCAGATGAGACCTGTGAAGAAATCCCGGGTTAAAACCTGATAATAGTTCAGTACACTGTGGCTTAAACGGCACTAGTTTAGAAATGTAAAAAGCTTGATAGCATGAAAATGTATATTATCAAAGGAGGAGAAAAACAACAACCTCACAAATTAGTAAACTAATAAACAGTGCTGGATAAAGTACTCGAAAGCCAAACTTGAGTAAAAGTATAGATCTCTTACCAGAAAAATTACTTAAAAAGTCTTCTTGTTAAGTACAAGTTTACTTAAGTATGAAAAGTATTTTATTGATATTAGAGGGATAGGTCACCCAAAAAAGAAAATTTGATGTTTATCTGCTTACCCCCAGAGCATCCAAGATGTAGGTGACTGTTTCTTCAGTAGAACACAAATGAAGATTTTTAGCTCCAACCGTAGCAGTGTGCCAGTCGTATAATCCATGTAAATGGGAACAAAATCTATGAGTAAAAAAAAAAACGCAAAGACAAATTCAAATTAAACCCTGCTGCTTGTGACGACACATTGATGTCTTACGACATGAAACGGTTCGTGTGAGAAACCGAACAGTATTTATATATATATATATATTTTTTACCTCGAATGCGATCTGTGTCCAACAGCGCGATGACTTCCAGTGAGTGAGGTCTACTGTCTAGCTCATTTGTGTTCTACTGAAGAAACAACACCTGGGGTTGCCCTGGGGGTAAGCAAAAAAAAAAAACTTCACATTTTCATTTTTTGGTGAACTATTCCTTTAAACGTACTTAAGAATTAAAGGTAAAAGTGCAAAAAAAAAGTTCAGTTCAGTCAACTCTTCCATTTTGATTTATTTTGAATTTAAAAAAGGCAAAATGTTTATTAGAAGTTTTAAATATAAAAAAGACAGTAACTACAGTAGCCTACAGTAACTAATGCAAGAGACCACTTTGAAATATATTAATAAACATTGAAATTAACAATAAACAATACTGTTATTTACCTGATTTAATGTTACAAATGGACTTCATTGAAATATAGCATTGAAATTACATACATATGTAGGTTATATGATATGTATACTTTCACGCGCTGTTTGCTTCTATTTAGCACTTGATAATTATCTAATCAAAATATGATACAGTGCTGATTAAAAAATAAATACAACATATCTGAAATGCATTTCAGGTTTTATTTTTTTTACAGTCGGCTGCATGATAAGGATACAGTTTAAATATGCAGTTTCGCGGCATAAAAAATAATGCATATTCACTACCGGTAAAAAGTTTTAGAACGGTAAGATTTTGAAATGTTTTTAAAGAAGTCTCTTCTGCTCACCAAGGTTGCATTTATGTTATTAAAACAAACACACACACACACACGCACGCACACATATTGTGTATGTAATATAATGTTTTCTATTTGAATATATTTTAAAATGTCATTTATTCCTGTGATGGCAACGCTAAATTTTGAGCACTATCCCAGTGTTCAGTGTCACATGACATGATCCTTCAGAAATCATTCTAATATGATGATTTGATACTCAAGAAACATTTATGATAATTATTAATTATGAAAACAGTTGTGTAAAAAAATTAATTATCTGAAATAGAAAGCTTTTGCAACATTGTACTACCGTTCAAAGTATTGGGTCGGTAAGATTTTTTTTTTGGGGGGAAAGAACTTAATACATTTATTCAGCAAGGATGCATGAAATGAATCAAGTGACCGTATAGACATTTATAATGTTGCAAAGGGTTTATATTTCAGATCAATTATGTTCTTTTGAACCTGAAAAAAAAGAATCCAATGTTTTCAACATTGATAATATTCATAAATGTTTTTTTTGTTGTTTTTTTCATCAACTCCTCATATCAGAATGATTTCTGGTGGATCATGTGACACTGAAGACTGGAGTATTGATGCTGAAAATTCAGCTTTGATCACAGGAATAAATTACACTTTACTATATTTCACATAGAAAACGTGTTGAAAACAATGTTTTTGCTGTATTTTGGATCAAATAAATGCAGCCTTGGTGAGCAGAAGAGACTTCTTTAAAAACATTTTAAAATCTTACCGTTCTAAAACTTTTGATCGGGAGTGTATAGATGGTAACAATCGTGACATTAAACAGTTGTGTCAGATTTGCGTGTGTTTGTGTCACATTGTTTTAACCGCTTGAGGTAATGTTCCTCTCAGCCTCGACAGCAAACACACTGCTGTTCTCAACGAATGCAGCATTTAGTCAACAAACAAATTACTTTAGGGTGATACAGTACGATATAGTACATGTTTCCAAACCATACCGTTTTGTTGTCTGTTTTAAACCCGTTTCTGAAGAGTCCCACTCTGTGCAGTGCAGCCTCACGTCACGTGTCAAAACAAACTCCACGAGGCATCAGTGAGTTTTTATTTGGCCCATAGAGGCCGCTCTCGTGCTGTATAATGACAGAGGACCCTTCTCAGCCGCAAAAGGAAGCATCCCGGTCATTGAAAATGAAATCAACCGCGGCTGTGCGAGCACATGTTTGCACCAACGCTATCTCACGACCAATTCGTACATATTTTACGAGGTGGCTATTTCGTACAAATTTGTACGACCTCACTCAGTCTGGTCGTGCGTTTTGCCTAAACCCCAGTGATGGGTAGTTTTAGGGGCGGGGTTGAGGTAGGTCATTCGTATGAATTCATACGAATTTGCCAACTCGTCAAATATGTACGATTTAGTAAAAATCGTATGAATTCGTACGAGTGAGGTCGTACAAATTAGTACGAATTAGCCACCTCGTAAAATATGTACGAATTGCCGTGAGATCGGGTTGGTTTGCACATGCTTATTGCAGTCTGTGTTCTTCCGACTTTATTTTGTAGTAGCTAAGTAACGAGATGCTTTGGGGAAATGTACCGGAGTAAAAGTAGCCTATACATTTTATGTAGGAAGTAAAAGTAAATGCTGACAGAAATATTAAAAACTTAAAGCAACTTAGCCTACATATTCTCCAAAGAATACTCAAGGACTGTAACGAAGTATTATTACATGGTTACATTAGTAAACCACCAGAGGCTACAAGGTATAATACAGTGATTTATGTACTTGTAAAATGCATGACCTGGCTTATTGATATGCTCAATGGGCACAAAAGATTTTATATAACAATAAATATGATACAAAATAATTGGAAAAGGTCTCAAAGATATTAGAGTGTCATTCTAACAGTTGTGCTTTCGAGAAAGTTTATGGTTATATACTTTGGCTTGGCTTGCTCAGTTGGGGACACTAAAATGTTCAACTAAATATTCAAATACATTTTCAAGTATATCACTGATCTGCCCGCATTGACACTTTATGATAATTGAAATGAGCTAGATAACATCACCGTATTCTCCAGAGTGGCTGTACAGCCAAATCCAATTCTGTTGCATTATTTTCCTGTTTAACACTGTGAAGCTGCTTTGAAACAACCGGCATTGTAAAAAGTGCTATATAAATAAAGGTGACTTGACTTATGAAGAAAAAAAAAAAACATTTTAAAGAAATGGAAAAAACAAACAAACAAGAACCTATACATACAGTACTAGCCTATCGTTCAAATGTTTGGGGTCGGTAAGATTTTATGTTTTATTGTTTTTAAACAAAGTCTCTAGCAAGGCTGAAATTATTTGATAAAAAAATACAGTAATAACTTTTGTAATACTGTATATATTGAAATGTAATTTATTCCAGTGATGGCATAATTTTTTTCTACATTTTCAGCATCTTTACTCCAGTCTTCAGTGTCACATGGTCCATCAGAAATCATTCTAATATGATGATTTAGATGCTCAAGAAGAAAAAATCTTATTATCAATGTTGAAGAATCATATATCAAGCATTATGACCACTGACAGGAGAAGTTAATAACACTGATTATCTCTTCGTCACGGCACCTGTTAGTGGGAACATTTTGTGAACATTTTGTCATCAAAGTTGATGTGTTAGAAGCAGGAAACATGGGCAAGCGTAAGGATTTGAGTGAGTTTGACAAGGGCCAAATTGTGATGGCTAGACGACTGGGTCAGAGCATCTCTAAAACTGCAGCTCTTGTGGGGTGTTGCCGGTCTGCAGTGGTCAGTATCTATCAAAAGTGCTCCAAGGAAGGAACAGTAGTGAACCAGCGACAGGGTCATGGTGCATTGATGCACGTGGGGAGTGAAGGCTGGCCCGTGTGGTTCGATCAAACAGACGAGCTACTGGAGCTCAAATTGCTCTAGAAGTTAATGCTGGTTCTGATAGAAAGGTGTCAGAATACACAGTGCATCGCAGTTTGTTGTGTATGGGGCTGCAGAGCTGCAGACCGGTCAGGGTGCCCATGCTGACCCCTGTCCACTGCTGAAAGTGCCAACAGTGGGCATGTGAGCATCAGAACTCAGCAGGATAATGCGGCCACAAAGCAAAAAGGGTTCAGGAATGGTTTGAGGAGCACAACAACAAGTTTGAGGTGTTGACTTGGCCTCCAAATTCCCCAAATCTCAATTCAATTGAGCAACTGTGGGATGTGCTGAACAAACAAGTCCGATCCATGGAGGTCCTACCTCGCAACTTACAGGACTTAAAGGATCTGCTGCTAACATCTTGGTGCATGATAACACAGCACACCTGTGGAGTCTCGAAGGGTCAGGGCTGTTTTGGTAGCAACAATATATAATCATTTAATCATTATTACAGTCATAATGTTACAACCGATCTCTCTTTTCTCTCAATCTAAGTGTGAATTCATATGAGCTACTTAATATAAGACCGAAAGTAGAGCCTCTTAGAGTATAGCTATATAACATTTCCACTTATTTACATCATCTTTGTAAGTGGGGTATTCAAGGCATTTGGCATTCCTGAGCAGATATACATGGTATAGATAGCAGAGGTTGAGGGAATTTTTCGTCAGCGCATTTTCCAGTTTAAGAGGCACGTCTGTCCACCCATAATCAATCTCCAGGCTCACGGCAGCTCACAGCAACAACTGTTAAGCAGTCAGGCATTCAGAGGAATGTCTGCTAATATATCTGAGGTTGTGTTCAGCGTGGCAGAGCATGACCTTAAACAACATGGCCAGAAATATGCTCACAAATGACTCTTTATCTGAGAACACCATTCAAATCTGTCATAACAAGCAGAAACAGTGGCTACATGGTATTACTGAGGGAGATTTTCTGGACATACAATAAGTCAAAAGTCTCGCCACATCATGTGGGCTGCTATCCACTAGTTTTTTTCACATTAGCATTTCAATTGAAATGTAGGCACATTTGATACTTTCTACAACAGAAGCATAAGCCTTTTAAAATCATGAGAAACTTTAGACTGCTGGTCTGTTGCATTAAGTGAATTACATGTATTAGTACTGTTGTTAAATGTATATATGTTTAATAGTACTGAGTGTGCACTTGTAGTGTACGTCAAATATAAAAAATAAATAAATAAATAAATAAATAAAAAATTAACTGCCTGCAGGTAATATAATATTAATGAAATAAAAGGTCCACTTTCACAACTGTTTTTAAACTTAAGTACGCTTTTATAAAGTACATTTATAATATAGTTTTAAACATTTTATATCATGTTTAATATTTTAATGTGTTGACTAACAATTGTAACTGCAGTGTGGTTTAACATTTAAAGTTAATATATTTTAAACTCACTAAATTGCAAACGTATTATCATGTAATTGCAATATACTGTATATATAAATCACATAACATTCAAGTTTCAATAGAAAAGCCATTAAAGTATATTTTAGTTGTTTGGCAGTAACTGTAACCATATTTCAAAGACAATAGAAGTAATTATGAAATTGAATGTGAAGATGTGCTACAGTAGAAATCCAAGTGTACTTAAAGAGTTGGTTCAATGAAGGTCTTATGGGTTTGCAATGACATGAGGGCGAGTAATTGATGACATTTAAATTTTGGGGTGAACTATCCCTTTAAGGGAGTCAACTAATAGCATATATTATACACTGTACATTTAAAGAATAATAGATTTTAACTTAGCCTATTTAAAGATACACTAAGATCCAGATGAATATGGTTTTCCTACGGCTCATAAAATATTATATTACCAGTTTAGATGGACAGAATCTCAGGCTGACTGGTGAAGACGTTACTGTAGCTTTACCCATGAATAGACACAGTACTTACTTAAAGTAAACTCCTGCACAGCGCTACAACAACCCATAATGAAATGAGCCATCACAAAATCTAACTCTGTTAGATATGGCAATTTATCGCTGCGTTGCTTTTACTACATTTCAAATCCCAGATCTCGCCATTTCTGAAAAGCCAAGCCAATGTTGATTCTGGTTTTATTATGAGCTCCGTCACATTCTCTTTTTGGCGGCAGACTCTCCTGTTCTGTTCTGTTTTTTTTTTTTTTTAACATACATTTAAACATTTAACCCAACCGCAGAGTTAAAACAACCCAACTACAGGGTTAGTCCATATTTGACCCAACATTGGGTTAAAACAACCCAGCATTTTTTAGAGTGTATGATTCCTCTGTAGTTTTAGCTTTAGCGTGATCCATGTCAACCTTCCTTGCTCATTGTGAAGACTAACCTCTGCCACTCACACACCCGACACACGTCAAAGTAGCTGGAGAAACGTTCTTCTATTTACGGATAGGACGAGATACACACAGTCGTGTGACGCAACGCACACAATTTCCAGCGAAAACCATCTCGTCAGGTCTAAAATATAAACACGTATAATAGGCTTACCATAGTGAATCAGGGTAAGACAAAAACACAATTTAGAAGAAGCATTTTGAACAAATAATAGTTACATAGTGTACCTTTAATTGCAAATACCATGCAATTAAGTGTCCGAAAACATTACATTAAGTATGCACTTAAATATATTCTTCTAAAGTATATAATTTCCTGCATATTAAGTACTCTTTCGTGTAAGTGTAGGCCTACTTCTTTTCACAAGGGGTTGCATTTTATTTCCTAGAAGAATCTTGCACAATCTTTTCATGCAATGCACAAAACCTTCCCAACCCACATGATTTCAATTCTCTTCATGTCATTTTTATGATTACGGCGCCTTCACTGTTGTTTACCCTGTGCTCATAATTTAGTGCTTATTGTGTTTACTCTTCCACCTGCTGTATTTAAACACCTGCAAGTCGTCAGCGTTTGCTTGCTTTGGTCGTTTTCCTTGCCTGAGCTCATTCTCCCGGGTCAAGGGGTCTGATCCTTCACAACCTCAGAGATGTTACTGTTACCCACATGAAGAATATAAATGTCAGGATTGTGCATATGTGCAGCACTGCTGCTGACAGTGTGTGTACATATGTGTGGGACTGTTGTCTAAGATGTACTTTCCCTCTGCTCAGCCATTCTTTATACAGCTGATGATTCAGCTGTCACACACACTTGTCCCTGTTCATAGGGTTGTCATCAGAGTGGGACACGCCATAGATAGTGTAATGATAACGATCCTGTCCATGTCTCAATGGTTCTGCCGGTAAGTTCCTGTTTCCACAGTGTGACACATCTCAAACCTGACACTTTCTTTGCAGATATTACTCATGTCCTGTCTTGTACTTTAGGTGTTGTTTTGAGCTAACTATAAGTTACTTTGCAACTAACTAACTCTCATTAGAGTTTTAGTACACGGTCTGCTTAATATCCACTAACACTTTATTTTGATGCTCCTCAACAGACATTCACTGACTATTAGCAACTTTGTCCGAACCCCAACCAAACCGTATAATACTCTGAGAGTTAGTTGACAGGTGGTTGCAAACTTACAGTTAGTAGAATGTCGAAAGTGGACCATCCAAATAAAGTGGTACCTTTGTAAAAATTGTTTAACGGCTCTTTGTAGCATCTTAGAATCAAAGCAATTTTTTCTTAATATTCTTTTTCTTAATATTCTTAATATGCATGTTGGTTAGGTAAATGAGTTTTGTCCCAATGCACTTAAAGGGTTAGTTCACCCAAAAATGAAAATTAGCCCATGATTTACTTCCCCTTAAGTCAACCAGGTGTATATAACGGTCTTCTTTCAGATGAATACAATCGGAGTTATATAAAAAATTTCCTGGCTTTTCCCAGCTTTATAATGGCATCATTAAGTCCATAAAAAAAATTCCATAAAAGTGCATCTATCCATAATATAACTGCTCCAAACGGCTCCAGAGGGGTTAATAAAGGCCTTCTGAAGTGAAGCGATGCGTTTGTGTAAGAAAAATATCCATATTTAAAACTTTATAGACTAAAATAACTAACTTCCGGCGGTCAGCATTACGCAAGTCGATTAGAAGAGTAGTCCCTGACCAGGGCTGGACTGGGGCTAAAATCCGGCCCATGAGTTCCCCGTTACTGTTTTTGCTGGGGTTAGGGCCTTAAATTGGAGTAAATAAATAAAACTAGAACAGGGACAAATAATGATATATATTATTGAATTTACTGCAAATGCAGATAACAAACTTAATATTGCACTTTTGTCACACTGAAATTCACTTGACAGTAAAGCATGGATTTAGAGCTAGGATGCAGTAAAGTAAATTTACTGCTTTTAAATGCTGTCAACATTTACTCACTCTCATGTCATTCCAACCTGTATGACTTTCTCTCTTCCGTGAAACACAAAAAATATATATTTTGAAGAATGTTGGCAACCAAGAATGTTTAGGCTACCATCGAATATTGTTTGAACACAAAACCAGACTCAAATTACACAGAAATAAATTCATTTAGGTTTGTAATGACATTGGGGTGAGTAAACAATCGCATTTTTGGGTTGAACTACCCCTTTAAAAACAATAAAAAATGTCAAGAGTTGACAACTAATTTATGCAAGACACTGAGATCTATCTTTCATGAGGTTCTCACTGAAATAACATTTAGTTAAATGTAATTAGTTCTATTACAAAGTTGATAAAACATTTAAAGAGAAAAAAGCTTTTTCCTTAATTCATGGGAATTAGGGTTAGGGTTAGGGTTATAATGGCATTTTAACTGAGTTTAACAGTTTCATTTAACTGTAAGATCATGGTAGTCACAGGTAAAACCATGCTCCTCATTACCATGGGTATGGTTTTAAAATATATAAACCATATATAATAAACTTTTGAATTTGTAATAAAAAAATATTGTAAACACGTAGAAAATACGAAAACAGCCTCTATAAAAGTGATTTATATTTCGAAATATTTAATGTAAGTAATAATAGCAACGTTTTTAATAAATATGTTTCTTCCAAAACACCAATATTTCTTCACTTTTAGGAGCTGCCAGGTGAATTGTGGTTGTGCTAAAGTGACAAGTTTGTATTTGTGTGTTTTGCCGTTTTCCACTTAACCTCATCATGTATTTACATGCTCGAGTCAGTTTTCAGCTGATTCTCCACAGAACCTGTAATGTTCCCATATAGCACACGATTGCATAAAACAAAATTCAGAGTCAAAGTGCCGCCCATCACTTCATAGAGCAGCAGGAACGTTTGTCAACGGCAGCTCTGTCCTGATATTCGACTTTTGCACTTCCATGCGCTATGCGCTCAAATAGTTTTTTTATTAAAAATGTATAAAGCGCCTAATATGGAGGAGGTCTCTCTCGCTTTGGCCAGTCAATTCAGAAGACAAACCAATGGGCTGCTGTCCCTGCATGATGGGCCAGTCAGTGGCAAAATAAATAAATAAATAACCTTGTATCGGCCCCAAAGTGCGTCGGCCCACCGGGTATGCCAGATTACCAGTCCAGCCCTGTCCCTGACGCATTGCAAGCTTTGACGGCTGTCGCGGAGAGGGCTAGGCATCAAACTCAAGCCCCTCTTCTCTTATATCAAAATCCTCTGCCATTTCTCTTTTAAAAAATACTCATTTTAGACTCCAATTCATGGCCTAATTCATGACCAGTGAAAACATTTTTGGATCCTAATTTTTTTAGACTGCACAGAAATATAATCCATGTTAATTTAGTAATTATTATCTATCCATAATAATTATAAATACACTACTGTTCTTTTTTTTTTTTTTTTTAAGAAATACTTTTATTCTGCAAGGATGCATTATATTGATCAAAAGAGACATTCATGTTACAGAATTTTTTTTTTTTTAATTTTGTTTAATGGGTTTCTTTTAATCTTTCTAATCATCAAATGAAACCACTAAAATACGAGCAGCACAACTGTTTTCAACATTGATAATCAGACATACTGTATTTCTTGAGCATCAAATCAGAAGGATCACTAAAGACTAGAGTAATGTTGCTGTAAATTCAGCTTTGCGTCACAGGAATAAATTAAATTTTAAATTATAATAACATTTTACATTTTTTTTTTTTTAATAATCTAATAAATGCAGCATTGGGGAGCAAAAAAAAAGAAACCTTACCAACCCCACCTTTTGTTTAATAAGTTTATTATTTCATATATATATATAGGCCTACATTTATGGATAAATATGAAGAAAAAAAAAGTTTTTACTGCATGTATGTAATCAATGTTGCTCTGATATTGAAAATAAAGAATTAAATTGCATATTACAGAAACATTTTCATATCATAGCTTTATTTTGCTACCTCCCTCCCTTATTTCTTTCACAAGTTGCATCAGAGTTTCTGCAAACAGAGCCCTTTTGTTGTGCTGGAAAATAACTGGCCTGAATTCCATCAGGTGATTCAGTGATTGCATATAGAGGCCAATGAACCTGTTTGCAGTTGGCTACCGGCCTACATGTGTAACAGTAGTAATTTGTAGTCTTTCCTGGCAGAGAGATGAGACAGTGAAAGATTGGTTTCCTGTATGAGATGACACTATTGTTGTCTTTTCTAGTAGTTGAGGCAAAGGATTTGCTACACATCTCAGACTTGTTAGAACATGGTGGTTCTCAACTGGTTTGGCCATGTGACCCACATTTTCCCCATGTTAAGCCACAACAATTTTTAGGAATTTGAACAAAGCAAACACTTCTCAAAAATGATTGACAAGTACCGTCCCACTTCACTTAACGTACACATACATTGTAAGAATGTCACAAACAAAAGTTTCTATCCCTATTTATACTAGTTTTTTGCCCACATTTGCACACACCACGAGCACAGTGTAACTTCTGACAGGAAAGTAAATGAATCTTAGGTGAGAGACTTTTTATTTTTGTAACAAGTTACCAAAATAACAAAAGATTCAGCACAACATTTTTCAATTTTTTGGAAGCATGTGAGGAGCGAAGACTGGCCCGTGTGGTCCGATCAAACAGACGAGCTACTGTAGCTCAAATTAGTCAAGAAGTTAATGCTGGTTCTGAAAAACAAGTCCGATCCATGAAGCCCCACCTCACAACTTACAGGACTTAAAGGATATGCTACTAACATCTTGGTGCCAGATACCACAGCATACCTTCAGGGGTCTAGTGGAGTATGTTAGGCATAATGTTATGCCTAATCGGTGTATATAATATAATTAGTTATACAATTTATAATTTGTTGAGATAATAAAAAAAAATTAAGTTTAACATTTTTTAAGTCCAACTAAAGTAATTTGTCAAACACGTACTTTAAGTTAAAATAACATTTCTTATTCCAATGTGGAATTTTAAGTTGTGATAGATAATCACAGCAATCATTTTTTACAGTGTGAGGACAGGATTCTTAAATAGGCGAATTACACTTTTAAACATAAAAGTATTGGCTTTCAACTTACTCATATCTAATGATACAAATGTAAAACTAAAAAAAACTAAGGGAGGTTCAAATTTTGACTAATATATTACTAAGATGCAATTGCATATAGTCAATCAAATAGGAGGTATAATTATCAAAAATAAAGGCTTAAACATCTAAAAAAAAAAAAATGCACATTTAAGGGGCTACTCTTTTGGTGAAAGTTTTCAGACAGCTTTCAAAATGGCCACCAAACAGCGTGAACACATGAATACTGAATACTCAGTGTTAGGTCTGGGCGGTATATCGAGTTTGTACACTATATCGATATGTTTTTTTAGAAGCGATACGGAATGAGGCAATACCATTCCATATATCGATATACAGTAGATTGATACAAATACATCTGAAAAACAGCGGAGCAATCAGAATGAGATGCAGGGAAAGTGCATGATAGGGTACAACTTGTCCTAAACATGACAAGTGCTCTACATTAAGGGCTTCAAAATAACTGGTAAGATACAGTTAACAAGTATAGTTAAAGCAGCGTGCCCTTTCAGATGCTCTGAGAGATAACGTTATGCTACTTGTGCTGACAGACCGATACTCGCACTGTTTAATGCGTTTGAAATGTGGTGCTTTCCTCAGTGCATAACTTACATTTCAAAGGTATTTTCTCCATCTGTAAATGTTAGAAAGTCATGCAAATATGTCCATTTTGCTGTCAGGAGAGGAGAGGACGAGCCGCTAAAATTCAGGCTTAAGCGCCACTGCGTGCACGCGCATACGGAGGGCGATAGGAATGCAATAATTCTGACTAAAATACTTTTTAAATATTTATTGTTGGACAATTAATGTGTCATATGTGGAATTTTAAACAAGTAAGTATATTTTTATTAAAGTGACCATTATAATGGGGTAATCAAATATAGGCTAATATGCTTTTGTTTTTATTTTAATTTTTTAGTTCAGTGAATTATTAATTTTGTTTTTAGATTGTAATGTTACAATGTTAGAATGTAATGTGATGTGATTTTAACCCACTTTTTGCACCCAATATATTGCATAGCCAACATTACATTCACTGTAGCCTATTTGTTTATAGCCTTCAATATCAACATTGTTTTTAGGACATAATTTTGCAAGAAGTGAAATAAATTTTAGAATTGTATTTGAATAAATACAGATTTTTTATCCACATAGAAAATACCGGGATATATACCGTGTATCGCCATTCAACCAAAAAATACAGAGATATGATTTTTTTGGCCATATCGCCAGCCCTTCTCAGTGTGCAATGGTCTGATTAGCTTGAAATTACAAACACATCATTTGGTTAAGACATCAAGTAGGATAATAAATAATTGTTTTTCTTTTTATAATCTGAGCTCAAAGATAGTAGTGTGCTTAATTTGTACTTGAGCTTAATAGGTACGTTCACCATATATACATATACAGTTTTTGTTTTCAGACAGTTTAATATAACTTTCAAAAAAGTCCAGAAAAGTCCTCCGTAGGCTAGACTGTCCCATTTGACAGCGCTCGGTCCGACCTTTGAAGGATGCAGCCTATAAATTGGGACACTGCTTGTGTCTGACTGAAGAGTAAACTGCTCTTACGAATGCCTTTCAAAATAAAAGTCTTGCATCCAAAACATTTATAAATTAAATTTGTTTGACTACACACTTGGGACTGTATTAGAACATAAAACAAGAACTAGCTCAAAAATCTCATCTCTTAGTGCCTCTCTAGTTTATGTCATGCATTACTGTGCCCATTAACCACGGTAAAATCACTGTAAAGTATGGCCTTTTCTGCTTTACTTTAACCCACAATATCTGCACTAAAACAAATGTGTATCTTTTCAAAATATGTAACTTTTCTAAACAAATATACCCATTCTACAACAATCACGTCAGACATCTGTGGAATGAGATCAATGTCTCTGTCAATGTCTTTCAAACACCCCCTCCCCACCTTTCCATCCCTCTCACTTTGTCCTGAAGCAAACAGCTCACATCCACCTCTGTGTGGCCCTCCGTCTGCAGTTCCCATCTATCAATCTCCTCGTCCATTGTGCCACAGAGAGAGCCATCCATCATCACAGCCCGTCCGCCTGCTGTTTCCTGCTGAGCCCAAACCAACATTGTTACCTCACAATGGCTGTTGTCTGTGTGACACTGCTGTGACCCCGTCTGCCCTCATTCTAATGAGTGAATTTATCCTGGGTTAGTTCAGGTCCACTCACATCCTCTATGAAGTGGTCTGGGTCAGGGTGGGCCGCTCTGGTTGCCAGGGACTCCGCTAGAGCAGCGGCAACACCACAAACGCTCTTTACTCTGAACAAACAGCCGGCTTTGCACTCAGACTCAGACGCTGATATTTAAGTGTGGAAGAGAGATGCCTACTTCTGAATTAATGGAGACATAGTTTCTCTACAAATGCTAATGTCTGTAAGCTCATCAGATTTAAGATCTGGGAGAATCTCAAGCGTACACTGACACCAATGCACTTGATTAATTCAAAATGACAATTCTGTTATTGTTTACTCGCCCTCCTGCTGTTTTAACCCGGCATTTTCATTTTGAACATTCAAATAGTTTAATAAACGCACAAACTAATGACACTTCTGTTAAACAGCAACATTGTTCAAATTCAGTTGAACAGAGTTGTGATTTATAAAACTGGTGTACAAAATGACAGCATAATTATGGTGGCCAAGCTTCGTGTAACTGGGACTAATAAATGTCCTGGTTTCATGAACTTCATTGAAAAAAGTCTGCAATCTCCTTCTAGCAGTTGCATCCATCTCAATCCATCCTGTTCTCCTAATTGTCCATGTTCTGCTCTCTATCATTCTCTAAGTGCGAGCAGCTTCACAAGTAACCTAGCTAATGCTGCCTTTAAGTGTTATCGTGTTATTTCCTACTTCCCACTTCTGAAGTTGTGATTACAAGCTTGTTGCGTTCAAGTGCTTTGTTGTCAGAAAACAGCAGGACTCAAGGAGGACACCAGGTTTATTCTTACCTATTGGGAAAATCTTAAATCCAAAATGATATTTAACATCCCATTCATTGGCAGTCATTTCTAGAAAGTCAGCTTGCTGAATTTTGGAATATCAGTAAAATACAGGGTACTTATGCGGTGTATAAAACATGCAATACTCTTCAAATGATTTATGTCAAAAGTATGCATTATTTTAACAAAAAGGCGATGTAACTGTCTTGGAAAAAATAAAAAGAATACCAGTCACAGCTGGATCGTTCTCCCCTCTGCCATGTTTAAAGTTTATGGCACGCCCAACTCGGGAACTTGGGTATCAAAGTGACCCCCCAGTGGTAAATACAACTTGAGAGGGCGTTCATGTCCAGGAAACTTGAATTTACAATAATTCCCATAGCACATTGTTATACCTCGCCTAGTGGGAAAAGGGTGCAACAATGACACATTTATTGGACTTAATTTGGGACTTTTGATTTAGGAGCTGAAATAAAATGTGCTTATTTTGAAACTGCTTTCCTAAACCCTAACCCAAAAATAAAATAAAAGTACAACATAAAAACCTAACTCACTAACCAAAAACAGAGATCAAAACGGTTTCCAATAAACAAAAGTAGCATCAAGCTTGTTACTTTCCCCAAATAATCAGTATTTACAATATATTTACAACGAGGCAAACAAAACTGAAAAGGGCAGTCAAAATCAGCATCAGAAAACGGGGGGTCAAATATACCAACACAGTTCCTCAAGTAATACTCACGGTCTCTAATACTCTTAAAACTCCAACACACAAACTCTGCATTATACAGTCAAAAACACTCTCTCTGCTCAAAACACAAGTGCTGTGCTCGAAATTTCCCCTATACCCTCATTCACTATTCCCTACATGACTCCACAAATACAGTCCACTTGAAGGAGTGAATGAGAATGAGTGAGTGAATTCGGACACTGAGTTCACCGGAAGGGCTGCCGGCTTTTGCATAGTATGTGCTTGCGGTTTAATAATCATTTGAAACTTAGCAAACCATGACAGCTCCAGTAGTAATTAAAAGATTTATCTTGAACTCTGCCATGGAAACTAGCATGTGTAAACCTTAATCAATTAAAAAGGAATTCATACCTGTGTGCTATTTTGCTGTACCTACAGCGGTTTGGGAAACGGATGGATAATTGGGTCAATCGCGGGCGCCTTCAGACGCGGGAATTCATTCAGCACAACTCTCACAGTGCATTATGGGTATTCTCTAGCCTTTGAGCATACATCAGATGTACACTCGTCATTGCAGTGCACTGTGGGATTGAATGAGTGCACTCAATAACATCCACTATGGTTTTGGACACCACTACAAATGGCTGTCCCTTCAAATAGTGCCATATTTAAGGGTACAGGGGGCAAGTTCAGATTTCAGCCATCATCTGTAACAGTAGAGGCCGTGCCTTTTAAAGTACTGTACACATAGTAGACCAGACAGTGAGTGACTGTGAGGTGTGTGCTTTAATACAGGTCCAGATCGGTGTGCTGATGGGAAACAGGTGAGGGACAGGAGGGATGCTGGGAAATGCAGTTTCTGATTAGATGACTGGACTGGTGAAGATGGGCATATGTACATGACGAAGAGATTGAGCATTAAAAGCAGTAGATGACAAAACTGGTTAAACAGAAAGTTATTGTTCGTTGGTGTGGACGCTAATATTTTTATAGTTACCAATCTTGCAGTGAACGAGACTTTACAATGAGTGTTAGCTAAGCATTCATGTTTCTAGCCTAAGATGGAGAAATGGCCAATCAGAAATGTTTTCAATGATGAGCTGAAAGAAACTATTTGATTTCTTTACCGTACACATGAAAATGCATTTATAATGTAAATGTTATGTAAATGTTATGTATATGTAAATGTTCTTTTTCTGTCACCCACAGTGATAAACTTGCAGACAATATATGGTTGTTTTTATGACATTATTCACAGCGCTTCACTTTTTGCACATGTTGTTATGTTACAGCCTTATTATGTTACAGCCCCTAAACAATACCCCAGAATGACAACGTGAAAGATGTTTAAAAATCTTTGACAACAAAAAATACTTGATAGTAACATGAAAATGACCTTTCTTTGGGAGGGTTTGCCTTTGCCATGCTTCCTGAAAGTAGGGGTAGGAAGTTGGCAGCCTCATGTGACAGGAAAGAAGTGAATACCTTATTTAAACATTTTACCCATTTCACATTTATTTTTAATGTTTGTGCAATAAATGTACAATATATACACTCTAAAAAAATGCTGGGTTGTTTTAACCCAATGTTGGGTCAAATATGGACTAACCCAGCAACTGGGTTGTTTTAACCCTGCGGTTGGGTTAAATATTTGCTTAAGACAACCCAATTGCTGGGTTAGTCCATATTTGACCCAACATTGGGTTGTTTTTGTGATGTGAAGGTCTAGTGTACTGGGGTTCTTTTTATACACACCTGAGATCTAATTGATCCATTATTAGTCACAGGTGAAGCTCATATGACAAGGCGACAACACTTATGTCTCCTCAATGGGCTTTACCAAGCTGTGAATATTAAAATATTTTTTGACAGTTTCATTTTGCACTCAAACATTATTACAAAAGCTGTTGGGATTAAAATGATCCATTTCTTGTAAAAAAAAAATCTTAATAAGAAATATACACTTCAGTTCAATTTGTACACAAGCGACAAGACTTTTGTCAGGGACTGTATATTGAAAAATATAAGCAGTAGTTTCCCATATGGAAATGTATTACATAATATATTGCATTATATTTTGCAAGTACATTTCCATATATGTATGAGTATGATATTTATCTATTATTCTATAAGAACTTTTCTCTACACTCTAAAAATGCTGGGTAAAAAACAACCCAAGTTGGGTTGAAAATGGACTAACCCAGCAATTGGGTTGTTTTAACCCAGCGAATGGGTTGTCTTAAGCAAACATTTAACCCAACCGCAAGGTTAAAACAACCCATTTGCTGTCCTAGTCCATTTTCAACCCAACTTGGGTTGTTTTTTACCCAGCATTTTTTAGAGTGTAATACTGATATAACATTACATTTTATAGTGTGGGAAAAATCACCCCCTATACCCCCTGTGTGTCCTGCTTTGAAGCTCAGTAATAATGCTTTTGTGTTCTGGACTAAAACTTCGAAATGGTAAATGACCCCGCATTAAGCTTCTGTTTACCTACAGTAAACAATATAATTTCATACAAGTTTATCTTGCTATAAAGAATCATCATTTGAAGTGATCACAAACCCCCTCATTGCTAGGAGGCTTATCAGAGCACCGGACAATGCAGTATTTCATTGTGCCAAGATAATGAATTCATGACATCATGAGAAAGTACTTACCCCAGTGACATATTCTCTCCTGTTGCCATGGGGCCACTGAAATGGCACTGCCAGCTTTTAGCAAATGGTGACTGGGGGAGGGCGTAGAGTAAACAGAGTTGGCTTTGGTAGTGTGTTTGTCCAACATCTTCCTCTTCTCTCATCTAGACACAGCTTCTTTTGGGGGTGCTGAGAGGGCTGTTCTCGAGGGCCCTATACCCTGTGTGTTTGCTAACAAATCCCATGTATATGGCTATCTTCACTCATGCGAGGTGACAACACACACTAAGATTGGGTGCAAGTGAATGGCAGAAGGGGAAGGTTGTAAATCCAATGTGACATGATTATACTGTCTTCTCTTCTTTAGATTCAGTTTGATTTATCATACTCATAAACTTATTTATCATTTCTAGTCTAGAGATCAGAAATGGCCCCAATAATAAAAGCACTGACAGATATCCTGGAGCAAATGTCAGATAAGAACGGATAAGCCTGTGGATGGTTTATGATGTTTTAGAAGTTTCAAAGCAGTTTAAAGCATGAGCCTGAGCTCATGTATATATGCGAATGTCCTACAAAATAAAACTCCACAAACCTACAATATGTTCAGAGTTCAGACCAAATGTTCTGATTCAATTGGAAATACGACAACACAGGAAAGAAAACTGCACACTATTTCAAACTATTTCACCTTTCAAGATTTCTAAACCCTTTTCAAAATTTCTCTGGCAATGCTAAAGTTTTGAAGGAACGTAACGTTTTCTGGGTAATGCTAAAATCTTATGAGGGAGTGCAAAGTTTCTCGGGGAATCCTAAAGTTTAATGAGGGGTATGCAAATTCCTCTGGCAATGCTAAAGTTTTGAAGGAACGCAACATTTCTCGGGTAATGCTAAAGTTTTACAAGGGAACGAGAATTTCTTGGGCAATGCTAAAGTTTTATGAGTGAACGCAACATTTCTCGGGCAATACTAAAGTTTTGAGAGAATGCAACGTTTCTCGGGAAATGCTAAAATTTTACAAGAAAATGCAAAAGGTTTTGCAAATGAACGCAAAAGCATCAACATATAATTATTTTCTCCAATCTCATATTTTTTCCCCCTTCATGTCATACAAGGGGCTTCATAGAAATACACTACAAGAGCACACTCAGTACACTTAAGTGCACATCTTTTTCACTAGAGAAGACAGAATTAAGGCCTCCATGCCTATTTGGGCATTTGAGTCAATCTCCTGTTTGAGTTTGTGCGCAGTGTAATTTCTTGACAGAATTCCCCAGACTTGCGCTCGGAGATCATAAAACACTCGAGCTAGTCCTCAAGCACTCCAGTTCCATGCTGGGTTTTGGCCTTTCACATTCAATTGCTATTTCAGACTCTGTACTTAATCTAATAGTCACAAGCTATTTGTTTTGTGCACACAGGATATAATTTTTGGTGAAAATTAGCAGAGAATAAAACAGAAAAATATAATTTACAGAGGTTATGACAGAGACAAGAATTAGTTTTCCCTCTCAAACTCATCTTGTAATTTACAGTGAGGGCTCTCAGATTTCTCCTTTCTGATTATTATGGAACCTTTTATCATACAACAATGTCATTTTAATCCAAGCCTTCATTTTGAAAAATGTATTTTTACCACAATGCAATTTTTATTAGATAAAAAGCTTTAATGCGTTTTCCAGAACCTCTTCTGGAGTTTCATCCTCCTGTTGGGCAATGCTTTTATAGATGATACATCTTTAATTATAGTATATGTATTATACAATAGGCCATTAGGCCTCGTTCATTAAGCACACAAGCAGAACAAATTTGTGTATAAATGGTTTGTAAATCTATTGTGATGTAAATTGTCCGCATTTATTCATTGAAACAATTCGTTCCCCTAGTGTTTTATGAATGAGGCTCTACATTTTGAATGTAAAACTACCATACTGCTTACTGCATACTGAGCAGTGTACACTGAAAACTGCCAACTATTTCTTTATAGCTGGCATCTTTTCATTATGCAATGCCAGACAAGAAACTCACAAAACTCATTGTGTTGCATGTTTAGCTCAGCAAATGACAACATATATATAAAAAATACTTTTAAATAAATTGTGTAAAACTTTTGGCATTTGGCAAACTAATTCAAAATAAGCCAAGAGCCAATCTCCCTTTTTGAAATGAAGTCCACTTACTTTTAAAAAGATAACTTGATACAGAACAAATTATTAATTAAAAGAGTGCTTTTGTACTGACAAGCATTTACAGTAAACCATTTAATTTCTATTGAAACTTGTATTTCTTGTATTCAGAATGTGTCTTTAAGATTTGAAGTACACTACAATTTCACATTCAATGCAATTAAGTGCACTCATTGTTCAGGGTAGACCCTAACACGTTGCTCATTTAGTCATGTACAATAGGTAACTTTGCACACTTAATTGCATGTTGATAGCAATTCAATTAAATATTATAGTTTAAATGTACATGGAATGCAATTAGCTAAACTTAAGAGTGCTTAAGTATGCCTTAAGTGCATATTTTTTAGTAAAACATATACTTTAATGTAGCGTGTTTCTTAATTTGAGTAATTTCTTTAAATATATTTGTAATTATTAATAATTATCAATTCATTATGAAGTTTAAATTTAGTACATTTAAAGGGTACAAAACACAGTTTCTGCCAATCTCATGTTAATCTTGAGTACCTATAGAGTAGTGTTGCATCCTTCAGATCTCCAAAGAGTCTTTAGTTTTATCAGATGTATTAAAGACAGATGCACTGTACAGATTCTTTCTCAAAACAGTTGAGCTCCTGGAGGACGTACACGCACACGCACACGCACACACACAGGTATACAATACATTATTGCATTATCCCTGGATCACTTTTGATTCACCATTTGTTTGTGTTGTTTACATTATATGCCGACTGCCAACAAAACACAGACATTTGATGCAGTTTCACTTAAAGTGTTTCGACTCATGACCGGGATCTTTTATCACTGGGACCGCTCCATCTTTCAGTTTCAATCGATTTGCCAATTCATCACCGAACTGGGCCTTATTTGTAAAACATTTGTCACCGAAATGCCACAAACAAATGGAACAAACAAACACACTTGGAGAACTCTGCAGCACAGTAAAAACAAACTGCGTACTGTTCCCTTAAAACTGGATTCTTCGGGAAGCGCTCCCGTCAGCTTCCATAAGCACGTTGATGTGCACACACGCTCATCCGGCAGAAGTGCCCATTCAAGGAATTCCGCTCTTTATGACTTCATACAGGGTCATACACGGGCCATTTAAACTTTGGCCATGTTTAGGATGAGAATCCAACTTTTTAACAGTGTAAATGCATGTCAGAATGCATTAAGGACACCCCCTTTAAAATATATTAAGGTTTTGCGGGAAATAAACTATTATATTCAGTCAAAACACTGAGCTCAGCCGTTACTCTGTTTGCACGCGTGTTCCTGTAATGACATCAGCACTGACTCAGCAGCACCTCACAATGTTGTCATGACAACCGGTACACAATATTCACTTCAGGAGGTTTTTTTATTAGTATTCATGGGCGTCGGAACCATTGTGTGTGGGTGGGACAAGACCCACCCACTTTTTACGATCAATGATATTGGACCCACTCACTTTTATCGTCTCTAACATTCAGCACATGTCTGTTACTTACCCCTAATCGATAAACACTTATTATTAAACACTTGTTAGACGCTTAACTAATATTTTCTACATTTTTATTGAAAATAAATGCCTTTCCGATCTGATATGTGATGGGAAAAGGGAGAAGATTACGTTCAGTGAAAGGCGGACGAACCGCGGGTTGATTTGTGTCAAAACTAGATGCCGTGCATCTTACCCCTACAATACTGCCGCTTTCAATGATTATGATGAAATTACGGCGATTTCCGTAATTTTGTGTTTTCGAACTATACGTTTAACAAAGCGGTATATTTGTGCTTAATGTAATTGGCATCTACTCAGTAACATTTTTCTGAGGACCCACCCACATTTTTTTTGCTTCCGACGCCCATGTTAGGATTGTATTATTTCTTATCATTTACCTTATAGAAAAGATGAGAGTTGCGTTATAGTAAGCATGAGTGCCGTGCCTGCTGATGGCTCGTAGTCATTACAGGAGCTTTCACAGAGTAACGGCTGAGCTCAGTGTTTTGACTGAATAATAGTTTATTTCTCGCAAAACCTTATAGTATGCCTCCTGAACACTTTCCATATATGGCGCGCGTCTCACTGTATCATTGCGTCATACTTTTGTATAATTTTTGTGATGTTTTAGCCTGGTCCCTATCCACTGCCATTATAGGAAGGAGCGCATGCAGGACTATTTTTACAATTTCTGCTTTTGAGGTCCGAAAGTGATAGAAGAACATAGGGCATTGAATCAACAGCAGGGTGAGTAAAAGATGGCTTTCATTTCATTTCAGGGTGAACTACCCCTTTAAGTAGCCTCTCATTGTATTATCTGCAAGCAGTTTTTTTTTTGTTGTAAATCTTTAAAATTTGAAGTACACTACAAGTTCACATTCAATACAAAATTCTGTCATGGACCTCTAGATGGCGCAGGCTAATAGGTTTAAAGACCTAAGGGTGTTTTCACACTTGGGTCCTCTTTAAAAGAACCAAACTCAGACTCCTTTAAGTGGACCAAGAGGAGAACCAAGTGAAAAAGGACCCAGTTCTCTTTACGCTCACACTGTCCCTGTGCCTGAAAGAGGACTCAGATTCTTGTTGGTCCACTTTAGTAGGAATGTGGTCTCAGACCCCTTTGTGTTCATACTGGTGCTTTTTGGATCTAGTCCAGTTCCGTGTTTGATGGCTGACCCTATGGCCTTCAACATTTGATCCCATTCACTTACATTGTTTGTGCTTCAGTAACCAAGATATTTGTTTGAAAAGATTATTTTTTTAATGACATTGATACAAATGCTGTTGAATTAAGTTGTTCTTTTTTTACACAAAAATATATATACATTTTGCAATACTAAATATTCTTGCACTACCTATATCACACATCCTTTGTCATGACATTTAATTTGAATTGTTTTCCCTGATTCATGTTTATTTTATTGCAGAAGGCAATGATAACATAAGCATACAAAAAAATAAACAATACAATAAAACAATAATAAAAAAGGATGCAAATTAAATAAACTGCTTTACATTTTCCAGGAAAAGTATAAGTATGCCTAAAAGCAGCATTCATGTAAGAAATTGAATAATCACATGAAAAAAATAAAACTGCATACTTCACTGTATATGACGTAGGCTACTCGACTGATTCTTATATTAGGCTTGTAATGCAAAACCACATGTTTATGTGAAACTTCTGTGTTTTTGACACTTAAAAATAAATGCAATAAGACGCTAAAGATTCTGTTTAGTACATGCGCTTTAGGTGTGTGTGCGCTCGTAACACTAAAATTTTAACGTATTTTTACGTATTTTTAATTTTTACGTATTTTAAACTGGCAAGGTGCACAGCTGCGTATCAGTTCGGAAGTTTGTAGAGAATTGCGAGAAGCAGCCGCCATGATGAACGGCCGATTTGTACGGAGGCATCTGATGACCAAACTACACTGGAATTTGCGAACAGAAAAATCAAGTAAGCCAAGAGTGGTTTGTGTGTTTTTAGCGAACCGTACCATAAGATGAGATTGAACCGTACCCAGACCACCTCCCGAGATGGTCTCAGCTCGGTTCGCTTTAAAGGGGTCTGAGATTGTTTGGAGAGTTCACATATGGGCCAAAAATCACACGAACCGCGCTCAGAGATCCCCGAAAAGGACCAAGTGTGAAAACACCCTATATCCACATGCAATCACATCATTCTCTATAGAGCACAGCTGATTGGTTCCTGCTGTATCAGCAGCCAATGAGCTTGCGGTTCAACCTTCAAACACTTGGTCAGCATTTGCTGTAGCAGTTGCAGTGAGTTTTCTGAAACCCTCGACCTTCCCCAGCTCCACCTGTATAGTTCTGCTACAGGTAATTCATGTACGCTCTATTGTACAGCAGCAGCATGTCTTACATGCTCACAATGTATGTATTGGCATTTGTAAGTCCCATACTTCCAATACAGCAGCAGCGTAACCGATTTATTTCACCAAGACCAAACATATCCATTACCAAGCCAAACACTCAAGCCTTTTTTCAAAAGGGTAGACCCTAACAAGTTGCTAATTAAGCCAAGTATACCACGCAATCTGGGTATTCCAAACCATGCATGAAGAAAACAGACTGTTCAGTATATATACTACATGCTTACTGTGCTTACTGGACAAAATGCTTAAAAAAATGCCCAATACTGAAAAATACTCAATATATATACAGAGGTGCTATAAGGACATTTGCTTCCGCATTCATAAGCAAGATGGATGTTTTTCTTGTCTGTGTGTGAAGGTCTAGCTGGTGGGTGTCCTCTGGGCCAAGGCGTAGTGTTTGTACTGGAGGAAGAGCCACGTGCAGACGCCACAGAGCTCCTATTGATTCGCCTGCATCAAGGCCAGGCTTCTGTGGGGGGCGCGCGTGTGTGAAGTCAACACATTCCCAGCATTCCTCCACTTCCCCTGCAGGAGAGATGTCACTGGCCCATAGAGCACCAATCACTCGCTTTGTTCACTTGCCCATCTCCTCTCCCTCGGGACCCCCGGCTCCTTCTCTGGCCCTCTTGCTGCCAAGTCGCCGCGCTATTTGCTGTTACTGCAAATATCTTAACCGCTCAGTGTTTATTCGGTCCACTCCAAGGATGTCCTCAATGAATAGTTTCCCGTATTCTTATAATGCGTATGGTTGGATGTACATTTTAACATTACTTGGAGCAGAACCATCAATTGTGATTATAGCATTTAGAGTCCAGGAAACTGTGTGTGTTGCCTGCATGCTCAAACCTCAACCTAAGAGTGAACTGGGCGAGCAACAGTATAGTCAGGGGCGGACACAATCTGACAGTATACTGCAATATACAGCTTTGCTCTTGAATACTCTTACAAATAAAGCTTCCAAAGGGGAGTTTTCACAGTGATGCCATTGAAGAACCATGTTTGGTTCCCTAAAGAACCTTCTAGTAAACAGTTCTTAAAAGAACCATTAAATGTTAAGAACATTTCAGAAATCCAAAGAACCATTTTCCATATAAAGAACTTTTTGTACAATAGACAGATTCCATGGATGTTAAAGGTTCTTCATGGAACCATAGACCAATCAACCTTAACTCTTTTCCTACCATTGATGGAAATTTCCGGCTTTCTGTGTTTACTATGTTATACAGTAGGGTGTGCTATTACACATCTTCTGCAACAGTACTGAATCTCCTGATCAAAACAGCTGAAGAAGATGCAGAAACAAGCAATAACATATGTAATTCAATTCAATTCAATTCAAATATATTTGTATAGCGCTTTTCACAATACACATTGTTTCAAAGCAGCTTTACAGAAAGTGCATTTTATAAATGTACATTGAAAAATGTTAGAAAAAGTTAATCAATCATGTATTATTTTAGGCCGCTATAACAGCGCTGGCGTTGAGTCGTCTCTTCACAGGCGTCAGTCGTCTCATCACAGGTGTTAGGGCATCTGAAGTCTCCATGAGAGGCTGGATACAAACTGGAGCTGACCAACTATTTACCTCGGGACTAGTGTCCGAGATAATAACAGAAAAGCAGATGGGAAATAATTAGCATAGCTGCTGTTCAGAATATTAATGCTTTTGATCCGATTTAACTGTAGTATAAAAGGTAATTATAATGTGAATGCTTGGCTAAAGAGATGTCTTTAATCTAGTTTTAAACTGGGACAGCGAGTCTGAACCTCGAACAATATCAGGAAGACTATTCCAGAGTTTAGGAGCTAAATGTGAAAATGCCCTCCCTCCTTTAGTGGACTCAGATATCCTAGGAATGACCAGAAGCCTTGAGTTTAGTGATCTTAAAGAGCGCGATGGATTGTAGGGCGATAGAAGATCAGTTAAATACACTGGAGCTAAACCATTTAGGGCTTTATAGGTCAGTAGCAATACTTTGTAATTGATACGGAACTTAATAGGTAACCACTGTATAGATGATAAAATTGGTGTTATATGATCATATTTTCTTGACCTAGTAAGAACTCTAGCAGCTGCGTTTTGGACTAACTGTAGCTTGTTTATTGAGGATGCAGGACAACCAGCTAATAAAGCATTACAGTAATCTAGTCTCGAGGTCATGAATGCATGAACTAACTTTTCTGCATCAGAAATAGATAGCATGTTACGTAGCTTAGCAATGTTTCTAAGGTGGAAAAATGCTGTTCTTGTAACATATGAAATATGATTTTGAAAGACAAGTTGCGGTCTAATATAACACCCAGGTCTTTTACTGTAGTGGATAAAGTGACAGGGCGTCCTTCCAAGTTAAAGTTGTATTGTGAGAGGTTTTGTGGGCGTTTTTGGACCAATAAGTAATACCTCTGTTTTATCTGAATTTAATAGCAGAAAATTACACGTCATCCAGTATTTAATATCTTCAACACACGCTGTCAGTTTAGATAATTTAGCGTTTTCATCTGGTCGTGATGAAATATATAATTGAGTGTCATCAGCATAACAGTGGAAATTAATTCCATGTTTTCTTATAATATATAAGAAATATATTTATAATCATAAAAATAAAAATAAAAATAAAAAAACATCAGCATATAAATGAAAACCAGTATCGACCTAGGATGAGCTACAGGACTGTAAAGCTTTGAGGGTGTGGATGGACTCGATCCCCATCTATGTTTTGATCATCATTCTGAATCTGATCTGGATGTAGTCTTTGACAAAAATTAGATTTTTTTTTTTCTTCAGATTTTTGCTCAAAATGTTGCTTTTTTATGAAACGTACCCACATTCAAGTGTTGATTAAAATAATAATAATATGAATTATGCATGAATCTAGAATAAAACAGGTTTTTGTTTGAAAGCAAAGGCTCTGTTCTTTCTTTTGATATATTGCATGTTCAGATTTTCATACAACCAAATATTCGTTTGCCCTGTGTTTTGAGCTTTTATGGGTAAATGCAATGTTCAATTTACCTTATGGTCCTTGGTGTTGATCCTTCAGCTGGCAAAGCACGGAAAATATAAATCAACAAAAACATATCCAGTGGACCAAAAAAAAACAAAAAACATTGGATGTAAAACTAGATGGCAGTGGCTTCTGTTTGGATGAAATTCAGACGTACTACACCCGCCATGTTGTTACTGTCATGTGACCTATTCCAGCGTCATTCATGAATCATCTCCCGTGACCCCCGTGGTCTCATGGGATAGTAAAGTGTCCAACGAATGCGCACTTCAGAATCGCGGCGGTCGTAGTAGGTCATCTGGGTACTTTTTACCGTTTTTGTATATTATAGTATTCGATTTCGGAATCGGATGCATTGGATATTTGGCCGGTTAGCATTTAGCATATAGTTGTATAGATGTTTTACCACCTTTATTTATTTATATATATATATATATATATATATATATATATATATATATATATATATATATATATATATATATATATATATATATATATATATATATATATATATATTTGTGAATAGTGAGACATAGACAGCGAGACATACATAGATATAAATGTCCCTGTCTGTAACAAGGAATTGCTGCTCGAATGGGATTGCTCACCCAAAAATATAAAAAAATTACCATGTGAAGAAATAAAGTGCACTTAATTGTGTTAAATGTGCATTACTTCAAATCTATAATTTTAAAAACTGCACGTTTAAATAATATAATATTAATCAAATAAAAGGTCACTTAAGTGTACTTAAAGAACGCTTGAGTTTTATGTACACTTTAAAAAATCCACTTTATTATAATTTTCGAATTAAAATGTTAATAATCTTTTGTCATGCATTAAAGAAGTGCACTTATTTTGATGTTGACTAACATACAAATCATATGTAACCTACTTGATTACAATTGCAGTTTATTATTCGATATTACATTTAAAGTTAAATCAAAATTCATCATTACAAAAGGGTAATTACAAATGTATCTAATAAATACATACCATTCAAAAGCAAAACTCAATAATAATAAAGTTTTGTTTAGGCCTATATCTAGAAAAAAGGGAAGTAAGGGCAGCAAACAAAACTTTCTAAAACATATATAGGGGGACAGTTATAATAGTTATAATAATGGATGAATTTGAATTTGGTTTTGGGGAAGGACATTCAGCAAGACAGCAACTTTATCATGGTAACTAGGACATGGGCCCACTTTCTCCCTATATATGTAAGTCTACATAAACAACTAAACATTGGCAATGTGACCTTACATCAAGGTCAGTGTAAAGTTCCAGTGGGAATATCTTATCCAAAAACACCAAACATACTTCACAATGCGGTCGGGATGCCCTTCGACAGAGCGTCGCCAGCGAGACACTCAAAGCGGCGGTGCAAATGGACAACCACACGTCTTTCCCTTTCTTTTCTCTTTCACCTCGTAGGAGCTTGGAGCGAGGGTTTGCTGCACCGCACCGTTGTCATGGGAACACTGTTTGCATTTCCCAGTGAGCGATTCCAGAGCTGCTGCCGTTGGACTGGAATTCAGACTCTCCATTGAGCGCAGAACTGCCTGCAAAAGCAATTGTCTATTTGTGGCCACTCACTGAGAGACATTATGGGTGTGTTTCTGTCAAAGTAAAACTGAATGAGATGGAGAAAAACAAAACTCCACGAGAACCAAAAGACTGTGCGACAACTTTGAAACCACATACTTATTGGGTTTGATACTGTATGTTGAAAAAGCACTCTGAAAATAAGCCACAAGCATCTGGGACGGTCAGGTTCATAGTCCACATGGCCGGTTCCTCCATTTTGTGTGGCATCACAGGGCTCTATTGAAGCCGTCTCGCTCTCTCAGACCGGACCAGCTCACACAAAGAGCCCTTTCAGTCTGACCTTGACTGAGCGCCTCCCTGGGCACCACAGCAACCCGTGGAGAGGAATCCGCTCCAGTCTGCTTCCAGTGAATGATAACTCTCCTGTATGGCTCGAAAACCAGAAGTAATGCCTTTCATATGGAGCTGGACCAATAGACCAACCACCAACACCAGCGTGAAAGCATGATATTTCTCGAGGAGTCCAGACGGAAGTGAATCCGCACACAATGCTCAACGGATGAAGCTTGCTATGCATCATGATCTTGATTTAATAATAAAGGGAGAATGGGAGGTTGGTTAGTTAATCACAAACATGAGGCCGGTGAATAATGGCAGAGGCATTTTGTCAGAGAAGGAAGTATTTATTTATGTTTGAGGTCATAAGTTCACACATCTAAATGAACATAGTGATGGGGTAAAAAATATGACATGGGAGGAAATATCCTTTTGCGTTCTCTGAACAAAGTTTCTCAGGGGAACGCAAAAGTTTTGCTAGTTTTGTTAGGGTCACTAACGACCCGAGGTGTGTAACAGTGTAAGTCTATTTTTTTGGGCACAATAATAATTGAATCTATGATGACTGAATAAGTGCAACACACCTTTATTCCTCAAGGTGGCAATGTCTGATTCACAATGATGAAGTGACGTTTCACTCATAGTCACCATGAGCAGGAAACAAAAGAATAGGAAGAATCATCAGCAAAACTTGAAATGGCTCAGAGATTTACAGCAGAGCAAGAACTGAACACAATCAGATATTACTGTCACTGTCACTTGATGGTGGATCTGCTGAAGAAGCTGTCAGAGATCAGAATATTGATTTTGAAGATGTTGAAAATGATAGTTTTTAGAATATGTTTGAGATGGTGAATATGAGGCGGATGCTGAATGTACTGGGAAATGAGCTCTGATGAGGACAGTGATGATGGTATCAAACATATGCTCAAACTGAACCCTTACAAGCTCCACAAGGTAACAAAAAATGCTTTATTTTGTTCTTCTGTAATTGTTACTCTAATATCAGGAGAGTTTTATATTATTATCGCGTTAGATATAGATCCGGGTTGCTAAAGACCCAAATTTGTAATAATGATTAGCGAAACATTCATGCATTGAAGGGTTAAACGATCCCTCTTTAAAAAAATTAAAAATATTAACATTTTGCACATTGTGCAAGATGTATGTAAACTTATCACCTCAAATGTTCTTAGATTTGAAACGAATACCTCAAATCATCAGCATTGATTACTAAGCAAGCGTCACTACTGCGAATGCTTATAATTTGGGGTAGAAATTTAAACAAACCAGAACCTGAGCTTTTTTAAGTTATGAACAACAAAAAGTGCCGTAACTCTAAAAGTTTACTGTAGAAACCTTTGGATTCATGGAAAATTTCTTGAACAGTACATAACTTCAAACATTATTATCTGTGAGCAGGGTTTAATATTACAGATTTGACTGCACGGACCCTATTGACTTAGCTGGATGATGACATCACTGTTTTCTGCAGAGCTGCTTTATCGCTGAATTGAACTAATTTCATAATGGATGTACTTTGCACAGTTATTGATCCAAAATCAACACTGAACCGATTTCAATTAAATAATGACTTTTGAGAAATTGAATTGGCAAAATTGAATCATTGAATAATTTTCCTTCTTATCCTTGTAAAGCTGAGCTTTGAAACAAATAAAGCGCTATTTAAATAGAGGTGACTTGACTTGAGAAATATGGATTTCACTCATTTGAAAAGGATTTTGTCTGTGTTTTTGATTAGAATCTGAATGACTTCTGCTTGTTTTTTTTTGGTCCAGAATGTTTTTTTACTCCACTGACTTTCAAAATGTCTTATTTTATGTTCCACAGAAGAAAGAAAGTCATAGAAGTTTGGAACGAAATTTACAATTTCTGTGTGAACTATCGCGTGTGTAATTTTTTCATGAATGAGACCTCCAATTGTGTGGCTTTTAGAGGTGTGATATTACTTTTCTATGCAGTCTGACTTACAGTTTTCCCCTGGTGGTTAAAATTGATGTAAAAAACATCTCGGTTTTGCAGAAATTATTCAAGCCATAACGAATATTCAGAATTCGCCTTTGTTAAAATGCTTGTAAGCAACCACATAAGAACTACAGAAAACAAGTACATGATAAAATACTTTTCAGACCAGTTTCATAGATTAGGTAGAAAACTACCGTGACCGTGAGTGTGCTAAAAAACAAAACAAAAAACAGACACATGATTTGATTCCAAAGAGAAAAAAAGAAAGACTTTAATCCTTGGAAAGACACATTTGCAACTGAACAGCCTGAAGACAAATCACAGGCAGGAATTGCACTTCAAATTTTCTTAAAAAATAAAAAAAATAAAAAGCAGGCTTTTTCTTCAATATATTTCTGTCATAGAAACAACTGCAAAACTGTACAACAAGCTTTTTACAAAGCATTTGAGACTTCCGTTTTAGAATGTTCTTTTCACATTTTACACATTCAACAGCCAGGTCTGCTACATTATGACCGCAAGAAAGTAAAAAAAAATCTGAAAATATCAGTCTTAAGACATGTCAGGAGAAATCGGCATTGGCTTAGTAAACACAAGTCCAACTTTAGTTGTTTTTGCCGGATGTTTTAATAGCACAAGTCGTGTCTCTGGGAATTTTCTGTTTCTGCATCGATATTGCAGTCTATACGGACCTAACCACTCTTGTCTGCAGACACAAACAGAGACAGACAGCTGCTCGCAGGGTCACAGTTCCTCACGTCGGGGCGGACCGCGTGGTTTCCTGGAAAGAATTCAGTCTGTGTCCAAATGACATGGGTTAGTCCCTTGCCGCTGTGCGTCCTGATACACCCTAAGGAAGTCCTTGTACCGTGGAGCACAGCTGAGCCAGGCCTCTCCGAATCGCACAGTCCCAGTGAAGAGGAACTCACCCTCCCCTGGTCTAACCCCGCACTGGCTGGGCATCTTCACAAAGCCCGTCCAACGCTTGGCCCGGCCGCCCCCAGACACAAACACTTGTGTCTTCTGTCTGTAAAGGCGACTCAGGGACACAGTAACAGAGGTCTGGTCGTCCTCCTCTGCCACACCAAGAATATTCCCCTGTGCCACTGTAGAAGAGAGAAATAAAACTACATAAGACCAACATAGTTGGTGGGATTTTTCTATTTTGGTTGCATTATGGGATGTCCCTGGTCAAACAATCCTCAAAGAATTCTTCTAGCACAATAGGGATAGATGGACGGACGGATAGACGGACGGAAGGACGGATCGATAGATAGATAGATGGACAGATAGATGGATGACGGACGGATGGACAGGCAGACGGACGGATAGATAGATGGAGATAGATGGATGGACAGATAGATAGATGGACAGACGGATGGATGGACAGATAGATAAATGGATAGATAGATGGATGGATAGATAGATAGATAGATAGATAGATAGATAGATAGATGGACGATAGATAGATAATGGATTGACGGATGGACATACGGATGGATGGACATACGGATGGATGGACATACGGATGGATGGACGGATGGACGGACGGATGGATGGATAGATAGATAGATAGATAGATAGATAGATAGATGGACAGATAGATGGATGGATTGATAGACAGATTTATTTAGTACCAAATATTATCATAAATCCTGCAGGAATTTCAGTTTATTTTCTTAATTCTTAGAAGAATCGTATTGGATCACATTACAGCATTCCTGTAGCTCCCTCACGGTTGTGCCAGGTGGGAAGGATGCTTTAAGATGGTTTCCAAAGTATAATTGAAATTTACAAAACATGTTCGCATTCGTTTTTAGTTTAACGAATGATCCTTAAGAACAATTAAAACTTCTTTAAAAGATATGGTTTGTCTTACCAAAGTCACTGGTGCAAACGGCCAGCAGGACCTCTGCATCTGTACAGGGTTGGCAGGGTGCTGTGGAGAGAGACAGAAAAACTAAATCAGACCAAACACACCCATTGCTTAATGGTCATGCATCAGAACAAGACATAACTATCACATGAGCAGAATGTAGCATGTTATTTTTAGAAATCTCTCTAACAAACCAGAACGCTGATCTACATCTACACCCGCCATGCGCTCCCAATACACAACAGACCTTCAAAGACATAATTAATTTCTGCTGCAGATTTATTGAGCGTGCAGAAGCCAACTTTATCGTCACGGCTAGTCGGCTTCTAACCAAACAGAGATGTGGGGCGGCCTGCAAGAAAAGGTTCCTCATTAAAAAAAAAAACATCTGTAGTCAACCAACAGGACTTGTTGTGTTGGTGGAGAGGAGGGAAACATCTCGACCCTTCCCCCTCTAGAAAAACACTGACAAACACACACAGTGTCCTCACACCCCAACGCAAATGAGATCCAGCTGAGAAGAACTCAAACGTAGAGCAAGTACTAGAAGCTCTGGGTAAAAAAACAACAAGAGAGAAAAGAGAAAGAAACATCCAGAGGAGCCAACATTGCACAGCACTTCCACCTGTGCCAACAACCTAGAGTGAACTGAACACTTTGTACTATTTTACAATCCATATCGACACATGACAAAAGACAAACACTCCCTCGCGTTCAGGTCGCCACAGATCCTTGTGACGGCTACAAGGCAATCAGCATAACCTAAACACTGGCAGCACCGTGTCGGCTTTGATCAGCGTGTTTTCTCTCTCCAAATAAATCAGGCTCCGGGGTCATTACGGCCCCCACGCGCAGATATAGTCCAGCATGCTTGTCTGGAGGGTCTCAAGCCCATTAGGCTTGCAGCAGAGCGAGGGGCTGAGCGAGCGGCTGGTTGATTCAGGTGGCCGGGTGAAGGGTTTATGGGTGTTTTACAGGTTTATGGGTTGCGGCCTGTTGGGTAGGGCGGGTGTGTCTGTGGACGTTCTCCACAGCTACCAGACAAAAGTTTAGTGGTCTATTGGTGCAGGTAGGTCTTCAAAAAGATGTGGTTTTCTAGGTCTTCTGGCTTTTAGTGAACCGCGATGTAAGGTGAAGGGGGGATTCTGAAATCCCCTGCCACTTCAATATACCTGCAAATATCTTAATCAGATTCATAATCAAAGCCTTATTTAATATTTATCCTCCTATTTCTAATGATTAATTCCAGTTGATTTTACTCAGTAGAATACTGATTGTTTGTTCTTCTTTTTGTTTTCTAAAGTTTGTGTTTGGTCTTTGAGTGGCGACCGAGGGTCTGGCCTAGAGATGTGTGATGTATCACTAAACACTTGATAACATGTTGTTGTGTGTTTGGATTTGAGGTTTTACTGCACTGTTACTCCACTCCTCTAAAATGCTAGGAGTGCAGTAACAGTGTTTGCTCACTTAGCCCGACTTCCAGAGATTAAATATGGATTTGTCTTTCATTTTTATTCTATTTTATTAATTTTATATTTCCTTTAACTGAAACATTAAAGAATCAAGACGAATATTGCCTGTACTACTGTATGCACCTCTCACTGAGAGAAAGCACATGCTATCAGTATGTTTTGGTGAAGTGCTTTGTTGATATGTAGTTAAGACTCTCCAACCTTGGGAGAGCTGTGATGCTAGGGCGCCCTTCTCCCATTTCCAGTTTGGAAAGGCATTTATTTTCAATAAAAATGGAAATATTCACAAATAAAGTGTTTTATAAAGTTTATCAGTTAGAATTGGTGTTGGGAGAGAATACTGTCCCAATAAGGTGGCATAAATTCAATAATTTTCATAAATATAATCATTTACACTATAATTATTGCATACTGTTTAATGTCCAACAACACTGAGCTGCAAATAGTATCTGCCACTATTTAGAAGTATAAATTGCATCTAAAAAGTATTTACACTTATTGCAAATATTATTATACACTTATTGCTATTTTTACATAGTGTAAATAGAATTTGTCGTCATTTTCACTAAATCTGCAAATAGCATATCGCTAAGAAAATGCTGCTATTTCGACTTGAATTAAAGTGTAAAATAGAATATATTGCTATTTAATGACACACGGGGCAACTTTTTTGAGCAATGCTTGGGCACTTTCACATTGAGAATGGGCAACAAATTTCTATCTGGATACTTTAGATTGGTCGTGGGCCCTGTGTCTGTTGATGGCAACATTGAGTAGTGGCATTGCTCAAAAAGTTGCCCCATATATCACCTTTAGAGTAAATATCATCAATCACAAAAAATATATTCCATTTTCACTTAGTGTAAATAGAATCTAGTTGAGTACAAAAAGCTGCTGCCATATTGTTATGAAGTATATAGTGTCTGACACAATCTACACTGGAAGCAAGTGGCAAATAAGAGTCAAATAAGTGTCCAAAAAATTATATTATGTGTCCTTACAGTCATTAAAGGTAAAGCAAAATAATTCATTCATATGTCTCATAACAAAACTAAATTGATCCCATAATAAATTAATGAAGTATTTGCATTGACAAGCGCCGTTTACAGCGTAGGCTAGTAAATATAGTTTTGATGCATAGCAAGCTTGCTTCCAGTGTAGGTTGGGCGTTAGCATTGGAAAGTGGATGAAATAACTGATCTGTTGGACCTGGCCCTTCATATACGAGCAGAGCTGGTCCGGTTAGGTCTGTTGAGGAGCTGTGGGTGAGAAGAGCGGACCAGAGGTCGCACGTTGTTGCAACACACATCACCAACGAGGCCAGAGGTCATTCAGGAATCAGCTTCGCTACAGCTGGCAAACGCCAAAGCTTCAAAGCACGTGATCCTTCAGAACGCTTGGCCTTGCAGAGTTTTGATGTGAAGCTGGGCTTGGAGCGCAGATGGGTTTTTTCAAAAGCTCTGCGGTCGACTTGCATGCAAAAGTTGAAACGGAACCGCAGGAATGGGCTGGCAACTTAGTCAGCAGCCCTCCCTGCCCCAAATTAATGCTACTCTGCTGGGATCACAACCACTTCACACGCTGGCAGGGCGAAAGGGGGGAAGATAGTGTCCCAGCTACATCTGGTCCCCCTGCATTCCATGCTAATGCAGAAAAGATTCATATGCCACTCTGCCTGCATCCCAACCACTTCAGAGAGGCGGAACGAAAAGTAATGAAGGAAAAAGTGAGGGAGGGGAAGCCAGAGAGACAGGGGAAGAGAGGAAGAGGAAGGGAGTAAGGGAAAAAAAGATGGAGATAATATGTCCTCCCAACAGCTGGTCTAAGACGCATTCAACAGTGATGGAAAGCAACTCAATTCCAGCACAGGAGGTCACAATTCACGAGGTGAACGCAGAAAAACCCACACGCTCGGAAAAAGGAAAACAGGTCACCTTACAGATCTAACCCGCTCAGATCGCTGAAATCACAAGCAGGCGAACACACAAGCTCTCTGGAGGACATAGACAATAAAGGACATATCAAACCATTTGCCCATTTTCAAGTAAACTGTCCAAGATGTTACAAAAATGAAGGCCCAACTCTCAAAAGCACTATGGTGTAATGGTGGTATTTATTGACAGTGACAAAGTATGAAGTATTTACACTTTAAGGATATTTTTACTGTATCCTAGTATAGCAACAACACTAAAGAACCAACCTAAAATGTATCTGTATCCACAACATACTTTAAAAAGGAAAAGGGTTATATTGAATTACATTAATGCCAAACAGTCCCAGAACCTTTAAAGTTACTCTGGTTTTACTGTATCCATGTCTGTAGAAATCGGACTAAAACACTGTTCATGAGAGCCAGATTTACATGGCAGCTATGAATGCTTTTAACCTCAAGGGGGGAACACGCTGAAACAATACTTTTGCTTTATTTGGGAGAGGAAAACAGACTTGTTATATGATGAATCTACATTGCTTTAGGCCATTCAGTTTGTTATTCGGTTTCAGCAGGTGCACTGCTTGAGACGTAATTTCTGAAATGAGGCTGAATGTTTAACATGATTTTCTGGAGTAAAGCACTGATAGAAGCAACGGGGCGCTCGTGGCATCTCCGCGTGAGACCTACGCCACGCGTCCTGAATAACACAGTCGGTTATTTATCACATGGCAAACAAGGTTCAAATCAGTATCGCTTTCCAGGATAAATATGAGCACACATCTCAGCATCACAGAGGGGTGGATGTTTCCTGAGGTAAAGATATCATCTGTTGCTGGGCATGAAAACATTGGCTACGGATCGCATACTTTTTAAAAATAAACAAACCTTGGTATTGCGTGCTTTAATAAATGTGTGCCCCATGGAGTCACAGAAATGTGATAATGCTTTTTGCTGAAAGCAGCAGCAATTCAATCAAAACTCTTCCAATTCTGAATTCAGTAAAGAATCCAACAGTGCATTCAAACAGGGGTTACGACTAGCTATAAGTATGTCCACTAACACTCATTAATTTGCCACTGTCAATGTTAGGGTTAGTAGAATAAGTTAACATGTATTTGCAAAGTTACTTATATTCAGCAGAATCTTTTAAGTGGACTATCGAATTAAAGTGTTCCCTCAATTTCTTTGCATTTTTTTACTGTAATTTGATCAAATAAATGCAAATCAAGCACACAAAAACAATCGTACTGTTCCATCAAAGAATCCAGGAAATCAAAATTGGACTTTTTACCTGAAGTCTGTTGGCTTTGAGTCCACCCTCCCTCCCTAAAAACTACTCCTTAAGTTTGACATTTCTGTTTCAGAAAATACTTCACATGAAAGAAAACTGTGCTTGTCAAGGGAGTCTTTAAAGATCAAGAGAACATCATACCAGATAATGACTGTGGATCTGCTCCTGGTCTGTGGTTGACCAACTCATACTGGAAGGCTGTGATTTTTCGGCTGATGTCCCTTTGAGGCACTGCCTCGATGAAGAGCGCCCCGTCCTGGATGCTGAAACATTGCACTCTTCCCTCTGCCTGATCTTCCTCACGGAGGAGTAATCGAAGTTTGCCCAGCCGGTCCAGGTAGATGTGAGTCCCGCTGGACTCCTTAGAGGGTTTGATGCAGACGGAGAGAAGAGACGCTGCCGGGGACAAGGTGTTTGGCCGTAGGTTGACGATGATGGCCCCTGTGGGGTACAGCCACTCCAGGAAGCCCTGGGCACAGCGGAGATACACCTGTTCCACATCCCGCGTGTGTCCCTCATGGGTCAGACCACTGCAAGAAGGCAGAGAAAGGACATAAGCTCTGATCCAGGATCAACTCTACTTTTAATTGCAGAATCCTAACTGAAAATCCCAAAAGTAACATAAGCAGCGACCCACAAAAATAACAAACCTCAAATAAAACACACGATGAGAACCTCCAACTCACAACTAATTCCAATAGATTCTGATGTTATGTAATATTCTAATATTATAAAAATACACACCACACACAAATTAAATGGCATAGTGGACGACCTTTTTTCAGTCAGATGATGGCCAATACATATAATTAAACACAATTTAATAATAGCGAATACAACAAATTGCATTAAGTTAACACCTGCTGATAAAATAACTTATTTTACAATAAGCACAAAAAAACCCACACAAACAAACGGATTAGATTACAAATTAAATACAGAATATTGCACATTAGTGGTTGAAAGAAAATTTTTTTATGGGCGACGGTTGATATAAAGCCAATAAATAAGACATCACACCATTTAATTTAAAGATAATAAATAACACAAGCATAATCGCTACCATTAATAAATCTACATTTATTTACATAATATCTACTGAAATCATTGGAAATCAATACTTTTAAAATGAATCAATTTGAAAGAATTTACATTCTGTAAAAACTGTAAAATAATCTGATTTAAGATAGCAACTTCTTTCCAAAAATAAAGAAAGTGTTTTTGGCCTTTTTTGTGTCTTTATTTGTGACAGTAGAGGTTTGACAGGAAAGGGGTGGACAGAAAGGGTGGACATTTTATCCATGTATTTTATAATATCATATTTTATTGTCGACAATTCATTTGACTTCATAATGCTTAATCAAAATGACATAACTTGACCTTCAATCATTGAAAAAAACACATATCAAAATCCAATCAACAACCAATGAGAAGAAACAAGTCCCTGCTTTACTTTTTTTCTTTGATAATCTTCTACACTTGCGTATGCCGCAATACTCAATAAAAGATGTCACTTCTTTAGTTTCACTGCGAGTTTAAAACCAAGTATAAAAAACAACGTTAACACTGAAACCTTCTGATAAATCCGTGCGACCTGTTCAGGTGATGCTAATTTAACACACAGTACACAGTGAATATGACAGTTCTCAGCACTGTCAAAATAAAAGTACCCCTTATGACCCCACAGAAAAAAAGCCAATTGGCCAATATAATGTATCAGCCGAGGCAATATATCGGTCGACCACTAGAGCATATAAACTCAAAAAGGGCGAAAATATGGGCTAACATATTGAAAAACAAGTACATTTTTATTCAAATTAGCCTCTTTTTAAATCAAAACACAACTGCATGAAATATAGTTAAATACAACCATATAATGAAATATAAGCCCATGTCTCTTTCGACTTCATAAAGGAATTTTGTTCACTAAGCACAATTATTCTGGGATTGGCGTATCCGTGAATTCTGCCAAAACTAATTATTTCAGAAGGCAGCATAATATCTTTGGCTACTGTCTGGAAGCAATCACACGTTGCCTTAAAATACTGAAAGGGAACTGGCACTAGGTTTTGTAACAGGTCAGCTGTCAACCATCAAACACTGTGATGTATTACTTACCAAATTCTGACCGAGTTACATCTGATAAATTTGAAGAAATAACTACTCAGATTAAACAAAGCAAACCAGAAGGGTTTGACGCAAATGGCGGCATCTCACACTAGGGTAATCCCCTGAAGAAGGGTGGTTGGATCTTCTGTCAGCTTTACTTTAGTGGCCTTTAACGTGAAACACAGCAAAGGAAACTTCAAACATTAGGCCGATTGTTCTGAACAGTCTGCGCCAGAGTCGAATCCAAAGCTGAAGCTCATATGAAAGAAAAGCTTTTCTCAGAGCAGGAAGAATGAAGTTAATGTCTTTTCACACAAGGTGTTAAGACCCACGCGCGAGGCTTACTGCATGACCCGTCACGTGCAGGCATGCGCACACACATACACATTAACCGTCTCTCATTTTTCTTCTCTCCTTTCCAACGCTTTGGCAAGATCCAACACTGGCATACTGCCTTGGTAGGATTTTTGAAACGCAAGTCAATGGCTCCTAGGACACGCAGGCCTCTCTGCAGACAAGTGCAGAGACAGTAGCCGAACCCGGAGCATGCAAGTGCAAATGCAGGTCACACAGTGTACCTCCCCTCGCTTTCAACTCCTCAAAAAGACGAGGAGCTGCATGTCCGGGCAGCAGTCCTGCCGCTGTCCACCGGCCACACAAAAGACTCTCTTCCTCTACTTTTAGACATCATCTGCGGTTCGGAGTCTGTGGCCTGATGTCAGTTAGGCAGAAAATGAGCCATCTGCTTCTGAAGCCTCCAGCGGTTCTTCAACCAGAGATGAATTTAGGCCTGCTGCAATCGGGGGCGCCCAGACCCCAGATTAAACTCTCACCAAAATGAGAGGTGAGGACCAAAACTCATGTGGAGCCTGGGATGACGCATGTGCGGAACAGACTCGCAAGCTGCCGTGGCCTCATTTATAACGGCTCCTCTTTAATTAAGAGCATTTGAAATGCAGCTCCGCCGTAATGAGAGGCTGAACGAAGACCTGGCAAATCAACAGCAGATTATGGCTGTGCACTAAGCCTTCTTATTGTAAAAAGACTTCACAGAGACCCAATGTATGTTATGATTGAGGACGTTTTTTATGAAGCAAGAGAGCTATTGTTGAGGAATATTAGCAAGCGTTTGTTACGAGATGAAGTTATGTGGCATGAACTACACTCCTCATTAGCTAAAGATTTATCACCGACTCAACAAGGCTTTAAAAGCCAAAACTAAAAGCTTCTCTGTTTTTAGAAAATGTTTTATTTTTGTCATCATCAGTATTGCAGTGTGAGTGTGTATAGGCAATATTAACTCAGGAAAAGTTAAACTGTCTAAACAAACAAAGAACCGAGTGATTTGCATATTACACATAAGAGATTAACTTGGGTTAGGTCAAACCAGTGAGCAGAAATGAAATCACTGCTCAGGTAGTTTCTGCTTTCAGGTTATGCCAGTAACGTTCAACATACAGCAGGACAGAATTACAAGACTGCACACTGAAGAAGAAGAAGAAGAAGCCTTAAATTTTTAAGTACAATCAACTTGGATGTTTATTTCAGCATAAATTATATTAAACTGACTTAAAAAGGAGTTGAATCGTGCAGAACTTATTTGGATTAAGTTACAGCAATGTAAAAACATATGCACTTTCTGATCGTATAATATTTTACAGTGTACATAGGAGTAGGGAAATCTGAACTATCCAGACCAAGAGAACAGTTATGAGTTAAAAATATATATAAATTATATATATTTATATAAATATTATATATACATTATACAATGATAACATGTTAATGCATGCAGACAGTGCACTATACCACTCTTTAAAATAATACAAATAAGATATACTACAATTACTCATAACTCTACTGTGCTAGCCTACTAACGTTACTGCTCATGCTATGATTTTTTTTTTTTGAGCAAATATGTTTTTCGTTTACTTTAAAACATTAGCTCAAGGAAATTTTTACCTCTAGGGTTTTAAAGAGTTAAACCTCCAAGTGCAATTTACTCAATTCAAAATGATTTTACATTGACAAACGAGTAATAAGGAAGCGCTTGACGAGTAATAAGTAAATGTTTGAAGGGTGTCTCACCTGCCCCTCCAGCTGCACTGGTCGCTTGAGTACTGGGAGCGCGCAATCCGACACAGAACTACAACCGACAGCAAATGCGCCAAGAACGGCGAGAGCATGTTTGTCCCAGCGCTGTCTATTTCTCCTCCAGCGCGATACTACAGAGCTCTTGCTTTGCGGGTGTGAGATTTAACAGTCCAGCATCGGTGCTTGCTCTACATCGTGTTTTACTTTAGTATCGTTTCTCTTTCTAGTCCGTCAGTTACCCAAGAAGCGCAACTAAAGCCGAAAGTCCGAGAAGCGCGCTCGCTCGCTCACTCATGTCGCGCGCAGTGAGCACTGGGCAGCAGCGCTTCTACTCCAGTGAAAGATTGTGTTGAGGAATCCGAGCAGAGCCGCTCACTGAACGTTGAAGAACGCGCATGCGCAGTCACCAGCAGAGCTCTACTCCACTGGAGGCGCGTTCCTCAAGAGTTCAATGAGCGGCTCTGCTCGGATTCCTCTGCGCGTCATCGCCAGCTGACTGACACAAGACGCATGCGCAGAAGTACTATATTTTTTCTGAATAAAGTGGCTCATTTGTTCATTGTTGATGGTTAATGTTACAACATATTTACAATAACTAATATTGTTGCTTTTAAGTAGGCCTATGCCTGTTTCCCCCACATAATAAAAGGCATTTCAATAGCAAAGAATTTAGGCATCAAAACAAGATATAAATTGGAATCTAAAAGTCTGCTAGTATTTGCTTAAAGTCACCATTAAAAATACAAATGGGTAATTTCTATTTTTTATGGAATATTGCACTATTTTTCATACATGGTTTATCCATGAACATCATTTTAAATTAATGTACCTAATAAACTTGAATCAAAATGACTTCCCCTCTCTCTTGCGCAAGGATGGAACAACCTGTCACTCACATGAGATCGACCAATAGCGAACCAACACGACCATCCAATCATCCAATCAATTCCCCATGGACAAAATCAAGTCCCGCCCCACATTTGTTCTTGTTTGAGAAGCCATTTTTGTCATATATGCAAGAAAAGACTATTTGAACTTATATTTCACACTGACTTTAATGCTTGTGTTTTACATTATTTCTAGATTATCATAACTAAAATGTATATTATCAGCATCATATGAGAGAATGAATTTTATTTTATTTGAATTTACATTCTTGTACAGGTAGCATGTAGGTCTAAAATATGAATACATTTTAATCAAATAGAAAACAAACAGTGATTATGATAAGAACTCTAAAATGTAGACCTGATGAAAAGGCAGCTTGCTAAAACAATTATTATGGATTTAGAGGTGTGTAAGTCACACTATTTGTGCTATGATGCCTCATAGAATGTGGCATAAACATTGCACAGACTTACATAAAGTAGAAATAAGAGACTGGTAGGTGTGCTCTTTTGACTAGGGTCAGTGACACTCAAAACACACTAGCATTGTGGCAACAACTTTCCTACATGCAAGCACCATTCTTTTTTTTCCCATGAAAATCTAAGGATCTAGTTTTTCACATGAAATGTGATATTCTATTCTTTAATCATCATCAAGCGTGATCAAGAAACCTGTTAGGCAGGAGTGACTAGAGGTGTCAGAGACAATTATTTAGCATTGGTTTCAGAACACACTGTGATTAAGAGCTGTTTGTGACCGTACTTGTTTTGATACAGGCGCACTGCTGGCCTGCCGCTGTCTCTCAGGATAATGCCACAGCTCCTCCTTAAACGAGAACAACATGCATGTCAGGACAAGCAAACTACAACTCAAAGACACCTGCAGATGTGTCCCCATATTATTCCCTCTCTGTGTTTGCCTTTTAGGAGACCACAAAGCAGAACAGAGCAGAGCATATGCATAAGTAAACAGTTCATATATACAGTTCATCTTAGGTTTCAGAATCCCAAGAGTACGTCAAAACAAGCCACATTTCTGACTTCTGATTGCTAATGGATTCTGTTTAGTGTTTGAGGACCTCGGGCTCATTCTCTGTTCTGGCTGACTGTGCCCCTCTGTGTTTACTTAAAGGAAAAAACCTAAATGAAAATTCTGTCATTGTTTATTCAATCTCATGTCATTCCAAACTCCAATGCTCTTGTTATTTTTTCCATGGAACACAAAAGGAGACTTTTTGAAGACTCTTCATGCAGATATTTTCCATACAACAGCCAGTTCTAAAGTTCTAAATCAGTGTTGTTATGGTTTAAAAAATAAGAGAGAAAAAAAGAAAAGTATCACGATTAATCACATCTAACATAGAAGTTTGTGATTATATAAAATATGTGTACTGTGTGTGTGTGTATATGTAACCCCTCCTGTCCAAACCGCCCCGTTCCAAGCGGGATTCGAACCCGGGTCCGCCAGCATGAGAGTCAGACCCTCTAACAAGGAGTCATGTCAAAGCAATAACTAAATCAGCTTACTATCATCTGAAAAATATTGCAAGAATTAGATGCTTTGTTTAGACTTAGAGAAACTCGTTCACGCTTTCATCACCAGCAGGGTGGACTATTGTAATGTCTTCTAACCGGCCTTCCCAAAAAGACCATTAGACAGCTGCAGCTCATACAGAACGCTGCGGCCAGGATTCTGAGCAGAACAAGAAAATATGACCATATCACGCCAGTCCTCAGGTCTTTACACTGGCTTCCAGTTACATTTAGGATAAATTTTAAAGTATTATTACTTGTTTATAAATCACTCAATGACCTAGGACCTCAATACATTGCAGATATGCTGATTAAATACAAACCCATCAGATCACTCAGATCATCAGGATCAAGTCAGTTAGAAATACCAAGAGTTCACTCAAAGCAAGGAGAGTCTGCGTTCAGCTATTGTGCCAGCCGCAGCTGGAACCAGCTTCAGAAGAGATCAGATGTGCTCCAACAGTAGCCACATTCAAATCTAGACTCAAAACACATCTGTTCAGCTGTGCCTTTACTGAATGAGCACTGTGCCACTGTACGTCCCACTGATTGCAGCTATTCTAATCTATGCATCATCTTAATTTTTTTTTTTTTTTTTTTTTTTATCTATATATACTGTAATATATGTAACCCCTCCTGTCCAAACCGCCCCGTTCCAAGCGGGATTCGAACCCGAGTCCGCCAGCATGAGAGTCAGACCCTCTAACAATTTTATTCTTTTTAAATATCTTTACAACTATATATTTCTATTGCATTTTATTCTTTTAATTATCTTTATAACTGTATATTTCTATTTCTTCTTATTTTAAGAATTTCAAGGGACTTGTAAAATATTGAGGGTATTGGATAAACCATAGCTGAGAGCTGACTCTGTGGGTAAAAGACAGGCGAGGCCAGGTCGGACCGTGCTGAGAGCTGGTCTTAAAGGATTACAGAGGAGGGTAGTCCGCCTGTCCAACTTGGGTGAAAGATAGGGTCTGAGCGGAGACGTCCGACAGACTAAAAACCTAGCGCTAGGAAGATCCACAGAGACAGACTGTCAGGATGGGGAAGTCCCAGAGCAAGATCAAATATGAAACACCTGTGTTTTGCCAAATGTCTATTAACAACTGTTTTAATTATCCTGTTTTTATTTTTAATTCTTACACGTGTTATTCTTATTTCTTATCACTGTTTTAATTTCATTTTCTATGTAAAGCACTTTGAATTGCCATTGTGTATGAAATGTGCTATATAAATAAACTTGCCTTGCCTTGCCTAAAGGCTGCAACCTCTAGCGTCAGTCGCCAGAGCATCTCTTGAGATCAGAGGAGTGAGGTTTACTCGCACAGCAACTACAAGCTGACCTCCGTTACACTCACCCCCCTAAACAACACTCCCATCTGGGTCACAGCACCAATGTAACCCCTCCTGTTCGAACCACCCCACTCCAAGCGGGACTTAAACCCGGTTCCGCCAGCATGAGAGTCGGACGCTCTAACACGGAGGCTAAAAATGTACTAACACCAGCTAAAATTAAAAGCTATTTTAGAATATTAATACATACTACAATAGTGTTCTAATAACACAATTTAAAAATAATAGAAAACACTATAAAAACACTACTTTGATAAAAGTAATCCATATGGCTTCCACACAATGGCCCTCATTTATCAAAAGTGCGTACACCAAATTTCCAGCGTACACCCAAAACCACGGTAACTTTGAGATTTATCAATATGGACGTTGGCTTACAGCACGCTAAAATCCTACGCCAGCTCAGGAGGTGGTGTACGAACGTTTTGAGTTAGTGCGAAAACGCGCAGAAAAACAATTCCTAACGCCACAAAACGCACTGACAAAGATATGCTATATTATGACCCACTGTAAAAAACAACATAGTAATTATAAACTTCAGTGTTTATTTTTGTGCAACATGGACTTCAATGTTTAATTTGTGTGACTTTACCAAAGCATTTGATTTGTAGGCACATGTGTTCCTCCAGTTGCGAGCCTGTGCGCTTTAAGCCCCGGGTATACTTAACTTTCCGCGCCCGGACGCGTCACGCGTGCAACTCTGTCCGTGCGTCTATTAAAGTATACTACACCATGGATGCGCGTATGGAGTCAATATAATGCCACATAGTTTTGCAAAATAATAAAGTATTGCAAAAGGAAAAAAAGTTTTGCAAACAAAAATAAAGAATTGCACAAAAAAAATAAGTATTGAGAGAAAAAAAAAAAGTTTTGCAAACAAAAATAAAATATTACACAAGAAAAATTAAGTATTGAGAGAGAAAAAAAGAAAAAGGAAAATAAAGTTGTTTCATTTGCAACACAACTTTTATTCTGCGCAGCGTTTCAGTGTGCTTGCGATACCGTTTCCCCTGTGCGCTTCACTTTTCTGTGTGTGTCTTTGTGGCACTGTTTTGACATGGGGGGTGGAGTCAAGAAACTGGGGCGTGTTCAGCCTTCCTAACTTAAGCAAACGCTTTAAATACATATTTATTCATAACAAAACAAAATCATGCCCGTTTTAGTGCTAGTAAAAGTGTGAGTACAAGGAAACGCTCCACCCACATGAGCTCAGCCATGGTGCCTTCATCTGTGCTGATCTGCGTCTCGAGGAGATGATGTCACACGGAGGGAGGCGTGACTATGTCAGCTGAACACGCCCCAGTTTCTTGACTCCACCCCCCACGCTGCTCATGTCAAAACAGTGCCACAAAGACACGCACAGAAAAGTGAAGCGCACAGGGGAAAGGGTATCGCAAGCACACTGAAACGCTGTGCAGAATAAAAGTTGTTTCCTTTTCCTTTTTTTCTCTCTCAATACTTTATTTTTACTTTTGCAATACTTTATTTTTGTTTGCAAAACTTTTTTCTCTCTCTCAATACTTTATTTTTGTTCCCAATTTTTTTTCTCTCTCTCAATACTTAATTTTTGTGTGCAATACTTTATTTTTGTTTGCAAAACTTTTTTTTCTTTTGCAATACTTTATTATTTTGCAAAACTATGTGGCATTATATTGACTCCATATGCGCGTGGATGATCGCGTTCGACACATGCGCAGTACTTTTTTCCCTACGCTCTACCAGACATCGGACGTTTGACGTTTCAGGGTTAGGCTTGGCAGCTGTCCACGGACTGGGACTGAAAATAATTCAGACAAAATAATAAAAATTACATTCTTCTTTATATAATAATAATAATAATAATAATAAAATAAAGAATAATAATAAAGACATTCTTCTTCTAAATAACAATAAGCATCATTAATAATAAAAATCATAATAATAATAATAATAATAATAAGAATCTTACAAATTGTCATGCAATTATTATTATTGTGAATGAATGGTACTCCACAACACATCATCACTATTGTACACCCAAATACATATGGCGTGATACGAAATTAAATGCTAATTGTTTCAAAACACGTGCTGTAAAATAATGCATTGTGATAGGTAATTTCTCATCCAAACAGCTATTTAAACTGGATTTCCATTAAACTGGCGCCTTTAATCCCACTCTTTAAACTCCCAAATAAAACAATTTTGTTTTTTTCCACTTCCCTGGTGATGGTCTCGATCTCCACGTTGGAGAATTTTCGTTTCTTTGCCGTCTTCCGTGTGTCCATGGCGTAAAATGAGGGCGTGGCGGAGGCAGAAACATGACATCATATTTAGGGGCGTGTTATTCTAATGACGATCGTTTTCAGCCGCAGCATTTATCAAGGGCAGGTATTGCGTACACCTGGATTTCAGAGGTGCGCACAGCTTCATAAATCAGGCGGTGAGAGGAGTGTAAGCATAATCTTACGCCAACATATACGCCTGTTTTGACGCAAGATTGATAAATGAGGGCCAATAACTCTTTGAGAAAAGACATAAAGGAATTGTTCACCCAACAATTAAGAATAAAAATCTGTCATAATTTCCTCATCTATGAAACACAACTAAAATGAGATATTCTTCAAATAAGGAAATGAGGAAAATGACTAGTTGAGGAAATGACAACAAACCATACAACAAAAACAATAAAGACCAAAAGCTCAAAAAAATAAAAATAATAACACCGGTAACATGAAATTAATTCATGTGACTCGGCTGATATATTCTAAACTTTTGGTGATCACTAAATATAATATACAGATTGAAATCCGAGCCTTTATTCATTCTCAAATCAAAACACTAATCACAGCACACATATACATTGAAACATGAACGTCCACCGCAAAAAGTTTATGTTTGAGGTTCATACCATCCTATTTGATTTAAATCAATTAATGTACCAATCATTCTACTAACTATAAATAAGTTTGCAACTACATGTCAATGTACTCTCATTAGAGTATTTGTACAATATAATAGAAGTTAATAGATGTTAGGATAGGATTCGGGTAAGTAGAATAAGTTGTAGTTACAAAGCTACTTTTAGTTAGTAGACGTGGACCATCAAATCCACCTGAAAAATGCAAATTCAAATTCTCTAAACTAACAGGAGATTCATAAGGAAAGAGCTAGAGTTTTGGGCAGACTGTTTTGGTTTTGAGTTATTGCCTAATGGCATGCAGGGATTGAGTCACTGAGCTGTTGCACATCCAGTTTCTGAGCTGAAAAACAAATCCAAAGTGGAGTTAACTGCGGGCAAGGTGTGTATGTGTGTGTGTGTGTGTGTGTGCAGGAACACGGAAACCAGTGTACAAGGAAGAACTATGCATTATGGTATGACATCATTACTCACTGATTCACGTACGAGAATTTTTTTTCTCACTTTGTAAATTGAGAACCAAGCCCGCACGGAGATAAACATACCAAAACAGTGAGGCAGGAAATTAACCAACCAGCTGTCCTGTTCAAGTGCGCTGCTCAGGGAAGATGTAGGGCAGGCAGTGCTGTTTCACAATGCCAGAAATCACTGCAAATGTCAACCAGACAAGTGTGTTTGATAAAATGCTGTTTCGAGCTCCGAGAGAAGTGCACTTACAAACTGGGACGGAAGCAATGCATACTTGGCATATTTCTGGCACCTGTAGAGTATGTACAAACCAGATACCTTGCATTCTTCAGTATGTTTTGAAAACAATAAGTTTATCTAGCCCTCTGAAAAAGTGGATTGAATCTCATCGGCTGAGTGCAATACTACTGTACGACCTTGAGTCTAGTGCAACATAGCAGCCAACATACATTTCAACGCGGTGTCTGCAGCACTGTCAGTCATCACTGGTTGTTATTGCTCCTGGTAAAACTGTCATCCATTCAGACATGTTCAGATATAGGTGCTTGTGTGTTTTTGACAGGGCTCAAGGAAAAGTTCATCCAGAAATTAAAATCTGATTCAAAATTATTTACTAAGACTCATGTCATTCAAAACCTGTATGACGTACTTTCCTCTGTGGAACACAAAATGAGATGTTTTGAAGAGTTGTCTGTCCCTCTTGACCATATAATTACGGCCCCTCCAATAAAAGTAGTACACTTAATTGTAATGAATGTATGGTATACTTTAAAGGCATATTTTTCAAAAATGGTATATTCAGACAATATAATATTAATGAAATACAATGGTCACTTAAAGGAATAGTTAACCCAAAAATTCTGTCAAGGGTTTGGCCTAAATCCAAATTTGGCCTAATCCAATTTTTCAGAACACAAATGAAGATATATTTAATAAAATCTGAGAGATTTCAGTTCCTCTATTGAAAATGTAATCTCCCAAAATTCTGATGCTTCAAAATGTTCATATAGAGACATTATAAAGAGTAAAGAGTAAAAGTGTGACAAGCAGGGCGGGCGAGAGCCGTGAGAGCGGCACGAGGCCGGTGGCGTGATTGCAGATGAGCACAAGCTATACGAATCCTCAAATCCTCTCACGGAGGAGCTCGGAAGCATAAAAGGAGGAGCGACGACAGTGAAGGACGAGAGAGGACCAGGCCTGGACTTTATGTTGTGTTTTGTTTACGTTTTATTATGTGTGTGCGCGGCAGTCTTCCGTGAAGAGGCTCATTTACACAGCACGTATGAACTTCCACAAGAACCAATGAGGTTCATTCTCGTGTTACGCAGCACGTTTGAGCTTCAGCAAGAACCAATGAGGTTCATTCTACCAATTATTCGCATATGCGTTTGAGCTTCTCAAGAACCAATGAGGTTCATTCTAGTGTTACGCAGCACGTTTGAGTTTCCTCAAGAACCAATGAGGTTCATTCTAGTGTTACGCCTTGCGTTTGAGCTTCCACAAGAACCAATGAGGTTCATTCTAGTGTTACGCAGCACGTTTGAGCTTCCACAAGAACCAATGAGGTTCATTCTAGTGTTACGCAGCACGTTTGAGCTTCTGCAAGAACCAATGAGGTTCATTCTAGTGTTACGCAGCACGTTTGAGCTTCTCAAGAACCAATGAGGTTCATTCTAGTGTTACGCAGCACGTTTGAGCTTCAGCAAGAACCAATGAGGTTCATTGTAGTGTTACGCAGCACGTTTGAGTTTCCACAAGAACCAATGAGGTTCTGTTTATGTTTGCTGATACGTTTGAGCTTCTCAAGAACCAATGAGGTTCATTCTTGTGTAATCCTTTAGCTTTTTAGCAAGAACCAATGAGGTTCATTGTAGCATTAATCAAATGCAAATGAGTTTACACAGCACCTAGAGACATTCGTATGTGAATGAGTGGACTTTTATATTCTCAGCCTGCTGCACTGTATCATTCTAATGCTTTCAAGCTGTGCGTCAGTCAGCCATCAGCAAGAACCAATGAGGTTCATTCTTGTGTCCATAAATCTCCACCATCCTTCATCCCAAGCTCTGAGTTCTCTGACCAAGACTCACCTAACAGGTGAAGCCATTGCTTTTGATGCCGATGCCACGTTAGTTACTCTCATCATGAATTAGCACAGTTTAATATCAAGAACCAATGAGGTTCATTTGTAGCCTGTTCAGTCATCTCTTTCGTTTTAAATGATTATCTATGCAGAACCAATTGTTCAGGTTCATAATTTGTGTTACGAATTTGTAACGCTGGGTGTGGGCGCTTCACTTATGGCTGTTGCAAGAACCAATGAGTTCATTCTTGGTTTTCACATTGTGAGCTTCTGTTTATGTTTGCTGATACATTTTTATCTGGGAAGTCTAAAATTATCCATCAAATAAAGGAATGTTAATCTTGAATGAAGTAATCCTTTAAAGAATTTTTAAAAAAGTAACCGCAAAGTTTCTATGGAAGCATTAATCAAATGCAAATGGTACACTGTAAGCACCTAGAAAGACATTTTGTATGTGAATGAGTGGACTTTTATATTACTCAGCCTGCTGCACTGTATCAGCCCTTTTAATGCTTTCAAGCTGTGCGTCAGTCAGCCATCAGCGAGCTCATACTTCACTCCCACTCCTTTCCATAAATCTCCACCATCCCTCATCCCAAAACCCTCTCCAGAGGAATTCTCTGACCAAGAAAGACTCACCCTAACAGGTGAAGCCTATTGCTTTTTGATGCCGATGCCACGTTAGTTACTCTCATCATGAATTAGCACAGTTTAATATCCAAAATACAAAATTAAGTGTAGCCTGTGCCATCAGTCATCTCTTTCAAAGGATTTTAAATGATTATGACTATGTTCCAGGTAACAATTGTACAGTTTGTTCCAGATAATTTGTGTTTTTTGAGAAAGAATTTGTAACAGCTGGGTGTGGGCGGGAGCTTCACTAATGGCTGTTGTCATAGAGATAGCATTAGTAATCTTGGTTTGACTCATCATTTTTAGGAGGGGCTCTTCCTCTTTTCAGATCAGTATCGCCGGACAGATTTTGATACGGCCCCTGTGGTGAAGAAGCGGCCCCCTCTTGGCCGGCATTCCAACCCTGGTGTGGGAGGAGAGATCACAATTTGCTTGTTGAAGACAATCATTTTAGATATGCTTGAACTGCGAAGTGGGCAGACCATAAAAAGCGTCAACCATTGGAGCAGCTGATGGCAGTGGACAGGCGTGGAGATCATAGCGTGTGGGTGAAGCGTTCAGTTCCCCGTAAAGTCCCAGAGACTTTCCTGGCTTAACATATAACATGCTTCTGTTTTAATTCAGATTCATCTGCAGCACATCCACAATTTTCAAGTCACAAGAGTTTTCTTTTTTTTCACAAAGGGAACAGCAAACCTCTAGTTTCTTTTGTATGGCTTTTGTTCATGACTGCAACTTAACTACAGGCCAGTTCTTTGAATCAAACTGAACTCCAAAGCAAATGTTTTCAAAAGATGCTTTGATCTGACACCGCAGAATAAGTTTTGTCTGTTGGGCTCATGCTATTATAGAATTGGAAATGCTTTCAGATTTTTTTAAATAAAAAACATTCATAAACAAAGAAACATAAATCGATCTAGAGTGGTCCCCAAAAAGCTTTTTAAAAATAAGTATTCTGGTCAAATTCTCACGCATCAGCATTGCATGAAGGAAATCCCAGAATGCAACTAGCTCAATGTAAAATGTATTCAAGATGACGGACAAAGAGAAAATATCCTTGATAAATATAATTGTAACAGTTATGTGCGGTTTTATTGTGATTATGTTTGTTTTTTCCTGTCTGCCTGCCCACCTGTGATAGTTTCCTTGATTGTTAATTAGCCCTACACTTGTTCTGTTTTACTTTGATTCCTCTATCTGTGTATTTAATACCTTAATTCTGTCGCTTCATTGTTCCGTGTCGTTTGCGGATAACGTGATTGTGTATTTGTAATACAGTTTGTTGACATGGGAAGAAGTAAGAGGGAACTGGCTAACATTTAGAGACTTTAATAAAATAGAGAGAGAGAGAGAGAGAGAGAGAGAGAAAGTGAGAGAGAGTGTGTGTGTGTCACTGCCACTTACCAGTGTCTAAAACATAAACAAAACACAACGTAAATTCCAGGCCTAGGGCATATTGCACAAAACTAGGATAAGGGATTAAGCCAGGATATCTTTATGATCTCTAGACATCTGTATGCAAAATTTAGTACACCGCTGTCCTGTAAACTTACCCTGAAGGCTCACTCACACCAAGAACGATAACGAAAGATAACTGTATATTAGCAGATAAATTGAGCCAGGGTTACCAAGATATCCCGGCTTAATCCCTTATCCTAGCTTTGTGCAATAGGCCCCTGGTCCTCTCTCGTCCTCCACTGGTGTCGCTCGTCCTTATATGCCTCCGAGCTCCCTCATGAGAGGACTCGAGACCGGTGTGCCTCGCAGGTGACGCTCATTCTTCAATCACGCACCGGTCTCCTCTCGCTCCTCCCACATCTCTCGCTCGTCTACCTTGCCACAGTATATATCTCCTGAGATTTTGTTTTCCAGTTGGATTTACTGATTAACCCTTATGTGTCCCTCAGGATGTTTTCAGCCACTAGGGGGTATTTTTTTGTCTTAATTTGGCCATAACTTTCTCTGTGTTTTAGCAAATGGAATGATTTTTGGTGACAAATCTTATTTTTACACATATTTTGGGAAAATGTTTTGAAAATTTTCGCAAACTCAACGATACACTGTGGGCAAATTCACTACCCTTTCGTTACCCTCGTGGTTGAAAAACAGCCACTAACTTAAACTGCTGTAAAAATGTATCAGATACATTTAAAAAAAAAAAAATTTGTTGCATAAATCTATTAATCAACCTCAGTCCTGTTCAAAACTACCAAATGTTTAAAAAAAGTCAGGATTTTAACCCTTTAATTGCCAATTTCATAAAAATTATGTCACTGATTTGGGAAAAAACACACAAAATGACTGATTTTCAATATAAAATGTAATTGTGGCCTGGATTTTTTTTTTTAATTTTTTAAAACTTTTTAAACTCACAGTCTTGGACTTGAAGATTAGAAACAACATTGGCTTTGATGCATTGTTCGTTTTTACGCAGCATCAGATTTTATTTTTTTTGCCCCATTGACTTCCATTATAACCACATTTTTTGATTGCAACGCCATGACACCATATACCCATGCATTTTTGATTGTTGATGGTTTTCCCTGTTGGGAAGAGGTACAATTTGTAATTTTTACAGTTGATAACCAGGTGGCACCATTAACCCTTTAGATAGGACTGTGCAAAAAAAGCTTAGTTTCTGGCTTTTCTATGGAGTTTTCTATGGAGTATTACAACATATTATTGTGAGTGCGAGTGCAAGTGAGAGAGAGAGAGAGAGAGAGAGAGAGAGAGAGAGAGAGAGAGAGAGAGAGAGTGTGTGTGTCCTTTGCCACTTACCAGTGTCTGAGAAAGAATATAATATATTCATATAATTATTACATTATTGACAAGTAGCCAAATATTAATATAAATATAAAACATGCATTCATTATTATTTTAAACGTGCATTTCTATGTGAACCTATAATTATTTGGCATATTTATTTGATTCACATCATGCATTAATATAGTCAGATATTTTTTCAGCTGCCTTCTCAAACTTTCGCTGCAGCATAAGTGTTTATTCCTGCTTTAAATGCATTTAATTTCATGATAATTTTCAGAACGATCTCTCAATCTTCAGAAGAGAAGTGAATTGCGCCGTCTCTCTTGAGAGAAGTGAATCAAACGGACACTGTGATTGGCTGTTCGCCGCACGTGTCACACTTTCAGATGCACGAGCTTCAGAGTTAATCGCAAACTCTGGATTAAACCTGAGTTTACAGAGAAAGTTTATACCAAGCTTTGAGAAACCGTTGAACTTGATCTAAACCAGGTTGGATTTATCTGGATTTGTCAACTCTAAACCTACTCTGAGTTTGTTCAGCTAGCTTCATGCAACAGGCCTCTGGTTATGAAATGTGGATCATGTACATAGTTAAATCATGCAGTTAATCTGCTAAGACACCTTTGTGAAATTGGGGGAAACTGACTTACATCAACGAAAAATCACCAGAACACCAGTTAAAGTCATAGCAAAAGTGGCTCAGAAAAGGGAAGTTAGTTTGTCATTTTATTTCCTAACAAAATTGCATTCGTACAGCTTGCTTAAGTGTCCAAGTACTTTTTGGGACCACTGTATACACCTGCATAAACGACTGCATGTGTCTTCTCAACTGGTTTTGCATGCTTTCTGTAACTGCGTTCTGTCTTCATCAAGAGGGGATGACAGATAAACCCACAGATACACAACACTTTCTGGAGAACAGAGATTTCATTGTGCACGTTTCACTCAGAGGAACTATAAACAAAAGATTTAGATCACAACCAGGACTCTGCCCTTTGTTTTTTCCACAGAAAGCTTTCAAGATTGTTTGTCATGATAAGTATGTCAACTTTATCTTTAAAACTTTATGACTTTATTAGCATCAAAAATCAAGAGCGCACAGTTCCTTGAGTAGCATGTAGAACATTAACTATTGTAAAAATGTTAACCCAGTTGTGGCATAAAGCTTCAGTGTTGTTCTCCTGGGACATCAGCGGGCGCACATTGGCTTTGGGGTCAAAGGTTATCATAATTCAGGGAGACGGCTGCGCTTTTGTGTAGTTTTTGGATTCAAACAATTGATCTCCTGTTTCAAAGGCTGTGTTCTTGACTGCTGCTGTTTTACAGGTGGGTGGACACCTGTTTCATTCACTCTACTCAGAAAAGGGTGACGACAGTTCTGTGAGTAAATACCTGGCACTGATATACATCAGTGGTCTACTAGATGAGGCTACATCTTACAATGTGAAATTTCAGAATTACATTACTTGAAAGGAAATGTGAGGAAGCAACCAGTATTACTCAACCAAAGTTCAACTAAATTAAGTCTCAAGGATTCACTTCAGCTTTCTGCTTTCAAAATGAATTGCTAATTCAGCTTTTCATCAACACTGCTCCTTACTCATACTAATTTTTGTCCTCCTTATTCAGTCTTATCCTGAGATTTTCAAAAATTCTGCAGGGTTTTGGCCATGGAAACTTCCCCACGTTAGTTTAAAAAAGCCCTGAAGTTTATTAAAAGGGTAACAGTATGTTATTTTCTTTTGAAGTAGATTTTAGTAAATGACAATCTCAAGAAAGTTTCAGTCAGTTTTCAAAGCAGGGTATGACTTTTTGTTAACAAATAAAATAAAATGATTAACAATATCCCAATGAAGTACTGCCGTTCAATATGAAATATACTGTTTTTAAACCATTTACATTTTACATTTATGCATTTAGCAGACGCTTTTATCCAAAGCGACTTACAACTGAGGAAGCGATCAGTTAGAAGAAATGCAAAAAGTGCCTTAAATACCAAGTTTTGTACATTACTCAGAGTAGCCTAAGCTAGAATAGGGAGGGAATAGAAGAGAAATAGAGGAAAAATTATATATTTTAATAAAAAATAAAAATATGATAAGATAAAGTGCTCACGAGCAAACCATGTCAAGTTACTGCTGTCAATGATTCATTAATGTCATTGTTCATTAATGTTTAATGCATTATGCTTCCCCTCAAAAACAGTCGATATATCAAATAAATTGACATTTAATTTATAGAATAACATATTAGGTACCATGTATACAGTTGGTATAAAAAAACTTTTTTTTTCAAATTTGCTGAAAATCTGAAATGTTTGCTTCATGATTTCTCACTGGAAGTTGAGCTTGTGTTACAAATGGTGAAAAACACTTTCTTTGATTAAACTTTTACTAAAATAGGCATTGAATATGAATTCAGAAGATGTTTCAAAACGTTTATCATAAAAGTATTAAAAAGAACAAAATTGATTTGTGAATAATACATAATACATAATATATATATATATATAGCAGTCACATCAATACCACATGGCACAAGCTGATTGGCCTGCAACCCTCCTCCTCCCCCAGCTCCACCTGTCTAGATCTGCTTCAGGATTTATGCATGTCTGTTCATTCAGCAGCAGCAGCATAACTTACAGGCTCACAGCAAAGTGTCTGTGTATCTATTAGCAGTAGCAAGTCCATACTTGCTCTGCAACAGCAGCGTTTCAGATCTAGTCATCCAAGCAGGCCCGGTCGAATCAAATCACTGAGGGTGCTTCAGAAATTACTGAGAGTGCTCTAGTAAAGTGCAGATAGGCTAACCAAACTAATTAGTTGTTTCTAGTCATGCCTTTTGTAAGACATTGCAGCATTTCATGCTTTTCATCTTCAGAAAGATCTTTCTTCCTCCACATATTGCATGAGAACTGTAACTTGCTTAATAATGTGGAACAACCTCTTTATGTGGGTTTTCCATTTACCTAAGATAACCTGGCAAACTACTCAACAAACCTGCAGTAGATTGACACCAGTTAACAAACAAACACTTTCTTTGAAAAACTCAAATCTGAATGTTTATTGTACTGAAATCCTACTGATATGTCACTAGCATAATAATTTGGAACACAGTGTACACACACACACACACACACACACACACACACACACACACACACACACACACACACACACACACACACACACACACACACACACACACACACACACACACACACGATTTTGTTTTGTGAAATGTGGGGACATTCCATAGGCGTAATGCATTTTATACTGTACAAACCGTATTTTCTATCCCCCTACACTGCCCCTGCCCTAAACCTACCCATCACAGGAGACATGCTGCATTTTTACTTTTTCAAAAAACATCACTTAGTGTGATTTATAAGATGTTTTCCTCATGGGGACCAAAAAATGTCCCCACAAGGACAAAAATTTGGATATTGCCATCTTTGTGGGGACATTTTGTCCCCATACCCACACACACACACACACACACACACACACACACACACACACACACACACACACACACACACACACACACACACACACACACACACACACACACACACACACACACACACACACACACACACACGATTTTCCATAGTTAATTGCCTACAGGTGAAGTACAGTACAAATGAATTTTCCTCAAAAAAAGGTCATGTTTCTTATACTCCAAATAAATTCCGATTTTGTTTTCATTTGAAAGCAAGTGTTGATTTCTTACATATGTCATTTCATTTGGACTATCACATTATTTTACATTAATAAGCACCACAAAACTTCTACTCAAGATAAAATATTCGGTTTTTCATCCACATTTCAAAATACACCAACAGTCCCATGAGTGCTGAAAGTAAAGGCACATTTCATGGAAAGCCATGTGCTAAAATAAATACGCAGAGACAGAATCAGTCAGCAGTGAGTTGAGAAGAGGCATTCCATGAGTTTCATAGGTTTTTCTGAATTCTTCAGACCTGATCCACTTTCGATCGAATATGACCACATTTTCGGTTCATTTCATGTCTTGGCATCAGTATGAGAGTTTGTCTTTCTGATGAAAATGGAGTGAGCAAATACCCAGAAGAGGTTGGCTCATTTGCCGCCATGCTCTTGCTAAATATTTAATTTGCAGTCGTTGTCCCACAGAAAAACAAGTGGTACTTGCCAAGGTTTGGGCCATTACATATCGCAGTGACAAACATATAACCTGCAGAGACAGTTACTGGAAAGGTTTTGTCATGGAGGGGACCTGTGCCAAAACAGCCCTTGATTAAAAAAAAAAAAAAAGCTTTTTGATTGTCATTGTCGATCCTGACACAATATAATGAAAAAGTCTTACAAAATGGCTGCTATTAAAACTCCATTCGTGGCTCGACTTGTCGAGACTGTTTTGAAAGATGGCTTCTGTCTGTATACGCGTAATGTACTGTCTTTATAAAGTATCTTTTTATTAAACTGTTTGTACACTTACAACATTCTCAATGCTTCGGTTTGCATGCAGGGACCCTCATTATGCTACCGTGTTAGTGTGAGGCTATTTTGAGCCTTGTTAGTGGTATTAACTAGTATTTAATTGTACGTATTCTGTGCCCCATAAACTAGCGTTATAAGCTATTCTGTTTTAAGAGATAAAACTCTTAACATTCGATTTTCATGAAAACGCTTCCCAGAGAACGATCTACTCGGTAACCATGTGTTAATTACCCCTAGGTTCATTTTTCACCAGAGTTGTCCTTTAAAGAACGAGGCAATACAGCTTTTATTGGCCTTGTGTTTACATAGACATCTTAAAGGTACAACAGCATAAAACAGCCAATTTAACTTTAAGGGCCTAGAATTTTTTTTTTTGGGGTTCAAAATACTTTAATAAAATTAAATAGGAAAATCCACGATACGACCCCTTTAAGAATGAAGCCCTGAGCAGGTGCCGAGGGAAGTAAACGGTGTAGACAAGCACTTGGATGCGAATGAGGTTTTTCTTATTAAGATCTTGTTTCATGCACGCTGTGCTGACAACGTGGAACAGAGTGACCGCAGCAGGTCTGGTTGAGTCCTGCATGACGAGGCCAGCTGGAACAGCACCATGATAGTCGTGGCAATGAAGACGAGAATCAAAAGGCCGTTTGACCAGTTCAAAGGCAGCACCGCCGCAGGCCTCAGCACCGCCTCGTACACACGAAGTCACACTCCTCACACTCCTCGCACGCCTACAGGCACACGTCGTCATGCTCCAAGTCACACATGACACATGACGCCGCAAGCGGAAAAACACACTCTCAAGCGAGTTCACAGGGTCCTCAAACACAAGAAACCCTCCATAAATCTAAAGCAAATAGAATGAAAATTCAAGTGTGGATTCAGTTAGAGTTCATGTTCACACGGCTGGCTCTCTTCATTTAAAAAAGTACAGAAAAGAAGCAACTCTTCCAGTCTTGTCAGTGATTAGACTTTTTTGTTTAAAACGCAGTGATGAATAGAGCCAAGGCACAATGCCTGCAGGGCTAAAAGAGGTTCAGTTCTATTGCAACATGTGGAGAGGTTTGTCTTTGCAAACACCTGTTGGATCGCATTAATCACCAGAGACATCGATGCAAGACCAGACATGAGTCAGTGCAGGTGAACTGAGAACAAAAAGGAGAGAGAGAGAGAGAGAGAGAGAGACAGCTGACAGGTGCATGTAAAACAGACGTGTGTTAAAGGAGTGTGCCTGGCTGGAATCAGGTTGTTTTTGGAAGCTTTAGAAATAGTTCAAACTTGCTAGTTAGTAGTAAATATAGCAACAAAATTCAGTAAAGCAGCACAGTTGTTTTCAAAACAGTGTAACTTTACCCTTTACCAAACTTTTTTTCTCAGTGAGTAGCAGTGTAGCGTGACAAAACAATACATTGTTGTTTATTTTAGATTGCATAGTGCCTGCGGCCATTCACACATGCAGTGATTTCGCTAGATGGTATTGCACTGCTCTGATTGGTCTCTGCCGAGACATACATTGTGTGTGGAAAACTGTGTCAGGAATGGTTATGATGCATTATACACTGCTGCAGTTTATATACAAACACTGTCATCCTTCCGGAATGTCAGTTTTAAAGGCAAAAAAGTTTTGTTGTCAAAATGGAAGGACATGTTACTTTTACTGCTAGTATGTGTAATTTATGATTCGCTTTTAAAAAGCAATGTTCCACCATTAACATTATGCAACAATAAATCCACTCATTACATCCTGTGATAAAATCACTGCATGTGTGAACGGCCTAGTGACACCAAACAAATTAAGATTTGGTTTAATAGGTTAGGGAAGTATACGATTTAGGTTGTACCCAATGTCTCTCCCATCAGTTCTAACATGAAAACAGTCATTCTACCCCTCAAGGAGTCACATGATTTGAGGGATCATTCATATAGCACAAATGGAGTTTGTTCAAATCCCTCAGTAATGGGGATTTTGTTAGTAATAGCAATAGTAACAGTAGCACACTAATTTAAATTTTGTTTACATTTTCCTACACTGTAAAAATACGAGAAGCTCTGTACATGTGCTGGTATTTAGGTGTCTAGGTGATGACTGTCTTGTAAAAACATGTAAAACATCACATGCGCAGCGCTAAGCGGCTTTCTGCTCCCGCCATCTCAAGCGTATGATCAAAATCCCAGGATATGTCTCCAAACAAAGCCTATGATTCAGAGCTGCTCGCCACCTTACCATCAACACAGCCAACTCTCTCTCTCTCTCTTTCTGTCTCTCTCTCTCTCTCTCTCTCTCTCTCTCTCTCTCTCTCTCTCTCTCTCTCTCTCTCTCTCTCTCTCTCTCTCTCTCTCTCTCTCTCTCTCTCTCTCTCTCTCTCTCTCTCTCTCTCTCTCTCTCTCTCTCTCTCTCTCTCTCTCTCTCTCTCTCTCTCTCTCTCTCTCTCTCTCTCTCTCTCTCTCTCTCTCTCTCTCTCTCTCTCTCTCTCTCTCTCTCTCTCTCTCTCTCTCTCTCTCTCTCTCTCTCCCTCCCTCTTTCTCTCTCTCTCTCTCTCTCTCTCCTTCTCAGTCTCTCTCTCTCTCTTTTTTTTTCTCAGTCTTATCCTCTTCTTTTTTTTTTTTTGTTCTCTCTTCCTTTGCTCTTTCTCAAGACTTTCTTTTTCTTCTTAGAAATCTCAAATCCATGAGACTACACATTAACATACTAAGTTAGGCTACTATAATTATCAAACAAGAGAGGAAGATTTAATAAGAGTCTGTTGCTCTGCAGATCTGCATGAAAGATCCTAGTGCTACACGCAGATGAAATCTAAAACTAAATCAATATTAACTTAATCAAGATAACTTCAAACAACAAAAAGCTTCACATTTAACATTGTTGTGGTAATTTTTAGCATGTATTGTTTGTGTGAATGTCACAATTTTAATGCTGGTTTTACAAAGAGTCTGTTCATTGAAAGATGGGACTGTGCCAATTATACTGAACCTAACAAACTCACAATCTATGCATAAGCACTGTTGCTTATGTGAACATGTTAACCAATTATAAAAATGTACATGTAACTCTTGGTAGCACTTTATTTTATAGTCCCCTTCCTCATGCACATACTATGTACTTATTATAGCAATTACAAATATACACTGAAAACATGTATTTGTTGAATTTACTTAATGTACAGCACTTTATTTTACAGTCCCCTTCCTCATGCACATACTATGTACTTATTATAGCAATTACAAATATACACTGAAAACATGTATTTGTTGAATTTACTTAAAAAAAAACATGGTCAAGTGGTTCCACACAACTATATTGAGTAAGTTTTACATATAACAATTTAGTTATGTGAACAAAAGAATGTCAAGTAAAGCTGACAACATTTCTTTAAGTAAATACAAAACATTTGAATTTGTCACTGTTACATAATATTTATACAATATGTGTAGTTTACTTAATAATGTTATGTTACATTTATAAAAGTTTATTATGTTAGGAGAACACATTTATCGATTTAATTTACCTTATTAATTTAACTACTTCTTAAAAAAGTGAATGTTTAAAAACGAAAAAAAAAAATTAATTGGAGGCATGATGTCCATCCAATAAATGTGTTTATATGAGTTCCCACAGCCTAAACATAGGCACCACTCTTCTGCATAATGGTGACCACAATTACAGAAACTCTAAATGTCCAACATAACTGAACATTAAACACTAACATACACTAACAACATATTTCCTTTTACTGAAAAACACATAAAATAACACTTTAATTCCTAAATTTACTCTCCTAGTGCAGTCCCTTGCAAAGCATGCTGGGAACTACAGATCCACAAGCCAGTTTGTTCGTTTCACTCAGCAATGTTAAGTCGACCGAACAAACACTTATTAAGTAAAACTGTCAATACTCATTTTTAGTAGAAACAACTCAGCAAACTTAAGTTAATTTAGTTATATGAGTATTTTAAGTAATGTGAACAAGGATGATTTGAGTGCAACTAACAACAGTGAAAGTTCATTTTTTTAGTGTAGCTGCACGCAGCAATTATCTGGGCACAAAAAGCATGATAAGTCGTGCCACAATGGCTGGGAGCATCAGACCAACTGCAACAATGAGTGAATATATTTTAAGCAAAAAGGTTGAAAACCCATAAATACATTGAGTTGTAATGAGATAATTGCCCTGAAACTTTCTGAGTACCTTCAGGGCATGGTGTCGAAGACACATACTGAGTTTCGTCACGACATGCCAATGCATTTGTAAAATATAGCAATATGCAAAACCATCTTTTGTTTTTAAAATGACGGCCATGTTTTTTAAGGTACACCAATGTCATAAAAGATGGTAGCAATTGAGACAAAGACACTGCATGAACATTTTGCAGTCAATCAGCCAATGGCACTGTAGCCAATTTCATGTTTTGTTCAATTATAGCGACACCAAATGACACAGTTCCACCGCTTTTTTTGTGTCCTTAGAGTCCTCATAAGCCTATCAAATTTGGTGAAAACATTTGTATTATTGAGCATATAAAAAATGAACCACTCCCAAATTTGATTGCATTTTTTTGCCACTTACAATCAAAATTTTGACATTTGGCCATTGCTATACCATCAACCCGCTACGATTCAGATTTTCCTACAGTGGTTTCGCCTCAATCGAAATAATGGTTTCGAAGATATTCAAGAAAGTTGTTTAATGCTAAATCACAACATTGCACAAACCATAAGGTGAAACCTAGAATGCATGGGGTTTTGGACTCTGCAATGATTCAGGAATCTAATGAGATGACAATGAAAATAAGTGAAAAATGAGTCCCGGGAAAATAGGTCAACCAAATCGAAAGTTATAAGCATGTGAATATTTGAATTTACCACTAGGTGACGCTGGTTCGAAATATCTCAGGCTCCTTCAGATCATAGTGCTGATGACCCATACAGAGTTTTTTAACGATACACTAATGGATTGTAATACAAATTTCTGAATGGCCAAAGGTATAAGCAAAAATAGCTATTTTTTTGTGTCTTCGGACCAGTAGGTGGCGCTGCGCCGAAACACAGCATGTAGCCTCAGATCATGCTTGTGATGACATGTACCAAGTTTGGTTTGAGCACAACAAAGCGTTGTGGAAAGACAGGGTGGTTCTCAAACGGAAGACTGCATCCTACCGAGACTACATCCTTCCTAGACCAGCCCTTCTGAGGCTTGTAGGCTAGTGTCCTCCTCAGCAATTAAACACTTGAATGAGAGAGTCTAGTAAGTGTGCATGGACATGGTCACACGTGTCCCCATCCCCATGGTCACGGCACGGAAATACTATTGAAACTTAATTTTAGAAAAGTACTTTTGTATTACACATCTTATTAACTGGCTTTCTATGAATGCAATACAGCGAATGACAGTCTTCTGCCGTCTCCCAGTGGCTTACACTATTATCAGTTTAGTGTTAGTAATAAATGTACAGCAAAACTAAAGATAACATCTATGCTTTCATGTCCGAAAACATTATTTTTGTCTTACATTTCATAATAAACTCAGACAAGCTCAGTACCAACTATTTTTCTGTCAGTTTTTCTTGAATTAGAATATAAAGGATTTTGGGTGATTTAAGGCCACGAAGGATACATCCGATGCATCCTTTAAAACAGGCAAAATGAAGGATGTAAAATTGAGATGGCCTTCAGCGACTTTTGATGACGTGGCAGAGATGCAACCTTCCGTCTGAGAAACACCCACAGCCTTACGTCTATTTTAGCAAACGCTACATTACATTTGTTTGTGCGTTATTCAAGAATGGTTAGATAAATCAACTTGAAAACTTCATGGGATGATATGGGTCTGAAGATGATATGGGTCAATTTCCAAAATTCTGGAAAAAAAATGGTGGAAAAACTTTCATGACAGAAAATGACAAATCAAATCATCTTGAGCCAGTTTTGTTTCTAGCCCTTACAGTTCAAAAGTTATTAGCACAAACATGAGTGAAAATTTGGATAGTTGGTGGTGTTAGAGCCAAATTGGCTATGGTGACAGATCAGACTGTCCTCTATGAGTGTGCCAAATTTCATAGACTTCCAGAGCAGAAACTGAATAATAATAATAAATAAAAACGTCAACGATTACTTTGCACCTTCGGTGTTTAGCCCCTATAACTGTGTTATATCTAGGTACTAACCCTGAACCCTAAACATAACCGTGACCCATGTAGTTACCTTATATTACCAGTACTTTCTTGGGTAAGTACACTGTATGTACATGTACTGTAAAATTAGGTGTAACCAAAGTCTTAAAGGTACAGTAACAAAAACACCCATTTAAAAAACACCCAAGGGCCAGAAAAAGGGCAGACGTTAATTAATAAAGTTGTAGGATATGGTAACGCAGTACATTCCACAGCAACACACTATTTCGATAGTCCACTTCAGTCGTTCTATTATCTATAAGTAACTCTGCAACTACATGTCAACTAGCAGACGACTGTCTGCTTAATACCTGCTAACGCTTTAATTTGATCCTCCCAAAACAGACATTCTACTTACTATAAGTAACTTTGCAACTACATGTCAACTTATTCTACTTACCTTAATCTAACAGTCTACAAATACACTCTAAAAAATGCTGGGCTGATTAAACCCAATGTTGGATCAAATATGGACTTACCCAGCAGCTGGGTTACATATTTGCTTAAAACAACCCAATCCACTTTTGAGCATGAACATTTTCAAATCATACCATCCCACGGCTGTTGACTTATTGTACACGTTTTGTGCATTACCATCCATCAAATGTGAAATTGTGTTTTCAGATTTATTATTTTCCACACAAGCTCTTATCAGAAAAGAGCACACCTAATGCTAGGCCTGTCAGCTCACACTTCCTCCCAGTGTCCCTCACAACATCCTGAGGGACTAAATCAAAAATTATTGGCAGAGCGTGGCGTGGAGTGGCCGGAAACCCTCTGGAAGCGTGGATGGTTTCTGGTGCGGGTCCAGCCTGACCCCAGCCACCCGTCGAGGGAGCTTCTCTAACTTTCATCCGTTAAGGAAACATCTGGACACCAATGGCCCAGACTGATGTGTGTGAGCGGGCTGTGCACATGTGGACGTAGAGACAGTTAGTGGAATGCTAAGGCAAGCATCGTTATTAATTTTGATCATACTGTGCTCTTTTACAAACTTAAAAACCTAGAAACCACCCCAAAAAACCCTAGCAATGACCCTAAAACCTAAAAATACCGTTGCAATTGCATATCAACATGCAGGGGAGTTTTGCCTGAGCAAGCACCACTCACACTTTTCTCAGAAAATTTAAAAAAACTACTTCTGATTTGGTTTACACGTCTCTTAAAAATAAAAGTTCTTTATTCAATATTTTCAGTCATGCAATTAGCATGGACAGATGGAGGTCAAAACATTCAAAGAACTGCAGCACAGGCCTGTCAATTTTCTATCTGTTTCAAGCCATGATATATATATATAAAAAGATATGTCAAGTTTTTTGGGCACTTACAATTCACAGTGCGCCTGTCGCAGTATTTCAATTACTAAAAACAGCAGGGCATTATGAAATGCTAAAAGACTGTGATATTAAAAGGTAAAAAGACTTTGTATGCCTAGTCAATAAGGTGTTTACTGAATTTGGTCTTTTACTATAAACCTGGTTAAAATGATTGGCAGGCAGCAAAAGAAAAGCCTTTTAATGTGACAAATATGAATTGGCATCTAAAGAAATATTTGGAATATTTATATTCCAAAAAAAAAAAAGAAGTGGAAAGAAGTTATATTCTTTAGAGTGGAAAAAGGTTCTGTTTAAAATGTTCTTCACACAGAGGGGAAAAAATGGTTCTTTTTTTCAGAACTTTTTACTGAAAGGTTATGTGGGGAACCAAAAATGTTCCTTATATGGCATTACTGCGAAAGCCACCTTTTGGGACCTTTATATTAAGAGCACACTGTTAGATTGATGATTACCGATGATGACAGTGATCACAGACATATCAATGTTTAACCCAGTGTGGTTAACTTGCTCCCAGGTTGAAAAATACATAGGTTTGTTTCGGCTAGGTGACACTTATTGAATTCCTCCGGCTCATTCGTCACTGGTGTCTCCGTCTCATCGTCTTTCACCACAGACAGATATATTGATGCTGAGCGCTGGACATGCAGAGACAAGGGTTGAGTTGTTTTTGAAGAGGAACAGGGTCTGTCTGCCCACCAGCAGGTGAAAGAGACAAAGAAGAGTTGTAGCATTCATCCTCATGTCTGAGTGAAGAATAACCGCACGGTGTGTTGACAGAGGTGAGAGGGATGGGGTCGAAGGTCACACCTGCTGATAATTCAGCTGTCTGAACAGACAACTCTCCCACATGGATGTACCTTATTGAAACCGACAAATAATAGGTCAAAACAACATCTGTTCTTCTTTGAGATGCTCTTAAACCCTTGATGTAATAAATAATAACGTGCAACTAAACATATGCATTTAGCATTGTTTTGGTTTTAGCAAAACAAATTGTCTAACAAAGTCAAAAGGTTAAAGGTTGTGCATCAGCTGGGAGGAAGTTTTCAGGTTGCAGAGGTTCAATGATGCACTTACCCTAAAAGAAAATCACCAGTTGGTTTTATTCTAGCTTCATGCATTCATGCAACACTTGAATGTGGACAAGTTTCATAAAAAAGCTAAATTTTGTGCAAAAAGCTGAGAAAATCGCATTTTTGACCGAGTCTACATCTGGATCTGATTCAGAACAATGATCAAAACGTAAATTGGGATTGAGTCCATCAACACGCTCAAAGCTTTACAGTCCTATTGCTCATCCTGGGATGACATTTCATTCAGTAAAATTAGGCAGTTTTGATTTGTATGCTGTTAATGTTGATGATCGCATTATTTTACATAAGAATCTGCTTACATATGGCGTCACTTGTTTCTGCTTCTTCTTCACATGTCTTTTGATCTGGATATTCAGTACTCTTTCAGAAGATGTGTAACAGCACGTTCACGTCCACTGTTTTTTATATGTAAACTAGTATTTACAATAATTCTGATAGCATGTGAAGGCAGCACCAATGACGGAAATTTACATCAATGCCGTTGAAAGAGTTTTGTTGCGCACAGACTTTCCACTCCCATCTGCGCTCTCATGCTTATTTGCCCTGTTTAGTAAATCTGGTCCAATGTAAAATAAGGGCTCTGGAATGGTTCCCAAAAGGGTTCTTCTATACACGGGCTTTCACACCAGGTGATTATAGGAACTAGCAACCGGGGTGGTTCCCTGAGAAGTACATTTCCCCCTAGGATAATTTTCCTGGTTGCATTCGCACTGCTAGTAGGAACTCTGAAGCGTTGTAAGCGACGTCATTTAAGTGCAGCAACATCAACAACATGAGTAGGGAGGACGCCATGATCGGAGATGTGTTTTTGTTGTGTGTTGTGGGTTTTGTGATAACAGAGATGGAATGTAGTATTAGTTATGTGATTGAAAGGCTAAGAAATCTCCTACGACAACTTGATGAGAAAAGAACACACAGCAGACAAAGACGACAAGTAAATGGCAATATTAGCATTCTGTACTTTTATGTGCTGTGAACATTACATTTATTTACATTTGTTCAGAGAGTAAGTACAAGTAAACTGTGTGTTTACACAGCTTTTTAAAAATGGCGTGTACCTGTGTTTCGTATGGCATGTGTTCGGCCAATCAACGAACACTTACATCACTACAAGTTCCTATTGTGCTGGGTTAAACCCTACTCTCTAAAGTAGGAGCTAATTTAGTCCTCCCAAAAGGCACTCCTAGAACTAAAATCGTCTCAGTTCCTGTGGTGCGAACACTCCAAAAAGCAGGTACTTCCGCCAATAGTTATAGGAACTATGGAAACGTTCCTCCGGTGTGAAAGCCCATCATGGCATTGCTGTGAAACCTCAATTTTGAAGCCTTCTACACTCTATTTTTTAAAGAGTGTAGAAGAGACCACTGGTGCCAATGGCTTCTACTATCTACTTAAGCTTATGATTCTTTTGGGAAATGCGGCCCATAACTACAAGGCTGATCTTTCCCAATGTGCTAAAAGAATGGAAGCATTAATATGACCAATCAAACACTCTTCTTGTTCAGAGTAGTAGGGACGTGATATTTGGGAATTGCTAGGAGGATGTTGTGCTTCCTGTGTAAATCGACTTCTGACCCAGTCCATCCTCTCTACCTGGAGCCAGACCACGTCCCCACTTTTCCTCTCTTCTTCTTTTTCACTATACTTTACTGTAGCTCCATCCTACATACAAGATGTTGCCTTAGTGCTGCATGACTGACTTGGCAGCTAAGACAACAGCCCTCTCTCCTGAGCTCCACTGTATAAAATCTGCTATTCTCTGCGCCCACGGTCTCTCATCTCCTCTAATGTGGGCTGACACCCCCCACTTTGAAGTCCATGGGTGCTGTGGACCTGGGCCCACCCAACAAAAGCAGCCTGATCCCCGGCTGACGCTCCAGCAGAGACACTTATGCTGACATAGGGTTGGAAAAAAGACAAGACCCTTTTTCACGCTAGAGCTTCTCTTGCAGACCGAGACAGTTTGGTTCATTTCATGTGGAAGCGAACCGCTACAGATGATTTAATTTGCAACTTTGCATACTCCCAGTTCAATAATTACAGAATAATGCATTTCTCAGAGCTGGGTGTCACCAAAAAAATTTCCTTCAGCAAGCAACTAGCATTCTTTACATTTCTTGCAAATCCATGCTGCTTGTAAGATTTGGTGGTAAATCTAACAGGATTCATTATATAGCTACGGTGAAAAAACAGTTGCTGCTAATAACAATAAGGATGCAAACGTAACATTTAGAGAAGCAGACACAAACTATGAGACAACTTTAAACTCCATGTCCATATTCATTCAGGTACGGCATGCTGTTCTGCCAACAGTAACGTTATCATCTAGAGTCAGTGGCAAAAGTAAACAAGTTTCAAAGAATTTCTAGGTCATGCCAAAATTGCAAGCATTGTGGTGGAAAGAATTGTATGCGAAAATGATTGTACCACCTATTTTCTCTACCACCTCACCAGAAGTGAGAATTGTCATGCCAATTTCAAACTGATAGCCCCTAAGTTTTTTGAGCCAAATTATGTTTTTAATGCAACTTTAACCCTTAAATGCATGCCTCAGGTCTTTAGTGACCCGGGACGTCATTCACTACCCTTGAAGTTATATATCAACCTTCTTAGTATTCCTCAATCAATTCATTATAAACAATACAACAAGAAAAACACTAACAGTTTTACAAGAATGCCTGTTTTCCAATTCATTTTTTAAAAAATGTATAACGACCCAAGGTGTGTAACAGTGTATATTTATAAGTATATTTGTTTTCTGCACAACAATAATTGAATCTTTGATGACTGAATAAGTGCAATACAGCTTTATTCCTCAAGGTGGCAGTGTGATGAAGTGACGTTTCACTCATAGTCACCGCAGGCAGAAAACAAAAGAATAGACCCTTTTCAGACTGTGGTGATGCGTTTTAATGTTCATCAATATTTTAAATCCTGTAAGTATGTACATTTATAACACTAATACTTTGTATTCTATTCATTTTGCATCAAATTACAAAAAACAAGTTGTGAGGGTGTTTCTAATTCAACGTCTATAGGAGTGACTGTAAAATTAACAACTTTCTTTCTTTTTGCTGCTGTTATCAATCTCACTCTTTTTTTTCACTCTTTTTGAAAGTTGCGAAATCTTTTGCTATCTGAGCAAATGGGGACACAACTTTTTTTTTTTTTTTTCTTCACTTATTTACCACTATAAAGCGTAATGATGCTCTGAGAAACCCAGAAAAGTGAAAAGGGTCTATTGGAAGAATCATCAGCAAAACCTAAAATGTTTGAGAAGGTGAATATGAGGAAGATGCTGAATGTTCTGGGGAATGAGCTGAGGACAGTGATGATGGGATGAAACATCTGCTCAAACTGAACCCTTACAAACTCCAAAAGGTAACAAGATGTGCTTTATTTAATTCTTCTGTAATTGTTACTCTAATAACAGGAGAGTTTTATATTATCACGACAAGTAGAGATCCATCCATGTTAGATATAGATCCAGATCGAAAGAAAACATTTAATTGACTTCAACAAAATTGAAGTTGTAAAGTGGTCATGTGAACACTTAACAGTTGTTTTGACCACTGTAAATTTGTATAAAATCATTTTCAATGTTTAAATGTATGGCCAGATTGTTTGATGTACAACAGTACAAAAATAGCTAGTGAAAGAGAGTGAACGTTTTTGTTTAAATGTCAAATTTTTGTCAATGCTGTATTACTGACTACCGTCTGTATGACGCTGTGGGCCTATAAAACTGTGGTTTTACAATTTCCTACAGGACACAGGCACTGCTTGTTGGTGATGGAACATTGGGAAGAACCAGGATGTGGCTGGCATGAAGTGGGACGGGATGGGCGATTGAAAGGCCCATTCATACCACTTACCACTGACCTACAGTTGAGGTCTGTTTAGCTAAAGCTCAACGAAAGACTGAATGTCAAAAAGAGAGAGGGGCAAAGAGCAAGAGAAGGGTGTTGTGTTGATAAGTGCCCTAAGCATCAACATTTAATCCATGAAACAGGCCATAGTGAGCATTCATCAGCCTGACACAATGACAGTGAACGTGTTTAACTAGAAAACAAAAGAAGGTCTGGGAAACACATCTGAATCAAACCGTGTCAGGGCTGAAAGGCGCACATTCTCTCGTCTCCCCAATCTCTGACCTCTCTCTTTCCCCGGAAACGCTAGAATATGCAAAACCGCCACACTCGTGATTTGCATGTGGTTAGAGGCCGCGAGGTTGCGGGCAGAAGTCGCTTTGTAGTGTGACAGCGTGGAATGTGTCTGTGTTCACGGCACTAATACGTCCGAGCGAGGAAACAAGACAAGCTCCAACAGCTCACCCCCTAAGGACATTCACTGGCTTCCCCATGTGTTTGTTTTGAGAGCGCTGAATGAAACCATGCACTCTGGATGACATCGTCCCGGCATAAAGCCGCCTCTCCTCCTGCACCTAGAGGATTACTTTGTTTCTTTGTTCACCCTTCCACCCATCACATATACGGTACAGTGGGCGCAAAGCATTTATCCACCAACCGCTTCTATCCCAGCTCCCTCAGGGCCCACACAGATGAAGAAAATAGAGGTGTGGAAAACGTAGCTTTTCTGCTGATCTGTTCCGAGACCATTCGGCTCAGTTCCGCGGCCAAAACAAGCTCGCTGTCAAGTCTCGGAAAATTTTCGGGCCCTAAAATCTGAGAAGCTGACATAGCACTGTTCTGCCAACTAGTACATGGCTGGAGAAGGGCTTAGAGAAGAAAATGATGGAAAGAAAGAGCGGGGGAAGGAAAGCAGGACGGGTAGTTCTAATTCGGGGACTATTCATTTGGGCTTCAATCTTTCTCTTAGGCCTAAAGACATCAAGACCTTGTAAGATCTGCCAAAATGTTCCGTTAATAAGCACTTAATATCCATTACCCAATTACTGTCTCTCGGGGCAATTTGAGTCAGCATAGCTCAAGGTAAAACATATAATTTAAAAATAAGTTATTTATATCTGGTGAATGAGGCCTGCAATGGCAGTGAATGGCAGAGGTTGTTTATAAGGATCAAAAGGGGTGTCGAAAAACGAAGAGCTGGATTTAAAACATGAATCATTCCGTTCCTAAAACCTGGCAACTTGTGCTAAAGAGCAGTTGCATCTGTTTAACCAAAGGCCCTTTATATGTGAAACCTTGAGCGAGGTTTGCATATGGAAATGATGGCGGTCTTTAGCAGCAGGGTTGTAGTAATGTTGCCAGGGGCTCATCTGGACTACTGTTAAACTATGATGTTTTGCTCCGAGGCTGCTCCGTGACATATGATTGCCTGATCGCCTCTTTGCATATGTGAACGAGCATGAGCGCAGATATATCATCCTGCAATAAACCAGAGAATTACCTCAGTGCTCAAAAACGCAGCATGTTCCATTCACTACATCTGGTTCACTTTAGCTCCAGCATCCCAATGAGCTTTCACCTCCAAAAGCGTGCACACACACACACACACACACACACACACACACACACACACACACACACACACACACACACACACACACACACACACACACACACACACACACACACACACACACACAGCGTACACACACACACTTTGTGTGTGCATAGCTAATGTTGCAAAGACTTGTGTGTGTAGCAACTGTGTTGCAAGGGGATTAAGTTGAATTTTTCTTGAGGTTTTTGAGCTAATGTTTTATTTATCAATAACTCTACCGTGTTATGCTTGAAAGAGCCATCCATATTCACAGGAAAAACCGAAGGGAATAGGAATGTCCAACTCCACTTTGTTGGAACTCATCAGCTCGTCTCTCTATTATGCACTCAAGCGCTCTTCCATACGGGGTTGCGGTTTGTGATCCAGGCTTGCAATAAAAAGAGGAACTGATGAAGAAGAATTTTCTTGAATGTTTTCTACATAAGTGCAGCCATTTTTAGCTCCGAAATGCAAAGTGCAGAGCAACCGGTCATGATATGAAACCCTCATGCCAATTACGCGATGAGGAGGAGGTACTACAGGAAGAAACCGTTTTAAAAAGGTGTGCATGAGTATATCTGCCAGCAATTGAGATGGATAGAAGGAGAGAGAGGGGAACAGAGCAAAGGAAAAACAGGAAAGGAATGCATATGGTGTTTATAGTCATACTCGGTTAAGACTGTCAAAGCCAAAGTGTATTATCTTCAATTCCAGGCAGTAGAAAGTGTAAAGAGATGCCAAACCCTCACTGAATGCCAGGACTGTGTGCTCCACCATCCCCTCCAAACGCATGTAAAACATTGAGGTTCACCTCTGTACCTTTAAAGGAGTCCCATAGGCAGATCAGTCCCCCTCTAATAAAACTGCACTGTACTATTTCCCTGAACTGAACAAAGATTTCTTTGTTCCACTGGTAATACAGAGGAAAAAATGCCAGTAATACTGCTCCATGCTGTAAATCACTCCAAGCAGATGGGTCACAGTTATGGGTGCACTTTATTATCGCATGGACTTATGGGATATATTATCGCATGGACTTATGGGATATCAGTCCTCGGGGCTCTTACGAATTTGGGAAGCCAAGGTCTGTGCTGTGTGGACGGTAGCCGGGCTGCTTCCTAGATCACATCAAGTTTCTATTTCAATTCATTGCTCAATATGGTCCGAAAATAAATCTAAACCTGCCTCTCTGTAAAACTCAAGATATTTACAGTGGTACGTATTATGTGAGATTATGCACAGGCATTTTTAAATGATTAAAGCGGTCCTATTATGCTTTTCCACTAAGTCTATAATGTTGCTGTTTGAGCATAAAAAAGATCTGCAAGGTTACAAAGCTCAAAGTCCATCCAAATGGAGATATTTTATTTAACAGAATCCACTTTTCAAGAACAAACGGCTCGTTTGGACCAGAACCTGCGAAAGTACAGCACTCAAGCGATTCTCCTGAAAGACATAGTCATTCCCATTTTGACAATTTGTTGTTTATGGATCACAACTTGTAAGCATGTCTTATTATTGTAGTGTTTTCTATTAACAGTTCCAATTATAAGTTTTTTGCAGTTTCTATGATGTAAACAAAGGGCAAAGCTTTGCTTCTGCTAGCCTGCTAACTAACATTTCAATACTGATGGAGTGTTTACTGTAACTTTTGTAAGCTCTTGCTTTTGTAAGACTGTTCACTGCCCATTCGGAAAATTATCCAATATTTTGTGGTCGATTACTGATTGTATTATCATAGTTTTCAGTCAAATATGATTAAACGGTAGATAACCTTGTATCTATAATCTATAAGAAAAAACCCCACTCTGAAACGTCCTGGGAAATCCGTGCTTGTAAAGTCTGTGCTTTATTCCTCTTGTGCGTTAACATTGTTAGGGTCTGAATGGGGTTCGAATTGGTTTGAAACTGACGCTATCCTTAATATTTACACCAGAGCAGAACTCACTGTTATGAAGGAGTGTAACATTTCCAGAACATGTACTAAACTGTGCCAAACACCAGCTAAGCAATCACAGCAAATTTCGTATTTCGGAAGGAGGGGCTTAATCGAAATGGGAACTAAACAGTGTGTTTGAACCAGACTGGGGAAAGAGGTGCTGTAATAATGTAAAATATGTGAAAAATATTGCATTTTTTAGAACAATCAAGCATTAAAACACATTCTATTATGCCCCACAAACAAAATCAAGACTTTGTAAAAGGGCATAATAGGACCACTTTAAAGGGATAGTTCACTTTGAAATTAAATTTTGATATGTTTTAGCTTACCTCATGGGCATCCGAGATGTAGGAGTATTTGTTTCCCCAGTAGTTTCATTTTTGATCATTTTAGGTCAAACCGTTCTTGTCTGTGCCTCACATAATCCAGGTCTATGGTCACCACCTCAAAGAGAATACTCAGAGAAGTCCAAATTAAACAATCCCCCATCGTAAGTACACACTGATGGCCTAAGATACGAAACGAGCGGTTTGTGTGAGAAAACGAACAGTATTTATATAGTTTTTACCTCTTGTACACCACTACGTCTGACTGATCCGAGGGCGCGTGTGCGTGTTTCCTGTTGTGACAGTCGCGCGTTCTGGCTTTAGTCTGCACAAGCGCGGAAAGCGCCGGAAGTGGATCTCTCGCGCGTGCACGTCTCTCATTGTTTACACAAAACAGAGAGTATAGGTGAAACGGCTAATAGAAATGCTACTAATTTGCGCTTATCCTGGATGTTTAAACCGACGTAAAAGAAAACAATTACGTATGCTTGCGTAAACTCATCCGGGAGTGGTGATTTGGACTTCTCTGTGTATGCTCTTTGAGGTGGTGACCATAGACCTGTATTATGTGAGGCACAGACAAGAACGGTTTGACCTAAAATGATCAAAATTGAAACTACTGAGGAAACAAATACTCCTACATCTCGGATGCCCATGAGGTAAGCTAAAACATATCAAAATTTAATTTCAAAGTGAACTATCCCTTTAAGTCAATACAAGCCTGACTGTAAACAGCAAAGATTGTGCCTGATTGTTGCACATGGTACCTTCCAAGAACATTTGGATGTTTAATGACCGTTGAAAAGACGTCCCTCCGACAAGTCCCGTCATGGTTGAAAAATAGTTCCAAAATGAAAGTTGAACGGACATATGTGAATGCATTTTTAGGAAATGTTCTGTTACATATTTTCACCGATTTATGCCATCCTACCGCAACTGTTTTTTTTTCCAGGGACACGAGGTTGCCGTCAGACCAATGTTTGCTGGGTTATTTCGCCAAGAATATCCTATTTAGAAAAGAAGGATCGGTCTGATTGACATGCAAAGCAAACAATTCACTTCCAGAAACTGGTGATACCACAGTAAAAGATCAACGTGGAATAAAGTAATAGGTAATTTAAATAACAGTATCCACGAACAGTGCTACGGGCAACACAAAATCAGTGGAAAATTACTGTGGTCAAATTTCCTTCCATCCAAAAGTAATATGTTACCAATCATTTCATGGACTTAATACATAAACCAAAGCAAATGGTTCGCTTGTGCAAACGATTATCGTTTACTCTTTACTGACTGCCACAAGCAAAATCTTCCAAAAACCTTGCCACAAACCTTGCAACCTTTTTTTTTTTAAATCCAGTGACCAGTTCTTCCTCAGAAGAACTCATTGTGGCACTAACTAAACTAGTGATTTTGGAAAGATCTTCTGTGTACAAAAGACGGTCAGTGAATGGTTCGTCAACATCAATCCGAGGCTGATGGTACTATCAATTTATTGTCATTGGAGAATGACCATAAAGGATTGTGTGTTTAAATGATAACGTTCACATTTTCTTTGCTGACTTTTGAGGGACATTGTTTTAAACATCACACTGCACTCAAATTGATACCAACAAGCGTCATCAAATTAGCCACAATATTTGTGAATGAAGGCTGAACTTTTTGCTGCACAGATTCCATGTTGGTCAGCTTATTGTCATGCTGCTCATGATTTAGTAATATTATCTGAGGTCAGTTTTTAGGCTGCAGGCAAATGATTCCGGAAAACACAACAGACCATTGCCACATTGGTCACTTGACAGTTAATCATAAGAAAAGGACTATAAAATACCTACAAGCAAATCTGTATTTTTGTGGGAGTATAAAAACAAATCTGGGGCCAAAAATACAACCAGACAGAGGGAGGAGAGGCACTCACAGGGAAAAGAGGCGGGAGAGCAAACTTAATTTTAGCTGTATGTGATGCTGTAATCCAATCTCCACAGCAACTTTTTGTGTGCTGTGGAATAAGACTGTGGGGTTTGGCACTCGCTGATTCCTACCCTTGATAAAACTTCAACTTTTTTTTCCACATAAGATGACTCTTTAAGACAAAGAGTAGAGGGGAAGAAAAGAAAAAAGCATGGAGACGGAAGAGTTGGGGGAGTTTTAGATGACAAATAGAAGTAGGGCGAGGGATTTGACGATTTGAGGAGAAAGATTGATGTTAGAAAAACAGGGTAAGAAAGCAATGGGCTTAAAGAAAGAAAAAGGGAAAAGTGTGTGTGAGAGAGGGGTGAACTGAAGTGCAAATAGAGCTGGGTAAGAGGAAAGGGACATTCCTGGGCCAGCTGTGGCTTAAATGGGAATTCTGACTGGATCTGTCAAAAGAAATTGGAGAATAAGATAAAATGCTGGGCTGTTTTGGTATTGCACTAAGCTCAGAGACAACAAACTCCTCAGGAACATGACTTCAATAACGGTGATACCACCAAGCTAATCTCGTGAGGTTTTGCTGACAGAGACCAACCGCAAACCAAGTCAGTTGACCTTTGACTCCAGTACCGCCGTCTGCGCCAGCTTAATGTCATCGAGGGCCGAGGAGGCAACTGAGGAAATGAGTAGCTCTATACTGTCCGTCCCCAGAGACAGGTGCTGAAGTGTTTAATAAATAACTGACTTGAGCGAGAGAGTCTGAGGCCGACACTTATTGTTAACACTGAATGTGCTGCCAGTCATAACATAACTACTGTTCCACTGAGGAGCGATTGTTCTCTGCTAACTATAGATATCTCAGGGTAGCTTTACTATTGGCCTGAATTTGATGATTTGTCCTCAGCCGAATCTGGAAGCTAAACACAAGGAGGGTTATGATATTTGGAAAAAAGCTCTTTGTTACAGCATTCATTTCAATGGCAGCTGCTCGGCTGCCGCAGGACCCCAGACAAAAACCCCAGGACAGTCCCAAACCCTTCACTGGAGACCATCATGAGCGATGAGGTTAAAGGCAAAATACGGAAAAAATATAAGTCCAAGTTCCATTTCACACTTTTAAGAGCCCGTAACCCTTGCATGAATGCATGAATGCTTCACCAATCATTATTACATATTCAGGTTTATCACAGATGGGTTTTACCTGCCACAGTCATTTGAAACTCTCCTGCTATTAGGGAAGGCAAGGCAAGGAAGTTTATTTATATAGTACATTTCATATACAATGGCAATTCCCTATCTGCCTGATTCTCTAAATTCAGGTTACCCCTATCTGATATGGAAGAGATGGAGCAGGTTCACAATGTCTCCTGGACCTTACAAGTCAGGTCCAAGACGGGCTCCTGTATGGGACGTTACCTATGCCCCGCAGGGCCTCTCCTTTCTTGAGTCCGCTTCTTTGCACTTTCTGCTACCGTTTTACCAATGCCTTTAGCACGTAACAACGCTATCAGTGACTTCTTATACCATTAACCCTTAGTATAATTGTGCCTCACTCTTCACAAGTGTAATGAAGCAAAGCACACTGCTCTCCTTTTCCAAACTCCTCCAGTCAGACAGCACTAACCAAAAATAATAATCACCAAATGCAAAAGAAATAGAAATATACAGTTGTAAAGGCGATTAAAAAGAAGAAAATGATATATAAACAAAACAACAAAGGTAAACTAAAACAGTTGTAGGAAGAATAAAAAGCTGATGCATAGATAAGATACGGTGCAATCAGTGGGACGTACAGTGGCACAGTGCTCATTCAGAAAATGCACAGCTGGACAGATGTGTTTTGAGTCTGGATTTGAATGTGACTACTGTTGGAGCACATCGGATCTCTTCTGGAAGCTGGTTTCAATAATAGCTAAAAGCACACTCTCCTTGCTTTGAGTGAATTCTTGGTATTTCTAACTGACTTGATCCTGATGATCTGAGTGATCTGTTGGTTTTGTATTTAATCAGCATATGGTAAATGGTAAATGGACTGCATTTATATAGCGCTTTCAACCGACCCATGACCATCCAAAGCGCTTTACATGTTGCCTCACATTCACCCATTCACTCACCCATTCATACACCGACATTGCAGCATATTTGCAATAGTGTTGTCAAAAGTACCGACCGCGATACCAAATCGGTACTGAAATGTTAAAAGTGTGACGCTTTGAGCGCTGTTGAGCGGAATCATAAACACCTTTGACTGGCCATCGCGCTCACGTGCTCATCAAACATGTCTGTGATTGGCTACAACGGTCAGTGCTTCACAAATACGTTATAAATATACATCAATGACGCTTTTCATAGAGCGCTTACACAGATACACACAGAGCTTTTTAATGCCGGCGTCTGTCAGCCTACCGGTCCGCTGGTTGACGCCTGCTTGTGCTTTCAAACGCTCCCGCTCCCGCTTTCAGAACACTTTCAAACACTTCCGTGTGCTTTCAAGCGCTGCCGTGCGTTGATCATTGTAGCCAATCACAGCCACATCCGATGAGAGCGTGATCACAATATTCAGTCAGAGGTGTTTATGATTACAACTCAACAGCGCTCAAAGCGGCACTTTTTTAAAATTTCAGTACCGATTTGGTATCGCGGTCGGTACTTTTGACAACACTAATTTGCAATGTATTGAGGTCCTAGGTCATTGAGTGATATAAACAAGCAATAGTAGCTACTTTAAAATCCTAAATGTAACTGGAAGCCAGTGTAAAGCTCTGAGGACTGGTGTGATATGGTAATTTTTCCCGGTTCTGCTCAGAATCCTGGCCGCAGCGTTCTGTATGAGCTGCAGCTGTCTAATGGTCTTTTTGGGAAGGCCGGCGAGCAAACCATTACAATAGTCCACCCTGCTGGTGATGAAAGCATGAACGAGTTTCTCTAAGTCTTGCCTGGAAACAAAGCATCTGATTCTTGCAATATTTTGCAGATGATAGTAAGCTGATTTAGTTATTGCTTTGACATGAGTACTGAAACTCAGGTAGGACTCCAATATCACAGCAAGATTCCTGACTTGATTTTTTTTGTTATTAACCTTTAGCCTCAAGATATGCATTCACCTTGATGATTTCATCTTTGTTTCCAAATGTATTAGAGTAACAATTAAACAAAATATATAAAAAAGCATATCTTGTTTCCTTTTGGATCTTGTAAGGGTTCAGTTTGAGCAGATGTTTTATCCCATCATCACTGTCCTCATCAGAGCTCATTTCCCAGTACATTCAGCATCTGCCTCATATTCACCATCTCAAACATATTCTCAAAACTATCATTTTCAACATCTTCAAAATCATTATTCTGATCTCTGACAGCTTCTTCAGCAGATCCACCATCAAGTGACAGTGACAGTAATATCTGATTGTGTTCAGTTCTTGCTCTGCTGTAAATCTCTGAGCCATTTCAAGTTTTGCTGACTAATATGTTATAATGCTACTCCGTGCATTCACTCGGCGGCTACTATAGGACACTCGATCACACTGCAGTGAGCTAGATTGATATTAGCCATGGTAAAACATGCTACTCGCTGTAAATCAAGAACACCAGATTTAAACAATAAGACTAACTGTGTTGAGCTGTAGAACAATCATTCGTTTTTGGTCGATGAATGTCTCCAAACAGTTGCTCACCTGTCTAATAATATATACATAATCACTTATTAATCTGTCTTTTGTGTTTCCATGGTTTTTACGAAATTGGAAATCGAGGGTAACCCGGGTATGATGTCATTGATAGGTGATGCAAGGACATGGTCCGTCTTCTGGTTATAATTGCTAATTTCATGGATTTAAACATTGTTGGGAACTTTTGGGATAATGTAAGTACACAAGTTAACAAAGGCTTTTGAATATTTTAATCCAAAAATCGTACATATTGTGCCTTTAACACTGCCAGTTAGGTTTAGTGTAGGGTTTAGTGTTAGGGTAGGGTGGTATTTTATTTTCAAATGCGATAGAGCATTAACATTTCATTTCCGAACTGCTGCAATACATAGGGGAGAGCGGGGCACAACCTAACGCAACCTAACGTCTCAGTTTGTGTAAATCCACTTGAGGTTCAGAGTATTTATTTTTTCCTAGTACAATTATGTGGTTTTGTTTCATTAATACAGTGTATAGTTTTTCCTTGATTTACCCCGAAAGAATGGAAGTGAAATGTGACAACATGCCCCCATAGGTGGGGTACACTGTAACATGACCAAATGACAGCTTAAAATGATATCTGATATAATCAACATCAACAACAAAAATATCCAAAACAAACTGAAATATTTTGTCAATAAAATGCAATTATTACTTTTTGAAATAAAATAATGGCATTTTTTTAATCATTAAAAATACACTATTTTTTGTAGTTTGACAACAAACACATCACTAAATACAGCTATACAGCATAGTTAAAAACATACTAATAATTAATCATTTCTGAACATTGACTATTATTACTATCATTGAACATTATTCACCCTTTTCTCATGGTTTCTTTCTCATAAAAGTATAGAATATAATAGTGTAGTTCTAATAGGGGCTCATTGTAACAGTGTTATAACACACCTCGTCTACACAACTGGGATTTAAACCACGGCTCGTGTCTTCTGCTGTTAGATCAGCGTTAAAGAACCATCTCAGCTGTTAAATAACAGACATAAGATTACAATAATATCAGATTTGTCAAGTTTTAAATAAACACAACAAAACAGAGATGAAAAATAAACTTGAATAAGAAATGTACTTTTGCTGTGGTTAAATACATGTTCAGTGATATCTTCCAAAATTTTTTTAATTGTGGCGCAATTTTTCTCTATATAGTGTTGTTATGGCAACTAGTAAATACACAAAGTTCCGTCATCCTGGCATGTGTGGAAAGTGTTAAACCATGTGCGTTACAATTAACCCTGCGTTAGGCTGTGCCCCGTGCTGCCCTATAACCAATGTAGCCAGATTCACGTTCATTTCTTTCACAGACTGAACATTTAATTTCCCAAAGTGTCACGTGTTGCAGATGAGCCTCAGTTGGATTTTGAATTACATTTCTTTCTTTCTTTTTTTACTCCTTTTGTTATGCTCTCAATCAAGTCCTCAATAGGACCAATCTAGAGAAAGACTAAACTGGTAGCTAATTTCAAACTTGCTGTATAGTATCAGAGCTGGCTTTCAAAATGTAAACAATATGGCTTTGTATTCATTGGGTGACACAGATAACACAGGATTGTGTTTTGTCTACGCTAGCTATGAGTAGCCATGCTCACAGTTTATCTCTGCTGGGGAGTGATGTGACCTGTCAACAGGCTCAAATCTTGGGGAAAAATGGTGCAGACAAGGCTGGGTTTCGGCCAAGGCGTCTGCCATTAAAAACACGAAACCTCAGTAAGATAATGACCTTGATTCACCCTGTGACTGACAGATCTTCACCCCCCACACCTGCTGCGTCGTAATCTTGCTAACTGTAACTATGGCATACTTGTACGAACCTGCATCTGTGTTAAGAGATGGTAAGTGTTTTTCGGCTCTTTTGTCCTTGCATAGAGCCGTAAGCCCTAGGTATACATCCTGTTTCCAAAGCGCACAGTGGGGCCACGCTGACCCCTGAGGGCCACACAGGCATGTGGGGCTGGCAGAGACAGACACACATCCTGGTCCTGAAACAACAGGTCAGGCAGGCTCGGAGGGAAGAGCACCCTGCCTGTGGCCTGGGCCATTGTGACACTGTTTATCACCATGGATCTATGCCCAACACAACATTAGCACATGTCATTGTTCCTACACATTCTCCACGCCTTCTCAGTAAATATCAGCAGGGAGTGTGTGTTGTTGTGTGTGTGTGTTGAGGGAGCGGATCAGGATTACAGTTATCACTTCTTAGCTATTCACTTATGTTGAATAAGAAACTGTAACCATCTGCCTTTGTGTATATAGTCCTCTTTCAAGAGTACGCGTGCTGCTATTGTATATGTAGTGTACAAGTATGCACAAGGTGTAGTTTTTCCTGCTAGCATATACTGCATGAGGAGTGCTGAAGGGATGATGTCAATATCTGGAATATTAACCCTTTAACTCATACCTCAGGTCTTTAGTGACCAGGGATTAATTCACTACCCTCCTCCTCATTATTTTTTTTAAAGTTAGACATCAACCCTCTTAGTATTCCTTAATTAAATCATTATAAACAATATAACAAGAAAAGAATATAGGGTATAGGGTCGCTAACGCCCCGAGGTGTGTAACAGTGTAACTATATTTTTTCGGCACAACAATAATTGAATCTTTGATAACTGAATGAGTGCAATACACCTTTATTCCTCAGGGTGGCAATGTCTGATACACAATGATGAAGTGACGTTTCACTCATAGTCACCGCAGGCAGAAAACAAAAGAATAGGAAGAATCATCAGCAAGACTTGAAATGGACATTTTGAAGATGTTGAAAATGAGTTTTGTGAATATGTTTGAGATGGTGAATATGAGGCAGATGCTGAATGTACTGGGCAATGAGCTCTGATGAGGACGGTGATGATGGGATAAAACATCTGCTCAAACTGAACCCTTACAAGCTCCACAAGGTAACAAAATATGCTTTACTGTATTCTTCTGTAGTTGTTACTCTGATATCAGGAGAGTTTTATATTAACGCAACAGTTAGAGATCCAGCCGTGTTAGATATAGATCTGGGTCGCTAAAGACCCAAATATGCAATAATGATTGGCGAAACATTCATGCATTTAAGGGTTAATTCAAAATGTAGCGTACCGTGGGGTTTCAGTCACGACTAACGACCAACACACCCCATGGCATCGCCATAACACCACCAAACACACCGATACATACAGAATACAATCATGCACTGTATAAACTACTGTTACGGACCACACTTTCAAAGTGCTCGTTATAAACATAAAAGGTATACCAACATAAAAGGACATGGGAGACAAAACTGCAATTTAAATATTTATTGATACTACTGCACTCATGTGTCACCGTTTAGGCAATTGATGAAATGAATCAGTCAACTCACTGACACAAATACTCTTAAACAAACAAACAAAAACTGACGCAGGACGCTCAGCCATCAGTGAGTGCTTCTAATCAAGGAGGTAATCCAGCCCCCGAAAAAAGCATACCTTCCATAGGGGCGGCCATTGCTAACCAAGCCATCACCTGCTGTTAGCATCCCATTGACTCCCATTCATTTTGGCCTCACTTTGACAGAGAATAACTTTACATCTGAGGTGTTTAAAGACTCCATTTGTCCATTGTTTATTTCTAAAGAAACACGACAATGTATAAAAGGCTTGTCGTCAAGCTCAGTATGAGTCTGCGGAGTACGCTCAGCCATCAGGAAGTGAGTACTTTTAACTGACTTCACTTTCCCACGTCGAAGCCTATGGGGTCGCTGTGTCCATTTCTTTTACTGTCTATGGGTAGCACCGACACATCGCTGGACCTCTGGGGCGTTCTATCACTACACATCATCATTTTTATTGGCTGATGACCCACGTCAGTCAAAGTTATGATCCAATAGAAAATGACAGCTTCAACTGAAGACTAACTGTACTCCTAGTGCTGGTCCACGGAGCTGTGATGCGTTTAGATGATGAAAATACAGCTCAGCCTCACACAAAATAACCACATTCTTCCTGGAAATATAATTGTAACGTATTGAAATAGACAGTAATTGAATTTAGACACGTTCAGACACACATTCATTTAATTTAATTATGAAAAAAATTTTTTTTTATTTTGACAAGGCCAGCAGAGAAGGCCCTGACAGCATGTGTAAACTGTGGTAAACATCACAATCTCTGGTATGGTCTTTGTCAGTTATATGCTGTTGTTTGTTTTATCTTTATTTTTCGGTCTAGATGATTTAGAATGCAATATTTATGCACTCTGTAGCTATGAAAGAATCAATCCTTTGAGTTTTAGGGATTCATTGAAATGGTTTAACCGGTTCACAAAATTTATCTGAATGAGTCAACAACCTGTTGAACGAGAACCATCTTCTTTGGAACTACTAATACCTCTAGATCAAACCGTAGACCATGGCGTTAGCAACTACAAAGTCATGGGTTAATTCCCAGGGAAATCGTGATATGATTAAAACAGTACCTTGAATGCAATGTAACTGCTTTGGATAAAAATAAATGCCTGCCAAATTCTGCCAAATGCATACATGCACATGCAATTTTACTAGCTTTTACAGTACAGTTCCAAGCTGCTTTTTCTAGCACTTCACAATGTGGTGTGACAAAGCATTACTACATTGCTGTTTTTAATCTTACATTACATTCCACATTAATCCTTGAAACAAAGCAGCTGAGACAATAATCAAACACGCTCTACTAGAATGCGTCTTTCACTCAACGAGTGCATTTGAATCATTGCTCCGTTGAGTTCTTGAAACTCCCCGTGTGTCTTCTTCTTTTTTGTATTTAGTTTAACACTGACATTTTGCAGTATGTTTTGCGTCTTATATTAAATTGCATGTTAGATTAGTAAATGTATGTGCATTAGTGCTTTATGTTTTATGCCATCACCCAAATTGCAATACTTTGTTGTGTTAGTGCCAGATAAGTACAGATGTTTTTAACTAAAATATGTAATCGGATAATTATATCACTTAAAATTGATTGCCCCACAGTTAAATTCTGATTGGTAGTCAAAACTTATATAATTTGTATCAAGACAGATTTCAGTTATACACTATGCAATTGATTGCATAGTAGAGAGTAGAGTAGAAATCTTTATTGTCCACACATAAACATGTTAAATTCTTGTAATTCATGACTTATTTTACACATAAATTTGTAATATAAGTTTATTAAAATGGCATTTGTTTAAAAAGAACTGCATATGTACATTAATCTGTGAGAACTGGCGGTATGAACCAGGGTTGTGCACCATTCAGAATTTAATTGTGATGGTTATTAATTTCCAATTAAATACTTACATTTCAATTGATCTAGCAAAAAGGATGCCGTATTGAATATTAGAAAAATACATACATGAATTTCTTTTAATTTAATTTTAAATAGAAAAGCAAAGGTTGTTGAAAGAATGAAAGCTTGGGAAAGTATGCTATTAACTCGCGATTGCAAGAAAATTAGTCAGAATTGCGAGTAAAGTCAGAATTGCAAGATATAAACTTTATCTTGGAATTCTGACTTCTTTTCTCAGAATTGTGAGATATAAATTTGCAATTGCAAGTTATAAACTCCAATTCTGAGGGAGTTATATCTTGCAATTCTGACTTTCCTCTCGCAACTCTTATCTTACAATTTTTTTTTTTTTTTGTGAGATATAAATTTGCGGGGACTGACTGAAAAGACAGACTGAAATATGTCAGAATTGTGAGGTAAAAAGTCACAAGTACCTTTTTTATTTTTTATTCAGGACTTTTTTGAGTAACTATACTACATTATGCTAATGCAGAAAGCAGTCACTCCATCAGAGTTAATAAGAGCTGTTCGCAATAGAGCAGAGACTCATAATGGAGCTGTTTGACAGGCTCACAGCAGGCCCACTGGAGCAGATAACCGCACGATTCAAAGCCCCTTTGTGGCGGGCAGAGCGGGACAGGCCCATTTCCGGCTAGCGCTGCTCTGATCTCACCAGCCAGCGAACAAAAGATGAGCTCCATGTGCAAGAGGCAAACCACATCACACATAACTCCGGCTTTCCTTTATACTAGACAGCAACTCTCTAAATGTACACAATCTCTGATTTGAACCCTTCTCACCCTGTCCTTCCTTCCTTTGTCTAAAACCACACAAACATGCTGCGGCGGGCACAGGGAGTAGACTTTGTAAGACACTGGCAGGCCGTTGTAACGGCAGGCTTATCATTGAATCGCTTATCACACATCTGCAGAAGAAGAAATGCAGTCCATTTAAACAAAACGTTCCATTTTGTTGTCATCAACAGTGCACACCATGCAGAGATCCAATAAAGGGAACCAAACTTCCAAGATCAAGAGAAAAATGGCAATGAGACGTCAGCATGTAACATGAACAAGTTAATAAAAAACACTTATGACAAGAAGGAAGTGGTTGGGATGGAGTTTTGCAGTTGTTCTTTACTTTCCACAACAATAACCGAGCATGGATGTCCACAGAAACCACATCCATAACCCTGCTCAACATCAGTTCTCGCTGACAGCCTGCTTGGTTCAGCCCCTCACACCCAACAATAGGAACGCCTTGCAGCCTGGCTGAAGACAGAACAATGGCAGCATTCAGAATACAGCTACAACACCTCTGTAATGGCATCAACCCATGATGGTGACTCAAGATCTGACTCAGCTCAGCTGGTGTTGTCCATTGCTCTGTGGAAAATGTGTACTCAAAGATGGAAGCCATCCTCTAAAGTGGAGGGCTGATGGAAGTGATTATAGGCGTCTGGGCGTAATTCAACTCCCCTCGGTCTTGGTTCTTAAAATAGCGTGATGGAGGGGGCGACGGGTAGAGCGGATGTGGGAGTTCCTGTGCTCTGATGTGGGGGCTGGGACCACACGGGTATGGCGGCATGCCCACCCCCTGGGGAGGCGATACGCACATGCCATCCAGCTCAAATAAGGAGACCTGCAAAGATCTTTCAAATGGATGCACCCCTTAAAGGGATAGTTCCCCCCAAAATGAAAATGTATTTACTCGCCCTCAAGCCATCCTATGACATTCTTCTCTCAGATGATACAATCAGTGTTGTATGAAACATAATGTCCTGGCTAATACAAGCTTTATAATGGCAGTGAATAGGAGCCAAGATTTAAAGCCCAAAAAAGTGTCTCCGTCCTTTATAAAAGTGATCCACAAGGCTCCGGGGGGTAGATAAAGGGCTTATGAAGCAATGTATTTGTGAAAGAAAAATAACCATATTTAACACTTTATAAAGCTAAATATCTAGCTTCCGCAAGACCGCCTTCCATTTCAACTTGCGTAAAAAGCGTAAGTGATGTGACGTATGACGTAGCATAAACGCTTTGAACTGTGAGAGATGTTACACTTTCTTCGTTAGTTGAATACGGAAGGCGGCCTGGCGGTAACTAGATATCTTACTAGATGGATGCTTTTTTGGGGGTTTCAAATTTTGGGCTCACTGCCATTATAAAGCTTGGATTGGCCAGGAGATTTTTAAAATATAATTCCGGTTGTATTCATCTGAAAGTATATTCGTCATATACACCTAGGATGGCTTGAGGGTGAGTAATTAATCATAGGGTTAAAGGAACACTCCACTTTTTTTGAAAATAGGCTCATTTTCCAAGTCCCTTGAAGTTAAACCGTTTTTGAATCCATTCAGTCGATCTTTGTATCCGGCGGTAGCACTTTTAGCATAGCTTAGCATACATCATTAAATCGGATTAGACCATTAGCATTGCACTCAAAAATGATGACCAAAGACTTTCAATATTTTTCCCATTTAAAACTTGACTCTTCTATAGTGACATCGTGTAGTAAGACCAACGGAAAATGAAAAGTTGTGATTTTTTAGACCGATATGAGTAGGAACTATTCTCTCATTCCTGCGTAATGATCAGGGAACTTTACGGCCGTCCCACGGGTGCAGCGGCGCAGTGATATTACACAGCGCCTTAAAATACCATCAGCATAGCCAGCGTGACAGCCTACACAGAGGCGTGACTTGTAACCATGGAGGCGTTTGTGAGTGGCGATTCAGAAGATATTTACTTTGGAGCAGATCTTGAACCGTATCTATTTGAACCGGAATAACAGTCACACTGAAGATGAGCTTTTGAAACATGAAAGGCAAGAAAATGTGGCTTGTTTTGAAGACAGAGTGCGCGATCTGCTCACTGTCACTCAGTTAACATGCCAACACGATCTCATGACAATGCGTATAAATAGTACGAGTGTGCAATCTCGTAGAATGTATACGCCAAAATGAGTTTTGACGTGCATATGGTGCGTCGTTTTTGGCGTGCATATGATACGCACTTTATGGCGTGTATATGACACGCTTTTGGGTAGGGTGAGGGTGGGGTGTGGGGTTCGTATATAATACGCCATAAAGTGCGTATCATATGCACGCCAAAAACGACGTACCATATGCACTCCAAAATGAGTTTTGGCATATACATTCTACGAGATTGCACACTCATACTATTGATACGCATTTTCGTGAGATCGGGCTCAACATGCGCCCTGTCACAAGCGCAGTTTTCTACATCACTCACAAATCACAATAACTCATCAAATAAGGCTTTAGCGGGACAAACATTTGTTTAGGCGGTTGCCAAATAATTTTAAATGCAGGAAAAACCCTGCACACGCTCCGAAGCCTCAGCACAGAACGTAACATCACTAGTATTTATAGAAACTCTAGATAAACAATACCGACAATTCCACAAGTTTATTTTAATCAAACTATTGAGAATGAGGAGATACGTCATTGTTGCTCGCTGTCACGTGACGAATTGAGCCCTTCCACCATTTTGGGATAATACGCTACCAGTTGCCAGGGGCAACATTGTAAGAGTGATATACAGAGACGGAGCAGGAAAGACGAGATTTACGCGAAAATTTAAATAAAAAACAAATTGAGAAATGGAAAAGGCAGCAGCAAAGAAAAGGGCCCCAAGCAGAGGTATTTAGAGAAGCTGGCTGATATAAAAGACGTCGACCCATACGAGCTGCTTGCCACCTTGCACCTATATAGACATTGTTAATTACTTGGTTTTTGGCATCAGATGCAAAAACCAAGTAATGCTAATTTACTCTATGCAATAATTCAAAAGCCTGAAATCACTAGAAAGCTACGAGACATTCTGCTGCGGCTAGGTGCACGACTTGGTCATCTACAAGCCCCCAAACTGTGAAAAAAACATTGTACTGGCAAAGGTAAGTTGCTTTACATTTTTTCAAGTCAAAAAATGTTTTGTCAAGTCACCTTTATTTATACAGCGCTTTTTACAATATGTGTATGTGTGTGTGTGTATATATATATATAAACATTAAAATAAAAAGTAACATTAATGATGTATGAATATATATATATATATATATATATATATATATATATATATATATATATATATATATATATATATATATATATATATATATATATATATATATATATATATATATATATATATATATATATATATATTATATATACCTACCTCACCAGAACTCTACAAAAACACTACTAACATTAAATACTAAACCAAACGGTTGAGCAAACTTACCCCCACACTCAGAGATTGCATTCACATGTAACGTTATAGTTAAAGACAACAGCAGTGCTTTTTCAATCTGAACGTTCAAGCTAACTAAAAATAATAATGTTATACTTACAACCATGGGCGATGATACACTTCGTCCTGACTGGCCATATCCCTTAGACGCCGTACCGTGGTACAGGTGACACTGTTCATGTTTTCCAAATAGTCATCTGGTCCAAAATGCTTTTGCTTTTCAAGCAAACACGCAATTTCTTGATTGAATCAAAGTTAGCGATGTTTTTATATCTATGTATGTTCATATGGAATGGCAGGGATGCCAATATTAAAAATAAATAAATATATAAATAAATATACAAAGAAATGTAAAAAAGCAAAAATAAATAAATAAATATATAAATAAATATACATAGAAAAGCAAAAAAAAAAAAAAAAAGAATAATTATTTATACATTTATTTCCACATTTATGTATGTATGTATTTATTTATTTATTTCCATATATATTTATTTATGTATTTATTTATTTATTTACATATATATTTATTTATTCTTTTATTTATTTATACATTAATTTTTTTCTATATTTATTTATTTATGCATTTATTTATTTCTATATTTATTTATTTATTCATTTATTTATTTATGCATTTATTTCTTTTAACATTTATTCGTGCGTAGGGTGATGAGGAGGCGGGATCGACTTTTCTGAAATTCAAAACAAAATATTAATGCATTCGTAATTTCCATTTCTGAATGTAGCTGCTATATGGTCACGCAGGTTTGTGCATTTAACTCAAAAATAGCCTTTCATGTTGTTCCCCCGAACATGACCCCTTCTCTGCCAACGTTTTGAACACTTGGTCATGCGTTTATTTATTTATTTTTATTATTATTATTTTAAATAATGCATATAGGCCTAAATAGAAATGATCAGAAACAAATCTACAGCTGATCCGCATTGTTTTTGATTCAGTGTATTTTAAGGAATCAAGTAGCTCACTCATTAAGACAATGACATGCTGCCCCTGCTGTCTGTTTTAGTTTAATATTAAAGCGTATCCCTTCATGCCATATATTAGGATTAACGTGGCGTTCATACATTTAATAAAGTTGCCCCTGGACATGAGTTTATGGAAGTAGGCTAAAGACTACCGCTTAATAGAACAAATTGTTTCTGTTGCTGTCAGTATTGTTTTGGAAGTTACATTAAAATGCAATGGTCTGGTATCAGCGCCAGTCGGCTGTACTTATTGTATTTCGGCCACACCACAAGGTGACACTGCTGCCTCAACGCTTCACCCTCGCCTACTCTGAGCTCGATTGCTATGTCTGAGGTAAACCCCGCCTCTTCATTACCCTACGCACGAATAAATGTTGGAAGAAATAAATGCATAAATAAATAAAATAAATAAATGTAGAAAGGAATGTGTGAAATAAATTAAAATAGAAATATTTTTTATAAATAAATAAAAGAATAAATAAATATATATGGAAATAAATAAATAAATACATAAATATGGAAATAAATGTATAAATAATTATTCATTTTGTTTTTGCTTTTCTATGTATATATATATATATATATATATACATATATATATATATATATATATATATATATATATATATATATATATATATATATATATATATATATATTTATTTATTTATTTATTTATTTTAATATTGGCAGCCCTGACATTACATATTTCAGAGCAGCCAAACATTGATTCTTTCGTTCCTTGTCTTTCGTTGGTATTCTGTGAAGCATGATGGTAGAATACACCTTTGACTTCCTATCACAGCTCTTTACAACACACAGAACCATGGCTAATCGCACAGGTAAATCCACTACCTAATTTGCAATTATCTGCAACTACACAAACTAAGTGCTGGTCACATTGGAAGTTACCGATCTGCGGACTATTTTCAGGCGCTGTGTAATATCACTGCGCCGCTGCACCCGTGAGACGGCCGCAAAGTTCCCTGATCATTACGCAGGAATGAGAGAATAGTTCATACTCATATCGGTCTAAAAAATCACAACTTTTCATTTTCCGTTGGTCTTACTACACGATGTCACTATAGAAGAGTCAAGTTTTAAATGGGAAAAATATTGAAAGTCTTTGGTCATCATTTTTGAGTGCAATGCTAATGGTCTAATCCGATTTAATGATGTATGCTAAGCTATGCTAAAAGTGCAACCGCCGGATACAAAGATCGGCTGAATGGATTAAAAAACGGTAAAACTCAACTGTTTAACTTTAAGGGACTTGGAAAATGAGCCTATTTTCAAAAAAAGTGGAGTGTTCCTTAAAGACCAAACACGGGGGTAACACATGGAAAATATAGACAAACGAATCTTAAAAGCTCTGCTGTCTATACTATATTTGTGTTTAGAACTGTAAGGTAGCAGTAACAGCAGATGTTTAGCCAGACTTCCACTTTGAATTCTGGCGAAGCTAGTAAAGCAATCATTCACATTTTTTTTATCAGATGTACAGCAGAGGTTTAATTGATACCATGGTTCACAGTGAGGGAATGATAAAGCTCCCTGAAAATGATTGTATATGTCACAAAACATTTTTTTTTTTGCTAATTAGTGGCTAATTCATATGAATTTGTACAATCTCATTCTTATGCCCTACTGACGGTTTGGTGTAGGGGTAAACATTCATGCTTGCTTTTCCCCCCTAAAAATTGTATGCTTCTGTATGAATCTCATTGTACAAATTTGTCACCTCATAAAATAGTTGATGGTTTGCCAAGACATTGGGTTGGTTATAGGCTGCATTTGGTATTAAACTTTGCTTTTAAGAATTTTCAAGTAGCCTATTTAACACCAAATAACTTGGAAAATGTTTCACGCATTGGTCAGATTTTTATAGCCCACAAAAGTAATAAAAATAGATTATCTTCACAGTAATGAAATATAATTAAGCTCAAGCATATTCAGTTTACTTGCTACTAAGTGCATCATACCTAACTTTAACATCTAAATCTTCTAGATTTTCTGAACATCTAGAATTTTTTTGTAAACCTGGCACACTTTGGTAAATCCAGCAACAACTTTTGCCTCGAAAGCACTCATCTAAAACTAAGACTAACAGCAGTAGTCTCTACAAAATGATAGATTGGGACCATTGTGCCTGGTTCCACTATGTGAAAATAAATGCACGCAGTCTGTAATTTGGGATCCTGTTAAAGCACACAAGAAACGCTTTATAAAGACAGGCAGCCAACTCAAACCAGAGTCAGGTCAGGTAATCATCAGTGTCTTTGACACACATCCAGCCATATCCATGAGGTTAACCATGCAGGCAAGACTAAATACCCACCAGGAACACAGACAATCAAAGTGATTCAGCAGAGCTCAAATCAATCCCTAATTCTGAAAACAGGTTTAGAATAGACGCACATTCTTTCCTTTGAATTAATTTCCACTTACACAAAATTAAGCTGGAATGGCATAAACCTTACAAACAAGGCCTAATCTGTGTGGTTCCATAGATAAACAGACATATTCTCCTGCTGTCAGTAGCAATTGTCTGTAATAATCAGGTGAATGTTAAAAACAAAATGACACAAAGTGACAAAATGACACAAAGTGACTGTCCTTTTGTTTTGTTTTTGAAGCCCCAGCATGCCCATCGCAAGAGCTCATGTGAGCAGGAAATGCATGGGCATTGAATTAAATAACCCCAAACCCTCCCCCTGCATCATATGACAGAAAATTATAACCAAACTTTGTAAAGCGTAAACACACAGACAAAGGGTGAAACACAAGGGAGATAATCTAATTTGGGTGTTCTGTGACGTGCATTTGAATCCCTCTCTCAGTCCTGGAGTCCTTGAGGGTGTGCGCATTTCCATTTGTTTTTGATCACAAGTTCAAGGCATAAGACTCAAGACCCCCGATCAACGTTGTGTCCTTTGTTTGCACCTATTTGGCAGTCACAGCATCATCACATGCTTTAGCAGCACAGACTGTAATCTTTTCTATACAAGACAACTTCTGACTACAGTATGTTGCCCTGTGGTGCAGGTTCTCTCACTTTAGTGAATAATGCGTGGTGCAGCCTAGCGGTTAGAGATCTGGTGGCTTTGGTTAAAACTGTCAACTAAATGAGAACGTATCAACATTAGCATTACTGCTGTTATATACAAGAACACCCTGGTGATTGCACAATAAGAGCATTGAGTAAATGCTTAAACAGAGACATTGGTCAATCTAATAACACTGTAAAGTGGAAAACTCATACTGACATAACAGACGGCGCACTGAAATCTTGGGAGAAAGCAGAACAGTGCCTACGAAGAGTTTCTTTAAGAGAAAAACAGCAGGTAGACATTTTATATCCTTAACAAAACAATGCTAACTACAGTCTGTAAACGCAAAGGGTTTATAGGGAGGAAAACCTTTCCTTAACTAAGTTTCCTTAAAGCAAAGCCTTTGCCACCTGGAGCTCTCTTTCAATGATTTATGGGTGAAACTATTAAACTAATGACATCTGAAGAGTGTGTTGTAATTTAAATCTTTCCAATGGAAGTGATTCTAACAAAATGAAATGGAAAGGTATGTAAACAAAGACTTCTGCCATGAAAAGTATAGTAAAAATAAGTCTTGTCAAAGGAGATTTTATGGAGTGCTGCTAAACGAATCAGACAAGCTGTGCAAGAGAAAAACTCGCATTTGACATTCAGTCAGGGTTTCAGCTTGACCCTAGAGCAACAAAATCCCTGAATCCAGCTGTGCCTGAGATCCAGAGGTGTCCAGGGCTGGCCAACATGCCCAGAGTGTGAGGAGCCCTGCCACTGACCCCTCCTGGCCTCCCTGTACGTGTTTGGATTGGCTCAACAAGATCCCAGGGAATAGCCGTTAATCTACAGAAGAACGTCTTTTTAATTATTGGAGAATTCTAAAGGAATTGAATAATGAAATCCAAATGCAGGGTGCGGGCAGGAAAGGGTACAAGGGAGAAAGGAGATACGGCTCTGTGGCTAGTGCTGACCCTTGGCTGGCCCCACACGTGTATGGCCTCCAGTAGATTGACTCCAGGTTGAGTGGGTTACTGTGAGCTAGGACACAAATCCTGAATAACATTCTGACTAATGGGATCACACTGGTCCTGACTACGTTATCCACCAACACCATAAGAGACCCTCTCTTCCTGATGCAGTGCAAGGATCTGGAGTGCGGCAACCTTTGAACCCACACTGATTGGCTTCATGTGAACAGAGCCATGTATAAAGGCAAAAGTCCAACCTTAGACGCCTTTTGCGGGTTGAGATCTAATAGTAGTAATTTAATAGCGCTACGCAGCAGACATACCACAGCACACTGTCAAATCCGCATACAACATAATACCGGAGCAGCCTCATTCATCTTCATTCAATGTGACACACAATCATGATTATGATGTATGGCATTCCATCTGTGTTCCTACTCCCAAGACGCAAGGGAAGTCTGGAAAGATAGAGCGGACTTACCATGAAAGGCGCTTCACTGCAACTTAGAAAAACACCACAAAAGCAAATTACAACATCCTCCTATCATTTGCATCTGAGGACAACACACTCTCAGTGATTCTCAGTGGACCACCCCAAAAGTCGGACTGACCCCTGTGTCTCTGGCTGCTCAGTGCTGGAGTTAGGCCAGACCAAACTAGTTGTCTTCCCTCTACGGGACACATCGCAGTGAACTGGCTCTACTGCTGCTCAGCCAGGCGCCGGAGGACCGTTCGGCAGCCGTTGGCTCAGCAAGAAACGGACTCTAAATGGGGTGGGAAGAGCGTGAAGGCTGACATCGTGCTCCCAATAAGGCTCAAAACACCAGAGGACGCAAAGAGCAGACAAGGGTCAGGGGACCAGCGGCCCCATCACCAGCTGGCTGCTCTTTTGATGATGAGCTCATTCTGGACAAGAGCCAGACAGGCCCTGAAGCTTGAGCTTTCCTTATGAGGTCACCACTGAAACACACTGAAACCCTGCCGAGCCAAACACTATTACAAAAGGGGTCGGGCATTGACGGAAGCACCAGTCATGTTACACCAATGACGAAGGTCCTTTTAGGCAAAGAACAAACATTACTGGAAGAAAAAGTCCTGAGAAGATATGAAAAAAAAAAAAAAAATTCAGTGTCAATCACAGGGTGAGATCATGGCAGGCTGGCGAGGGAGGTCAATCTGAGCATTTTTGGGCTCTCTAGGCAGCTGCCAAAAGATTCAAGAAAGTGCCAAGAGAAGGCTGCTATTTTCAGATTACAAGCATGCTTTAAATTGCCAATCAAATCAGCAAGAGGTGAGGCCTATGTTCCTCGACAGACCCCCGGGATCTCCTCACACTCACCTGGTTACTATCCTAACCAGATATACAAGGGGAGTACTCTGGGTTCTGGACAAATTCCCTCTCCTCGGACAGCACACCAAATATACATTATTTTACTCAATCTGATTATTTGTAAGTATGTACTCATGCAAAGATAATAGAACCTCGTTCAAATAGGCACTCAGTGGGCACTTTAGTAAGTGCACCTGTACATTTGCAAATGAAAAACAAAAGCATGCAGATCAAGCAGCTCAGGAGGTTCAGGTTGTTGTTAAAGCCAAACATCGACAATGAGTTCAGATCATTGTACGCAATGGCCAGTTCAGATCATTGTACGCAATGGCCCACCACATCTAAATCCAACAGGGTATCTTTGGGATGTGTTAAAAGAGCAGAGAAGTGCAGAGCTACTTTGCAGAAGCTTCAATTGCATTTGGCATTGTGTTTCCGAAATGCCTCAGACCACAATTATACAGTTATGGGAATCGAAAGGACCGGAAAAGTTCTGATTTCTCTTAATGATTCAGGATACTTAAGGGTACCATTAACAATTTGTTTATTAAAGGAACTGTATGTAAGAAATGTATTTCAATTAATCATAAAATGGCCCTGATATGTCACTAGACATTAAGAAATCATGTTAATTTCAAATACTTATATCACTGACAACAGTAGTCCGGCCAGGATATTGTCATTTTAAAAGTGAAGTTGCAGCCCTCAACTGATGTCGATGTTGACATGTTGTGTTTTGGCCTGAAGCTCCACCCTCCACCGATCTACCAATCACGAAGTCAGTAGTGTTTCGGCATCCGGGTTGCCAGCTCTGCTCTAGTTACCACAGCTGCAGCTACACACTTTTTGGATAAAAAATGTCTAACTTTACGAAACCTAAAAGACCTCTCATGAAGCGTAAACGTAATTAACATAAAAAAAAAAACTTACTGGGTAGGACTTAGTAATTTGAAAGTGATTGCAGTACCAGTTTTGGCCACAATCCTTCATACAGTTCCTTTAATTCTGAGGATGAAATATTTGGAAAAAATACATGCAGTTTTTATTGCATTTCTTTCCCTCAGAGGTCTGTAGCCAATAGATCATTTTAGATTTCAACTTAACACAATCAAAACTAAATTTGGAAGCACCATAAATGCAGTCCTTTAAAACTGGCTCCAAGTATACATCAAATAAAAATATTAAAACAAGCTACAACAAAACTCATAATGTGTACAATATATACACAATCAAATGAACAGCCAGTCATTAACTACACAGTATCACAAACGGTCTCAGTACAGTTTAACTGGTTCAGTTCCAGTCAGCCAGGATGAAAGTTTTAACTTGTTTGTTGGCACTGTACTGTATTTGACTCAGCGGTGTTGCGGTAAAGTATACAATAGTGAAGGAGACACTGAGTATTTTTGTGTACATTAAAAAAAATGCATAACAGCACATTTAGGCGTTTCATTCTCAGCATTGCCTCAGGCGCACTAGAGCAGGTATTAGTGTAAAAAACAACAACTGCTTGCTTCACATATAGCTTAAACCAGTTAAGTCTGACAAATATCACGATCCTAACCTTTATCTCCACACCATAATCTCAGTTGGGCAGACAGTGATTCATCTTTTCTGAATCAGTAAAATATTTAACGAGCCCAGTGTACTTAAGTGTACACCACAAGTTCTTAACGGTGTGCTAAAAATGAATAGTGCTCATAAACGTAATGTATTCTCACTTGAAATTGACTAAAGGCTTGGACCCAGCAACAGTAGGCCTATTTAATGTCACAATTTAACAAGCGGATGACACTTTTAAAAGTAACTTTATGGGTGCCTTGAGTATTGAGGATTTTTACTGCTGAAATATCACACAAACAATACATGGGACTCAATGCTTGCTATGCACTGGCGTCAGCATTTAACTACTGGTGTGAAGTGTGTTTCTTGCCTTACTCTTCCTGGAACATCTGACACACACACAAACAGACACACACAAACAGACACACACACACACAAACAGACACACACAGACACACACACACACACACACACACACAGACACACACACACACACACACACACACACACACACACACACACACACACAGTATTTCTGGTGCGCTATCCTTCTGGGACTCGCCATAGGCGTAATGGTTTTATACTGTAAAAACGTAAATGTTATCTCCTACACTGCCCCTGCCCCTGCCCCTGCCCCTAGACCTACCCATCACAGGAAACATTCTGCATTTTTACATTTTCATAAAAACTCATCCTGTATGATTTATAAGCCTTCGTGCCCATGTGGACCTCGATTTTGGTCCGCACGGTGACACGAGTCCCCATGAGTCTGTCTGCAGTCAGGTTAAAGTCCCCACCAGGCTAGAAAAACATGCACACACACACACACACACACACACACACACACACACACACACACACACACACACACACACACACACACACACACACACACACACACACACACACACACACACACACACACACACACACACACACACACACACACACACACACACACACACACACACACACACACACACACACACACACACACACACACACACACACACACAGTTGTGTTTCCATGTTTTATGGGGACATTCCATAGGCGTAATGCATTTTATACTGTACAAACCGTATTTTCTATCCCCTACACTGCCCCTGCCCCTAAACATCACAGGAGACATGCTGCATTTTACATTTTCAAAAAACATCACTTAGTGTGATTTATAAGATGTTTTCCTCATGGGGACCAAAAAATGTCCCCACAAGGACAAGGATTTTGGATATTGCCATCTTTGTGGGGACATTTTGTCCCCATACCGTAGGATTACCAGTCACACACACACACACACACACACACACACACACACACACACACACACACACACACACACACACACACACACACACACACACACACACACACACACACACACACACACACACACACACACACACACACACACTTTTGAGAGGAATCTGGTAACTTCAGACAGAAAGTGACAAGGAAATGAGAGGCTAATTGGGGGCAGTCTACTTTATCTGAAAGCAAGTCCACAGATTCAAAGAGGACAAAGACACGGGAAGCCACAATATTCGTAGACCAGCACAGGACTCAGTAGCTAATTTATTTTAACATGATAAGACAGAACATATGTGCTCTAATGCAAACAAAAACATCCCTGCACATTCAAGCACCAAGAGCTTGGGTGTTATGACACCAGGCATAATGACACTGGTTTTAAAGGAACAGTTCACCCAAAATGTAATGTTTTTTTTGTTTGTTTGTTTTTTTCATATTTACTCAGCTTCATGTTGAGTAAATGTCATCAAGTCAAGAATCACAGGTAACACTTTACAATAATGTCCCATTTGTTAAAGGGGTCATGCATTGAGAAATCAAATTTCCCTTGAGCCTTTGATATATTAAAGGTCATGGTAATATAAGAATATCCTGTACGTTTCAGAGCTGAAAACGTCTTTGTTAGTCAAAGAAAAGCTTTTATTGACAGCTGGCTCAGCAAATGCTTGATCTGGGAATGTGCCTCCCTATGGCTTCAGAGTGTGGCGAAACACAGAAGAAGACGAACGCCTGATTCTGTAGCCCCGCCCACCAATTTGTGCATGACATGTTATAGATAAATAGGCCTATACATGGAGCTAAACCAAATCAAACTTCTGAGCAATAAATATGCTGCGTAAGCTTCATTCGGATTCCAATATTATGAATGCATGGATGAACTTTATTTTTAATGAAGATTCAGCTCACGTGGGTAAGGCATTGCGCGTTTGTTCCTTCATTTCACCACGGATTCGTTTGTAAACAAGAGACTGGATTTGCAGACAGGATGGGATTACATGAACGAATGAAGCAACACACTTATGAGAGTAAAATTAGATTTTATTTTTTATATGTGATAGTATTGCATTGTTACAGATCGTTTAATATTCATTTATTATGTGTGTTATCTGAACATAACTTAGCATGTTGTCACAGGCTGGAGAATCCTTTATTTGAGGTGTTGTTGGTTCAGTGTGCTGCGATTCGTGATCAGACTCGACATGTATATCGCAAAGCCCAACGTCCTGAGGCTGTGTTTTTCAGACAGGCTACCAAAATGTATCACCGGCCTGCCCAACGGGCTATCTTAAATAGTGAAATAACATTCCTTTTTTTGATATGCAATGTTTACTCTCTTGACTTGATATTTGAAGGAAAAATACAATCATGCTGATTTGTCTGACTCTGCAGTGAGGCTTGTATTCTCTGACCCCTCATAGACAGCTATTTAATGAACACTTTCAAGATCTAGAAAGGTATTACAAACATTGTTAAAATAGTCCATGTGACTCCAGTGGTTCAACATTAATTTTATGAGGCAACAAAAAACGTTTTGTGTGCCGCAAAAACAAACAAAAATAAAAACTTTATTCAACAATTTCGTTCTAGCCTGTGTCAGTCGCCTATGCAGTTTCTGTTGTACATAGTGCAGCGCTCTAGAGATCTAGAGCAGCCGATGCTGTTCACGTGAGCACGACGACGCATCCGCGGGAGCTGCAACATAAACACCGTAGGAGACTGACACAGACCAGAAGAAATTGTTGAAACTGATGTCCTACCTGACATGTATTTTCATACCTCTGCGCACCTGCTTGAGTAGACATCACACGTCATCAGCTCACTTCATGAGGCTATGCAGTGTTGAGGCTGTAGACAGACTTCAGTCACTGGGCACCACAAACAAACAGCAGCAAAAACCTTTTACAGTTCCTCTGGAACCAAATCGACAAGCTTATGCTGCATTCACACCATGTCGTAACTACCATAATTACAAGACATTCTGCCCAGAGCTCTTCACGTCTTCAGACTCGGATTTATGCGTTTTATGTCAACATTATCAGTGCCGAAATGAATCTGCAGCAGTAAGGTGGTACAACTAGATCTCTGCCTGATCACACAGAATGCGTTTTTGCAGCGAGAGCCTTTTTTCAATGGATTTCGGTTGGCAGAGAGCGTTATGCGCACTGCTTATGCACCTCGGGCGCCTCACGTTTTAACCGCCTGCTGTGCCTCGCGTTTTTGAAGGAGCGCTCTGAGTGCCTGAAGCCTGAAAAATCAACTCTGAGTGGAACAGCGCCTGACGTCATCGTGTTTTTTCACCATTGTCCAATCGAATGAATAGAGAGGCGGGCCTTCCATTGTGTTGACCGTTACTTTGATTTGACTGACAGCACAGCTGATTCGGGGGTTGCCTAGAAACATAATAATAAAAAAAACGCAACACACTGCTATTTTCTAAATAAAAAAACGTCAACCAAAACAGGCAGTGTGGTGCGCCTCGTGTTTTCGAAACTGAAAAACGCGTTCTAAGTTGTTTACGGTCATTATTATTGTTATGTTATGTGTTTTGAGACATGAGATAATTTAACACCATCTTTCATGATGGTTTGCAGACTCTGCTGTGTGCGTTTATGTGTTTTGAAGGAGGCGTAGCTTTGGAGACGCTCTGAAGGGAGGGTCTCATGCTCTCAAAGCTAGCTTTATTGCTAGCCTCTCTTAAATTGCCTACCCCACCTTTAAGTAAAATTAACAAGTACAACTTTTGATTTAGTAACATCAGTAATAGCTGAAATTGACCATTCGCAAAGACCCACCCCCTTTAGTTACTGCTGCTACGTCCGACAATACATGGCACTCTCACGCCACACATCATGTTCTCACATAGTAAAAAAAAATCGCGTCTCAAAGAGGACAATGACAACGCGCTGACAGACAGGACAGAGCAGGTTACTTTTAACAAATCAAATTTTTTAATTTTTAAAAAATAAATTTAAGCAATAAATACAGTTTTGTCTCTTTAATGTCGTGACAGGTCGATAGCGCCTCAGTTAAAGCTGCTGGTGAACTGATCATCTCTTCCTTCTAGTTATATTTTAGTTTATAGCATCAAATAAACATGAATGAAAATCAGAAGGAATGTTGTTTCAACCACGGAAAGACATCAGTGCACACCGTTTTTCAAGTTCAAGTCCACCGGCGCTAATCTACTAAAGGCCTTTGCACACTGAGTCCGGAATTTTCGCATGCGTTTTTTCGTAATGTATTCGTGATCCGAAAAATTTGTGACGCACAGAGACCTTGCACACTGAGTCCGATGCATATTAATGAATGCGTTAAGGAAAAAACGCAAAACAATGCAAAACGACGTCTTCAAGTAGTGAGGATGATTTTTTTTTGTCCTCTCTCTTCCTAGAGAAAAAGAAAGGGGAATTATTGGATCCATCCACTCCTGCGATCGAATAGAGAGGAAGGAGAGTTCCACCTCCTTAATTATCAAGGAGCTGCAGGATTATCCAGACCGATTCAAAGTTTACTTGGAATGTCAGCGGCTCAGTTTGATGCTTGGCTAGCGATACTGGAGCCACATATTAAAAAGAAGACCATCAGTTTCTGTAAATCAGTTGATCCTGAACAGAGACTGGCAGTATGTCTATGGATCCGCACGCACACGCACGCACACACACACACACACACACACACACACACACACGGTTTACAGGGACTTGGTGTGCTATTTTCGATTTTGCCGTTTGTTTACGAATATTTTTTTTTACGGACGAAAGTTTCGGAGGCATTGTGCAAGCGTGATTGACATAACGTGAGGTCGAATTTATTTTTTGACGTTGCAATATTTCGCATGTGAATTTCGGACTCAAAGTGTGCAAAGGCCTTAACTCTCCTGACTCCTTTGTAGGACAAAATGGCAGATTCAGCGGATGGCGGATTATGATTGGTCAGATCGCCTGTCAATCAAACTCCTGGTGAAGAGGGAATTAACATCATCTACCTAAGTGGTTTAAGAGTATTTTTAAGAACCAATGTTAACAAATGGAACCTTATTGTAAAGTGTTACAAAATTGCATTCTTTTTTCCATGCAATTACTCTACTGGACTACTTTTATGATATGATTTTTGGCAGACTTTTCATTTTTGAGTGTGTATTTGTTCATACTTCATATTGGATTTAAACAGAAGCAAAGAAAAAAAAATGATGTGAGCACAACCCATTGCTTCATTTCAAATGTAAACAGAAGCAAAACAAAAAAGAAAAGATGTGAGCACAGCACACTGAAAAAAATAAATAAAAAAGAAAGCTAAAAACGTCAATTAAGCTAATCTATGACCTCATTAGCTAGTCTAGATTTGACATCAACCGCATGTCAGCAACCGAATTTGACCCTTCGAGTCAATTAGCGAGATAATCTATAGGCGTCCTTCTGCACGCGCTATATAAAAACGGCCTGCCCATTAACCTGTGGTCTATAAAAGCACACGACTTAGCAATTAGCCCACATTCTCGGCGCGATCCAGCAGTCTCCGTCCCCAAATTACTATAATTCCTAACAACAACGTGGCAATTTCTAAGGCAGGGAGCGCATGCCTCTCAAACTGTTCATTAAGGCTTTTGGAAAGATATAAGAAGTGCGGTTTCCTGAAGAATGACCGCATCAGCTGTCATAATCATAATTATAGCATCTCTGCTATTTCTACTGTAATCATATAATTACAACATATCTGGTATTTAAATCATATAATTACATTATTTGGCCATCCTCACAAAAAATATACCCTTTTAGGCCTCTATATTTTCGAAAATGAAATATCTGTGGGTGTCCACAGATATTTATCCATGAGCGAGCCACGTGTTTGGCGTCGGGACCTGTTGTTTGAGTCTGCTAGCTCTGATAGATGATAACATGGTGATGAACGGGCAAGAATTTCATATAGCCTATCTATTTTCTTAAAGACATTTCCTGTAGATTCACATTCTGCCACACATGGGGAATGAGATCTGAAAACATGATTCTTTTTGAAGCAGAAAACCCTATCTGAAAACAAACAATGGCTCATTTGTTTTTTTAACAGCACTGAAATCACAATTCTCTCACAGTTGTCTCAGCTAGTTTTTCATGTTTTAGGAAATGTATCTCTTTAATAAAGTGGCTCTTAACTCTGTTTGAGATAAAATGATATTTTCCTCTTTTACTAGCCTTTGAAAGTTATTAGTGCAGGCAGCTGCCATGCTATCAAAACAATGAGCTCAGGCAAAACTTTGATTCCGTAAACATCTTTCTAAAATGTCCGGACATTTTGGATGTGCCTTAATCCATTTAATTTTTATCTAAAAAAGCAGCTACCTTAATGAGACTCAAGGTCCGTTAAAAGCAGCCCCACCACAGCTTCTCTTCATGAAACTCTGGTCATTATCACAAAGGACTCGCCAACCAGTCTGTGGCCATGTTAATGAGCACAGGGTGTCAGTTCTCTCTCACCAGGTGTTAGGAGCGCCAGGACTTGTGTGCTGTAGTTCCACCTGGGCATAATTAAACATCCCACATATTTATAACGATTTTATAAAGGGCCCCACATACTCACCTAGGGCCGTGTCCAACAGAGCTGGATTTATGACTCACTGTCCAACCCTTCTACTTAATGAGATACAGAAGAGTTGGTTCCTATTAGAAACTGCTGAAATAAACATAGCAAATTAAAAATTAATGTACCATGTGGAAACTATCATCTGGGTATTTACAAGAATATCATTACACACAAGACACACCACAAGAGGGGAACATCTGCTCTTTCTTCGTACAACATTATCCATTGTGTGTGTGTGTTCCTCACAGTATTGTTATTTGTATAACTTTTTCTAGAACGTTTTCTTCATCCACTTTGAAATGTGAATTCAGCTGAAAATGTTACTTGTAAAGGCAAAACATTTTTCAGGATAATGGAAAACCGATTTGTTAGGTCACCTATTCAATAAGTACAAGGATAAAGCAATGTTTGATTGAACATTAAAGGGCACCTATTATGCAAAATTCACTTTTATAAAATCCACCCACTCGGTTTTTTTGAACATTAACAATTTCACAATGCAGTGGTAAGTCAGTCTGCAAAGCCAATGTGACTCAAAGGGTGACCTTTATGATTGAAAATGTGCACTGATTTAAAAAAAATATATAATATATATATATAAAAAAAAAAAAAAATATATATATATATATATATATATATATATATATATTAAGTGATTATGCAACAACAATAATTACATTATTATTAATAATACAATACAAAATTATTACAGTACATAGCAACACTGGTCCTGCCCAGGTCCAAGTCACCTTTGTCTCCACTGGTCCGGGTCAGACTCCCTCTCCCGCCTCGTCTGCCTATGCCAGCTACCTCCGCTGGCTCCCTTCAAGTCCCTTGTCCACTCTGCTGTTCACATCCACCTCACGTCTTCTGGTTGCCTGCTCCACCTTGGTGCGCAGGTCCCCTAGCTCCGCCTCTGGCTGTCGAGCCTGTTACTCCACCTCAGCCCGTCAACCAGTCAGCTCCACCTTGGCTCCTTGCCCCATCAGCTCCACCTGGGACCAACGTCCTAACTGCTCCACCGCTCTCTTGTTCCTCCGGCTCCACCTTGGTCATTCGTCTCTCTGCCTGTGCTACACTGGGCATTCAGCATCACCCTGTCCCTCCACCCCTTCGGCTCAGGTGATTTCCGCTTTCCTTCGGGCTCAGTTGATCTCCACTTTCCCTCCGGCTGTGCCTCAGTCCTCCAGCACCCTGGTTCCACCTCGGCCCTTCCTTACCGCAGCTCCGCCTTGTCCTCCAGGAACTACGGTGTCGTTCGGTCCCTTATCTTTTTTCAGCTCTGCCTGGGTCTCCACCTTCACCAGCTCCGCCTCTGTCTGTCATCTCCCTGGTTCTGCCTAGCTGCTCCACCATGGCTCCTCTCTCTGTCATCTCCGCCATGTTGTTTTCCGCTATACCTGCTCTGTGTCCACCTACATGGCGGTTGTTTTAGTTTAGGGTTTGCCTTATCTGCTTACCCATCTGTATTAACTAGTTCGGTCCCGTTTGTTAGTTTGTTTACGTGGGTGTGTTTTATATTTCCTGAATTTCTCCAAAGTCTTCCCTGTTGGATTTATTAAGACTGTTTGTTTCTTGGAATCTAGGGATATTTGTGCATCCACACGTGACAGCTTATACCATATAAAACATTTTCAGGAATTTACAATACTGTTGGCATGATATAAAATTACTCATACCTTCAGATAAGATATACCAGCATGATAGTAGGGCTAATCTGGTTATGTATTTAATACGATGGCTAAGTGAGATAACGAAGTTTAATAAGACACGCCTTTCTTTTCCTGAACAAGACAGCTATAAGAAGAAACTCAACAAGGCCGCTTCTTGGAATGATGTTTCAGAAACAACTGCAGCTTCTTACTAGCCTGGATGCTAGCTGAATTTAGCCCCGCCCACAACATTTTTTGCTTGGGCAATTCGGTCTGGAATCGATCCATAGAGGAGTTATTATGCCCGAACAGAAACTGTTCGGACCAATGAAATTGTCAGTGCGGGCTTTAGACGATGATGGACAGATGATCAACTGTAACGTAATCATCCACGTCATCAAAGGCGCTTGGGTTGAATTTGCTCTTATCCTAAACGGAGAATTTGTTCGTATATGCATTCACCGTCACTATTTCTCTCAGAAATGATGATCGTGTTGGGAAGTACTCTGTGTATCCTAAAATTCTTTTATTACAGAACTGGCAAAGATTGTTTACACTCATCTTTTTCTTGTAACGTTACTTAATCCGGCGTGCGTGCAGACAGGGTTGCCACGTTTTGTTTGCAATGTCGCACACAATTGCTACTCAAAACTATAGCCCAAAACAATAACTTTCCGGGGGGGTTCTCCGGAAAAAAATGGCGTTTGGTTGGCAAAATATGTTATTTTGGCAAGGTTGCCTGCTAAAATTTGCATTCCTGGGTTTATATAATCACATAATTGGGGTCGCTTCAACATGCAGACATGGAGAAAAACACGGACTTGGCAACAGTGCAGTTGAGTTCTGTTGACATTTGACAACTAACGTTACGCGTCGCTCCGTTGCTCTGATTGGTTGTGGGTCAATCCAATTGAGGTCTTTCCTGGCTCGGTTGAAACACGCCCCATAATCAAAGCCCAATGGAGCGGTACCAGACTCATATTCTGACTAGAATTGAGTATGACCACGCCAGGCTAGCTCCTTACAAGAGGACACATTGTTCTCTCTTAAAAAAAACAAACATAAAAATGGATACTGATCAAACTCAAAATGTCTGGAGGAGCAGAGTAGAGGAGAAATGTGTTGCTATGCATATTTCATTGTAGTACTTGCCATTGTCTTTGTGTGAAGTGACATCTGAATTGGCCGCAATGTGCAGAGATATAAGCTTATTCATTCACACATGCACCTCACTCTCAGAGGGGCATTTAACATGATGCAGTGCAACAGGGGATGCACTTATTCATAGGAAGAGATCAAACTAGCTTAATAAAATAAGTTTTCCCAGAAGAGTTGAAGCTGCTCAACAAACATGTATGGGTATCTACATACTTTGGCCTTATAGTCAACATTAATCTAAGCAGATAAAGCTCCCTTCTTGTAAAGACAGTGGGTTCATAGTTTGCACTTTATTAAAACACTATTAAAAGAGAGACTTTAACCTCAGAATAGTGCAGATCACTACAGGCGGCACCTAATCCCATAACAAACAGCTCAGGGGAGAGTGGAAAATGCCCGGTCGCAATATCACTGCACCGCTGAGTGGATGAGAACGCCCCCCTCCCCATCGGCCTCTTTAAAAGGCCTCCATTGTACAGGAGCCATCGCCATGGCTACTGTCGGCCAACTGTAAGCCTTTCAGAATTATTAGCATTCTTCCTGACTCTCTGCACTGTAGCAGAGCCCCTCGCTATTCCAGAAAACCAGCCAGATAAAAACGAACTGAACTTTCCATCTCTCTCGCCTCAAAATTAATTAAATTCGAATTACAAAAGGTTGAAGTGGAGAAGGTGAAACCTCATACTAACTAAACACCCAGGGTTTGTGTGAGGTGTATGAAGACTGCGGTGTTGCTTTTGCACTGCAGTGATGGAAGAAACATTCAACAACGATAGCGTTTAATAAGAATCAGCAGTGTTGCACTGTTCCAACTAGAAGTGAACATTCTCAGAACTTTATCCGACATTCTGGGAAGATTCTCTCAAGACAAAATGTTCTTCCAGTAACATTAATAGAATGTTCATTCAAAGTTATCTGGTCTTTAATAATGTTCTCAAAACATTGTCCATGAAACGTTTTTTTAAATGTTTTAATTGGACGTTCGTCTAATATTACTACTTGTTTCAAAATGTTCAGAGAACATTCAAAAGTACCATTCCCAAATTGAATGCTCCCTTAACGTTCGTATAACCAAGACATTTTGAACATCAAGAGAACATTCAAAAATACCATTTTCATTACTTAATAGGAATATTGGCAAAAGGTTCTTAGAACATATTTTGGTAACGCTTTAGAATGGACCATTATTAATAGGACAAATGAGTTGTACTACATTTAAATGCTTAATCTACTATTAACTAGTTTAAAACAAGATTAACTAATCTGTAAGTATTATCAAATTTAGCACTGTGATAGACCCTTATTAGGTAGTACTCATTTGCCCTGCATAGTTACCTATTAACAACAGACCATTATTCTAAAGTTACCCTTATTTTTTGTTATCTGGGATATCCTAACCAAGAAATGATAAACATGTTTAATGTTGTCTTAAACATCTTCAGCTGAGACAGATGTCTGACCATTCATGAATACGCTGGAGAGCTGCTTTATAGTTGAAATTGACGGCATAATAAGAACTGCAATTCTAATTCCTGAATTTGAAAAACTTTGCGACACAGAGACAGTTTTTTCCTGTTTATTATTTCTATAAAATAACATTAAAATAACATAATCAGCTTAACTGGTGATATTTATAAAGCTATTACTAAAATGTCTTATAAATGTCATATAGCCTGTTACATTATTGTATGAAAACTCAATCTGGCCTTTTTAATTGGAAAATGCCTAGTGGTTTCCCAAGACCTATTATTACTCCAGTACAACTGCGTACCCTTAATAATCGTATCATTTTTCTTCTGATTCTCCATTAAGATACCCGCAAGCCTTACCAACCCTTAAACACATGGGTGTGAACCAGGTTATTACTATAAGTTAAAAGGACAGTTCACCCAAAAGTGAAAATGTATTTGCCGTTCCAACCCCATATGACTTTCTTTCTTCTTTGAAACACATTTCGACAAATCATTTTTGTCCATATAATGGAAATCAATGGTCACCAAAATGGTTTGGTCACCAGCATTCATTTTGTGTGTTCTGCAGAAGAAAGTAAGTCATATCGGTTTGGAAGCACATGAGGTTCAGTAAATGATGAATTTTCTTTTTTTCATTTGCTGGTCCATGTTGTTCCAACCCCATATTATTATAATAATTTTTCTCTCTCAGTGAAACACAAACGACTGTAGAAACTACTATTGTACATTCAAGGAAAATGGACAATACAGACAAGATTGATAAACATCATCATAATTAGTCCATTTGACGTGTGCTCTACAGTCATGTACTTTAAAGTCATTAGCTTTGTTTGAGGAACCGAAATGTTCGACGTTCAAACTGAGCATCAGAATGGGCAAGAAAGGGGATTTAAGTGACTTTGAATGTGGCATGGTTTTTGGTGACAGACGGGCTGGTCAGGGTATTTTAGAAACTGCTGATCTTCTGGGATTTTCATGCACAACCGTCACTAAAGTTTACAGAGAAATATCCAGCGAGTGGCAGTTCTGTGGATTATAATGCCTTGTTGAGGTCAGAGGAGAATGGCCAGACTGGTCTAAGCTGATAGAAACACAACAGTAACACAAGTAATCACTTGTTACAACCGAGGTCTGGGGGGAAACCCAGTTTCATCCGACAGGACCTGTGAAGACCCGTTATCTCACAAGAAGAGTCACATCATGGATGTACAGCCAACAAATCTACAGCAACTGCTTGATGCTATCATGACAATATGGAACAAAATCTCTGAGGAATGTTTCCAGAACACTGACAAAAGGCCGTCCAACCCGGTACTAGCAAGGCGTACCCAATAAAAGCACTCGTTTGTCTTTTGTACAAAGATCGAACTGAAAGAAATCAGTTGTATCATAGTTATATACATTTCCTTCAGAACTGGTGCAAAACGAGTGTGCTTGAGATAAATTTAAATAAAACTAAGGAATTGGCTATTAGAAAATTGCAACCCTTGATACTCGATGGACACCAGGCAGATATAGGTAGGAACATGTATAGATAGTCATTTGAGTTTTGTTGAAAATGTAGATGTTTTTTTTTAAAAAAAAAAAGGCAATGCAGAGATTACATCTTATTCTGAGGCTAAAACACGAGCATGAGCAAGCTTATTTTAGAAATGGTTTACCTTGTGGAGAGATCATGTCTTTTAATATGACTGTGTGGTATGGAGTTCTGAATGATAAAGCAAAACAGAAAATGTCTAGGGTGGTTAGCTAATGCAATTGTATGTAAGACACAAAGACAACCGAATGATTTATATTTATGAAAAGTTAAACAAAGAGCATTGGTTATAGCCTCACATTCTACATTTCAGTTGTTACTATTAATGAGATGTTATAGACAACTTTGGGCACTGAAAATGTATACCGGATGCCATTTGTACAAACTGAATTTTAAATGTTGAGACATGAATATGAGTAGGGATGGATATGTATGCATATATTGTAAATGTACACATCAGAATGTCATTGTTTATTGCCATGTTGTGTTGGTGTCGCTGTGTATGGTGTTTATAGTGAAGCCAAAGACAAATTTATACTTGTGGACAATAAAGGAACTAAAGTGGCTGGCGAGTGTTTTTCTTTTGTCTTTTTTAGTATAAATCATCCATTTTCATTTTATGGAAAAGAGACACTTGGACATATTTTTTGTTTCACGTAAGAAAAAAAGTAAAAGATGCCAAAATATTTATCTTGGAGAGTATTATTCCTTCAAGAAAAAAAAAAATAAAAACCTACTGAAAGTTCAGGGGGAATAAAAGGACATACTTGAGCCCAAATTCTAATTACCCAACGGGCAGCAATCGAAATCGAACTACTTAATCATCTGCGCCTCTCTAAAAGAATGAGACCCCTTCCATCCAAGAGCTCCAACTCAACAATCAAACCTTTGTTTTAGCCAGGAGAGCTGTTGTGTATTTTGAGACCATGTGGGTTCTTCTCTAAGCTCCAGTAAAGCCCGTGCCCAACGTGAGAGCCAAGTTGGGTTGGGCCGAGTGTGAGAGAGCGCCAGGCTTCCTCGTCCGGCCCACAGTCAGACATCAGCCACACGGATACACGCCGCCAGAGGAAGCCAGGACTGGAATGAGCTTGCCAAGCTGCATCTGTCCACTGCCAGGGCTTCCTCTCCTGTAAATGTTAACACTTTCCCTGGAGTATAATGAGGTGGATTAGATTGAGTTTCATTGCTAAGTTGCTTGTCTGGAAAGCTGTTGTGTTGGCTGTGACGGCGGGGAATGAAGTGGGCGAACTAATTGTTTGAGGGTGTGAGAGAAGGAAGTAATCTACCTACAGCAGGTCCCTGAGCACCTATGTTCCCTCGAAACCCAATGATCAATTTGAAGGTGGTAAAAAGACACCAGTGTTATTTTACCATCATTGATGTACTATTACAGTTTTTGTTAATATTTTAAAATAAATTTGATTTGTATATTTTCTGTTTTTATCCTAATTTTAGTTTAAATTTGAGTAATTTTGCCATTTTAAAATGATTTTTATTACACTTTAGTACTTCAACTTAAACTAAACAAAAATGAGAAATGTTGTAGCTGAAATAGTAAAAAAAAAAAAAAAAAAAAAAAAAAAAAGCCTTCTGGGAAGGCTTTCCACAAGGTTTATGAGTGTGTTTATGGGAATTTTTGACCATTCTTCTAGAAGCGCATTTGTGAGGTCAGACACTGATGTTGGATGAGAAGCCTGGCTCACAGTCTCCGCTCTAATTCATCCCAAAGGTGTTCTATCAGGTTGAGGTCAGACTCTGTCCAGGCCAGTCAAGTTCCTCCATCAGACTCATTCATCCATGTCTTTATGGACCTTGCTTTGTGCACTGGTGCACAGTCATGTTGGAACAGGAAGGGCCATCCACAAACTGTTCCCACAAAGTTGGAAGCATGAAATTGTCCAAAATGTCTTGGTATGCTGAAGCATTAAGAGTTCCTTTCACTGGAACTAAGGCCAACTAAGCCCAACCCCTGAAAAACAACCCCACACCATAATCCCCCATCCACCAAACTTTACACTTGGCACAATGCAGTCAGAGAAGCCTGATTGGTCACTCCAGAGAACACGTCTCCACTGCTCTAGAGTCCTGTGGTGGCGTGCTTTACACCAATGCATCTGGCGCTTTGCATTGCACTTGGTGATGTAAGGCTTGGATGAGCTGCTCGGCCATGGAAACCCATTCCATGAAGTTCTCTACACACACTGTTCTTGAGCTGATCTGAAGGCCACACAAAGTTTGGAGGTCTGTAGCTATTGACTCTGCAGAAAGTTGGTGACTTCTGTGCACTGTGTACCTCAGGATGCGCTGACCCCGCTCAGTGATTTTACGTGGCCAACCACTTCGTGGCTGAGTTGCTGTTGTTCCCAATTGCTTCCATTTTGTTATAATACCACTAACAGTTGAGCGTGAAATATTTAGTAGTGAGGACATTTCCTGAATGGATTTATTGCACAGATGACAACCTATCACGGTACCACGCTTGAATTCATTGAGCTCCTGAGAGCGACCCATTCTTTCACAAATGTTTGTAGAAGCGTCTGCATGTCTAGTGCTTGATTTTACTTTGATCTGAATTCGATGATTTGATGGGGTGTCCCAACACTTTTGGCAATATAAATGTCCATGTACACACACATTTATTATATAAACACAAACTTTTATGTTAGATTTGACAACCCTAATTTTATTTTATGTTTATTTCGAGTAATGCATTTTTATGATTTTAGTTTTAGTTGGTTGTCCCAGAAAAAAAAACTGTCACCATTTACTCATCCTCATGTCAAGTCCAGTCACCTTTATTTTTATAGCTCTTTATTCAATAAAGATTGTTTCTAAGCCACTTAACAGTGATAACAGGAAAATGATTCAATGATGCAAACATGGCTTAATTTGACTGTAAAGTAGATCTAAAAATAAAATAAAAGATGGTCATTGTTCAGCTGAAGTCAGCTCAGTGCTGATTCCGGTCATCAATTATTAAATGAGTTCATGTCACATCCATATGCCTTCTTCTGTGGAACAAAGATATTTCAAATAATCATAAGGCAGCTTTTTCCATACCAATGCTGCCAAATAGGATATAGCAAAAAAATATAGCATTACAGTACCAGAAAGCTTTCAAAGCATCACCTTAAAAGCAGTCCATATGATCCAAGTCAGTGAAATGAAATAATTAAAGAATTAATCAGATTTGTGGACCGAAAGCATAGCCTCAAAAAACTGATTTGGTTTTCAAATCATGAAGGTGTGTAAATTATGAAAAATTTTGAAATTATGAAACGGTTTCTTGAATTTGAGTATGGATAAGGTACCTTTGGAAGTGGATCCTCCACCTCATATGCCTCTGAATGAAATGCTTTGAATAATTTGCTATATAAAAAAAATGCACTACAAGAGAAAACTAGATTGTTCCTACAGTGTAGAAAGGAAATCCTAGCCCTGTAGATTGGGAAATCATAATTTTAAAAAAATGACGCACTGTGCTCAGAGACATTTTACTTAAGAATTTAATGATGACAGGTCATATACTTTGAGATGGACAACATTATCTGACAGCAGAGAGGATACACGGACATGTCCAGACAGAACACAGTGCAGAGAGGATGACAGGTGAGCTGTAGTGCTGCCCTCAGGCTTCTGTCCTGGGGAGAACTGAGCCGAACTATCGAGATGAAGTCTGAAACAAACAAACAAAAGAGATGACTAGGGCTCTATTCAACCAAAGCAAAATCTTGGTCGACTGAAGAAAAAAAACGTTTCATTAATTAGCTGCGCACTGTGTGCTGTACTTGGTAGCCTTGTTGTCTGCCTAAATGAATTATAAATAAACATAAAAAAACGATCAGGCTATGTGCAGTATATTAAATGGTTTTTGACCTGATTATTTTGCACTGAAATGAGTCTGACACACGAGTCTGCCAGCTCTGACAGCGTCGAATCCCATTCACCTGCGCAATATCACAGCCTATGATTTCCCAAAATATAGTACTGTTAGTGATATCATCACAAGAACTTTTGAGGAATATGCAACATAATTTAGACAATGTTTTTTGTCATATGTATTATGATAACTGACAGACACTCATTTCAGCCGCTCTGTGCAGCTCGAACACGAATAGACTTTAAAACTTAAAGCTTTTACTCTTCAACACAAAAGGCACGTCCACTTTAATAAAAATAAATATTTATTAAACAAGCCAGATCAAGAGCAGAAACTAAATAAAGTGCATAACTTAAAAATAAACCATAGGCGCAAAACTACAAACAGCACATCGCATATTAGGCTCCAAATAAAAAATAAAATAATATAGTGCCAAAATTTAAATAAATAAAACTAGAAATAGATTTGCTGCCACACTGCTGATGTCTTTGTTGACATGGTAGAAGAGGACTGACTAGGAAAACGCTCTCACAATTAAATAAATAATATACAGCAAAGTAGCCTACTTCAGTCTGTCTCTCTTCTAGTCTAGTGTGTTCCACCTGATGAAATTTTTGTTGAGCCAGAACATATCGACTAATAATCGACTGGGAGATTACAGCCCTAGAGATGATAAATGTAATATACAAGCAATATAAAGACACCACTTTAAACGTAAATGAGACTTTTTTTCAGGGTGGTTGATGTGGAGATTTTACATTCCAAAAATAAAATATTAGCTATTTTTTAATTGTTATTTTTTCTGCCTTTTGACAGTAATTTTCATTTCTCTGTAGACTTGAATTCAGAATCGAAAACTTAAGGACAGGAATCAGATGCTACTTTTTACTCCTCTTATTGATCCCTTTGTGTGCATTTTAATGACTTCATCATTCCAGTGCAAAAAGACCAATGCGCTGTTCACAGAAAAGGGATTTTAATGTGATTTTAAACCATTCAAGCACAAGAAGACCCCCATGCTGTTTTTTTTTTTTTACCTTATTGAAATAAAAATTAGAAATTGATAAGCAGAACAGGAATCGTTAAAATTCAAACAAAGTTTAATGTATGAAGTTTAAATATGACCCACTCTTTAAAACGTAATATCATAACGCTCTCATTCTCACAAGTTGCGGGACAAGGAAGGATAGCAAAATGATTTAAATTACTTTGTGTTTATTTTACCAAATAAAAAGCTAATTAAATTCATTGTGATATTATATATTATACACACGTTTTGGGTCGATGCACAAAGGCTGCATATATTTGATCAAAAATACAGTGAAAACTGTAATAATTTGAATTATTATTACAATTAAAAAAACTGTTTTATATTTGAATATCTTTTAAAATGTAATTTATTCCTGTGATGTCAAAGCATCATTACCTCAGTCTTCGGTGTCACATGATCCCTCAGAAATCATTCTGATATGATGATTTGACCCTCAAGAAACATTTATTACTATTATCAATGTTGAAAACAGTTGTGGAGCAGTATTATTTTTTGTCTGTGGTGAGTAAAAAGTTTCAAGAACAGCATTTACTTGAAAAGAAAAACAAACAATTTTACAATGGAAATGTCTTTAAAGCCACAACATGTAATGTTTCGCCGCTAGAGGCCGCTTATTCAAAACAAAAGGCGTGGGCTTGATTCCGCTGAGCTTTATTCTGCCACAGGCGACGCTTCCGCTTCTTCTGCTCATGCGTATGTGAGGTAACGCAGCGCTGTTTTATCATATTAGATACATTTGAGTGTGTTGAAAGTTGTTATAATGATACTCCGTGCATTCACTCTGCGGCTACTATAGGACACTCGATCACACTGCAGTGAGCTAGATTGATATTAGCCATGGTAAAACATGCTACTCGCTGTAAATCAAGAAAACCAGATTTAAGCAATAAGACTAACTGTGTTGAGCTGTAGAACAATCATTCGTTTTCTGTCGATGAATGTCTCCAAACAGTTGCTCACGTCTCATAAAACACATAATATATTGAAGTGTCTTTGGTGTTTCCATGGTGTCTACAAAATAAAAACGGAAATCAAGGGTAACGCGGATATGATGTCATTGATAGGCGACGCATGGACGCGGTCCGTCTCCTGGTTAAAATTGCTTATTTCGCTGGATTTAAACATTCTTGTAAACATTTGGGATAATTTAAGTACACTCTGCTGAAAAAGAAATCTTACTGACCTCACACATTGAATGGTATTGCACACACACATACTAACTACTTTATTATTACTAACAGTTACTCCATTGAGTGACAGCTATTTCACTGTAGCAATGGGAAGTATTGTCCAGACAGAAAGTCTTCATATTGATGGAGAAAAGAATCTTTATCACAGATTAATTGCAATTTTCCTGGCAACTGAAACCTAATAGTCTCTGTGTCCGATTAGGAGAACTGAACACCCACTAATGCATACCAACACCTCGTTCTCCCAACAGTGGATGCGTAACGCTGGAAGCAGATGCAACAGCCCCCACACTACAAAATGTTCTCCCATAAAACCTTGTTAGATGCCTAAATGTGTTACCTTGACGACCAGAGTCGGCTTTTGGACTCCCAGCCAATCGCAGATCTGATTCCTGTGGGTCCGCACAGTGGCAATATCACTTTCCCTAAGACAGGAAACAAGAGACGGCCATAAAAATCACGGCTGAAGTTCTTCATCATAATCCTCCAAAAGGCCCAGTTTCAACACTCACCAATTAGTGTCACTAAGCGAGGCCATGACATCAGCCAGCACTTGATCATCGCCAATGACATCATCGTAGGTCAAGAGCATCTCGTATACCTGGCTAGCAGTCGTCTTCCTGATCTACAGACCCGAGAGAGACAACGGAGTCAGAATTCCATCAGACTAAGTCTGGGATGAAGCGGTCAGCTAATGGCCTCACCACAGGGAAGGGGTGACAGAGCAACATCAACAGCTGCACTAAGACATTCTTCCTCACGTCACCCTGGAACTGCACCATTCCACAGAGCCTGCGGAGAAAGAGCGGGAGTCAACCAGAGGATTGATGCATGATAAAGTAGGGCTGGGCGATATCCAAAAAATATATATATCTCGATATTTTCAAAATTTTGACGATATTCGATATATATCTCGATATTTTCAAAATTTTGACGATATTCGATATATATCTCGATATGTTTGCAATTGCTTTTAAATTTAAAAAAATATTTTCTTTTGCCCCCATTAAAACAACAAAAACTATTTAGATAGAACCAAACTAAATACAAAATGTTTACGTTTACTGGTAACGGGTTAGGATGACCAAAATCTTAAATCATGATACGAGTAATTTAATATTTTTTTAAATTGACTTTTATAATTACAATATAGATTTTTAATTTGATCTTAAAAAAAAAAAAAAAAAAAAACAGAAGTAATTTAATATAATCAGTGTAGAATCAGTGTAGCCTATGGTTAATTTATGTAATTAAGACTGAGCAGTTTATATATATATATATATATATATAAACTGCTCAGTCTTAATTACATAAATTAACTATAGTCTACACTGATTCTTAATAAATATATTAAAGTTGTTTAGCCAAGCATGGGGTGGGTTTTCTAATTTTCGTTGTTGTTTGATTAACATTAAATCACACAGAATATGAGGTCCGGCCCTTTAAGAGCTCCACGGACCAAATTCATTGTAACACGATTTCTCACCTGACTCTCTATATCGTTCCACTGATCTATATAAATTATATAGATCAGTGGTACGTTCACTAAAGACATACATTACTGTGTTTACCTGAATACTTGCCAGCACGTGCATTTTTACATCTGTTTGACCACTGAAACCCAATAATCCATGAAGGAACTGAATCCCGATCGCATGTTGTCTGAAAGGCGTGTGCGTGCGCTTCCGGTCAGAGTCCGGCAGCTCGAGCACGCATGCGCTATTATTTCTCTCATGCGCGCATGTTTCTGTTGCTTTCTTTTTCATTCTGGGCGTATATATTTAACTCTTCTGCTTCCGATGTTTAGTGAATGGTGGAAGCAGACCTCTGCGTTATCTGGTATTGTTGTTTGGGAAAGTTTGCATGTTGAATTTGAAATATTCGATATTCACGATATTTTCAATTTTACACCGTCGTCAAAATTATTGCGATAGTATCGCTAATATTCGATATATCGCCCAGCCCTATGATAAAGCATATTTGAATTAGAGATCGTGATATGCCAATATCTTCGGGAGTAGGGATCGTGTGATATTACACTATTTAATTCAAAGGTAGTAAACGGCACATGAATAACAATTGCAGAATGTATTTTTTTCCCCCACACAATTACTAAATTAGAAATATATACATTTGCAAAAATGTATTTGATAAAAAATAAAACATGTATTCTTCAGAAAGAAACAGTATTTTTCACAGATCAGCAAATACATAAATAAAAAAGGGAAAACACATTTTAACCACCAGTGCAGACTGGAAAGGGCCCGATCACACAGAACACGTTTTTGCAGCGAGAGGCGCCTTTTTTGAATAGATTTTGGTTTTAACCGCCTGCTGTGGCTTGCGTTTTTGAAGGAGCGCTCTGAGCATATGAAGTTCAAGAAAAATAAACTCTGAGCAGAAAAGCGCCCGACATCATCACATTTTTTCTATCGTCCAATCGAATGAATGGAGAGGCGGGCCTTCCGTTGTGGTGACCAAAAAAAAAAACGTCAACCAAAAAAGGCAGTGTGGTGCGCCTCGTGTTTTCAAACCTGAAAAACATGATCTGTCTGATTGGGGCCTAAGTCTGTGCACACAGTACGCAAGTGACTGACATGAACATGACATAGCAGCTAATTGGATATAGTGTCAAAGGGCCGCTTTTTGGTAGTTTCAGCCCAGCGCAGTTATTTTGCCTGTTCCAATTTGCATGGCCGGAGCATTATATTTTTTTATGCAGTCTTCAAATGCACACTTCAGAAAATCTCACAGATGGATTCACCAAAGTTTGCGAGGTTTGTGGAATTAGATGTTTGTTTAAACGACATAAGTTGTCTATTTTCTGAATGATTGCTGAATGACAAATGATTTTATTTGATGCATATAGAAGAACTTATTTGGAAAATATTGCAGTCCTACCAATAAGAGAGAGAGTGCTCATAAACATTGACCAATCACATGAGCGCGAGAGAGAGAGAGCGAGAGAGAGAGCACAAGAGAGAGAGAAAGAGAGAGAGAGAGAACGAGAGAAAGAGAGAGAGAGAGAACAAGAGAGAGAGAGAGAGAGAGAGAGAGAGAGAGAGAGACCCCTGAAAGTCATTGAACATGTTAAATATGTTATTCAAAAGATTACAAGAACTTAGAACTTTGGAGCTGCATTCCAAGAACTGCATTTCTCAATTTCCACATCCTTAAGGCAAATTCACACTGCAACGACAGGCGGCAACAGACACCTCGACAGGATTTGTCGGTTCAGTGTGTTACCACAGTGTTGTTTTTTGCTGATTGAACATGCTGAATCGGATTTAGAATGTGCTGTATTCTAGTGATCATCGGCGTTGATCTGTGTCTGTCAGTGCAGTTCTTATTGGCCTTTATTTGCCCCTTGTATCCACACAGTGTTGGAAATGCAACTGCACTTACACAGCTATACATGAAAACAACTTCTGGACATCCTTGGACTTCTTGATTTCCTCCTTACACAGCGACAGCAGCTCTACACAAAAAGGATGACTGAAAAAAACAATGGCATCGGATTAAAACAAACCAACACACACACACACACACATTCACCCTCTTTCTCAACATATGACTTGGCCTGGCCCATCATAAGTTCTCCCAAAGGTTCCCTGTGTGAGTCCTTTCTGTGTATTTCTGTCATGATATCATCTCTCCTGCCGAGCTCTGGATGGTTTGTGTATCTGAGCCAGGGGAGGCAGTAATGTACGCTGGGCTTTCCCACGCTCACCTCTCCTCGCTGGTGAAGAGTTCAAAACAGCCATTAGCGAGAAGTTGGTCCACCATCTTCAGCAAAGGTACAGACACTCTGTGGGCAGATCAAATCATATAGTATTAAAAAATACGAAATAAAATCATATAATTTGGTTCATAGCCACCAAGTTCCAAAAAAAGGTAAAATTATTATTTATGTATGAAGATGTTTTGTTCTTGCTGAGATTCAAGCATTTACACCAATACCATGTTAATATTTAAGATACCCCCCACCTCTTCCTCACTACATTTGTTGTGTTTTGCGGTGCAATTGTACCTGTCATTGCGCAGGTTATCTCTGAAGATGCGTAACAACGCGTCTCCAAACTGCTGGAGAGCAGCGACATCCTGCTGAATGCCCTTCAGGTACTCGAATAAAGACTGAGAGGAAAAACGCACCTGCAGACACACAAAAGACGTTTTCACTTGTGAGAAAATGATATATTAATGGTTGAAATTATTAATATAATACATTAACTATATGTATTCATTCTATGTATTTTACTGGCTCTTTAGTACAGTAAATGTTTTGCTTGCTTTTGGATAATTAAAAATAATAAGCTCAAAATGTGAACCCATGTCCTGCAGCAGCCAATCACAGGAGTGGGCGTTTACACTGAAGTCTAACAGCAGTCAATCACAGGAGTGGGCGTTTACACTGAAGTCTCACAGCAGTCAATCACAGGAGTGGGCGTTTACACTGAAGTCTAACAGCAGTCAATCACAGGAGTGGGCGTTTACACTGAAGTCCCACAGCAGCCAATCACAGGAGTGGGCGTTTACACTGAAGTCTAACAGCAGCCAATCACAGGAGTGGGCGTTTACACTGAAGTCTCACAGCAGCCAATCACAGGAGTGGGCGTTTACACTGAAGTCTCACAGCAGCCAATCACAGGAGTGGCGTTACACTGAAGTCTCACAGCAGCCAATCACAGGAGTGGGCGTTTACACTGAAGTCTCACAGCAGCCAATCACAGGAGTGGGCGTTTACACTGAAGTCTAACAGCAGTCAATCACAGGAGTGGGCGTTTACACTGAAGTCACACAGCAGCCAATCACAGGAGTGGGCGTTTACACTGACGTATCACAGCAGCCAATCACAGGAGTGGGCGACACTGAAGTCTCACAGCAGCCAATCACAGGAGTGGGCGCACTGAAGTCTCACAGCAGCCAATCACAGGAGTGGCGTTTACACTGAAGTCTAACAGCAGTCAATCACAGGAGTGGGCGTACACTGAAGTCTCACAGCAGCCAATCACAGGAGTGGGCGTTTACACTGAAGTCTAACAGCAGCCAATCACAGGAGTGGGCGTTTACACTGAAGTCTCACAGCAGCCAATCACAGGAGTGGGCGCACTGAAGTCTCACCGCAGCCAATCACAGGAGTGGGCGTTTACACTGAAGTCTCACAGCAGCCAATCACAGGAGTGGGCGTTTACACTGAAGTCTCACAGCAGCCAATCACAGGAGTGGGCGTTTACACTGAAGTCTCACAGCAGCCAATCACAGGAGTGGGCGTTTACACTGAAGTCTCACAGCAGCCAATCACAGGAATGAGCGTTTACACTGAAGTCTCACAGCAGCCAATCACAGAAGTGGGCGTTTACACTGAAGTCTCACAGCAGCCAATCACAGCAGTGGGCGTTTACACTGAAGTCTCACAGCAGCCAATCACAGGAGCACAGCCCTTATTATGTGTGATCATATTCTAAATCCCTGCATTCGCCACCAGAAAGACCAGCAATTTTCACCGGAAGGTCCAGTTTTTGTATTACTATTATTAAAAAAATGACAAGATCAAAGGATTCTTCAAAAAAAATTAAACATGCACAGATAATTAATTCACAATAAGATCTACAACATGCATTTATAAAATAGTAGGGCTATCAATGAATACGTTATGGCATGCTATTATTTTTTTAAAGTATACTTGTCTTTAACAATTAACGCAGCATCAGAGAAAATCTCTCACTCACTGCTCTTAACTGAATACTTTTTATAGCTAATTTAATTTTTAATTTAGAATGTATGCATGAAGACTGTAACGTGTTTGATAACTTTAATCAACTTCTGTATATTTCCTATCGGTTAGACTGACCTGGAAATTATAAAGCACTGTTTACAAGTCAAAATAAACGGAAACAATAACCATTAGAAACAACTGAGCCCTGAAATATTGAAGGGCAGGTAAATATGACACTCAACTCTACTTCTCATTTCAACCAGATGATCCCACAGTTGGGGTTCGGATCGCTGCCTGCCTGACAGATATTTCTGCCTGGATGAAGGAACAACATCTTCAACTCAATCTGGCAAAGACAGAACTGCTTGTGGTCTCAGCCAACCCAGCACTTCAACATACTATCTCCATTCAGCTCGGTTCATCAACCATAACTCCGTCCGGGACTGCCAGGAACCTTGGAGTTGTGATGGATGATCAGCTGAAATTCACTGACCACATTACTGCAACAACCCGGTCCTGCAGATTTGCGCTATACAACATTAGGAAGATTAGACCCTTCCTATCAGATCAGGCCACTCATCTCCTTGTCCAAGCTCTTGTACTCTCCAGACTGGACTACGGTAATTCTCTTCTAGCGGGCCTTCCAGCATCCACTGTTAAACCCTTGCAGCTGATCCAGAATGCAGCGGCGAGAGTGGTCTTTAACGAGCGAAGAGAGCACACGTCACGCCTCTTCATCAGTCTTCACTGGCTGCCGATAGCCGCGCGAATCAATTTCAAAGCTCTGGTGCTCGCCTACAAAGCAACCGCAGGCTCTGCACCAGTACACCTAAACTCACTTGCTCAGACTTACACACCCTCCAGAAGCTTGCGTTCTGCACGTGAACGACGCCTAGTGGTGCCATCTCAAAGAGGCATGAAATCCCTCACTAGGACCTTTTCCTGGACCGTTCCCACCTGGTGGAATGACCTGCCTGTCTCAGTTCGAGCAGCCGAGTCTGTAGCCATTTTCAAAAAACATCTCAAGACACTTCTTTTCCAGCAGCACTTGACCAATAAAGAATAGCACTTATCACTCTATTCGTTTCTGTTTGTTATAAAAAATAAAATAAAATAAAAACTGTCCTATGTGTTTTGTGCTAGATTCCGTGAGACTTGTTACAGCGCTTGCATATTGTTGCCCTTGACTGGTCTTGGTTGCTTCTATTACTCTCATTTGTAAGTCGCTTTGGATAAAAGCGTCTGCTAAATGACTAAATGAAGAGCTCTTTTCCAAAACGCGATAAACGCCAAATTAAAAGAAAATGAGTTTGTCATGCCATCGAGCTGTGTACTGAACCTATTCTCTGCTCCATCAATCTTTAGTGCCAAATCTTTATATTTCCTTGTTTAAATGTACTGCAAGATGCAGTTTTTTTCCAAACCGCTATAAGCGCCAAGCCTGTTTTTAGCCTAAACGCGATATATCCTCTCGTCCCGTCTCAATCCACTGCCCCTTTAAAAGTGAAAGTGCCCTTTTCGATCGCGCTGCGGTGTTCCCAACGCTGCGTTCCCGGCCGGAACAAAATCCCGCCTGGAACGCAATTCTTACCGCAATCTCCGACACCCCTGTCCACCGGAACACGATTCGCAATCTACGAAACCCATCCCCACCGAACGCGATTCTTACCGGCAATATATGACACCCAACCCCCCGATTAAGGTTGTAATCGCAATCGTTTTGACCCCTGATGTTATATGCTTATTGTGACATGAGTTGCGTTGTTGTTTTTGTTGTTGCTTTTACAGACATAAACCAACTACATATAAAAAAAAGGATGGATTTGTAGCGTTTTGAAACAAAAAAATAATGACTTTGAATTTATAATCAACAATATTGTTGTTTCATTTAACAATCATTGTTTAACATGTTCAGACTGAGCCAATAGACCATTTTAACAGGATAAATCGAATATTAAAAAAATGTATAGGTGTAGGTAAAAAAATGATCTTTTCATGAAAACTATTAAAATGGATTTATAGCGTTTTGGAAAAGAGATCCTCAAATGTAAATATGACATTTATTATAATGAGTGTGTGTGAAGATTGTTTTAAGTTCACTTAAATTAAAAGGTGTTATATATTTAAAGTCTAATAAATATTAAAATCAATAGATTTCAATAGGTTTAGACTGTAATGAGGAATGCCTATACTTAATGGCTAAAATTGAGGAAAAAATGCATTTCGGATTTATATTCGTTTTGCGGAGATACATTTATGTGCCCAAGTATAAATTAAATTGTTTTGATAAATCAGACAGCTTTGATTTACACACAGCGCGTGTGCTCTCCAGGTCGTGCTTACCAGATTGTTCATAAAAGCCAAAATGTGGTCAGATGTCAGCTTTTAAAGTAGTTGGAGCATTATAATTACTGGCACAAGCCTCTCTCTGTCATTGTGTGCTACTGAGACAAATGACGTCAGAAAATAATCAGTACATTCTAAAAAATGCTGGGTTGTTTTAACCCAATGTTGGGTCAAATATGGACTAACCAAGCAGTTGGGTTGTTTTAACCCTGCGTTGGGTTAAATGTTTGCTTAAGACCACCCAATTGCTGGGTTAAAACAACCCAATCTCTGGGTTAAAACAACCCAATTGCTGGGTTAGTCCATATTTGACCCAACATTGGGTTGTTTTTACCCAGCATTTTTTTAGAGTGTACATTATAACCGGTTATGGACTATTACTGAACCGGTACTGAATCGTCCTCGTTTGCATAGCTATGCACCGAAGAAACTATTATTAATTTCGACACGCTTAGCGCTGCAGCATACAATCATTTTTAAATATTAAAAATAAAAGGATTCCTCGCTAGAGAAGCGTTCAGTCTTTCCGCTCGCAAATTACGGCATGGTGCAAACACAAGGGAATGGGAGATGAGACTGATTGGTTTATTGCACGTTGCGCCCCAAATCACACACATGACTCATTAAGAGACTAGGTATAACCCTTTTGGATAATGCGCCGGGCATGCCAACCTTTATTTCCCGCCATTAAACTAGCAAAAGTGGATTCGGACATGCCATAGTTAATTAATTAATTTAAATTTGTTACATTTATATAGCGCTTTTCAAGGCACTCGAAGCGCTTTACATATAGAATGGGGAATCTCCTGAACAACCACCAATGTGCAGCATCCACCTGGATGATGCGACGGCAGCCATATTGCGCCAGAACGCCCACCACACACCGGCTGATTGGTGGAGAGGAGACAGAGTGATGAAGCCAATCGTATACACACACACATACATACATACATACATACATATATGATTAGGAGGCCATGATGGACAGAGGCCAATGGGCAAATTTGGCCAGGATGCCAGGGTTACACCTCTACTCTTTATCGAAGAACATCCTGGGATTTTTAAATGACCACAGAGAATCAGGACCTCGGTTTAACGTCTCATCCGAAGGGCGGTCCCCATCACTATACTGGGGTGTTAGGACCCACACAGACCACAGGGTGAGCGCCCCTGCTGGCCTCACTAACACCTCTACCAGCAGCTAGCTGGTTTTCCCAGTTGGTCTCCCATCCAGGTACTAACCAGGCTCAGCCCTGCTTAGCTTCAGTGTCAAACCAGCTTAGGTGCAATTATGTTAGGTGTGTGATTAATTAGTTAATTGTTTTTAATCAATTGACAGTACTAGAAAATAGACTTATAAATAGATAGAAAATATGTTAATTGTATTTCAACTTTAATTCAGACATTCCGATTCAGTGCAAGTCATATGGAGTAATGGTACTTGGGAGCGTAGTGTCCGAGACAGCATGTTCCTAGATTTCATAGAGAAACATGTAATAATCAGCAGAGAAAGCATCACTTTCACTCCACATCTTGAACATTTACCCACTACACTGAATGCAAACGTCTCCAGTGTAGAAGTGTGGTAATGTGTGCAAGGGGTCAGATGTGCATGATCATGTAAGGTAACAGTGCAGACTTAGCTGTCCGGAGGGATCTGAGCTTCAGAGAGAAGCTCGATCATTCAGTGCTGAGTCTGTGAGAACCGCTCATTTATCCAGCAGTTCTGGCACAGAAAGATCACCCAGTTCCAGGCTGAAGGTGAGAGAGTAACCTCTACCGTGGCTCTAATCAAAGGAGAGGGGGAGGAAAACTCTGACGCATCTAATGGGGGACTCATTTATTGGTCCAGTTGGCAGATGAGTTGACGTTTACTATGCTCAAAGCTCCCGTTAAAGGATTTTACATTATTTGTTCATCATCAATAAACACTGGTGGCTATAAATAACAGAAGTGCTTAAAAACATGCTGATGTCCCAACAGCTACAGGAGCAGAGGCACTGAGCCTAAAACACTGAGAAAGTGGGATGGAAAAAGAATTTATATCTACCAGGCTTTACTTATTTTAAAGCCACAACAAGTAATGTTTCGCCGCTAGAGGCCGCTTATTCAAAACAAAAGGCGTGGGCTTGATTCCGCTGAGCTTTATTCTGCCACAGGCGACGCTTCCGCTTCTTCTGCTCATGCGTATGTGAGGTAACGCAGCGCTGTTTTATCATATTAGATACATTTGAGTGTGTTGAAAGTTATGATATAATGCTACTCCGTGCATTCTCTCTGCGGCTACTATAGGACACTCGATCACACTGCAGTGAGCTAGATTGATATTAGCCATGGTAAAACATGCTACTCGCTGTAAATCAAGAAAAACAGATTTAAGCAATAAGACTAACTGTGTTGAGCTGTAGAACAATCATTACTTAATAATGTATCAAACAGTTGCTCACCTGTCTCATAAAAGGATTAGTTCACTTTTAATTAAACTTTTGCTGATTATTTACTCACCCCAATATCATCCAAGATGTCCATGTCTTTCTTTTTTCAGTTGAAAAGAAATTAAGGTTTTTGATGAAAACATTCCAGGATTTTTCTCCTTATAATAGACTCAATGGACCCCAAACGGCTCAAGGTCCAAATGACAGTTTCAGTGCAGCTTCAAAGGGCTTTAAACCACACCAGACGATGAATAAGGGTCTTATTTAACGAAACTTTTTTTAAGTTTAAGTTTTATAAGCACAGATGTTCGGCTTGCTCTGTTCTGTGATATGTGTATGTGATGTCACGTGATACGCAATTACGTTGAAAAGCTCACGCTTATCGGAGGCGGAAGGACCGAGTCTGTGTTTACAAATGTGCGAAAGGAGGATTCAAAATCGTCCGACATCGTTGTTTTACCTTTAACTCCCTTTTTTGTAAACGCCGTTTGACTGAGTATGTGCACGTTTAACACAGACTCGGTACTTCCGCCTACGGCAAGCGTGACCTTTTCAACGTAACTGCGTATCACGTGACATCACGTACACATATCACAGAATGGAGCAAGGCGAACATTTGTGCTTATAAAACTTAAACTTAAAAAAAATAAAAATAAATGACTGATCGTTAGATAAGGGTCGTTTTGTTAGATACGACCCTTATTCATTGTCTGGTATGGTTTAAATGCCCTTTGAAGCTAACCTGTAACCGTTTGGGCTCCATTGACTCCATTATGAGGAGAAAAATCCTGGAATGTTTTCATTAAAAACCTTAATTTCTTTTCAACTGAAAAAAGAAAGACATGGACATCTTGGATGATATTGGGGTGAGTAAATATTCAGCAAAAGTTTATTTAAAAGTGAACTAATCCTTTAAATCGTCTTCGTTGTTTCCATGGTTTCTACAGAATAAAACTGGAAATCGAGGGTAACGCAGGTATGATGTCATTGTTTGGCGACACACGGACACGGTCAACAAAATATATAACATTGCTCAAGTGGTTTTTGGATTTTCTTTAAGCCTGAACTAACCATGCGATTTAGATTTATTCGACAACCACCTGCATGTTTTGACATGTTACATTCCTTTGTTATTAACCGTTATCAAATATTTAATCAAATGACTAATGTTCAATCTCTAATCTCAAAATGAGCAAGAACAAGTGATTTTCTTTAGAAAAACATACATTACTATTCAAAAACTTGCTGTCAATAAGACTTTTCGTTCCACAAAAATATGAAGCATCAATGTGTGAATGGTTTTTAACACTGATAACAAGAAATGTTTCATCATTAGAATGGTTTTTGAAGGATCATGTGACACTGAAGAAATTAGCATAGAGAGGTCAAATGAAAATGCTAATCAAAAGCAGCATTATAGAGAAAAGCAGGAAGGAAAAGATCAAGTGTATGAGAGCTGATGAGCTGAAGATCCCTCCGAGGGCCCTCGGTCTCCACCGAAAGCATGAGTGCAAATGCGAAGGGACACGTGCCAATCCCACTTGCTCCGTTCCAGCTAAATTTGTTTTGAAGGAATCCTGGCACACAGGAGGAGCTGTGGTTTTGCCTCTAACCCGTTTACACCCTGTGCACTTTGAGGCCAGGGTGGGCACAGATTTGCATTTGTGGCAAAATTTCAGTTTATTCAAACACACGTCAGAAATATTCTTAAAACACCAAAGCGTTTCAACACCAGCTTATTTGTGCAAACCCAAAATAACTGACTACTTTTGTGTTGCAATTCTTGCAAATCTGAAATGAAGCAATGCAAAGTAAAACTACATGGTCTAATAGTCTCAATTTCCCTGAAACTATTCACTCTCCTGACCACAGTCACAATACACACTCTCTGGAGAACAGCGTCGACGGCTCCCTCTGTTGGTCGCTTTTGTGTCTTTCCTCACCATGATATTTATTCTAATTGAACCATTTCTCAACTATATTTTCCCGTCACAAGCTTATTCTGATGGCTGTGGTCTGGTCCTGTGGAAGATTTATTGTCCATTAGAGGTCTGTCAACCCATTCCATGGGGTCAGAGGAGTAGTTACAGTACATTAATTGATATTTTTAATAAATTTATACTTTTTCAGCTAGGATGCATTCATTTGAACTAAACTGGCAGTAAAGACATTACAAATGTTACAAAGATTATATTTCAATAAAAGCTGATTTTTAAAATTAACAAGTTTTAGCTTTTAGATAATAATAATAAATGTTTTTTGAGAGTCAAATCATCATATTTGAATGATTTCTAAAGGATCATGTGACACTGAAGACTGGATTAATTTGTATACGGAAGCTAGATATTTTACTTTATAACGTGTTAAATATGGATATTGTTCTTACACAAACCCAGCTTCAGGAGGCCTTTATTAACCCCCCGGAGCTGTGTGGAGCACTTTTATAATGGCTGGACGCACTTTTTTGGGCTTAAAATTTTGGGCTGCCATTTTCTGCCATTATAAAGCTTGGAAGAGCCAGTACACTGCAAAAAATGCTAATCTTACTTAGTAATTTTGTCTCATTTCTAGTCTAAATATGAAAAAATTCTCAAATCAAGATGCATTCATTAGATAAGTAAAACGATATAGGATATTTTTTTCTTGTTGATTGAGTTTTTGATTAAAACAAGCTTAATTATCTGCCAATGGGGTGAGAAAAATAATCTTGTTTTTGATTGAAATCTTGTGTCTATCCCAAACAGAAACAAGATTATTTTTCTCACCCCATTGACAGCTAATGATTTTATGTTCAAGAAAACAAGAAAACTTATGTCATTTTACTTATCTAGTAAATGCATGATATAAGAATTTTTAGATATTTGGACTGGAAACAAGACAACATTTCTAAGTAAGACGAGCCTTTTTTGCAGTGTACATTTTTTAATATATTTTTTATCATCTGAAAGAAGAAAGGCATGTACGCCTAGCACTTGAGGGCGAGTAAATCGTGGGCTAATTTTCATTTTTTATATATAACCTTTAGAAAGGTTAAAATCTCCCCCTTATTCCACAAATTATACTTAAAGCGTCTCAAGAGAATAAGAGGCGGCTGAGGGTGAATTGTGTTTCAGAGGTGACCTACTGTAGATTCGGTGAGGCCACCCACAGACACGGAGAGGCCCAGGAGCGTGTGGTACTGGTACTGAGGCAGGCGCAGCAGCTGCGTGATGTGAGGAAAGGCCTGTGCTGCGGCGTTCCAGTTCAGGGAGTGTCCCGTCTCTCTAGGGTACATGTAAAAAAAACACCAGAGGTCAGGGATGAACACGAATGGAGCATTTGGGATGAGACTTTGATTGAACTTCAGCTAAAATGCTAAGCGATGCAAATAAAAAGATGTGCTTTCCAGAAACTTCAATGCAAAAGTGCACCTCGCAACTTTAATGACATAATGTAAGCTGTGTTAATGCTGCACGCAAATGTCAATGTCTCAATGTCAAACTAGAAAAGCTCTTAACGATTGAACGCATGTCTTGCAATATCTGAAGGCAAACACGTTTTGAAGTTTTTCTACAATCAGAGAGAATACCAAGAATAAGAACCGTTTGTGAAATCCAACTATTTCCAACGACTGACATCTCTTTTCATACAGATTGCACAAACACTGAATATTTGTTTTCCATTTGATTTGCATTATTTAAAACCTGACATTTTAACGTTTCTTTAGACATATGTCTCATGTTTGTGTGATACGTTTTCACTAAGTTAGAGAATCAGATCAGACGTCTTTGACAGAGAGGCTGCAGATCGCGCATCATGTTTGTTTTCTTTATTTTGCAAAAAGCACAACAATTTGTTTTTATTGTGACTGTACACAAAAATAATAGAAACTTAACAGAGTATAATGGTGTATAACAGTTGCCTAAATGATATAAATCGACAGAGTAATTTGAGTCTCTTTGGCACTGATAAGAAAAAACGCGAGGCTATCGCGCCGGCCGACTCCTGAGGGATAATGTAGCGTTTGTGAAACATTTTGTTCAACAATTCATTAAAAAGTTGGTATAAAAGTTGGTGTTAGACGCAATAAATATTTTTATATACAACTTTTTATTTTCAACATTAATTAAAACATTGAAGACTAGGTTAAATAAAAATATGAATATGTAATACAGTGCATATAATTAGCAAAATGCTCCTCTTTAGAATTCAATTTTTCTATCTGACTAACGAGTTTATGGAAGCGGACTGGCTTTCCTGAGGTAAATGTTACATTATATCGTTTGCAGGCTGTTTTATTGACGTCTGTCCAAGGTTGAAACATGACATGACACATTTCAGAAAGTTATACTGTATTTTGCAACATACATTTTTTTGTTCATTCGTGTTTATTTGGTAACTATAACTAGTAGTAAAGTAGAACAGCTGATCGGTTTGAGTGCCGATTGAACTGAGACACTACAGCGATCCGTCACACCAAATTACAGACCGCCAAAATGACTTCATTGCTTGAATTTTGTAATAAAACTGACAGGATTTGAAAGCCCAGATGTTTCAACTGAAAACAGTATAGACTAAAAGATCTTGGTTCATCAAACTGAATATTGATTGATTGATTTGAAAGACTTGCACAAAATAGACACTGACAAAGTCAAAAAATGAGGCATCAATTAAATGCTATACTTTCATCGGTAACACTTTACAATAAGGTTGTATTAGTTAAAGCATTAGTTAACATGAACTAATGATGAACTGCACTTATAAAGCATTTATTTATCTTTGTTAATGTTAATTTCAACATTTACCAATGCATTAATAAAATCTTGTTAACATTAGTTAATGCACTGTGAACTAACATGAACAGCTGTATTTTTATTAACTAACGTTAACAAAGATTAACTAATGCTGAACAGAGGTGTTGTTCATGGTTAGTTCATGTTAACTAATGCGTTAACTAATGTTAACTAATACAACCTTATTGTAAAGTGTACCCTTTTATCCCGGCCTGTTTCAGTCGAAACTGAAAATTCATTTTCAGCCAAAGATGTTCAACTGCCAAGTTTTTAAATGCAACTGATAAGCTATAACAAGCAATTCAGGCAAAAACATTCCCTGTGATTGTCTGCAGCAGAATATGTTCGGTATACAGGCATATCTGCTATTTTCCTCACATTTGTCCCGTGCAAAACTGTACGGAAACGGTGACTGAGAATTGTCACTTTTTTAATGAGTGCACACTCGTGCTTTCATGGATACTTCATATGTAAACCATGTCTTGGTCAGATCGGTTTGTTTTAGGGATGCTCATATTGACCGTTGAACCGCTAACCGATAGTACGAATTTTGACCGATTAATACTATCAGTTAAACAGTTTAAAGGTTTTTTTGTTTATTTGTTTGCTGATTGGTTAAAGAAAAATATGCTGTATTTGTTAACTCACGGGGGGCATCGACACGTCTCTGCAGACATATTTCGCAAAATGAAGCAATGGGAAAGAAGCCTACTATGTGGGACCATTTCGGCAGAAAGGGCGACGAAGTTACTTGCAAAATATACTACGCGGTATTAAAATACAGCAGTCGTACAAGCTCTTGACTGGTGGAAAGCAAATGAAAGGCACTTTCTAAGGCTGGCCGCTTATCGAGGCGTTATCTCTGTATTCCCCGGGCACCAGTGCCATCTGAATCCTTAATGCTTCGTGTGGTTTTGGTCAAGTTTACTAAAGTAAACTTTGCCACGTATTGATGGTTTATTGAACAATTACTCAGAGTTGCCCTCTGTCGTTTCAAAGAACAGCACAACGGTCGAGCGCGTCGAGTAAACACTTCATCAGACAAAGGCGCGCGCAGTCAGCGGAGGCTCGCACTGCAGAGACAGTATAAACGAGGCTTTCTGCCGTGGGTCGAACTGCCAACAGGCTGTGCTCCAGACTAACCCACATCATTTAGACATGTTATTGAGGTAGGCCTGCTTTTTTGATATGACGGGAAAAACTATTCCGGTCTTCAAAGCTTCAAAAGGATTCAGTGTATTGTCGTTTTATCATCTTCATTTGTTAATTATTTAATAAAAAAAAAAAAAAAAATGTGTAGGCATATTTATTTTATGCTTTTTATTTATATGATTTTATTCAGTTTTTCTCTGTTGTCAGAAAAGCTCTAGGTGTGTGAAGATGTGATAATGTGTGGTTCTGTTGTCGTCGATCTGTTGTGTTTGCTGCTGTTTGCACAGTAAAATAAACCAGTGAAAAAGTATTTTTAATGGGTCACAGACACTCATCAATTGTATTTTTATTTGATGTCCATTCAATATTATAATCTTATCAGTTAACGGTTAATAATCGATTAATGAGCATCGGTTGTCGGTAGGAAAAATTCACCGAAATGAGCATCCCTAGTTTGTTTGCTAAAATCTAATTGGGTGAAAAAACTAGCACAAGCAGGCAAATATGGCGGAAACATTTTAATGACGGAATTAAATCGGAGATATCCATTTTGTGTGTCTTGACCCAAAGATTCTAATGATGTAGGCAAGTCTCTGAACCGGTTCAAGGAACGAAAACCGGAAATGAACCAAATTTTAACAGTAACAAAAACAAAAACAATTTTAATAGTTCTGTACAGAAACGTTTATTTGAAATGACCATTAACTGGTTATTAACGTTATTTTATCGTTCTCTTTAATGTTTTAATTTGGCAGTGACCAATCATGAATTGAGTAATAGAGCATGTGACGTTGACATCCAGCATGAGTGAAATGCCCGCGCAGCAGTCATCATGCACTATGCAAGTCAGTGTGTAGAGCGCAGTTTCATCACTGAGGTCTCCAATGAATGCGCAGCTTTTGCAGGATATTCTTTTCGTACGTTTAAACAAGCAGTACGCACTTTAAGCTCAAACTGATTTAGGCTAGTTTGTGGATTTCGTTTAAGCCAATCCAGTATACTAGCAACTATCGCACATTTTTCCTAGTCTTTCAGGTAGCCAATACAGGACAGGTCAGTGTTTTCTAAATAGACTGTTGATGCTTTGTACTGAATGGTAGAAATGTTGTTGTGGTTTTACAATGTTATATTGCATTAAATGACCGAGCTTTAGCTGACTGAATTTGATTATGTGATGCAAGGACACGTTGCGCAGTGTTTGCTTTGAAATTAGCAGTTGACGGTGCATTAAAAGAGCAATGGTTATCCAATTTACTTATTTTTTATTCATGTACTTTTTAAAACCAGTCGTATTGGGAAAAAATTATGTACAAAGAATGTTATCACTCTTCTGAAAAGAATTAGGCATGAGAGGGCCACTTTCAATTGTCTAACGGTCCATTAAAACAGCTCAATATTTTCCGAGCTTTTCATGCTTTGTAATTAATGCGGGCATTTCTGTTGTGGTTTTAATGTTATGAAATAAACGTTCAAGTTTAATTACGTTCAAGTTTAATTATCACGCGTTATCAAATTCTTTGAGTGAAAAGTCTTTATTTATACATATTTGTTTTAAGTATAGGCTAAATTAAAATAATGTTATTAACCGGTATTTTTTCAAATCAAACCGTTTTCGGAAAAGTAATGTTTAGTGAGGAACGCAAAAACGGAAATGCTAAAATATCGATTCTGCTCGGAGTGAACCGATTGATATTTTTTTCCGTTTCTGAGCCCTGGATGTAAGACACTTGAGACAAACAGTCTCGGAGCGATTTCTGATTTTCCATTACTGTAGCGCCCCCTACAGGCCAATCAGGATGACTCTGTGATTGACAAGCCAGCAATAGTTCTACCGTTTGGTGTGTTACGTCTCTAGACCTTACAGTTTTGTCTGCACAATCAGATTAGGGAAGAACAGTTATATTATTAATAATAAATATAGCTGCAAGCAGCTATTACCGGGGGTTCAAACGTTTTCGTACATATTTTTCGCAAAACACATATATGCAGATTTGTTAGCAAACAGTAGGTCGGTTTGTAATACTGTGTCCCCGAGCATGATTAGACCCTTGAGGCACTCACGGAGGGAAGATGCTCAGTAGCTCCTCCCGGTGGGGAATGTGAGGAACTGCGGGATCCGTGCTATGGAGCAGATGCAGGAAAACTGTGCCTGCATGGGCTCGGTAGCGGTCGATCTTCTCTGCAGCCTGCTGGGCCAGGCAACACATCATACGCTGAACGCTACAGAAAATGAGACAAATATCTGTGAGCAGCCTGCAATGTGCACTTGGTTAACTGTGACAGAGGTTAAGGGAGACTGATAGTTCCTCACAGGTCAGAGGAAAGGAGCTTTGGAGCAGACGCCACCACCAGCAGAGTCACATCCAAGAGACTGCTCATGGCTGCCGCCCTCACCCTGAAACAGAACGGGAGCGAAGAACGTGAGCTAAACTGTGACTGTCAGAACAACAGCAACCGCACAAAAGATGCTTCAAATATTTGTTGAAGCTTTGTTCGTCATGAGGGCATTATGACAAATGCACATGTTGACTGTTGACATTTTCAGCATAATGTTGAGGTTTTGCTGTGCCTGAAGGCACCTGTGGGGAATTTGAGGAATGCATCACTCATGGGGCAGGCCGAGGGCAGCGAAACACAATCAATATGCTCTGCATTATATTTTTAGGCAATATGGTATAGAATTGCAATAGCTGCCACTTTAAGTTCAGGCCAAATTGAGCACAATTTTAAAAAGGCCAAATTTTAAATGTCAAAGAAGCTAAATTAATTAAATGAATATACCAGGGCCATACATAATTATATGAAATTCCAAATAAATAAAAGCATTAAATAACACTTAAAAACATTTGAATTCAAATTATCTAAATGCTTTATTTTAAAATTAATCAAACTAAATGTTATTATTATTATTATTATTATGAGGATATAAGGAAAAATTCACTCAAGTTTTAAACAGTTTATGGAACCCATTCAATATTACTATACAATAACAATAATAATAATCAATAATAATAACAATAATAATAGTTTATTTTATTTTAATACATTATAGCAATTAAACAAACAATAAAGAAATTGTAAAGCAACACTGTTGTACTGTAAAATATTTTAATAAATAATAATTACTGTTAAATAAATAATAATACTTTTTGTTATTATTAAAATATTTTTTTATTTTACTTAATTATAATAATTAAACCAATAAATATATATATTAGTATAGTAGTAATATTGTACTGTAAAATATTTTTATAACAACAATAATAATAATAATAATAATAATAATAATAATAATGTTTTTGTTGTTATTAGGCAAGGCAAGTTTATTTATATAGCACATTTATATAGTGCTTTACATAAGAAATAAGAATAATTAAAACAGTTGCTCTGATTTGTAAGTCGCTTTGGATAAAAGCGTCTGCTAAATGACTAAATGTAAATGTAAATAACTAAATAATAGTTTTTTATTTTATTAAATTATAAAATAAACAAACCAACAATGTATTACTACTAGAAATGTATTACTATAGTAATACTATTGAATTGTAAAATGTTTTTTTTTATAAATAAATGAATAAACAATAATAATAGTTATAGTTGTTATTTTTTGCATTAAATATTTTTATTTCATTAAATTATAATAATCAAACCAATACATAAATGTAGTACTACAGTAAAGGATTGTACTGTAAAATAAAACAGTATTCAAGAAAAATTAATACTACATTTATTTTACAGGCCAACAGTAAAATAACAAGACTAATAGATTAATAATAGCTTACAATAGTGGTTTTAATTTCTTTGCTTTTAAAAGTTAAACCACAGAGCTTTTATTTTTGGCAGACCACTGCAGGGAGACCGTTTTGGTCATGGTGTAGCAGATGCAGTTCATGTGGAGCAGATTTACTGTGACCCAAGGCAGCACCTTTATTTTGAGGTTTGAGTACCATGATGGCACTGTTGCACCTGTATACTGTGCAACACACAAAAGGCATGTGAACTTACCAGGCCCCTACGTCCCCTCTGCTGTCAGTGCTGTAGTCGTTCATACAGCCCAGCAGGGCTTCATACACGGGCCTTATGTTGCCCTCACACAGGACGCGGTCCGGGCTTCCTTGCGCACACACTCCTACAGCTACACACACCCTGAGAATACAAGAAAGCACAGGACACATGGACATGCAGTGCAAGACGGGACAACGCAGTGAAACTAGACATGAATTTCAGGTCCTGCAGGAAGGAGCAGGCGTTGACCAAGCTGGCTCACGGTAAGCTCGGGCAGACTGGTTCTTCAAGCGCAGGAGACAGGAGAAGGTGTTACTCACTGAGACATGGCTGTGGCCGCATCCCTCCTGGCTTCTGTTCGACTCTCCTGTTTCTGGGCAACTCTGCATGCAGCCTGGAGCCCAGGCAAGATCTAAGGAACACGTAAGAGTATGTATACTCAGCCTAACGGCTTAAATTCAGACTTGAGCTGAAAACAAGAGGCGTAATGAGGTGCGACCTGCTGTAGTTTGCCATGGATCATAAACGGAGGCAGTGAGCCCAAGGCGAGAGCGCAGCCACAGCGTGTCAGAACCTCGGGACTCTCCAGGGCTGACAGGTATTGACTAACCAACTGTTCTGTATGGCAACAAATGGACACAAACAAACAATAAATGGCAAAAAGTATGTGGACACCCAATAACCACACATATAAGTGCTCGTTAAACGCTTAACTCTTTCCCCGCCATTGATGAGACTGTTATATAGTAAATAGTAAAGCATCTCTAGATCCAAAAACAAATGAGGATGATCTGCGCAAACCAGAGGGAGCGGAGAGAAGCATTGCTTACCCACAAGCTAACATAAATCACCAAACATTCAGCAGCTTATAATTCAAAACTACTTAATGTTACTGAACGCTACGACCCGGGATGAGTTATAGGCCTGTGTATCTAGCACAGTAGTCCGGTACTAAATGGTGCAGCTAGATTCACTGCAGAAAGTTGATTGGTTGAGAGAGAATCATCACTTGGGCATGCTACAAGGAGGATGACAACACAAGAGGTGCCTTTTTTAATACAGTTTCTTCTTGTGACAAACAGCCACAGGCCGAGAAGCACGAACACATTTTTCTCAAATTTGCCAATTAAAAGTTTACCTTTAAAGCCAGATGTGCAATTAATTTGTGATTAACTACATTAATTACTCACCACAACACATAAATGAGTTGTTTGACAGCCCTAATAAAAATATAATAAAAATAATGAAGGTAGAATAAAATGTTTGTTTAGCTTTTTTGTGTTTTAAAGCAGAGTCTCTTTTGATATATTGGCTGTTAACAACTAAATATTCTGGGGCCCATGAAAGTTTTGTAATATGATCAAAAATGCTGGTGTTGACTGGCAACTTAAAAAATAAAACACTGGCGGGGAAATTAATATCATAACCACAAGCACTGGTCACTCCCTTGTCTGCTATTGTGTTAATTGAATTAGTTTCCCGGGCCCCACTTTATATTAGGTGGCCTTAACTACTATGTACTTACATAAAAAAATAAGTACAATGTACTTACTGTGTTCATATTGTGTTGCAAAACACCTTTGCTGATATTGAGGTGGGATACGGGTAGGGTTAGGGACAGGTGTGGTGGGATGGGTAAGTTTAAGGGTAGGGTTAGGTGTAAGGGAAGTGTCAACTGTGTAACTACAAATGTAACTACAGAAATTAATTACAGATGTAATTACATTAAGGTATTTTTTAAAATGTAAGTACAATGTAAAAACATGTATGTACACAATAAGTGCAATGTATCAAATTATTAATTAAAATGTTAGTACATAGTAGTTAAGGACACCTAATATAAAGTGGGTCCGTTTCCCGTACCTTGCATTTTAAGGTCAGCTACTCCAGGTTCAACCTGATAATACTGCAGACACAGCGCTGCCAATGCAGAGACGGCAGCATCCTACAGAAAACACATTATTTTCTCAGCGCAAGCACATTCGGTACAGTCGTAAGGCCTTCTGTGTGCAGATGTGGGGACTGTACCTGTATACCCCGTCTGGTCCCGCCGGAGAACAGGTGAAGGTTCTTCAAGCTGTCGTCTATTAGCCATTGCCAACCAGCTGCAAGAAATCAGAACACACATTAACTCACAATAACAAAAAAGCAGACAACATTACAAATCAATCAAACAATCACTCCTCCGTGAGACTTAAATAATGCAAGTGTAAAGAGGTGTGGTTCACTCACTGATAACTGGGTCATTTTTAAAAGGCATCTTGGAGAGAGAGAGCTTTTCAATGAGGCCACAGACTGAAAAAAAGACAAAGGAAAAAAGTGTAAAAAGACAGTACAGGCCTCTGCTTTGTTGCTCAGATTCAGAGACATAGGCAATGTCTTAAACTTCTTTTCCCAGACTATTAATCACTGATACTTAAGATATGGGACAAAACACATCCCTCAACTTTATCTACCATTAGTTTTAAAATGGCAGCATTTCCACTTTGAATCAAATAACGTTTTTCTAAAGCTTTTTTATAAATTCTATTTATTACCATTTGTATAACCACACAAATACCATAGCATATAGTTAAACTATGGATTTGAAGCAAAATCATGGTTAATTTGTGGTTACCATTGAATAACTACAATAACCCTGTTATTTATTTATTTATTATTATTGTTTGTTTTGTTCATTGTAAAACCAAGGTTAATTTTTGTAAGGGCAGCTATATTCACTATTAATTCACTATGCTTTCATAGCACTCAGCTAACACGTTTGTTTGAAGGACACCATTGGGCAGGATGTGGAATCCTGTGTGTGTTTTGTCAATAAAAAAAGGCTTTGTATCCGATTAATCGAAAAAATAACCAACCAACTAATCGATTATCAAAATAATCGTTAGTTGCAGCCCTAGTCACAGGTGTATGTTGTTAGAGTAATGGCTTTGAACACAATCATAGTCAACCCACATGAAAAAATGCTATAGTATCTTATAGTAAAATTACAGTAAAATTACTGTAGTAAATACTATAGTGTTTTTGAACTATACTATAGTAAAGATACTACATACATATATTGTAGTATTTACTGTAGTATATTTACTATAGTATGGTTCAAAACACTAATTTTACTATAAAATACTATAGTATTTTTTCATGTGGGAAGGAACCAAACTATCCGTTTTATAATAACTATTTAAAACATGCAGCACTTAAAAAAAAGCGAATCCAAGTGCTGAACTCCTATCAAGCCAGTAGCGATGAAAATAGCGTGCGCTTTTTATGATTATTATGATAATCTGTAGGCGGTGCATAAAGTTGAACTTTGAGGTGGTTTTCATTGAGTTGATCAGAGTCTTCGTCAAAAAACACCAAACAATTGGATAACACCAAAGCCTGTCATTTTCTTCTGAAGAAAATGTTCTGGTGGTTTGCTAGGGGATTATTGTACTAGCCCAAAGTCAAAAGAGCCCACCCAAAGTCTTATTGATATTCTGGCTCCTATATGACGTAGGTCCCTCCTTCCACCTTCAAGTGGATTTCTGCACCCTGTTTATGTTCTGGCTGAACAAAATTATAAGTGGTACACACCTCTCCTCAATTTGCGGTCTTATTCATGTCTGTATCAGAAAGCTAAAGATTTGTTCAAACCACTAACCATTAGTATGATCTATAGTGGTAATGAGGCTTGCTTTATGTCACACACACATTGGTTTGTCATTTCAACACGAGAAGCACAATCAATTCTACAGAAAAAATTGTCAGGTAAATTATCAGGTTTCATACCAGCTGGTCTCATGAGCTCTCCACCAAATCCCCTAAGGATAAATAAAAAACATCAGTTACAAGCAATAGACAAACAAGTGCCTGTGAAAAGCTTTGATGTCAATTATCGAAGTGCTCACCTGTACTGCTTTCTGTCAGAAAGCTGAAGGGAAGAAACATACAGAGGATCAGCTGCAATGAACTGCTTTTGATTAATATTTCACGAAATAACACAAGAGACTTATTCTTAGGACCTTTTGATGAATGTCTTTAAGGCCTTCAATGGTGTCAGAGGACAGGAAGTCAGTCACTGAACTACAAGGAAACAAATGCATTAAATAAATAAAGTTATGGATAAGCAAGGCATTAATAAAGAAAAGCGGGTGTTACCTATTGTTCTGGGTGGCCAGCTCATAGAGAGCATGAGTGATCTCAGCGCAGGCCAGGATAGCGCCGTGACGGCAGTGTAAATCCATCCCTGTCGCCATGGGCAGCAGCTGGGGTAAAACTGAAATAAAAGGCAAAAAATTCTGATTATTAAAAAAATTATTATTTTGCAAATGACAACAATCGTTGCGATTATAATCTTGAGCAAAATAATCATTATCATTAGTTTAACCACCACACAACTTGACGCAAACTTGAGTTTTCATTGACTAAAACTTGACTACACAAAAACAGGACTGGTTGAGTAAATATGACCAAAAAATGAAAAGTACATAAGCCGAGACAATGAATGCTATTCTCACCTGTGTTGGCCATGTATTCAGGAGCCTGGGCAGTTAGATTGTGCAGTGCTTTCGTGGCCAGCTCTCTGATCACCCTGATGAATGCGAATACAGCTTCAGTTAAAAATATAAAAACAAAAAACCCAAAACAGTACACACACTTACCCGTCCCAGTGATTGATTTTCATAGCCACCAAGTGGTCAATTAAGGGTTTGGTGTATTCCTCAAAACCAGCGATGTAGACACTGAAAAAAACAGTCGTAAATTAGTTTTACACAGCCATGTCTGACTGTTAGAATACAAAAGGCAGATTTAGCAATTGCACTTAAGAACACATGTAATGACAAGATGATTTTGTTCATATGCGTGTGTATGCTTGCAGGCGGTCATATGCTAGAGCATTTTGAGTTTTTCCTTTGAACTTGGCACGTTTTATGGCTCAGTTTGGCTTATTTAGGTATATACGAACACTGCAATTGTGTTTGAATCCACATCAAAACAATTGGTCCGAGATTGAAAATGAAAAATGAAGTCTGGAGCAGTTGTGGTGAGAAATCAGTCTGACCCATTGGATCAGCGAACCAAGCTCTATCATAATTAACATCAATATGCTGTTATTGAATATAATTGCATCAACACTAAGCTTACTTGAGCTGAATAATGACACTAGTTTGCTTTTTCTATTCTGTTATTTTTCTGTTTATTACTGTGAAGCTGTTTTGAAACAATTTGTATTGAATAAAGCGCTATATAAATAAAGGTGACTTGACTTAAGGTGCCATTGCTCTTCTCAGAAAGAGGTGCATTGCAAGGATGCGGTCTAAATCAGAGCCTTGACTAACTCTGAATCAGCTCGAGTGAGAATCACGGCTTATGTGCATTCGTATATACACTGATCAAGCATAACATTATGACCACCGACAGGTGAAGTGAATAACACTGATTATCTCTTATTATTAGGAAGGTGGGCATAACGTTATGACTCATGTGTGTGTGTGTGTGTGTGTGTGTGTGTGTGTGTGTGTGTGTGTGTGTGTGTGTGTCTAAAACCGGTTTTGAAGTCTGTGTGTCTATGAGGTGGGCTGCTGCTTTGACATGTATATGGATACTTGTTACTCTTCCAAACTATTGAAATATCAAGCACTGGTAGATCTTATTCACAGACTTGGATATAATTGTACATTAATAACTCTGGTGTTTGGAAGTCTAGGCTATGTCCATAAGAATGTGGTCAGGGGGATGCAGTTGGGGGGGCTGCAAAAAAAAAAGGAGGCAAAAAGGCTTGCAAAATGTTGTTCCGTTTCAGCCACCATAGGGAGCATGAAAATATGGAGACGGAGATGTTTTGTTTATCCTTAATGAGTTCAGTATCATAAATGGAAGGACCTGTAAAAGTATGTGAGCCATGAATTGTAGACCTTGTCAATGACTCTTCCCAGAGTTTTTGGATCTTGTCTTCGACTTTGCAATGTCTTTCAGATCCAAATAAAAGCATTCAAATGTGTGTGACTGTGCAACGACAGCTACTCCACAAAGCTAACTTGTCAAACCATCTTGATGAATGACGCTATGAAGAACATTTAGTCCTGGTTTGCTTTGCATTCACACTGTCATTTTTAACACCTAATCTAAAAATACAAAAAGGCAAAAGCAAAAAAAAAAAAAAATTATGATGTATATTTTGTGCTCTGGGCTAAACTCGTGAAGAGCTCATAAAATGTGTAAAGGAGTCAAACAGCAGCAGAAATCCCTCTTTCCCACACAAACAAAGATCCGCTGTGAGGAGACTCGGCTCAGATGCCTGTACTGAAGTGTAATGGGCAAAATCACGACTACCACCAGAAAAAAAAGGTACGCTTGAGCATTCTGTCCTTTTTAGGGTCTCATCTTCCTGTTTTTAGTTTGTTTACATGTCCTGAGCAGTGTTGGGCACGTTACTTTAAAAAAGTAATTAGTTATAGTTACTAGTTACGTCTTACAAATAGTAAGTGAGTTAGTAACTGAGTTACATCATTATAAAAGTAACTAATTACCAGGGAAAGTAACTACTGAGTTATTTTTTTTTCAAAACGTGGATGCCCCCAATATTAAATATGTTAAATAAAGGAATTGGACATAAAATAGAATATGAAATAGAATAAATTATTATTATAAAACATTATAATACATTATTGTAAATATTAGGCTATATTAGGCCAATAGTGTAAATATTATCAGTAGGCCTACTATAGTGTAAATATTATCAGTACTATACTACTCCTTTGGTAGTGGAGCGTTATCAACTGGGTTTTTAGCCACTAATTTTGTGGCGGCACGTGATGATGTGAGCGCTTCGTTAGATTAGAATTACTTTCCACCGATGTGGAGAGGCTCTGGGCATATGTTGCACGTTACATAAACATTCTTACCTTCCACCTCAACGACGGAAAAGTTGCGCTTATACTTGCCATTGCTGACTGTGCATAAGCGTGTGCGTCAAAGGTGTGTGTGTGTGTGTGTGAACTCAATTTATCAACCTCAACCTTGTCGACCACCCACCAACCAATCATCATCAGTTATGTGTTAGTACCCCACCCACCCCCCAACAAGCATGGCATGCATGCCCGCACACACACACACACACACACACACACACACACACACACACACACACACACACACACACACACACACACACACACACACACACATTATCAACCTCAACCAATCATCATCAGTTATGTGTTAGTACACACACACACACACACACACACACACACACACACACACACACACACACACACACACACACACACACACACACACACACACACACACACACACACACACACACACACACACACACACACACACACACACACACACACACACACACACACACCAGAGAAAGAGTACGTTGCAGGTCCGACTGACAGAGAGCCTGTTCGGATGAAAACCGCTTCAGTCAGCTCAATTATAGTAACGCCGCATTTTTTTTCTCAGTAATGCTTACGGCGTTGTAACGGGAGAAACAGTAATTCGTTTGATTACTCGTTACTGAAAAAAATTATTCCGTTAGTAACGCCATTTATCTATAACGCCGTTATTGCCATCACTGGTCTTGAGTCCGTGTTGTGTTCATATTTAATTCGAACCGCACCAGAGCGGCTTTGGAAGCGGAAGCTTGTTTGATGCGCATCATTGAATAATCACGCAGCAGTGTTCACACTTATTCAAATGAACCGCACTAACAGAGCATTTGCACCAGGGCTCGTTTTAATCTAACCAAAACAGGTTAAGTGTGAACACACCCTAAATGATGTCATGCTATGCCCACGTCCCGAGCCCCAAGAGTGTAGTGATAAACGAACAATCATTGATGTTCTAAAACAGTATAAACATATAATAACACATTATCAACCATTTTATTCCAGTTTTGGAAGAGGAATGGGCAGAGAATTGAGTTAAAGCAAATTTCCATGTGTTTTAACAGTGGGCAGCGCAGTAAGCTTCGAGTTTGCTCCCTAAGGCTAACATTTTTCACATTGCTTTTTCACTACACTGAGTTGCCACAGTCAAATGGTGACATTTCTCTGGAGGGTGGGATCCAAGAAAGTGACAGGAAAGACATGACAGCGTAACCGCTGCTTTACTCATTAATGCATTCAAAACATACCGTGATTGGGCTATGATTTGTCTGAGTGTTCTGTGGGGTGTTTGATTGATCTACCCGCTGCCGTAATGTTTGAGGCATGTACTCTGAAGAACAATGGCTATAATTAAGCAAGCCAAAACAGCTCTTAGTCACACAACGCCACCTCTTTACTCCTTACCTGATAGTCAAGTAGCAGTTATTCAGGTTACCGACCGTGAAGTAGTCCGCTGCTGTGACTATGTCTATGCCATGGGGGAAGGTGCCCTGTGGAGACAGGATATCTCAGGGGATCAGATTAGACATACAGACTCATCAGGCTTCACAAAACACGGCCTGTTGCACTACAGATCAGTGCAGGTGTTTATAATGGATCTGAATTGTCTTGATGCAAGTGTATTTTCTTTCGTTGTACCTGTCTGCCCACATTCTCTTGGAAAGCAGCCTAAAAGAGATAAGGAAGCAAAAATTACTTCTTGTATGCAGTACAGTATGTGAAATTAAAGCTTTTTTTCCCCCTGTAACAATACCTTCTCCTTTACAGTCATTTACTAAATTTTAAAGATACCAACTGGAAACAAAAACGCTAATGCTTTTCACTAGATACCCCTTTATCTTAATTTCTAATTTGTATATGCTTTTGTTATTGCGGATCTATTTTTTAAGTAGCTTTAAAGAGAATTTCAGGATAAACTTACAGACGCTGCCTTTCTGCAGGTGATGTTCCTGTCAAATACAGTTGCGATGACCAGCGCACTGTAAGGGTAGAAACAAATGAAAGCACATTGATAGAATATCATAATAATATGATAATAATAATATATAAATTAGGACAACTGTTATTCTAACCAGGGCTTGACATGAACTTTTTTGCTCACCAGCCACTGTGGATGGTTTTCCAAAGTTGCTAGCCACACAGTATTTTCACTGGCAAAATTGTTGTTGTTGGCTATATGTAAATGGGTACTGTACACACCCAAATCAAGTCTATATATACCACGACAGGTCATCAAATAGGCCTAGCTCTGATAAGGTTGTGTGTAAAGCTCCTTAATCGAGACTTTTTGTTGTAAATATAACTTATTCTCAAGCAATATTCTCATCAGTGTTCTATCAGTTATGGCATTTAAATCTAGCATATTTTGTGTATGAGCCCAAAGAGTATCCTAGTCAAATACAAATCCATATTTTCATGTGATTTGAGAGTTTATTTGATTAAATCTCAAAGGTGTGCATCAACCAAGACACCTAGATGAACGCTTCACACTTGGTTTTATTCTCTTCAAATGCTATTGAAGTTAGAAACATGTATACCAACGTTGTATGCAACTTCAGAGATGGTATCTAAATTTGCGAATATCAATCGTCCAACGTCAAGATAACATTATGCCAGTCACATCAGATGCGCTATGGTTCTGAAACTATTTTCACAGCTGAAGCAGAACAAAAACACTCAATCAATGTATGATGAATTTTGTTGTTTATGATGGGAAGCACGCTCTGAACAAAACTCTAAATTGAACACCTCTGATTAGACATTGCATTCATAAGCTCAACAGAATCGCGTGTGATTGGTTATAATGCGCAAGGCAATTATAACTAAGACTACCATAAAATTCAATCCAAAGCGGCTAGTGGGAGTGACTGTGTTGCATGACACAGCTGAAATCCACCCGCAAATGGCTGGTGTTAATGTCATGCCATGATTATAACTGTTAGTATATCTTTATGTGCATCCTATCTTTTGACATGCATTTATTTAGTTAGTTTGGCAGCCTGAGGTGACGCACATTTACCGCTTTCACTCAATCATGTACGGCTCTAAACCATCAGATCTCTCACCCCAAGTGACGAGGCATATTATTAAAAACAAGTGTGTAGTTCTCATCTCAAAACACATCTATCATTTCAGTGCCCCCATAAACCTGTTGCACTCTTTTCCCTTTATTCCACCACCACTCCTCCTCCTCCTCAATCGAGCTGTGTGAACGTGCCCGTGAGGTATTCCCACCGTCACTCACAGCCTGGGAGAATGAAGTACACAAACATACACAGAACACACGCACAAGCCTACGGGCTTAACACGGCCGTGCTGGTTTCGATGAACAACTGATAGTGGCCTGGAGCAGCATAAAATGGACAGGAATTGAACATGCATGCAGAGCTTGACGCGTCACGGTTATTGTTTTATAATAACGCCTTACGGAAACTGTAGCTGACTTTAAGAGATAGTTCTTCCTTACTTCCTTGCAATTGTATTGGTCACACTTCAAAAATGCAATTACAGTGAATGGAGACTGAACACTTTTATGATTCAAACAGGACTTAAAAGTATCATTAAAGTCCTTTATACAACTTTATACAGCTATATTCAAAATCTTTCAAAGCCATACAACAAGTTTCTGTGAGGAAGAAACCAGAACAACCAGTACAATATCTTCAAATTTCTCCTTTTTGTTCCCCTGAAGAAAGTATATTTGGAACAAGATTTTGTTTGATTAAATAAAGATAGAACTTTTCATTTCAATGAAGTGTCCCAAAAAAGAAAAAAAATGACAATTGATTGCTTATTTATTATTCTTAAGGATCTTTTTTGATTTGTGTAATATATATATATACACACACACACTACTGTTTTTTCCTCTCTATTATGTTTTTATCTTAAATGTGTTAGTCTCAAATGCTTACCAAAGCTGCATTTATTTGATAAAAACAGTAAAAACAGCAATATTGTGAAATATTATTACAAATTAAAATATATTGTAAGAAGTAATTTATTCCTGTGATCAAAGCTGAATATTCGGCATCATAACTCCAGTCTTCATTGTCACATGATCCTTCAGAAATCATTATAATATGATGATTTCATACTCAATAAATATTTCCTATTAATATTAACGTTGAAAACAGTTGTTCGTATTTTTTCCGGAAAACCATTATTCTTATTTTTAGATGAAGAGAAAGATCAACATTGAAAAGATCAAGATTTATTTATATAATATTATATAACTTTTATATTAATATTTTTTTAAGAATGTAAGCATCTTTACTGTCACTTTTGTTTAATGTAATGCATGGATGAAAGTTAAATCTTACTGACCCCAAACTTTTGTATGGGAGTGTATAAAAAAAAACACTAAAAAAAAAACAATAGCGTAGTTTCAAGCAATGACAGTTTCTGAAAGCGTCAGTAAGCTCATAGAAACAGCCTATGACTGCTGACGAAATTAAAACAGGACTCGACAGGCCTACAGCCTGGGTGCCAAATGGCGACCGAAACCCACGACAACAGACGAAACCTGGCAGCACCGTGGGGGCAGGGAGGAGGGAAGCTGCGGGGAGGGCCAACAAACCGAAGGAGCAATGCAAAAGCACAGTCAGTTACACGCAGGCCCGCACTTGTCCTAAACAGGGAGAGGGGGAGCAGCGGAGCATCTTTCAGCTGTCACTCTCGTAATATCATTATGTTTTTTACGGTGACTGAAAGGCTTACTGTTGAACCTTGGGAGGGGAAGAAAAAAAATGCTTTCTGCTGATGAAACCGTTTCGCTGAGCTGATTCACCACTACATCACCACACAAACCGAACATGGCAGAATTGCTAAAAGAATTACAGTTACACAGCAAAGTTAAATACAGCAAACCCCTAACCATAAGCCTGAGTAATAATACCAGGCAACACAGTTAAAGCAAATACACAACGTTCTTGTGGGACACCGCAGAAAATACGTTAGCTATATGAAAAAGATCCATGAAATAATACTTGCTGTTAGGGCAGTCACGATACCTCATTTAAACTGGTGTTAAAAATGGCACATTTCAAGAATGAGAACCGCATTATTAGAGGTTGCCCGATATATTGAAAACACATACAAATCATAATAAAGCATAGTGATATTGTGAAATTACAATGGTTGCGATTCATTTAAGTAAATAAATGCGCTGCGGTTTTCATAGTGAAGCGCGACACCTTAATTATTGACATGCGTGTAGGTTACGTGTTTCTTTCAGCTTCTCGGAGCGGCTCTGCTTACAGTAAATGCTGCTCCACACAAACCCAGTCTCTGCATGTGCTGTCGGTGCACACCAGGGTTCGGATGGCAGCGTTTAAACAGATTCAAATGAACAGCACTAACAGAGAAAATCACACCAGTGTTCGTTTCAATTGAACCAAACTTGTTAAAGGAACACTCCACCGTTTTTAGAAATAGGGCTTATTCAACATCTTTCCTACATTTAAATATGTGGGCAAATCTATTTTTGTGCATGCATTGTTTTAGTTTGGCTTAGCTTAGCATAATGAATGGAAGCCTATGTTGCCAGCTAGCATGTCCCGTGTAAAAGTGATCCAAAAAAAAAAAAGAATCCTACCTAATTACTTCTCGTGGCCTGCGGATTCACAATGAATACAAATAGCGATGCAGATTAAGACTAGGCGATTTCCTAGGCAGATTTTAATTTGTTACTATATTATGGGGAAGCACAGTCGAAGCACTGCTACTTGCAGTGAACACATGAAATCCCACAACTTCTGTCAACAAACCGGCGTATGTTGTGCATGTGTTGCGTGATATCTGCCTAGGAAATTGCCTAGTCTTAATCTGCATCACTATTTGTACCCGTTGTGAATACGCAGGCCACGAGAAGTAATTAGGTAGGACTTTTTTTTTTGGATCACTTTTACTCGGGACATGCTAGCTGGCAACATAGGCTTCCATTGATTATGCTAAGCTAAGCTAGCGGCGACCCTGCCAAACTAAAACAATGCATGCACTGAGACAAAAATGCATTTGCCCACATATCTAAATGTAGGAAAGATGTTGAATAAGCCCTATTTCTAAAAACGGTGGAGTGTTCCTTTAAGTATGAACATTAAGAGAGATCTGGCCTTGATCCAAAAACCATGACATTTCATTCTGTGCAGATTTCCAAAGAATCAACAAGGTCTACACAGCCTCCATTGTGTGCAGCATTGGTTAACACATTTTACCATCCTTAAATCCATTCTGCAGATTTAAGTATGTTAACAAATGTAAAAAATCTCATCAGTCTCATGTGTATCAAAGCAGAACTACATTTTTGAACAATCTTTAAGCGGGTGTGCCACTGTTGTTTTCTACAACAGTTTGTAGTCCATTTTAGGGGTTTGGCAGAGATGAAAAGACTGTCAAGTAATAATTTTGGTTTAATTGCCACACAAAGCAACCGTATGACGTGGTATATATAGCACACAAGTCATATGGACTACAAAGCGCTGCTTTAATGGTGTTTTGTCGTCCTTCTTGGAGCTTACATTGTAAAAGAGCCATTTAAAAATGTGTCATATTTTTGACAAATCAAAGGGTGTTCAGGTTTACATCCATGTTTTTAACAACACAAGGGCTTATGATTTAAACATTCCTGAAATTTCTGGACAAATTTATCAAATTTGGGAAGTTGGTCATCTTTTGTCAGGTTTGTCAAAGCAACATCCAGGGTTCATACACACTTTTTGAGGCAAATATTCATGATTTAATGTTCCATGAAAGACTATGCATACATGGAAAATATGATTAAAAATCTGTGTTCAAATTGATCATAGCATATCTTAACTAAAATAAATGACTATTAATGCTATTTGTTTTACTAAAAAGTACAAGCTGTGACTCCATGCAAAGAATACAGTGTCACGTGACTGAATGCCCGGACGCAAAATATTGCAATTTGTTTAACTGACATTATCAATTAAACTCTGGGCCTTAATTTAGTTCATAATTCCTATTCGTCATATAATTGTACAGTAAAATACTGTTAAATAATGTCCGTCAGTTTTTGGAAAAAGGGACAAATCAAATAATCTTATAATTAACATTGAAAAGCCATAAACAGACCATCTTAAAATTCCCAGTGTGACACTTTACGATTGATTCTTGTTTTTAATTTTAATAAATCTGTTGTTTCTTAGTTTTTTGTTATCAACTATGTACATTAGGGTTATGTTACATCGTATGTAAATGATTGTTTATTGCATTATTTTAATGTTATGCGTCAATAATGTCAATAGCTTTCCAGTGTGGCAGGCATATGGATCAGATCTAGAGTAATTCATCTTAAATATAAATGTATGAAAATATATGCTTTCCCAACTCTGGAGGCAAACTGACTCCTTGTACGCCCACTATTTATACAAGCATTTGGTGTGACCTTTCTTAGATCTCTGTGAAGGTGTTTTTGGATGTTCTCCAGTATTTAAGCTCTTTGCACCAGAACCAACTGTGGCGAGAGCTGATCTGATGTCAGTGATGGGTGAAAATGACAGCTCAACTTGGGTGGCTCTGTTGACATTACGGTTACACTTTCTCTCCAATGAAAATAGATTTTTTTGTAAATGAGGTTAGGCTGTGGAATTTGATTAGTGAGGCTGGCAGCAAATCTGCAGGCCACATACTGAGGGCTATTTGTTCTTTAGTCAGCAAGCCCTACAGTATGCCGCAAGACCAATGGACCTTTTCTCCATCCTACCGGGTAATTATTTTTAAAAAATTCTGTCATAAATTATATTACAAAGAAGATTATGGTTAATCCCATTTTTTCCCCACTTATGGACATATGGAGAAGGTTTTAGTGAGATTTGAACTTCCAGGAGGGAAGGACAAGGATTATAACCGCCTCTCATACCTGTTCTCCTGGCTGGAGTTATTTACCACCTTAAAACCAGTTTATACACCTCTCACAGCTCAGAACCTCTCCCTACTGAGCCAGCACAGTTCAGTCTGTTCTAAACACTCTCTACGAGAAGCGACAACAATAAACTGAAATGTACAGTTAGCTTCCAGCTCTACTGTACTTATGATGAACGGAAAACAATGTTTTAGCAAGGACATGCTGTTTTGTACCTTTAACATTTAACATATAATAGCACTGGAGGTACAAAGAAGTCCACATGATTCATAATTCAAAATTCATCACAAGTAGCTTTTTTTCACATGCTTAAGGTTGGTCACTTAATTATAGAACGGCATAAATAACATGCATTACATCTCAGGTGGTGGAGTTGGGCTCGTACCTGGCGATCTGGTTGACATAAGGCTTTAGTTCGCTTGGCTCGTAGGCACGGGCGAAAGCCCAGCACACGTAGCAGGCAGCATCACGTACATTTGATCCCAAACTGCATGCTCCCCTTTTCTCATCATATATCAGAGCTTTTAGAACCAGAGGCACCACTGTAGGAGTCATAGAGACAAGACATTAGTATGCAAAAAAAAATCCAAAAAATATATAATTATATATATATATATATATATATATATATATATATATATATATATATATATATATATATATATATATATATATATATATATATATATATATATATATATATATATATATATATATATAAATATATATATATATATATATATATATATATATATATATATATATATATATATATATATATATATATATATATATATATATATATATACACACACACATACACACACACACACATACAATTATATATACACAAACACACACATTTATATTTCATATATATATATATATATATATATAAAACAGTTATTAAAAATTATAACAGTATTTCACACATTTCATGATCTTATCTCAATGTGTGCTTATGATATATATATACACACACACACGTACATATATATATATATATATATATATATATATATATATATATATATATATATATATATATATATATATATATATAAAATCATAAACAATGATAACTAGAAAGTTCAAAAGAACAGCATTTATTTGAAATAAAAATATTTTGTAACATTACAAATGTCGTTACTGTCACTTTTAATTAATGTGTTTAAACTGTTATTCGGTAGGGGACTATTACACATCTTCCTCCGGATAAAAAATATATTTCCGAAGAAAATCAGAAACAAGCGATATCAGTTGTATATGTAAAGTAACATCAACATTAAACAGCATATAAATCAAATCAGCCTAATGTTACTGAATGAAATGCCGTCCCAGGACGAGCTACAGGACTGTGAAGCATTAGGGGTGTTGATGGACTCCATCTACTCCATCTGTGTTTGATCATCGCTCTGAATCTGATCTGGATGAAGTCTTTGCCAAACACTTGATTTTCTCATATTTTTGCTTAAAATGCTGCTTTATTTTTAAACTTACCCACATTCATGTTTTTTTTTTTTTATAAAAGCAGATGCTCTGTTCTTTATTTTAATATACTGCATGTTCAGATATTCATCAAAAATTCTGCAAAATATTCTAGGGGTCATGAAATTGTAAAAAATGATCAAAGACGCTGGCGGTGGTTAAAGTTCATTTAAATGCATTCTTACAGAATAAAACTATCCAATTCTTTAAAAAATATATATAATTATATAACTAGAATATTACATACATAATTAGATTTATAAAATTATATTAACCAGATTACATATTCATAATAAATTGTGAGTGAAGGACCTTACAAGGAACTGTCTTCCTAAAACTTAGGTGGGGCAAACATTTGAAGCATTTAGAGTTCATGATTCATGCTATTTATGAAAATGAATGAGAATAAATTTCAAAACGAAACTTTAACATTAAATGTATACAAAATGAGATATCCAGACGCCGTGTAAAATAACTGCTCAGAACAAACATTTTCATAATCATTTTGAAAGTCACATCAGGAGCAGCAAACATTTGGCTTCATGCAAATCTCACTGGTTGTCCTCAATATCTCCACACCCCTCTGACAACATCCTCAAACCTGCTTCACACCTAACTCTACCACTCCTGGACTAAATCAACCATTTAGGCAAACAAAAGACACAAACAGTCTTGTCTGGCTTCTAGTCCATGTGGATTCTCAGCAACAGGTGAGGCAGGAGGCAAATTAGCAATGTATCGTGGCTTGGGGCTTGCCTAATATTAGGCACATTGATGCTGCCTCAGGGCTCTACTGCTTGGGCATAGACTCCACCCCACAGAGTCAACACCTCAGAAAGCGAGAGACTCATCAGACTTATCAGACTTATCAGAAACGTGACAGAACACCTAAAGAGCAGACACTCGCTTTCAAGGACAATCACGACGGCAAAACCGTTCTACTGTGGACCTAATCCATCGCCGCTACTGCCAACATCCCGTGGACTCTGACAACAGTAAGACTGCACTAAGATTTCCAATGGCAACTGTTCTTATTGCTGTTTGTATGTACATACTTTTAGCATTTGTTAAGGCTGTGTAATGTACTTTTGTAGCAGGTGTTTCAGGGCTAGATCTAAATTGCTGACTATAGATGTATCTGTCAGACCACATCTGGCAGAAAATACTCTTTTGTATTTGACGTGCGATGTGTGATACAAATATGCACAATGTCTTAACAGTCAAAAATAACAAAAATGTATCGTATTACACTAATATCACAAGATACTGGCGTACTCATAGAAGAGTGATTAAGAACAAGGAAACAATGCATAATACAGCAAAATGAAATTTACCCATATAGCTATTTTCTTTTAATTTGTGCCTTGAGGAGGGAGAGGCTTCATATGAAACATGGGAGTCAAAACCTGAGCCACCACTTCTTGCGACAGCGTGTGACAAACTGGTTCCTTAGGGTGGAGTCATTTTCTGCATAACTTGCCTGGCAATCTCTTTCTTCAGTCTTTTGCTTCCCAATACAAACCTTCAGGCCTTAAAATCTTTGCACACTTACCAGACCATTATGTATCCTCGTTGTAGTGAACAACTGTCAAAGTAAATTCTTTCAATCATGGAAGCAGTCCTATCGGTTACTCGTGCTATAACAGCGGAGATTTAATTCAAACACCTGTGGTCTACATTTACAGTCTGAGTGAGATCCACTTTTAAATGTCTGGAGTTAGTATCTTGCAGGTAAGGTCATGGGAAACAGGTGTATGTGGTTTCCCACGCCATCAGGTTTTGATGAAGGGGAGCATGTTTCTACAGGCCTATGCTGGCTTCACTAGTGCAGCGAGAGCATGTCATGCTAACACGCAGGCCAGCAAACAATACAGAACTGCTACAAACTCGTTGAAAATCTTGAGGGAATGTGAACATGCAAACTCCCTTTATATAAACGTCAAGTAGTGACCCGACAAACAGAAAATGCTGTGTGGCAGAATAGTAACTGTTTATTTTCTTCTGTTGCCAGATAAGGCTGTCAAACAACACAGTATTGGATTGGAACAACTGCACCAGTATGGACATACTCCAGGGGAGAAAACCGAAGAAACCCCATTACATCCCACGCCCTCCTGGCAAACCTTTCAAATATCAGTGCTTCCAGTGTCCCTTCACCTGCAACATCAAGTCTCATCTCTTCAACCACATGAAGTACAACCTTTGCAAGAACTCCATCTCTTTGGTATCTCAGCGCATGGAGCAGACAGGAAAAACAACCAGAGCTTCCCAGCATAATCTTCCTTTCAACCACAACAGCACAGAGCCACCCCAGGAAGCTGAAGCCAGCAAACCTATAGAAAGGGTCAGCGACAAGGTTGAACAAGAAGAGATGGTTAAAGAAACAAGACAAAAGCCTGAAAGTCCCACCAATGAGGTCAATAAGCAAGTCCCTGAGCCAGGCCGTGAGATCAGGGACAAAAGTCCAGACATGGACAGCGCACAGAACAAATTATCTTCAGCTTTCTCACCGGTTGCACGAACAGTTGAAAGTGAGACTCTATCTCGGTCTTCACACGACAACCAAACATCTTCAACCATTCCTCAGTTTTACAATCAAATGGCACCTTGGGTCCCACCTGCTTCCACAGCACCTCTTCTTCCTCTAATACAAGACTATTCTTCATACATGGTACCTGAAAGGCCCTTGCACTCCCTCTACACGCCCTACCCACACAACCAAGCAAACACCCCTGCCTACCAACTCACACCTCGAGAGACCCAGAGACCTCTGGTGCCATCACCTTTGGTCCCGCCTAGTCCTTCTCTTCTCCACCCTTATCACTATAGATATGCTCATTCTATTATACCCGGTCCACCTCTACCTTACAGCGTCTACCAACACCCTGAACTATCCATGTCCTTACAGAGAACCAGGTATCTTCCTCTGGATGTGTACAGCAACAGATTTTATCCTCGAGAGTACGGCGGACACCTGGTCCCCATATCTCATCCGGATTCTTACAGCAGACTTTGTGAAGACAGGGCTGTACAGGAGCACAGTCCAGGGGACAAAGGTACTCGCCAGAGTCCTTTAGCAGGATGCGCCGCCTCTGGGTCCCCAGACAGGCCTAATACCGCAGATGTCACCCAGCGTATCCCTGTTACAATTAGGCTTAGTTCCCTTGGGGAGTCACTCCCAGTCAGTCAATCACAGCATGTATTACCAGGGCCAACTACAGCAACCGACAACTTAACCAAGAAATCATTTGAACAACCTCAAGAGAGAAAGTTACAAAAGAGAGAGGGGTAGGTAAACTATGCAAGACAAAGTTCCCAAAGACATTTTAATCATTAAATCTGGTTAGGTTGCCCACAAGCAAGTTTTCTCTATTGTTTACAGAACTTGAAATAACATCAGTATTTTGTTTTCTCCTTCTAGGAATGAACCACAAACCACAGATTCTGCAAGAAGCAGTGAGAATTCATCAGAAAAGGAAGAGGACAAAGAGAATGAGGAGGAGCCAGCTCCTCTTAACCTTTCAAAGAAGGACCAGGCTGTATCCGGCAACATGACACACCACTGCTCTGACCAAGAGCTCCATTATGATTCAGAGAGTAGTCAAGAGGCACCGCTCAACCTCTGCCTCAGGGGACAGTCCAACAACCCAGCTTTGCCCAACACTACAGGCTCTGAAACTCCAGAAAGACAAACCATGATAAAAGTTGAGGAATCCACAATTGCTTCACCCAGAAGACAAGACCTAGACCCATGTGACCAGAGGCAGTCAGCAGCCTTTGCTCTGTGTCAGCTAGCTAGCTCAAGGGACATTATCAGTGACTCCTCGATTGGCCAACAAGAAATGACAGAGGGCCAAAACAGCCAAGGCCTTCCTCCCCCAGACAAGTGCCCAGTCAAAAACACTCCAGACACACCCAAACAGAGCACACAGGCACTGGGACAAAAACGGGCAAACACCAGACCTCTGAGGCACAATACCAAAAGAGCAAAGGTAAAAGAACCGTCCCGAACTCAAAGAAAGAGGTCGCAGAACTGCTGATGCAAAGATTTCAAAGAATGGACTGCTGCAATTCAAAAAGCTGACAAAAAAGTGAAAAGATCAATACTCAAAGAGACTTACAAGATGATGGTCAACATTTTTCAGTGGTCATGGGATCAATTCAAAGTCAACGCATGAATTGATAAAATGTTTACCTTTAATCCAAAGCAAGTTCCTTTGGACAAAATTGTAGATATGCAAATGTAGATAATTCCAAAATACAACTTTATGCACTGTTTGAAATAAGAAAGCAGCCCAGATTGTAAATTAAAAATCTTCTGCTCTTTGACAGACTTACAAAAGTATGTGCAAGTTCTTTTAAAGGAGCTGGGTGGTGGTATTTCTTTTTTTTTTTTTTTTTTTAAATAAAGAAGCTAGTCAAACTGGCAGTATTTGAATAAAGTGTTTGCATAAATTGAAGTATGTTTGCCTATGAATGTTTTTAAACTAAGTACACTGTAGGGGATGTACAATGTTTAGATTAAGATTATAGCGATAATTTATGTCAGTGGGTAAGTGAAACTTAAAACCAATAGTTTTCAAATTTAATACAATAAAGAATAAAAAAAGAGAACAAACCAACCATCAGAAAGACGTGAAGGAAGCAGGAGTCCTCTCCGGCCTAGCTCTGCAAGAGCCAGGCAACCCCCGTGCCAGGCATTATCTGTTTCCTGGAAACTGCAATATGCACAAAAATACCTCACTACATATCTGAAAATACTTAATTTCACATCAACACATCTCAGCCTCCTGATATATCATACCACACCTGAAACACTCTAAAACAGATTCAACCACTTCATCTGCAAGCTCTTTAGGTAGTCTACCAGTCACCCTTCCAATCCTGCATGTGGTTAAAAAGAGAAAGATCAGTTCAAAATGAATAATTTTAGTACCCTAGGGATTACTACAGAGAAATATGGCATTTAAAATATAGCACTGTCACACCTAGCCAAGACAGACAAAATCAAATAAAGTGTATTTCATAAACTTGACTGTTCTCACCCCTTTGCAGAAGACCATCGCACTATTGTCTCTTTGTCTTTCAGTCCCACCAATAGTTGTTCTGCAACAATGAGTGAGACAATTAGCAGTAACAAGATAGGATTAAACAGACATGAAAATCTGCATTAAGACTTACCAATGACATTCTCTACCTCCTGAGGTATGTCATAGTCTTCCTCCTGACTGACAGCCTCTAGATCAGGTTTTGTATCCTCTACACTTCCAGTGACAGAAGACTGGGACAGGTTCACTGCGAGTGACCGACTTCCTCTCTGGTATCTGGATGCAGTCATACAAAATGCTTACACTTCTGAGCATTCCTCGTTTCATTTTAAATGTTTTTGCCAATCGGTCACTCCTCCATTACCTCCATTTGGCTAAACGTGGTTTTAGACAGGTCAAGCCAAGCCTCTGGACAACTTTTACTCCCAGCTTACGCAGCGTGGCCTGGTTACTTTCCGCTATTCTCTTCTGGTTCAGGCACTGAAGCACTGTGGGGGCTGCAAACAAAGGGGGTCAGGTAAAGATGAGCGAACATTTATCTACTTGTATGTTTTGGTGTTATAGAGACCAAAGAAAGACGTTGAAGACATATACACACCATACTGCAGGAAGTCATCACGTTTCCCATGCTTGAAGAGCTGGGCCTGGTGAGAAATCATCACTTGATTAGGATGGTTGCAGTGTTTGCTAACCTTTTTTGTCATGTGTTTTTTTTGTCATGCATTTTAAACAAAATCTAAGTAACTGTGCTTAAAGTGCTGCGGAACCTGGTTGGAAAATACCGAACTAACCCAACTACCTATTACAAATCTTTTGAGCAATACTTTAACTATATATCATTAGATTGATGTGGAGTCAAATTTATTAAAATGAACTAAACCCATTTTCAAAAACGTCTTGTAAAATGCTGAATGCAGTTACACTTAATGCCAGCAGCAGTCTCTTGGGATTATCAAGTTTAAAAGTGCACCGCACAAGTTTCTGCTCCCTGCCTTGAGGCACTTAAAGCATATATGCAAATCGTCGATGGCAGTTTTAGCACCTCAGGCATTCCCAACACACAGAGCCAGTTTTGAGCGCCTTGGGCGATAGTGACATGCTTCACAAAAGAATTACAGCTGCAGGATTGTTTTCACAGCTTTCTGGACTTTAAACCATGCAGGATGTCACACTGAAAAGAAACAAATTCTGATAAGGATCAGTCACTAAAATGAACAATTACAAGCATTTTAACACAGAAGTAGCCTCTGCCTCTCTCGGCTTTGGCAGGTATCGGTATGTGAAGCTACAAATACAGGAATTAAAGGCTTAAGGGCTGTTCACACCAATAACTATTTTAGTGTCCACTCCAACAGTCAATATCGTTCTGTTTATTATAAGCACGCTGCAGTTATGCCTCTGTGTCGTTATCTTTACAGTTGTAGCGTGGATTTGCGTATTCTCATAGAATGCAAGAATGATTATTAAAACGACAGTTTTTCAAACTTTATAGTATCATCCTTGGAGTAAATGAGCCTTAAACTATTTGACTGTAAATTTGACTATTTACAGCTAACAAGCCAGTATGAACCTGAAAGTTGAACCCTCAAAATTTTGCTGAATTAATAATGAATCATTAAAAAAATAGAATATTAATATACAGTTAACATACATACATATGTGTGTGTGTGTGTGTGTGTGTGTGTGTGTGTGTGTGTGTGTGTGTGTGTGTGTGTGTGTGTACAGACTAACATGCATCTGCAACCATACATTTTATGTTGATGCACTCTTGCAACTATTTACTCAAATTAAATACATAACATTTTGTTATTTATTAATCAATTGATTTCATGACAGGTAAATATTTTACTGTCTTCTATCTGGTGAAGCATTTGGGTCACAGGGGCTTCACTGTCAGAAAAAAATCCATCAAAACAAAATAAGGTGCTTCAAATTTTCAGACAAGTAAACAAAAATGCATGACACAGTATTTAACTGAGGATCAGCTTGGATTGTTTCTTGCCAAGCATGTGTGTGTTCGAAATCTTAATTCTCCAGAGAAGAAAGGAAGGAAGTGGAGGATGTATATACAGCCCTATGTGAGATAAACAGTGGATTGGAGGCTCACCAGGGACTGCAAAGCTCCATCAAGGGCAACAGTTCCCTCCATGGTCAGTTCACTGGTCTGAGAGATTGTGGTCAGACACCAGTCCAGAAAATCACCCAGACGCTTCTGCTTCACGTCTGGACGGGTCACAAACCTGTGCAGATAATACAAATCTTTCAAGCAAAGAGATCATCTACAAGTATTCAAACAGTGCCCTCTATTGCTCAGTATGCAAATCTGGCAATATATTGCAGTAAACACCTGCTTTTGCATATTATAAGAGTGGTATTCAATGGAAATCAACATGTACCTGCTTATATAGTTTAATACATGGAGGCTTATAAGTCATGCCACAAATTAAAATCACTCAATCAGTGTTTGGAAAAAAGTGAAATTCACGGTTTGAAATGAACTTACCAGCTCAAAGGCTGAGTACTAGAGTGTAAATGAGAGTCACTATTAAATCAATCTTAACTGTCTCATACACAGAGGCATGGTGAATTTTGTATAATTACATGCTTTAAGTAAAAAAATAAAGGCCAAATAAAAAAATCTAACAATATTTACTCTGTTCAGGGCTCTCCACTTAGACCATCGGTCGCATTTGCAACAGAAAATGACTGCGTGCGAATGAAAAAATGTGACACAAAAATAGTGACCTGATTGATTATCATGAATAGATGTACATATAACACAATCGGGAAAAAAGTACATGTGTACAAAGTGTACTGAGCAACAATTTCGTTTCGTGCTGCGATCGGCTGCTTTTCATGCCTTCAGTCAAAGACTTTGCTTCAGTCAGCAGAGCAAGTCCAAAAAATGTGTGCAAAAAACTTTGCAGAGAAATTACCTGGAAATACTACATTTGGATTTTCACCAGCAAGGTCGGAAATTAACAGGGGCTTGGGGCAAAAATGCCAGCAATAATTAATAGATTATTGTCCTTGATTTTAATCTTTATCACATATGACATATAGTTAAGCAATATCACACGAGTAAACTCCTGTTTCTCAGAGTATTGGCATGATTGCAAATGTGATACTGATCTTGTACAAAAGTCCAATAAACAAGTTGAAATTAAGTGACTTAACATTTTAGCCACAGTACTGTTTTAGCTCCATTTCGTGAAAATAGTTTCACACAAAGCCACACCAGAACTGTATAGCATCTTCAAGCAACAGTGATTCTTGAATGATTCTGCGTTTTGAAGAGCGAATGAATAACTCGCACATTAAGACTTGCTGCCACCTCCTGGCGGATTGATTTTCATATATACACTCACTTTTATACATTTACATAGACTGTTTTTTATTTAAAATATCAAACTTTTAAAGTTTATTATTACAACAACATTTATACAACATTTACCCATGAGCAGGATTAAACCGTCTATGTAAATGTGTCTAAATAACACTTCAGATGGAGCTTCTGAGCCCCTTCTGGAGATTTACTTTCAGATGTCGATTTCATTTGCTTGTTAACAGTCTGATTGTGATTTATTGTTCTTTCTGAATTTATTGTTTAAATTTAAGACATTGACTAAATATGATGCATGCATTTTATAAGATTAGATAAGATTGCTCTTTTAATGGTAAAAATGCCCCTGGAAATTAATTTAAAGGGACAAATATCACCCTGTAATGGGAAAGTTAATGTCTATTATTCATGAGAAAGTGCTCCTAATTTTTTTACTGTGGTCCTATTTTTATTGTAAAGAAAAATGGGTAACACTTTAGAATAATGGTCATTAGTTAACTACATTAGTAATAATAATGAACTGCACTTATAAAGCATTTATTTATCTTTGTTAATTTCAACATTCACTAATACATCATTAAAATCTTGTTAAAAGTTAATGCACTGTGAACTAACATGAACAGCTGGATTTTTATTATTGTTAACAAAGATGAACAAATACAGTAACAGATGTACTGCTCATGGTTAGATCATGTTAGTTAATACATTACCTAATGACCATTATTCCAAAGTGTTACCAAAAAATGTTAGTTAAATGTTTCTTAATTTCTGTGAGCAAAACCATTCAAATATTGAATGTGTTCTACCCAGAAAATAAACACATATAGTAAAATAATAAAAGTCACATAACACGTAACTTACTTTGATACAAGCACTGATGCAGCATCTCGAGATTTGTCACTGACTCTGAGAAAGGACTGGAAAAAACATATAATTTTATATATTTTATACATATATATGACACAAAGGCCAAGTTAAAGGGTTAGTTCACCCGAAAGTGTAAATCCTGTCATTAATTCCTCACCCTCATGTCGTTTCAAACCCGTATGACCTCCGTTCATCTTCAGAACACAAATGAAGATATTTCGGATGAGATCCGCAAGCTCTTTGACCCCTCCATAGAAATGTAATGAACACTTTCAAGGTCCAGAAAGACATTGATAAAATAGTCCATGTGACTCCAGAGGTTCAATCTTAATTTAATGAAGCATCGATAATGTACTTTTTATGCGCAAAAGCAAACAAAAATAACGACTTTATTTAATAATTTCAAGTCTGTGTCAGTCTCCTACACACTAAAATTGTTGAATAAAGTCGTTATTTTTGTTTGTTTCTGCTCATAAAAAGTATTCTTGTCACTTCATGAAACTAAGGTTGAACCACTGGAGTCACATGGTCTATTTTATCGCTGTTTTTGCTACCTTTCTGGGCCTTGAAAGTATTCAAGGAACACATCGTTTTTAGAAATAGGGCTTATTCAACATCTTTCCTACATTTAGATATGTGGGCAAATGCACTTTTGTAGCCTAGTCTTAATCTGCATTGCTATTTGTATTAGTTGTGTATACGCAGGCCACAAGAAGTAATTTGTTTATCACTTTTACCACTTGTTTATCACTTTTACTCAGGACATGCTAGCTGGCAACATAGGATTCCATTCATTATGCTAAGCTAAGCTAGTAGCAACCCTGCCAAACTAAAACAATGCATGCACTGAGACAAAAATGGAATGGAATCCTATGTTGCCAGCTAGCATGTCCCGAGTAAAAGCGATCCAAAAAAAACACCTAATTTATTCTTGTGGCCTGCGTATTCACAACGAGTACAAATAGCGATGCAGATTAAGACTAGGTGATTTCCTAGGCAGATATAAACTCTGGTACTATATTATGGGGAAGCACAGGCGAAGCACTGCTACTTGGGCGCAGAGATATCACACAACACATGAAATCCCACAACTTCCATCAACATACATTTCATGTGTTGCGTGATATTGGGACATGCTAGCTGGCAACATAGGATTCCATTCATTATGCTAAGCTAAGCTAGTAGCGACCCTGTCAAACTAAAACAAGGCATGCACTGAGACAAAAATGCATTTGCCAACATATCTAAATGTAGGAAAGATGTTGAATAAGCCCTATTTCTAAAAACTTCTCCTTTAAACAGCTGTCTATGGAGGATCTCATCAGAAATATCTTCATTTGTGTTCTGAAGATGAACGGAGGTCTTACAGGTTTGGAACGACATGAGGGTGAGGGTGAGGAATTAATGACAGGATTTACATTTTTAGGTGAACTAACCCTTAAAGTGACATACATTTTAAAAATATCATTAGTAAAACTGGCAATGAATTAATAAAATAGAAATAATAATAATACCCTTCAACCACCCTCATTAACATTAACACAGATGTTGTCTATTGTGGTCTGTGATTGTGGGTGTCACCTTGGCAACAGCCAGAATACGATCCATTATGGTCTCTCTGTTCAGCCCGGGGTCAGCGGAGAGGTGGCCGTCCAGACGGGACAAGTCAAAGGGAATGAGACATGTCATGGACAGCCAGAGGAGGAGTATGTAGCGCGTTTCCCAGGTCTAATACAGAAACATACAGTCACTAACTAGATGATGGCTTTGGGGAGGATCAATTACAAATAACAAATGGATGGAACTTTTCCAGACATAAATGATGACCTGTTGCAACTAGTAACTACATAAAGCTATTCAGTGGTCATTTATTGAGCTCCATATAAACAAATGACAATAAATAAAACATTGAGACATATCAGCAGTATCCAGCACAATGCTTCTGAACGCTTGCATAAGTGTATACCAACCTGGTGAGATATAAGTGTTAACGCTGTAGGTTTGAAATGTAAAAATAGACTTGCTTAAGGGAAAGTTGATTTCTCAGTTAATCTCCCTTTAATAAACATGGTCATATCAGAAAGAATCTCACCTAAATAACTGAACTTGTCAAATCTTTAGAAAAAACTTAAGCATAACAATTATATGTAATTCAACCCCACTTACCTGCTTGCACAAGTCATGATGAGCGTATTGGCTTGTTGCATTATGAAAGCATACAGTAAGACCTCAACAATTCTAGGCCAAAAAGAGTATTTACTGAAACCATGCCGTAAAAATAACCCCTTCTGAACTGCAACTTTCTCACCCTAGTCAGGTGAATGTGTTTGTGTATGTAGTAATTAGTGCTTACATTGTTTCACAGCTGCAAAAAATTTCTTGTTTAAAGTAACACTCCACCGTTTTTAGAAATAGGGCTTATTCAACATCTTTCCTACATTTAGATATGTGGGCAAATGCATTTTTGTCTCAGTGCATGCATTGTTTTAGTTTGACAGGGTCGCTACTAGCTTAGCTTAGCATAATGAATGGAATCCTATGTTGCCAGCTAGCATGTCCCGAGTAAAAGTGATCCAAAAAAAAAAACCTAATTTATTCTTGTGGCCTTCGTATTCCAAACGAGTACAAATAGCGATGCAGATTAAGACTAGGCGATTTCCTAGGCAGATATAAACTCTGTACTATATTATGGGGAAGCACAGACGAAGCACTGCTACTTGGGCGCAGAGATATCACACAACACATGAAATCCCACAACTTCCATCAACATACATTTCATGTGTTGCGTGATATCGGGACATGCTAGCTGGCAACATAGGATTCCATTCATTATGCTAAGCTAAGCTAGCGGCGTCCCTGTCAAACTAAAACAATGCATGCACTGAGACAAAAATGCATTTGCCCACATATCTAAATGTAGAAAAGAAGTTGAATTAGCCCTATTTCTAAAAACGGTGGAGTGTTCCTTTAATTCTAAGGATCAGAGAGAAGGCACAAAATGGATACAAAACGTACACTTACATACCCGGATACAAATCCTACCCTATAAGCAGTTATGAAACCGTAGAACCAACTCACCTCGGTGTCTTTTTGGTCCTGTCTGCATAAAAGATCTAGAACTGGCTGAACGTCCGACACCTCGTGGGGGAACAGCTGCATGAAAATCTTGTAGCCTCTGACCTACGGGAGCACCAGAAATTCAGTCACAAATCTCACTACCATGATTTTAGAGAAAGGATCAGTCCAACTTAGAAAGTAGCCATGCACGTCTTGCCTTTGAGATGATATAGAGGAATTTGAAACAGAGATGGACCAGCAGGGGTGGCGACTTCTCATTGCGGATCATCTCTAACAGCATACTCAGCATCCACCCTGAACAACAGCAAATGCAGCGTTACTAACAGCGTTCAATCACAGAGCACAATCAGCATGTCCATCACAGCCATGACACTTCCTCTTACCCAGGTGAGGGTCCAGAAGATGTGGCTGCTCCTGGTAGCGATCCATCATAACTGCAACAGCAACCAAAAGCACAAATTGACATCTATACAAACATTTGTGAAAGAATGGGTCGCTCTCAGGAGCTCAGTGAATTCAAGCGTGGTACCGTGATAGGTTGCCACATGTGCAATAAATCCATTCATGAAATTTCCTCACTACTAATTATTCCACAGTCAACTGTTAGTGGTATTATAACTAAAAGGAAACAATTGGGAACAACAGCAACTCAGCCATGGAGTGGTAGGCCACGTTAAATCACAGAGCGGGGTCAGCACATGCTGAGGATCACAGTGCGCAGAAGTCACCAACTTTCTGAGTCAATAGCTACAGACCTCCAAACTTCATGTGGCCTTCAGATCAGCTCAAGAACAGTGTGTAGAGAACTTCATGGAATGGGTTTCCATAGCCGAGCAGCTGCATCCAAGCCTTACATCACCAAATGCAATGCAAAGCGTGGGATGCAGTGGTGTAAAGCACGCCACCACTGGACTCTAGGGCAGTGGAGACGTGTTCTCTGGAGTGACCAATCACGCTTCTCTGTCTGGCAATCCAATGGATGAGTTTGGGTTTGGCTGTTTCAGGAGAACTGTACTTGCCTGACTGCATTGTGCCAAGTGTAAAGTTTGTGGACGGGGGATTATGGTGTGGGGTTGTTTTTCAGGGGTTGGGCTTAGTTCCAGTGAAAGGAACTCTTAATGCTTCAGCACACCAATACATTTTGGACAATTTCATGCTCCCAACTTTGTGAGAACAGTTTTGGGATGCCCTCTTCCTGTTCAAACATGACTGCGCTCCAGTGCACAAAGCAAGGTCCATAAAGACATGGATGAGCGGGTTTGGTGTGGAGGAACTTGACTGGCCTCAACCTGATTTTAGAGCGGAGACTGTGAGCCAGGCCTTCTCGTCCAACATCAGTGCCTGACCTCACAAATGCGCTTCTAGAAAAATGGTCAAAAATTCCCATAAACACACTCCTAAACCTTGTGGAAAGCCTTCCCAGAAGAGTTGAAGCTGTTATAGCTGCAAAGGGTGGGACAACTCCATAATAAAACAATACAGATTAAGAATGGGATGTCATTAAAGTTCAAGTGCAAGTAAAAGCAGACGTCCCAAAACTATTGGCAATATAGATAGAAATCATTCTTACCGACAAATTTCTCGATGGTGGTCTCTCTGCTGACCGTGTCGTGATGGATGTCCGGTAAACTGCTGATGAGAGCTCGAGTCTCTGCGCTATCACTGAACTCAGACAGGACACACGCGTGAGCCGTCACCTCTGACTCCTCTCCATTACACACTCCCTCCATCGCCGACATGATCTATCACTGCAGTCTCTCACTGACCAGATCAAAGATGCGATGACCGTGCGTACTGAGGCTTGTTTTGAATGTCTCAGACTAGAGGATGAACTGACTGATTCAAGATGAAGTCGCAACCGCTCCTCACAATGACGCACTCAGTTCACTTCAAACTCCAGTTCATCACTTCTCAGTTGCTTTAATACGCTGTAGAACATACATTAAAAGCAACTTCAGCTGTCTTCTTCAAAAGACTGACATATCGTCTTTCATATGACATAATCAGAAAAGACTATAAATGCTTATAAGTGCATACCGCGTAATATTATGATGCTCGCGCTGCATGTTAACGGCAAGTCGCGAGGATCATAACAAATCAAAAACGCGTTTCTTTTAAACTTCAAGTTTAAAGTCTTTACAACTTGAAGGGAATATTGCAATGAAACGCATTGGTAAATATTTTTAAATGGAGTATTCATATTTAGATGCGATTAATTCGCATCTTTCATTTATCTAGTATGTTTTAAAACTTATATTCTATTTTATATTTTTCTCTCTCTCACCAAAGTAGCTTAGTTAATATGGTCTAACGTTACCTAAGCTAGCCAGCAGTCATAATACAATAAAATAAAAACCTAAAAACACCTATTCAGAGCAACGCCATGGCATGTATGAAAGCTAGGCTAAGTTACCATGTTTTCAATGGCTAAAAAAAAATTAGAATTTTCCACCACAGCTCGAGTTTTGTGTCTACTAAACCTTTTTGGAAATATATTTTGTAGTGTTTCGTCAGCAGACCAATCTAAAAACATATTTAATAACAACTCCACTGCGGAGAAGTCTATCCCTCACAGCCTAATTTCTGTTAAAAATCAATATGGCGCTAATGTGAGGTCGCTGGATTGTATAATAATTTACACAATTATAATATGATTGTTATTCAAATCCAAGATTATTGTTTTCTTGGCAATTAAACTATGGTAATATTTGTAATTTGTGAGCATAGTTATGAAGCTAATTAAAAACACACCAACACAAATTTATTTTTAAAGTTTTATTTGAATGTTCATACATTATGCAACTGAACCTGCAAGAGGCTCACTTAAAAAGCATATTTATGCAGTAAAGTTAAAGTGCAATTTGCAAAAAGGAATGATGCATTTTAAACAACTTGTGTTTTTTGCCATGTATTCAGTTTTATCTTATATACTTAGAAATTATTTTAAGACAATAGATTTTCTCATCTTGTCAATGCATTTTGATCAGACTGGTAATGTTAGATTTAAAGTGTGTGACCTTCATAAATTAAGACTTGAGAGGGCTCCTTTAATGGAGAGCATCTACTTTGTTAGATCCTTCATTATCTTTATAGAAGAGCCCCTATAACTCCCACCGAAATGATTCCAGTGGTTCAGATAGTGGAACAGCTGGTACAGTTGCTGCCTCTTTGCAAACCCAGTGCTCTTGGGGATCTTCTCATGGTATGCATTGTGAAACGACCTGCCAAACCCACCAAACATGCCACCAATAGCCAGCTCGTACTCCGAATGGCCATAAAATGATGCTGGGTCAAAGATGATGGGACCATCAGAGCATTCAGCCACGTTTCCTCCCCAGAGGTCTCCATGCAGCAGAGCCGGAACCACCTCTACGTCTGTGAACAGCTCAGGGATCTTCAGCTAAACAAAACCCGAAACGGGAAACATTTGTGTGCTTGTTTTATGTAAATTACTTACCTCAGGCACACGGTCAATCATTTAGAAAACTCAGAATTCATCAACATTAGAACGAGGTTGTGAATTAGGAGGAAAGTTTTCATGAGAGGTGCAATAATAGTGAATGAGACCCAATATCCTTTTGTGTTTGCGTGTTATTTTGCTGGAATAAAAAGCTGAGCAATTTGGTTTACTTGGAGTTTGGCCCACAAATCCCTGGCCTCTCTGTCTCCGTACGACTGCTCCACCAAGCCGAGCTGGTACTCCAGCCTTTGCTGGGAGTAAAAGGACACCCACTCATCCTGCCAATCATTTACCTGAAAAACAAAGGAGAGATAAAAACCTCCCATTGTCAAGCATGTTTGAACACAAATCACTCCAGTTGTTTTTATGATCAGACACCATAAAGAGATAGACGCTGACCTGAGGGATATAACCACAGCATGTGCTCATGTGAAACCCAAACCTGTTGGCTGTTTCAACCTCAGACTGTCCTGAGCCTTTGCCTTTTTTAAATACAGAAATCATGATCAATAATAATGCGACTGAAAAGGCTCTATCAATGCAATATTAATAAGATATTACCAACAGTCTGCTGCTCCTTGTTTTGTTTCTCTATCTGTCTCTTGTTGAGAAGATGCAGGTTAGCTAGTTGTTCCCCCAGTTTTGATGAGTGTCTACAGAAATATAAAATATTTTAAAAAGAGCACTTTCCAACCATGCGAGAAAAATGTTAGTGATTTTAACCTAATTCCCACTCCTAAACAGACTTTATTACTTATTTAAGCTCCTCATATCCACATGCTCTATTACGAGAAGAGCTCCACTTCTCTCCAGATCCAAGACCTTCACGGGCCTGGGCACTTTCACCGTGTTTGTGGACAGGATCGCTTCCAAGCTTGCCATCTCTCCATCAAACATCCTCCTAGCCTACAGAGAGAGAGGGAGATTAGGAAAAAGTGCAATGATTACTTTCAAATGGTTACAGAGACACTTTACATTGTATTGATACTTTATAAAGCAAGCATATACAATTGCATGATGTAAAATAAAACATTAATGTATGCACTTTTAAATAGTTATAAAGGTAACACTTTACAATATGGTTTCATGTTTTAACATTAGTTAATGCATAAGGGCAGAACTAACTATGACATTGTTACAGCATTTATTAAACTTTGTTAATGTTAGTTAACAGAAATGCAATTGTTTATGTCAGTTCACAGTGCAATAACTAATGTTATCAGATATTAATTTTGCTTTATGTATTAGTAAATGCTGAAATTACCATTGGCTAAGATGAATACATGATGTAAAAGTGTTGCTCATTGGTAGTACATGTTAATGAATGAGGTTAATGCTAACAAATGAAACCTGTTGTTTGAAATAGATAGACAGACAGACAGACAAAAATAACATTATAAAGGTAAAAAAAATAATAATAATTATTATTTAAATATATACATGTCAAAGCAAGTGCAGCAGATCATGAGTTGATGTAATTAATATGAGTCGTAATTACTGGAAACATTTCTGAAAATAAAAACATAAAATATAATATATTATATTACTTTTGTAAAACATTGATTTATCCTATGTTTTCATATTTATTTTTGTAATTTGTTTTTGTAAAGTTATAATTTTGTTATAATAATTAGGCTATCTGTTTGCTTTCTGCAATGGGTACTATTTATTTAACACATACTTACATTACATTAACACCAGCTAGGGTTTTACAGGCACCATATAAATTACATATAATTATAACGATAATGGTATAATAATTGTTACAATAATGTATTGTATGTTAGTTTTTGTTTTAATATTAAGTGAGTATTTTGGCCACTGAACTAGAAAGTAAGAAAGTACGTTATGTAATGTACTTACTATACCAAACTGTATTGTACTAAAGCCAACCAAACCATATTATTATTCCAAATTTGATCACACATATAAAGTTGCATTGCAAGACTGTAATGCAAATCCAATACGTTCAGCTCAAGTGTGCGTGGTGTGGCGCGCACCTCGTTCTTGTGGTTGATCTTGACGAACACTCTGCCAGTGTCAGTGTCAAAGCTCTGGCCTTCGCTGATGCATCCTCCTCCAGAATGACCAGTGCTCTTCAGAACAGATGTGGCCAGCTCTCTCTTTAGCAGCGCCTCCATCTCACAGCACAACGCTCACACAGCCATGCAATCAATTTAAAACTGCGTTTCTGCAGAATTGTTTCATAATGAGCCTAACTTACAAGAGCTGAGTAAAAGTCTCTGCCCGGGATAACAACACAGGCGTGTGCAAGACGTGTCAAAATAAAAGTCCGTGTCGGGGCTGTGAAACCTCTACTTTCTGATGAGTTATTTGCAAGGTTAAAAATACAACTAATATATATGGATCATTGCTGGGATTCGGTTATATTTCAGTCCCCCAGACTTTTTAAAGTGGTGGTTCACCAAAATTAAATATTAAAGCTGCTCTATGTAACTTTTGGCGCTTTAACGGTTAATAAACAAAACATGCCTCTTGTTGAAAAACATTAGCCCGAGCTGCTTCTTCTTCTTCTTCTTCTTCTTCTTCTTCTTCTTCTTCTTCTTCTTCTTCTTCTTTTATTTCTGGCAACCGCACTAAACAGTGCATTACTGCCATCATCTGGTAGCTTGGATCAGAAACGTTACTCCTACTTTCTAACCCCCTTACTTTAAAAAAAAAAACCTTTTTTTATGCGTTTTCAGCTCCTCCAGTTTCCACCTCAATTCCCCTTAAATCCCAACAATTCACTATCTATAACTTCCAATATTCATTCCCTTCTACCCACACTATATCAGCATCTTACCCTCACCCATACCTCTCCACCCCTACACACACACACACATCTGGTTCACTATCTTTGTGGGGACTCTCCATAGACGTAATGGTTTTTATATCCCTATCCCCCTACACTGCCCCTGCCCCTAAACCTACCCATCACAGGAAACATTCTGCATGTTAACTTTCTCAAAAAAAACTCATCCTGTGTGATTTATAAGCCTTTTGAAAAGTGGGGGCCGCTGGCTGGTCTCAGGTTTTACTATCCTTATGGGGACATTGTAATATAAACACACACACACACACACATGTTGTGTTTCCATGTTTTATGGGGACATTCCATAGGCGTAATGCATTTCATACTGTACAAACCGTATTTTCTATCCCCCTACACTGCCCCTGCCCCTAAACCTACCCATCACAGGAGACATGCTGCATTTTTACATTTTCAAAAAACATCACTTAGTGTGATTTATGACCTGTTTTCCTCATGGGGACCAAAAAATCTCCCCACAAGGATTTTGGATATTGCCATCTTTGTGGGGACATTTTGTCCCCATAACGTAGGGATTACCAGTCCACACACACACACACACACACACACACACACACACACACACACACACACACACACACGTTTGTTTTTGTGAAATGTGGGGACATTCCATAGACGTAATGGTTTTTATACCGTACAAACCGTATTTTCTATCCCCCTACACTGCCCCTGCCCCTAAACCTACCCATCACAGGAGACTGCGCAGTTTACGTTCTGTGAAAAAAAACTCATCCTGTGTGATTTATAAGCATTTTGAAAAGTGAGGACATGGGGAACGTCCTCATATTTCACCCTCTTTTGTAATAACTATGTCATACCCATGTCATTATACACATTTGTGTCCTGATATTTCACAAAAACATGCACACACACACACACACACTACGTCTGGCCTTGATTCTGACTTTTGGTTATCAATATTATTGCTGAATATGAATCTAAACATTTGACTGCATTTTATATTTTTATATTCTTAACCAACTGTAGTGCTAGCAGAATATAGCCATCAGTTCACCTGTATAAACTGATCACTTATTCTAGCTTTTGTTTCTTTATCAGTAACATTGGAACAGCCAGAGCTACTTCTCTCTGTTTATGTCTATGACTCCGCAGGGCTGTGACCCGAACCGGACTAAAATAGTCAGAATATAAACACTTATTATAAGTGTACTGCAGTGATTCGGGATAAGACAAAAACAAGGATTCATGATGTACTTTGGTTTAAAAGCTTTTCACAATACTTCGGTATGTTCATTATAATGAATAAAAATAATGATTGCATCTCTCTCTCTCTCTCTCTCTCTCTCTCTCTCTCTCTCTCTCTCTCTCTCTCTCTCTCTCTCTCTCTATATATATATATATATATATATATATATATATATATATATATATATATATATATATATATATATATATATATATATATATTATTTCTATTCTACACAGAGTATTTTGTCATCTCCCTAAAGTACTTGTACAATATTTAACAAAATGTGCACAGTGTCTAAAAATTGGCAATATTTTAAGTGTTTATTTGTGTTACTTTCTTGTGTGAAATATTTTATAACAAAAGAAAACAGACTATGACGTTATGTCCCTCAATCTGAACTCAACCCCGTCACATCAACCATTCTTGGCCTATAATAATTTAGACCTCCCATATGTGACATAATTTACCAGAAATGACGTGGTGCTGAAGATGGTAAGTAGTAGCATCATTTTTATTCACATGAGGCCTATAGTCAGGGGCTGTCATGCTTAACAACTCAATCCCATCACATACAAATAATAATATTTTTTTTTCATATCCATATACTATACACTTATTTTAACTGCTGCCACATATAGTCTACAAGAGGTAATTAAAAGTATAATGTGGCAAATTTGTGCCACCTGACCCCATCACAATCAACCAGGTGGCACCTAAATGAAGTAGAAGGCCAGAGCATTAAGATTATCACTACTTCTTGCCGTAATACCGTAACACTTTCCAGACTTCACATCAACCTTCACAGGGTCACCTATATCAGCAGAATTAAAACCTAATGTTTTTTCTGAACCATCACTTTTGGCAACTGTAAATTCCAACCCACAGAGTCTTTCCTTATTTGTACTTGGCCACAGTCTTGCAGCAATGATTTTATCATCGTCGTCAAATAATAATTCATGTTTACACCATCCTTTAGTGTTACCAAGTGTAATAATGTGTCCAGTGTTAAACAACACCTGCATTGCTTTCAACAGTCCCACCTTCGCTGTTGGAATCTGTGGCACAGAAAATGTCATATGATGAAAAGAAGTTAATGAAAAAAGATATAGAGTACGAATAAAAGATGATACAATTAAATGAAAGCAATCTTTACTTACACACTCTGATTCGGATTGATAATAAATTGTTATCTTCTTAATGGGGCTGATAGGAGTCATAAAGGTGACTTCAACACCATCTGTCCCACCAACAGTCTGTACTGTGAAAGGGAAAAAATGGATACATGCAATTAGCAGCAGAATACAGTGTTGTTCAATAAAGCAATAAGCCCCAAGAAGCCGTGGTTTACAGTGAATATAACAGCTAAGGAGCTTCATTTCCTGTCACCTGAGATGCCTTCATCTGATGGATTTTTGAAGGCAGCATAAATGTATCCTTTACTGTCCTTAATACTATCCTGTGCGTTTCATTCACAGTTGCGCTAGAAAAAAAAAGTTGAAATCCGAAAGTTGTGTTTGCAGGTCAGTTTGTTTTTGACCAACATTTTCCACTTCTGATGTCATTTCTAACGAGAAAGTACTAATGTAGTAACTAAATATGATGACGTTGGGCGCTTTTCTGCTCAGAGTTGATTTTTCATGAACTTCATGCACTCAGAGCACTTAAAACATAAGGCGTACGGGGGGCATAAACAGTGCGCAAAGAGCTCACTGCCAACAGAAAACTATTTAAAAATAGTTTGCCTCTCATTGCAAAAACGTGTTCTGCCTTACAAGTCATTGTCTGATATTGTAGCGAGGCAACAAGTCAGCTGCCAAGGTTTTCGGACGCAGCTAGTGTCACATACTTCTGGCCATTCTTGTCCTGGTGGATGATAAATGAATCAGGCTTCAGCTGGCAGTTACCCTCTTTAGCTCTGCGTCCATATGCATTTGAGAGTAAAATGGCATATCAATTAATTCCGTTATCTTCTGTAAAACAGTTCAGAATCATCTTTACACAAAAATTGAAACCTTTTTTTTTTGATAAAGGTATTTATAAAGGTAAAAAACACACTGCAAAAAAATATATTTAAATGTTCAATACATTTGTTGCGGTGGATATCAGGGCTCTAGACAGAGGAGGTCAGTCACTGCTGTTCTGCAAGACCCACTCAGTGTGACTATTAGGTAACGCCAGACAGGGTAATACAACATATAGCAGTCTCTGGGGTGGTTCCAGCCTAAGAACCACCAGGGAAGAACACCACCAGCAAGCTCTGTCAAGGGAAAGAGACAGGCTAGCCCAGTAGACTGTAGAAGAATACACATATGGGGTCGCCATGGGGGCCGCTACATATACACATCCAGCCTAACACATGTCCCACATGCATAAAAGTGTAGGCCTGGCGTCAGTCGCTCCGCAGCAACTGACTGCCGAGGGTGACGGAGGAACTCAACAGGGTTGAGACTGGCCACTGGAGGGGAGTACACGGGAAGATACCGGCTCTACATGGAGGCAATAGAATCTAGTGAATGTGTTCCAGCCGCAGCTCTACAGATATCTGTGAGCGAGGCGCCTTGAATCAGTGTCCAGGAAGAAGCGACACTTCTAGTTGAGTGTGCTCGCAACCCGAATGGGCAAGGCACGTCTTGGGACTGATAAGCCAAGATGATAACAGCCACTATCCAGTGGGTTAACCTCTGCTTGGAGACAGCCTTTTCCCTTCTGCTGACCTCTAAACAGACAAAGAGCTGCTCTGAGGTCTTAAAGCTCTGCGTTCTATCCACGTAGCATTGCAAAGTACGGATAGGACAGAGCAAAGCTAGGGCTGGGTCTGTCTCCTCTGAAGACAGCGCTTGCAGGTTCACTACCTGGTCCCTGAAGGGAGTGGTAGGAGGTAAACCTGATTTCACCAAGAACAACGTGTTCCTGGATCAACATCTTTGTTGACCCTGGATCAACATTCCAACCAACCAATCAGATTTGATGGACAAGTTTACAGTTTAATGTCAAGTTTCTTCTTACCAGGGTTAGGTGCTTCTACATTAATGTTATTCACCTATTATTTTCCTCAGATTTTTAGGGATAAGTTATGGGTAGGATTAGGTTTAGAGGTAGGGATATAGTTAGGACTACATTTTCAGACAGGAATGTTGCTCCAGGATCAACAAAATATGTTGACCCAGGACCATGTCTTACTTGGCAAAATCATGCCGTGCAGTGGTAGGAACCTTGGGCTGCAGGCCGGGGTATCAGGACAACGTGAGAGTTGGCCAGCTCGAATTGGGAGCAGGTCCCCTACCCTCTTGATGGAGGTCAATGCAGTCAAGAGCACTGTCTTCATGGACATGGACAGTCCCAACAGGGTAACGAGTTAGAACTAGGAGGATTTAGCCTCCTCGCGCCTCTGAGGAACCTGACGATTAGGTTGTGCTTTCGTAAAGACTCACCCTCGACTGTGTTGTGATAAGCCGCGATTGCTGCGATGTACACTTTAAGGGTGGAGGAGACAGCCTTTGCTAAAAACCCATCTTGCAGGAAGGAAAGCACAACTCTAACTGAACACTTTCAGTGGTCTTCCTGGCAGGAAGAACACCATTCAACAAACAGGTTCCACTTCAACGTATAGAAGTGCTTTAAAGAGGGAGCTCTAGCAGAAGTGATGGTGTCTACCACAGCCTGTGGTCGGCCACCCAAAACTTCTGAGTCCCATCCAGGGACCAGACATGGAGTTTCCAGAGGTCAGGACACAGATGCCATAGAGTGCCCCGTCTCTGAGAAAGCAGGTCCTTTCTCAGAGGAATGGGCCTGGGAGGGGCTGTCACAAGGAGTGAGAGTTCGGCGAGCCAGGTCCGGTTGGGCCAGTACAGCACAACTAACAAGACCTGCTCCTCGTCCTCCCAGACTTTGCACAGGGTCTGTGCAAGAAGGCTGACTGGGGGAAACCCATACTTGCACAGGTCCCGGGGGCCAGCTGTGTGCCAGTGCTCGGTCAGGGATTAAAAATCCAGCAATGGGTCGAGTCCGGAGAGGCAAACAGGTCTACCTGTTTTTAGTGTTAAATATGCACATGATACAGCAAATTGTGTCAAAGATGTATCAAAGATATGTGGATGAGTTTGTTGACTGGAGTCAATCCAGCTTCCTACAACTAAACACTAGTAAAACTACAGAAATTATTTTTGATTTAAGAACAGGAGGTGATATACATCAATAATTGTCAATGGTGAGTACATGGAAGTAGTACATTAATACAAGTATTTTAGTGACAATCATTGAAGCAAAACTAACATGGGGTGTTAATACAGGAGCAATTTATAAGAAAGGGCTAGAACAATTGTATTTCATGCGTATGCTTTGGCAGTTTGGTGTGGACTCTAGCGCTCATTTGTGTGTGTATTTTGTAGTATTTTGTACAGAGTATTTTGACTTTCAGTTTTATTGCTTGGTATTTCTCACTGTCTGTGGTAAATAAGAACAAATTAAATAAGGTTGTTAATATGGCTAGTAAGATTTCAGGTAAACAACAATATGGTATGCCAACATTATGTGAATCTCGAGTTATGAGAAAAAGTCTAATTCTTCGAGATGAGTCACACCCTCTGTATGGTAAATGTGTGTTGTTACCATCTGGGTACTGTTATTACGGACTGCCCATGCACAAAGATCCTTCATATTCTCGAGCATACCTCTGTTAAATAAATTCCTGATATCACAGTTGTCGTTGTACACCTATGGCGGTGATTCTGCTGTTGTGAGAGGGATGTTGGTGTTCAAGGCTGGCTATGTTTGTATTGTGAAATGATCATTGTTGTGTTGTACTTTGTTCATGTTTGTTTGTACTTGCTATCTGCTTTTATTGATGTTTGGAGGGTACCACAGATGCAAAAAGATTTTCCGAAAGGACAATAAATTAAACTATACTATTTTCTCAATTTGTTTGTATAGTAGCTGCTTAAAAATTGTATAACCTGTTGTATGAACAGGACAGTTTGACAGTCATGTCTCTGAGTAAATGTATTTTCTTACATGCATGACTGTCTAACTGTTCTGTTCATACAACAGGTTACACATTTTTTTCCAAATACTGAGCGTATGAACTTAGCCAATTGAATTTAAAAAAAAAAAAACGATTACATTAATCAAATGTGCAGATAACGCTTACCTGAGGATGGTATTGGGCTGACAGCATCACTGGCTTCACTCACTCCCACTTTACCCACTATCCTGTAGCGGATCAAGTACTGCTCTTCAGACTCCAATCCAGTCAGAGTAAAGTCTTCATCAGCTGTGTTTATGAAAGTCCACTGATCCTCAGCTCCAGAATCTGCTTTTACTTTCTTGTACTCCACTCTGTATTGCACTGTTTCTCCAGTTGGGGATTTCTGCAGTTTCAGGGACACAGTTTGGTTCAGGACATCCTTCACTATCGGTGGGGGTGGCTTGGATACGGGCTGGAACTGTGTATCTTTCAGTTTCCCTTGTTCATACAGATAGATCGAGGAGCCGTTAATAGAGGGATTGGAGATGGCAGAAATAATGAAGAGGGTACCATTTTCTTTTTTATTGGCTTTTGAAAAACTGTTGAAGTGAGATAAGTTATCTCTCATTTTTGTAATAACATCAGGGTCAATGAACCACTTTCTGACAGATGCCACTGAAAACAAGGTCTTATTCTCATCAAGCTCTTTAAACTTGTCTGATTTCAGAAACTCCTTCAGGGCTAAAAGATATGGATCTTCATACTTCAGAGATGTGAGGGTAAAGCACACCACAACATCAATATTAGGATCAAGTAAGATGGAGATAAGTTCAACTGAGTCTTTAATTTCGATCCTCTCCAGTGTTTTGATATAAGAACCCAAGAGGTGAAGTTCTGACTTTGCATCATCTAGCCACTCTTTAAGCATCTTAGCATTAAAAGGGGAGTCATAGTGAATCTTCAGGATGTCTTCTAGTGACTTCTCCTTGGTTTCTGCTTCTCCTCGAATAGCAGGCAGGACCCTGCCGACAGCTTTCTGAAGTACTCTTTTATAAATTCCAAATGATTCCTGAAATGACGTAAGCCTCTCGTTGATGTCACTGAAAACAACTACCAGAGTATTTTTGAAGAGGTCATTGCATGTCCTCTCTGCCTCCTCCAGTACCTCCATTATATCTTCAGTGTTGTAAACTAGACTTGTGCTGATTTCCCTCACTAGCTTAGCTGCTTTTGTATCCAGTAGATGAAGAGGGTAGAGCCAGGCTTTCACTGGAACTGCATTCTGGGGATTCAGCAAAGTGGGCAGTTTCTTGTATATTTCCAGGGCCTCTTTGTATGTGGTGGGGTTCTGCTCAAGACGGACATCACCATGAAATGTGCAGGTGATATCCTCAGCTATTTTCTGTTGATTTTTTGTCAGGTTTGCCATTCCTTTTCCCTCAATGGAAAATGAAGGCATATTTTTGATGATGATATTCAGTTCTCCATCAATATCCTGCTTATTGTCATTCTCTGAAAATGTTCGATCAAACACCATAACAGCCTGAGCTCCATACAGTATTGCTGTGACCACATGAGTTGCAGTTTTTTGGTCAAATACCCGAGGGTAGGTGATTTTGCCCAGCTGAGTCATAGTTAGCTGTTTAAATATGGAGGTTTCACTATAATACATTGTTACCCTGGACTGTTGGTTTGAGGATTTGGTGTCATGCAGGTACTTGGCAGATCCTCCCACCTCCACCAGCCCTCCCACAAAACTGGCCTTCAGTGAAGCACGTATATCCATGAGATTGGACTTACTAGAGAGAGAGTCAGAGCTACTGAACTGCAAATCTGTATGAGGCTGTGGATGGGTGTCCAAATCTTTAATCAATGTTTCATCATCCCACAGAGTAACACCTGAAATGAGAAGTGGGGTAACACTTTATAATAACTACACGCTATGAAGCATTAGTTAAGCATTAGTAAATAGTCAATTCATCATTTATAAAGCATTAGTAGACATTAGTAAGCGGTTTATACCTACTTTTGTTAATCTTGTAGCTTATTTAGTTCATTGTTATTTTATTTTTGATACTGCAGATGTTTGTTGTTGTATTTTTCATTTTATATCAAGTGTACAGTTGCACAGTTTTTTTAACCTCCTGAAATAAATATATCTATGTTCTAACCCTCTGCATTGTTCATTTCCTTGTTCTGTTTAGAAGAGAAATGAGCCTTTAAATCTCCTTTTAAATGCTTTACAAGGCATACATAGTCCTCACTTTAGATGAGCTTACAAAAATAGTTAACTGACAACTACTAAATGATTTATAACTACCTGAATTAATTCATAAACTACAATAGGAAAACATGTTTATAAAGCATTTATTAACACACTGAGTAACTATTACTATATGTCTAAATAATAAGATGTACAAATGTATATTTAGATAGTTTATTAATCACTTACTTACACTTTCTAAATGATCTTATGAACCGGTGACAACTAAATAACTGGTTTGTAAATAATCAAATACTTAATTTAGAAATTTTAAATTGATCATTAATACAGTATGAAAATACAAATATTAAACGCATTATAGATATGCTTATAAATCAAGAACAAAGCATTTACAACTGTATTTATGAACTGCTTACTAATGCTTTATAAATGATGAATTGATTACTTACTAATGCTTCATAGATATGCTTCTAAATCAAGAACAAAGCATTTACAACTGTAGTTATAAACCGCTTACTAATGTCTACTAATGCTTTAAAAAAAATGATGAATTGACTATTTACTAATGCTTAACTAATGCTTCTTAGCGTGTAGTTATTATAAAGTGTTACCAGAAGTGGCTTTATCAACAAGGGTAGTGATGTTCTGTTAAACATGCAGATTTTATGGTGCTGTTACACACACACTAGTAAAGGTGATTTAACATATGATGAAACAGGGAAAATCACCTTGAATGAGGGAATCCGTACAGCAGTCATAAAGCATGCCAAGGGACAGAGGCCTTCCCAGTGCTGCCACTTCAATGGGATCTGAGTCCATGGCTGTAAATAACAAAAATAATAAATAAAATATGTATTCAATTAGTTTCGATGTTATTAAAAATAAATATTGTAATGAAAGTAATGAATATTGTAATGAAAATATAGACAAGGGTAGCTAATGACTACTGAATGGATAAAGTGCAAAAATATTGATAAATGTATGTGATTGAGTGGGATGTTACTATGGCAGTTACAAGTTATTTTACAAAAAAAAAACAGTACTAAAGTAATCCTACCTTATTCTGAATTCAACAAATACAGTGAGAGATTATTATAACTGACATCAGCTATGCAAAATCTAATGCAAATTAGATAATCATATACTGACAATATACACTAATGCCAAGGTTTCTGGATAGAGATTTGGAAAAGTATATATATTTTTACATTCGGCCTGGTGAATAGGGCTGTTCGATTCCGAAATTTTTGGAATCGATCCTGATTCCTGCTTCTGGAATCATAGGAGTCGAATCCAAAAATCTATTCCTCACTGTTGTTTTCGATCCTTTTTTGATTCTTTTTAAAATTTCTTAATCTCGCCAATTCCACAGGATATAAAGGGTGCAGAAAGTATAGCGTTCTCGTAATGCAAAGCTTTATTTGTAATATGAAGACACATTTCTTGCTTTGATTAATTTTAAATTGAAAATTTGGCTGCTGCTGAAATGGGTCATAGCCCGTAGCCCAGCAGTTAATACACTGGGCTATTTATTAAAAAAAAATACAAAAACGAATTCAATGATGTGCATTATTGCAGGGATAGAACATGAAGACATGTAATGTTCAAAATTAATGTAAACAGTTCAGTTGAATGATAAAGTTTACTTTAACTGAATGCTTTTGCACACTACACAGAATGTAGGAAGCAAACTGTTTACTGAAATAACCACAATATAAATAACACTGAAAAAAAGAGCGCAGTTTATCTGTCATCAGATGCACGTGGAAGTTGCGTTCGTTACTATAGCAACAGTAGGCCCTCAGCCACTGTGCTCTGGCGTTTTCTTTCAAAATTATCATTGGCTGATAAAAAAATAAAAAATAAAACAAAACTATAAATAAACAAATAAATAAATATTTAATCATTTTATTTAAATTTGAAAATAAGATAAAGACTCTTATCACGTCATGCATCTATCATCTCGTAAACGAGTAGCGCATCTGGACAACAAGCGAAGCGAATTTCCCCCTTGAAGGTAAATCATGGTGTATTTTGAAGACTTTTAAACACGTCTAACATATCCGCGTTTATCTGTATTGTCTACTTTGGGTGCAAAAGGAAACTTGTTGATGTAGTCATTGTAGTTGTCAGTCACGAGTGACAACAAACGGCATTAACCTGTGAGTAAATGAAAGGGAATAATCAGCATTATGTGTTCGCAGATGGCTTTATTTGAATGTTTCAGTGTGATATGCCGTAATAATATTCAATAATATAATTTATCTGACTGTACTGATACTGTTGTATGAGAACTGAACTGGATGCAATCTGTATTGTTTTAAAGTGCTATTAATTAATCAAAATAATGACTTATTTGAGTTGTTAGAAAAATACTTTCTAGTGACGTGCTTGGGTGATTAAAATGAACCATCCAAAAGAATCTGTTCGCGTCAATAAATCAGACTGTGGCCCTGTCCCAAATGGCACACTTCATGTGCACTTTCGGTCTTGTAGACTTACAATGGCCGCTGCGTGTCCACGAGACCGCAGGGTGTCCCATTTGTCATTTTAGGTCTCAGAAGCAGAAGGTCTCGTGAGCACCCCCCTTTGTGGTCAATATGCGCCCTTGATGAGCACTTCTGCCCTCACTGGTGCGGGTTTAGAAGCAGACTTCTTCCCGGCAGTCAAAGCTGAATTACGCTGTGAAAGTGTGGACTCAGAGGAAGACCTTGAGGGGTTAGGGTGCTATTTGGGACAGGGCCTTACAGTCACTATTGGTGAGGAAGGGGCGAATTAGTGATTATGTTGAACTGAAAGGGGCTCTTAGAGAGGAGTCGATTCCGCTCGATGGAATCAATTCCAACCTTTAGAATCGACTCTCGATTCCCAATGCCTCGAAATCGAATCTTTTTTGAAAATTGATTCCCAGCCCTACTTGGACGTCTTCCATTTGCTGAGCTGGGCATTGCAGGGGGAGGAAATGAGTTGGAATTTGTTTCACAGCCTTGAATACGAAGTACTTGTGAACGTTGATCTCCTGGAGCACAGAGAAGGTCCTTTTTCTGGAGCACGCAGATGAAGGAGCCTTGAAGTTGAAGGTTCTAACGTCTGTGTCTTATTCTCTTTTCAGCCGGGGGGATCTTTAGATTCTGAAGTCCAAATCCAGGAAGTCTGGAACACTCAGATCTGGGGGATCTTGAAGTTAATGCAAAACATATTTTGAAGATGGGGGCTCCATTGTCTCCATTGCGGTTTTAAAACTCCCCAAATTCCCTTCACCGGAACCTTGAACCGGGACTGGAACAGGAACAGGAACTGGAGCATGGAACCAGAACAGGAAACTGCAGCAACCCAGAGACTGGAACAACTCTGTCTCAGAGAAAAGCCTTTTAATCTCTCCTGAGAAGAAGGGGATTTGCAAAATGGCAGCTTTCAGATCCAATGTTTGATTGGCTGATGCTATTAGAGGTGGCCACCAAATGACCCCTTTCTGGCATGAGGTTAATCTGCAAAGCTTAAAGTTCACGTTTAGAACAACGTCTCTAAGGTTTGCCTATGCAGAATTCACTTTCCAAACCAATTTGAGATTAACCTGGACATTGTACAGAAAACATAATGACATTACTGGGTAATATTGAACTTTACCCATGCATTTATGTATACCTTAATAAGTAAGTTTGTATATTTTGCATTTATACAAATAACTCTCATTAAGTATATACAGTTCTTTAAATATATACAGTATGAAGAAGATTTGCTCCATTTTGTCCATTGTGTGTCCATGTTTTTAAATAGAAAATCTATCCTTTGTGGCTTCAAGCCACATGGCAAAACCGGTTTGGTAAGTCTGAGAGTTTGTGGTCATTCACACCTTGGTCTCAGGAAAGAACGACTGGGGTAAACAATGGGCAAATGGTGACAGGATCAGTCTGTGATTAATGACATGCTAATGTTGTCATCTTTCCTTCCATAAATGCTATTTACTTCCATAGGCTATTGTCTTTGCAGGTTTATCTGCTAGCCCACATAGTTCCTTGGTTGTGAAACTTCTTTTGGAGGTGTGAGTTTTAGAGTCCTGTCCTGTTTTAGAGTACAGTCCTTTTCATCATGGCAGATGAAAGGAGCTCCTGAAGACCACTACATACTGAAAATTTCATATATTAAATATTTTATTTATCATTCTTGTCTCCAGGTAGCCTGGCGTGGCCATACTCAATTCTAGTCAGAATATGAGTCTGGTACCGCTCCATTGAGCTTTGATTATGGAGCGTGTTTCAACCTTACCAGGAAAGACCTCAATTGGATAGACCCACAACCAATCAGAGCAACGGAACAACGCGTAACGTTAGTTGTCAAATGTCAACAGAACTCAACTGCACTGTTGCCAAGCCCGTGTTTTTCTCCATGTCTGCACGTTGAAGCGACCCCAATTATGTGATTATATAAACACAGGAATGCAAATTTTAGCAGGCAACCCTGTCTGCACGCGTGCTGGATTAAGTAACGTTACAAGAAAAATTATGAGTGTAAACGATCTTTGCCAGTATTGTAATAAATTAATTTAAGGATACACAGAGTACTTACCAACACGATCATCGTTTCTGAGAGAAATAGTGACGGTGAATGCATATATGAACATGTTCTCCGTTTAGGATAAGAGCAAATTCAACCCAAGCGCCTTTGATGACGTGGATGATTACGTTACAGTTGATCATCTGTCCATCATCGTCTAAAGCCCGCCCTGACAAATTCATTGGTCCGAACAGTTTCTGTTCGGGCATAATAACTCCTCTATGGAGCAATTCCAGACCGAATTGCCCGAGCAAAAAAATTGTGGGCGGGGCTAAATTCGGCTGGCATCCAGGCTAGTCTCCAGAACCACTTGGCTTGGGAGCTCTGAGACCACCGGGACGATTGGACTCTGTTCCACTGTGGTCCTATAGCCAGGCTCTCTCGTCCCACCATCTCCGCCCTCGTCATCCCCCAGGTTTGCCACACACTTTTATACCTCCAGCTGTGCCTCAGCACTTTTCTTTATATATTTAAAACATTTTCAGACCTTTTTTTCCTTAAAAAATGTATTGGATGTTATCTTTTGAACTCTTGCTGCATGAAAACAAATTGGTTTTCTACCAATCTTTTGAGCTTTTTCGTTTTCAGGTATAGGTAAGGTATATTAATAAATTACTGCTCCTCTGTATTTGATTTAGAAAATCAGTCACCAAATATGAAAACTAAAATGTATAAGCTGTGTTACTACACACTGAGACTAACTAACATTAGCCTGAAATGGACAGCAACTTATTAAGTAGTGATATTTTCAATTGTTTATCATCTCAACTTTTGATCACCCCTAGTATTATTAGATTGCACAACTAGTGTACCTTGTAGCTTACCTTTATAAAAGCAAATCTGGGAGCTTTCTGACCCCACATAGACTGCAATGTTATTACCACATTCATGGCCCAGACAGATAGTTAAGATATCTTTAAAATAGTCCATGCGACTCCAGTGGTTCAACCTAAATGTTATGAAGAGAATGCTTTTTGTGCTCAAAAATAAAAATAATGACTTTATTCAACAATTTCTTCTCTTTACTGTTCATATAGTAAACACAGTGCACCGCTTCTGGGTTCTACATATCTTGCATTAGTGTCACACCCTTGTGTCATGGTGCTCACATGAACAGCGCTGGCTAATACAGAACCTGCATTCTGATGCAGAACCCGGAAGCGATGCACTGGGTGTACTACCTGAACCGCATACGAGACTGACACAGAAGATTATAAATTGTTGAATAAAGTCTCTTTTTTTATTTTGCACACAAAAAGTATTCTTGTTGCTTTATAACATTAAGGTTGAACCACTGTATTCACATGGACTATTCAACTTTTTTAACCTTTTTGGGCCTTGAAACTGTTAATAACATAGCAGTCTCTGTGGGGTCAAAAAGCTCTCGGATTTCATCAAAAATATCTTAATTTGTGCCCTGAAGATGAATGAAGGTCTTACAGGTTTTAGATGAAATGAGGGTAAGTAATTAATGACAGGATATTCATTTGTAGGTGAACTAACCCTTTAAACGAAGCCTTACTCCCTTAACACTTCAGCATTGCTTGTTGATTTAAAGTGCTATTTTTCTTTAATTTATAAGACTATGTATACATTATAAGAACACACTAGATGTATACACATCAACTAAATACAAAGGCTTGATACATAGAACAAAATCCTAAATTTTCTACCAATTCTGCACCACTTCTTTAAGTACCTCTGAACTACACATACTGTACATCAATGTACAAACCTGATTCCAAAAAGTTGGGACACTGTACAAATTGACAATTGACAAAAATTGACAAAAAGACGACATATCAAATGTTTAAACTGAGAAAATGTATATTTTAAAGGGGCAAAATAAGTTGATTTAAAATTTCATGGCATCAACACATCTCAAAAAAGTTGGGACAAGGCCATGTTTACCACTGTATGGCACCCCCTCTTCTTTTTATAACAGTCTGCAAACGTCTGGGGACTGAGGAGACAAGTTGCTCAAGTTAGGAAAAGGAATGTTGTCCCATTCTTGTCTAATACAGGCTTCTAGTTGTTCAACTGTCTTAGGGCTTCTTTGTTGCATCTTCCTCATTATGATCCGGCAAGTTTTCTATGGGTAAAAGATCTGGACTGCAGGCTGACCATTTCAGTACCCGGATCCTTCTTCTACACAGCCATGATGTTGTAATTGATGCAGTATGTGGTCTGGCATTGTCATGTTGGAAAATGCAAGGTCTTCCCTGAAAGAGACGACGTCTGGATGGGAGAATATGTTGTTCTAGAACTTGGATATGCCTTTCAGCATTGATGGTGCCTTTCCAGATGTGTAAGCTGCCCATGCCACACGCACTCATGCAACCCCATACCATCAGAGATGCAGGCTTCTGAACTGAGACCTGATAACAACTTGGGTAGTCCGTGTACTCTTTAGTCCGGATGACATGGCGTCCCAGTTTTCCAAAAAGAACTTCAAATTTTGATTCGTCTGACCACAGAACACTTTCCACAGAACAGTTTTCCACTTTGCCACAGTCCATTTTAAATGAGCCTTGGCCCAGAGAAAACGCCTGCATTTCTGGATCATGTTTAGAAATGGCTTCTTTTTCGACCTATAGAGTATTAGCTGGCAACAACAAATAGCAACAAAATAAGCCAATATTTGGCATGACATTTCAAAATGTCTCACTTTCAACATTTGATATGTTATCTAAATATTCTATTGTGAATCAAATATAAGTTTATGAGATTTGTAAATTATTGCATTCCTTTTTTATTCACAATTTGTACAGTAACCCAACTTTTTTGGAATCTGGTTTGTAGATGAATGTGCCAAGTCAAGGACGACCTTTCACTGCCATGCTCGAGGGTGAATTATATAAACAGTGTATTGTTCTATCAACATGCAAAGTTAATTTTTTTTTTTTTTTTGCTGTACCAGGACTTTCTGTGGCTGCCATTTTGATTGTCTCTGATTCCATGGCTGTTGAAAATAAAGAAAAATAGAAAATTAATTAAATTCAAATCTTGAAGCCTTCCACTATAATGCTTTGAAAAACTTATGTTCACATCAATTAAAAGCCCATAATGAATAAGCAAAAAACTTATTTGTGATAACTATAGTTAACTATGCATTAGTCTTATTGAATATGGTGTGACAAGTGCAAAGGGAAAAATGAAGGGGTATGAATAATTTAGCAAGGCACTGTATTTTACACCTTATGATGAATACTGTTTAGTACTGTAGAAAACCATTATGAAGAGAACATGTCAGGTTATGCATGTTACCATGGTTTCCTGGGAACAAGACATTGGGTCCAAAGACACTTTGGGGAATGCTTCCGGCATGATGATCTCTGAAACAGGTGTAAAAAAACGAGCCAATAACATTGGCCTGCAACAGCTTGTAATGTGACTCTGGTGCGACCGTGAGTATAAAAGAACACCTGGAGTGCACATCATCAGCTTTTTGTCTAAAGGAGATGTGACGAGGTAAGAATGGGAGCGAAAAGGAGTGTCTCGTTCCCCTTTCTCTCAGGCATTTCTCAGGCATGCGTAACATGTGACCCGTCAGTGACATTATTCCCTAAAGCCACAACCTAAAGTCTTTAAGCCATTACCTTTAAGGGAATACTGGCAGAGAGAAACATAAGTTTTTTTGCCTGTCAGAGGGAACTGGTTTAACCCCTGAAAAACCTCAGGGGGGCTGATTAAAAACATGCTCAACCCTGTCTGGCTCAAAGTCAGCATCTTTTGGCCAATATCCAATCGGGCCTGAGACATGTCTAATCAGAGACAGTTTACCAAGGCAGACTCACACAGGGCCAGACACTTGATGTCAATGTCTAACCAGAGCTCAGGCGTGCAGAATGACTCTCCAAAGGGAGAGGAGGCACAGACCTACTCATCCTTTAAGACAGTATAACAAGGCAGCCTCACGAGGGCCGAGCATGTGATCGCACCATCTTAACGAAGCTCAGGTGAGTGGATACCTCATCAGAACAACTCTCTAAAGCAAGAGGAGGCCAGCCAATCTAAAGAAAAAACAGTTTATCTAGCAGCCTCACAGAAAGCAAAACACTAAATATACTTTTTGCTGGAGCTCACGTGGGCGGGGGCCTCAGGAAAAAGACCCTCTAAAGTGAGAGGAGGCCATCCAACTCAACCTTACAGACAGCTTACCAAGGTAGCCCTGAAGAGGGCCAAACACTTGATATCAGCATCTAGCTAAGGCTCAAATGAGCTGAGACCTCAGCAGAACGGCTCTCTAAAACGAGAGGAGACCTATCATACTTTTACTAAAAAACAGATGACCAAGGTGGCCTCACAGAAAGCAGAACACTTGATGGCACTGCCTCCTGGAGCTCAGTCACTGCTTCAGGGGACAGACCCTGGCTGACATCCGGGTATTTAAGCAGGTCGGCCTGGTAGGCCTGCAACATTGCCATCGTGTGCAGAGCCCCACCAGCCTGACACACAGCCGCATATGCCCTATCATTCATCTTTGACGTAATTTTTAAAAGCTTTGATGGCAGGTTTGGAGTGTTCAACATCAATGTATCCCCATTGAAAGAAAGTTTGCAAACGTATCCTCAATGGGAGGAGTCTGTGCATATCCGTGTCCGCACAATCCCTTCACAATCACGTTATTCTCGTGGTGAAAGAGATGAACGCGAGCTGAATATGTTTTCTTACAGGAGCTCTCCACTTCTGCATGGAGGTCTGGGCAGTTGTGGCCAGCCAAAAAAACACTCGTCCTATCTGCCGTGAGCGATCTGTGGATCTCAATATCCACATTCTGCTCCACTTTGCTCGATGCGCTGTCTGCTGGATCGGAGGGATCAAGAGAAAGAACATCCGCATCCAGCAGAGTGTTCGCGTCTGTGGAAGGAGACGGAGAAATATATCATACCTCGCTCAAAATCCTCCACCAGCTCGACCTGTGAGCCCCGGGATATCAGTCTACGCTGTTCCTTAGTTTCAGACAATCGCCAGGCACAGACGCCTGTCCCAATTCCCTCGAGAAAAGGGACAGGCGCGAACTGAGCTTTTTTATAGGACATTTTTTTATAAGAACTATAGTGAACCTTAAGGGGGTAAATGGGACTTTTCAACATGTTTTTGTATCTGATTTTGATTTTTTTCTTCAAATGGTTTTCAACTCTGTCCCTGTCACACTGTTGAGCTTTATAGAGCTGTCACTACCTGTTAATATTGTTGCGTCTCACCTGGAGTCTCTGCAAGTCCTTTGTATGTTAAGAGGGAAATGTGTCTTGTGTCTTCAGCTAGCAGTTCCTGTTTTTGAAGAAAGGCTCTCTTTTTTAAACTCCTATTCTTATGAAGTACAGCTGGCCAAACTTTCACATTTTGTCTGAACGAGTGCACTTGCCTGTATATCTGGTGCAGCCAGAGTTGCCAACCATAGATATGTAAATAAGTAGATGTATTTCAGCAGCTCCAGGTACGTCAAAAACACCACCATCCTGGAACGATCAAAAAGTCTGTTTGAATGAAAGTCAGAACAAAATATGCCTCAGTGTCCTGCATTAATTAAGTTAGAACAGAAACATTCTATCATATAATAAACCCAGCTAACAGGGAATCTTCTCAGATCTTTGGCTAATGTTTTGGCAAGGTTCTCTCAAAGTTATTGAGAGAAACATTAATGTAGTGAGGGGGCAGTGAGGTCTTCACAGCACAGAGAGAGTAAGGAGACGAGCGGTGAGTAATGCTGCGTTAATCCACTTGGGGTTCAGATGTATTTATTATTTCCCACATTCATTTCACACACGTCTAGTACAATTATGTTGTTTTGTTTCATTAATACAGTGTATACTTTTTTCTTGATTTACCCCGAAATAATGGAAGTGAATTGTGACAACATAGCCCATAGGTGGGGCACATTGTAACATTACCAAATTACAGCTTAAAATGTTATCTAATATCTAAGACAAACTGAAACATTTTGTCAATAAAATACAATTATTAACTTTTTTAAATAAAATAATGTTTTTTTTCTATCATTAAAAATACACTAATTTTTGAGTTTGACAACAAACACATCGCAAAATACAGCTATACAGCATAGTTAAAACATTGATTGCACAGCATAGTTAAAACAAAGATTGTTTTGAAATTTTGGTGCATTTTTTTCTCTATATAGTTGTCGTGGCAATAATTCAACTCAATCACTGAACAAGAGACAAATCTTTAAATATAATAAAGAATGATTTATTTCCTTGCAAGGAAAGAGTACACTGTCGCACAGCCACAGATGACTGTATGAGAGCGGCCTAAAGACTAAACAATCAGGTTCCCTTTATACCATTTACAAGGTCAGAAGCAAAGACAAGTGCTCTGTAATCTTCCACACATGGTAAAGCTTCAGCACACACACACAGAAATAAACTTTCATGGTCCCTTTGTCAAGGATCAATGCAGTTTTAGCCACTGACCTTAGGGGTCAGATCGATTCTTTTTAAACTGACCAGTTGTCCTCTCAGTTCAATTCTAAGGACATGTAACAAACTTCATGTTAAGCATACTAAATGAATGATTATATGTGTTAAAGCAAATTCATACATATTGTTAAAATCACTCTCCTCAATGATTATATTTTCTTCTATTGATTAAATACATTTTTCTATTACAATAGTGTTGATATGGCAACTTGTAAATACACAAAGTTTCGTCATCCTGGCATGTGTGGAAAGTGTTAAACCATGCGTTACTAACTAACTAACCCTGCGTTAGGCTGTGCCCCGTGCTCCCCTACATGTATGTTGATAAAACAAACCCCGCTGATTTGAGCACAGAGTGATTCTTACTGTTTCAAAAGTTGATCAATTTACCTGGAGTTTTGATTGTCCTTGGTATTTTGCTAAGTTGAGAGAAGTCTTCTGGTAATGTCTTCACCTGAAGTCTGAAGCTCGAATATGTTGTGAAATGTATGCTTCCATTTCTTTGGTCATTCTTTGGCCCATGTTCTTGAAATACATCTGGTTTCAATCACCTCCAGTCAGGCAGCGTACTTGATGATGTGCTGTTACTTCTGCATTTCTGGTGGATAATAGATCCTGGGCTGATTTTTAATCTCAGTCTATTCCAGTTTACTATGTAATATCACATATTATTATTATTGGACATTATGCATCATATTAATGAAGGTTCTGTCACGGAATAAGTATGGGATTCAGTAGCGAACACAATAAATGAGAGTTTATAAAACAGTACAAATAAACTCAGAAAACACAGTAGAAAGATGGTCAGATGTTGCAACAGCAGGTGGTAGATGACTTATACGAGAGGCAAAATAAAACTGGAACAGAAAAACTGGCAGAATGGCAGACATGAACCAAACAACTATCTGACTTAAAGGGTTACTTCAGTGATTTAGCATTAAGCTTTGTATATAAACTGGGTCATTAATGTAGTAGAAATATGAAATTATTTTTGAATTTGGTGCCTTCTAGACTGAGAAAAGACAGAAAATGTATTTTTGTCTAATGGGTATGAAAGACAACAACTCCCAGAATGCACTTGCTGCCCAACGAGGCCAAGGCTACTGGTTATATCACACCACGGCACCAGAAACGCCCCAGCTGCGTTGATTTTCATAGAAATACAATCATTTAGTTCAGTTAGAGAATGAACACTGCAATTAAACTGAATGTGTCTTTTCAATAACGTGTGATTGAGCCGAACGAGTGTCACGGCACAAACGCAGCAGGAGAGATTTTATTCATCACGAGCAAAGAGCTGAGGTAAGTGCGGCAGTCATTTACAGCGCCTGTCCAGTCTGGCACATTTTCAGATCGCATATGGAAGCTAAACTTTCATAGGAATTCATTGAAAAGTTGAAGCACTCACTTTTCTCTGCACCGCCGTTATGAATGCCCGGGCAGAGCCGTGCGCATTTACATTCTGTGAGATGAGATCCCTCCCAATCTGTGCGGGTTGAAAACATGCAGAACTAGCTCCCTCTGCTGGCTGTAGTCTTTAGGCTCTGTCTAAAAAATCCTCAGACGTGCGAAATTAAGCTACTTGCGTCATCTGAGGATTTTTTCCAGAAATAAAATGCATATTTATCTCGTCTCAGGGAATATGAGAGGAAAGTACCATAATTCGAATATACTACCGGGTTTCTACTGACACAAAGCTTAATGCTAATCGCTGAAGTAACCCTTTAAGCTTGGTACATACTCTGCAAGAACAAAGAAATTTGTTGGTTTTCTTCAGGTGGCAAGAACAAGAACAAAGTTCATTCTGGCCAGGACATTCCATACTTCATGAGAAAAGCAGACTGAACATATCCGTTTCTCCGCATTAACCCGGCCCACTTAAAATTTCTGACCAATCACATAATAGTTCTCAGACACCCACGAGAAAAAGTTCTGCTCAGACAATGTGTCGAGAACAAGCTGCGCGAACTCCTTTATCAGAGCTACGAGAACAAAATTACGTCATTTTGTTCTCACAGCCCTGCTAGCGAGAACTTTTTTCTCTGTTCTTGCAGAGTATGTAACGGCCTAAAGACTGACTGGAGGACAAGGTTAGATATAAAGAGAGCTAATCAGGTGAGGTTGGTCTGATTCGCTCATCAGTTAAATGAGTTGCCCAGCAACACTGACAGGCAATCAGGCCACATACAGAGCAAACACAAGGAGGAACACACCAACCCATATGAACAGTGCTCCTTCCCTAAAGAACGCCTCCTGGCACTTTCAGAGGAATTTACCTGTTGATTGTAATCATCAATAAGGGAGTGATCTAATATGTCCCTTGCAGGAAACCAACTTCTCTCCTCCAGATCATAACCTTCCCAGTCCCCCAAGTATTGGAATCTGCTTCCCCTCCATCTAACACGTCTAACCGAATAGACATGCTCCCCATCAACGAGTCACTCCGGTAGGGGAACCGGGGCAGGCAGATTTAAAAAAAGAAAAATCTACTGTTTGCATTTATAGGAGAGGACAGGTATCGTTTGATAGAACACCTTTTGAATTTTAAGAAAATATTACACAGTACATTACATTTGGACAATCTCTTGCTGAGATACACCTGATGAAAGACAAAAATATATATAATATGTTTTTATTTTATTTTACATATCTTTCTAATTTGACATGCAATATCTCAGGAATCAAATAAGGTAGGAAGAAATGTGTTTTTGGTGAATTTCCCCTACATGTGAGCTGCATCTGGATCTGGAATTTTGTGCAGATATCATAAAGTAATCAAATGTTACAGCATTTGGAACAAAGGTAGCCTTTTGTTCAGCCTCTGACACTCAGAAGGCATGTCTAAAATTGTTTTTGTTGTTATAAATGCTCAGATCGTTGTGTAGTGCACATTTACATTTGGACATCCTCGTGCTGAGAATTTATATCTTTTATTATAAATGTACATATCTTTCTAATGTGACATACGATAACTCAGGGTTTTTTGGTGAAGTTTCCCTACATGTGAGCTGCACCTGGATTAAATGTGTGATGATGATATAAAGTAATCAAATGTTACAGCATTTGAAACCATTGTAGCCTTTTTGTCTAGCCGAGTGTCCAAAAACCTCTGATTCAAGGTCCTCTTCTAGATCGTCATCTTCTTGATCATCTAGATTTAGATCATCCAAAACTTGTTCCAAAGTAAACCTCTTCTGATAATCCATGTTCTGACTGAATAAAATATTGTTAAGTTGTGGCAGTGCGCTCCCACTAGATTGTGTCCACTCACGATGCGCTCCAGGGCAAAACGCACCACTTATATAAACGCGTCTATGCACCACGTTGATTGGCCCGCCTCATCTCGACCCCGACATCCATTGATAGAGCTTCAACTTTTTTCAAGATCAAAGATCTGCACGCACCACCCAATTGTTTCGTCGCCTTGCCAAAATATAGAGGTAGGTCTGCCGTTGCTAGGTCTGACTCTAATATACGATTGGTAGAGCTTCAAAAATATTTGCAATAATTTCGTTAAACAAGCAAGGACAATTCCGGTTGGATAACATGAACATTGGATACATGTCTTTAGCCAAGTAGCATGTAACAATTCCTCCCTGAGGAATATCTTGTGATCGACGCAATTGATTATTATGGATTATCTTTTTAATACTGTAGTAAGAGTCTGCTGTAAATCAAGATGTGCTGTTTGCAACGGTCGGAGCATGTTTCTGTCACGTTGCGCAAAGGAAAAATGTAAGTGGAAGACGCTTCAATATATTATTTACATGGGTCTTTCGCTTCACGTACCAAAACTCGCTTACGTTTTGTCAAAGCCCCCCAAAAATTATACTTGTTGTATTCTGATCTGTGAAATGACATATGACACGAGACTATCTGAGCTGTATGATGTTTTTGACACATTGCAGTACATGGAACAACGCTTTTCCCTTATAAATAATGCATTTTGTTTTTCATTTATTTATCAGCAAATAACTCAGCAGTGCTGAGGAGTTAATACAATTGGCTACATTCATTGTAAAGTTCAGACTCTAAGCTTTTCAAATTCATTTTAATTTGTGTTGATCAAGGCAGTCGTTTTGAAAAATATTATTATTAATTTTTTCATTGCTAGTTGACGCCCGCGGGCGGTACACTCCGTTTTATTTATTTATTTTTGCACTGTTGGTACGCTTCGGGTTAAAGGGGTTAACAACTTGTTCATAATCACATCATCATCTTTAGGACACAGCTGATTGGTTCCTGCTGTATCAGCCAATGAGCTTGCGTGCTCAACCTTCAAATACTCCGGTAACATTTGGCTTAGCAGTGCTTTTCAGAAACCCTCCACCTTTCCCAGCTCCACCTAATTCACGTGCGCTCTATTGTACAGCAGCGTGTCATGTCCTATGTATTGGCAAGTCCTGTACTTGCTCTGCAGCTGCAGTGGCATAGCAGATCTATTCCGCCAATACCAAACATATCCATTACCATGCTAAGCACTCATGAGAGTTGTCATGATAGAACATTAAATGCCATTAGCCAGGATTTGGACTGAGGTTACACAAGCTATAATTGTCTGCCAACAAGTCTACGGCTCCAACAACACCATTGTCTTTTAATTAATAGTTTGAAAAACATCTGTTCAGAACACATAATGAGAAAAAGTTAAAGTAAAGGAAATATAGCTGCTTTACCTGATATGCTTTTTATTTATATAAGAAGGATTGTTTCTGTGTACATCAAAAAGAACATCTGTGAGCAACAGCTTATCACTTGAATAAAAAGTCATATAAAATACAAAATCTTTATGCAAAGCTTGGCAAAATCAAGTTAAGCTCTGTATTGTCAATAAACATCAAGATTTGTTTTATACTTTAACAAGGTTGTAACCACTGAATAAAGCAAATACAGAAAAGAAATATAAAGATTGGCATAAATGATGGATAAAATGCATATACTGTGGTAAGCAGGGCGGGGCAGAGAGCCATGGGAACAGAGCAAGGCACACCACAATGGTCTTGAGTCCCACGGAGGAGCTTGGGAAGGTGTGATGTGAAGTGATGACAAAGAAGGATGAGGGAGGACAAGGCCCGGAGTCCGTTCTTAGTATCTCTCTTAATACATCTGAGATGATTTGACAGATCCCAGATCTTCTAATCGTGATAACTGACCTCTGGATAATTTGGTTCTTCAAACAAAATTTGCGGATCTGATTAAAATAACTGGATTAAGTTGTCTGAGGTTACTGCGTGTTCTTGTGTTCCCTGAAGAGGGCAGATGTGTCGGTAACACTTTATTTTGCTGGTCCCTTTTGAACATTCTGTTGACTATAAGTAACGTTGCACCAACATGTCAACTAACTCTCATTAGAGTATTAGTAGACTGTCTGCTTAATATCTGCTAACACTTTATTCTAATGATCTTTCAACAGACATTCTACTGACTATTAGTAACTTTGCAACTACATGTCAACTTATTCTAAATCTAACCCTACCAGTCTACTGAAACTCTACTAACACTCTAATGATATTTAGTGGACATGTAGGCGCAACGCTACTTATAGTCAACATAATATGTTAAAGGAACCATCAAAATAAAGTGAAACCGATGTATCGATACTCAAAACCATGATCAGCAATGCACCAATTGTCTGGCGACAAGCCACTTGCATGGCTTCATCTAAGAGAATTTTCTTGTGGTGCCCCCATATGCACAGTGTGTGATGTGCGTGGTGGGAGCGGCAGCATGTAATTGCTGTTCAGGTGAAGAGATGCTTTTTGTGAAAGATATGCATGTGTACTTGGAGGCATCTAAATGAAGTAGAAACCCAAAGCATCAATGATCCCCTTGCTTCTCACCCTCAAACCGTAACACTTTCCTGACTTCACATCAACACTCACTGGTTGACCATTAAATAAACACTTCAATAATAATGTTGCATTTGAACCATTACTTTTGGCAACCACAAATTCCAACCCACATAATTTGTCCCTATTATATTTGGCCACAGTGTTGCAGAGACAATTTTATCATCGTCGTCAAAAATAAATTCATGTTTGCCATGATCTGATGACCTACCAACTTTAATTATGTGGCCATTGTTGAAAAATACTTGGATTGACCGAATGTATATTCCTTCCTGCATTGGCAAAAAAACAAAGAGAACAAACATTATTTGAAGTAAATAGCAAAGTGAGACAAATTGTCTGATTCCAAGATAATAAAATATAATGAAACAAATCTTCACATACCTTAGAAATAAAAAGTATGATCTTTTTAAAGGTGCTGCTGGAAGTCATAAGGGAGAATTCATCACCTGTCCCACCCACAAGCACAGGTTGTACTTAAGACAAAAACAAACAAACAATTGCGTTCACAAAGAAGAAGAATACATTTTAGATCTAGTGACAGTTTTCCACTGGAGCATCTCCCATCATTTGTTCTGTGCTCTACACTTTTAAATAGCATTTTAAGACATTGTCTGTTAATAATGATTTGACAGAAGAACTCTCTCCTCCCCTGGATTTTGGGCAACCATATGAGCCTGCCAAAAATCCAGGACACACACAAACATAACCTCAAGAATGAAATATGATTATCATTTAATAAGTTAAAAATACATGTAATTATCATGCACATTATGAATCCAATTAAAAAAAATAAAAGCACAAAAATTGTCTATATTGTGGTAATTGAGTTATTTTTCATTAAACTATAAATAACATCTTATACTTATATTAAGTATGTTTCATATAAGAACTTATGATCAGAGGTTGTGAAACAGATTATCATTATTCATATTTCAATATCAAAGCGATAATTGAATTCAGTAATTATTTACTCATCCTGGTGTTGTTATGAAAGACATTTTTTTTTCAGAACACTTAGGGAGAAAAACAAATGTCCTGCTAACACATAATGACCATTAAATAACAGTGAATGGTGACCTTCTTCAAGCCTGAAAAAAAGGACACAAAAGAATACAATTACCAAACGTAACCCTTATTCGCCTTTGGGGATTAAGCAGCTGCCCCTTTGCCCCCTGATGGCCAAAGTGTCCTTTTGTTAAGGGAAAATTCCTCTTTAAATTAAAGTAAACTTCTATAGTTAATTCAAAACCAGAAATGGCCATTGTTCCTTTTTATATCTCTGTTGAGCAGGGTGTGTGTTTGCGAGCATCCATATCGATATGCATATCAGCAAGGAACGTGTCACGAGATATTGCTGATATTTTGAGCACAGCCCTGTTTAAAGCCTTGTTCCATGTGCCTCTTTTATACTTTGAGCACCTGCCGGGCCCTGCTTCTGACCTAGCATGGCATTGCTCAGGGTGTTAAAAATGGACTCCACACGTGTGGGAGACAACCACGCCCGTGACCAAGTCCCATTCGACCCCTAAATACATTCGGTCTCATTCACTAATATTTGCGTGGATTATTTCATATTCGTCCGCACAGGAGAACTTCCCACGAAAATCTCTGGCTAATTAACAACACGCGTGTACGCACATGAATTTGTTCTTAGCATTGTTCAGATTATCAAGACGAACAATACACCAACGGGATCATGCGATAAATGAGTGAGGGAGGTTGGCTCATCAGGGAAGCCCTCACTGTGATCCTCAGGTCACCAAGGTTTATTAGCCGAAGTAGCCCTTTTCTGGTGCAACAGAAGAGGAAAAAGATCGGGGAATAGGCGAAAGAACTCCCTCCAGCTTGATGTTTCATAGTCTCGACTGCTCATCTAGAGCGTCGAGTAACAAGCTGGGTTGCCACACTCTGTGCTGCACCGCGTCACTCCGTGAAGAATAACCCATGAAGAGGAAACGACTGTGAAGCTTTGTGGATGTTGATGGACATAATCTACTCCCTCTGTGTTTCGATCATTATTTGGATGTAGTCTTTGACAAAAATGTGATTTTCACAGCTTTTTGATTAAAATGTTAGCCTGGCAAGCCAGGCCAACATCAAGATATTGGGTCTGGGAACTTGCCATTGACAGGCCAATCCGAGGGGAGGGATAAATGGTTGGGTAACACTTTATTTTGATGGTCCCTTTTGAACATTCTGTTGACTATAAGTAACGTTGCACCTACATGTCAACTAACTCGCAATAGGATAGCACTACAACCAACCAGAGCAACGTGAAGCGGAGCTAGTTGATAGATTAAACTTTCGCCTTAACACCAAGTCTTCCAGAGTTGCAGCCAAAGCCGATTCGGATGACCGCTGTTCGCTCTTTGTTTACAAGTAGCAAGCGGAACCGTTGCAACTCTGCTGTCATTATGTTAAGCCCGCCCAGCAACTCTATACACGATGTGATTGGCCTGACCAGAGTTTGGTTTTTCCAGCTCGCAGGTCTACCGAGAGTTGCTAGACAACACACTAGGGTGCGTCTAGATTTCTAGGCTATTAAAATGTTGCTTTTTAAATGAAATTTACCATTCAAGTGTTGATAAAAAGGATGCATGAAGCAAGAATAAAATGCTTTTAAAATGAAAAGAATTATAGTACAGTTAAATGCTAATTTCAAGTATAAAAAATGTTTACCTAAATAGGAACATATTAGTAAACTTAATAATATATAAATAGTTAACTATTAGAAGAATATTATGTTTACTTAAGGAAAATGTACAAGTATGTGCAGTGTAAAACTAAACGAATAGTTTACTGAGAGTATATTTCAAAATGTAATTACAATAATTAATAATTAAAATAGTAAAATACTAGTATAATTATAAATTCACTTGTAGTATAGTTGCAGTACAAATGAGAAACAAGGTTGTGAACTAGTTGTGCACAAAGTTTACTGTTGTTACACTTACACATTAACGTATAGCTACTATAAAGAGAGGGCCATTTTAGTGCCGAACATTATTTAAATAGTACACTTACTGTATAGTTTACTACTAGTACATTGATATTAGTATAATTACTACATAAAGTATACTTAAAACTAGTGGTGGGCATAGATCATTTTTTTTTAATCTAGATTAATATCACTGTGATTTTGAAATTAATCTAGACTAATCTAGATTAAAATGGCTCATTTGAATTCTGCCGCAGGCATTCAGAATATGTGTGCTACCCAAATAATGACTGGTGCTTTCACACTTGGTTCGATTGCCTGGACCGAACCCGAGTTCGATTGCTCCCCCGTCCCCCTGCTAGACCGTGTTCATATTATATTTTTGGGTCCGAAACCAGGGTGCTTCAAGCGAGAAGGTCGCAAAATGAATAGCGTTGTTCACCTAACTTTTATTTGTTAGTTTTTGAACCGTTGGTTTTGTTACCAAAGCTTCAGTAGGTAATGGCACTTGCGTCTATCTGCCGCCAATGTAACTTACTGCAAATGCTCTAAAGAATTACAGCTCTTTGCTTACAGTATATCAGTCACGCTCGTCAGGACTCGAGTACGGTTTGCGGGTGCGCACCCGAGTTCGGAAGGCAGCATTCACGCTTGATGTGGTAATTTCACAGTAGGCATACCCGCAGGTTCGAAGACTCGTTCTCACTCCCTACAGTGCAATTCGGCTAGGTATACATCCGCGCTAAGCTATCAAGGTGAAAGTCATCAGAGCTTGCGTAGTATAGACCCAGCTCCCAACCCAACTTTGAGAATAGATTAACGGCAATATTTTTTTTAGCACCCGATAAGAGTCTGACGTTAACGCAGCACGTTAACGCCGATAACGGCCCACCACTACTTAAAACTATACTTTCATTTTACTTAAGTATACTTCATGAAATGAACTATGAAGTATACTATTTTTTTTTTTGTAAGGGGCATCAGACCTGTATCGGATTTAGGACTACATATGGAAGTGGCCCAAATCAGAATTGAAAAGATCAGATTCCATGTGGTTTGTGCTGTTCACACACACAAAAAAAAATCAGTGCTAAGTCACAGATCCACTTTGAGACACTTTTGCCTCTATTGTGAATGCCAATTTGTTTGTACAATAGCTACTTTAAAAATGATGTAACCTGTTGTATGAACAGGAGAGTTTGTCATACCTGCAAATAAATACATTTGTCAGTCTAAATACTGAGTGTGTGAATGTAGCCAATGGAATTTAAAAATAAGATTACATTAATCAAATGTGCAGATAACGCTTACCTGAGGATGGTATTGGGCTGACAGCATCACTGGCTTCACTCACTCCCACTTTACTCACTATCCTGTAGCGGATCAAGTATTGCTCTTCAGACTCCATTCAGAGTAAATCCATTCAGAGTAAAGTCTTCATCACTGGTTTTTATGACAAGCCACTGATCCTCAGCTCCAGAATCTGCTTTTACTTTCTTGTACTCCACTCTGTATTGCACTGTTTCTCCAGTTGGGGATTTCTGCAGTTTCAGGGACACAGTTTGGTCCAGGACATCCTTCACTATCGGTGGGGGAGGTTTAGACACAGACTGGAAATGTGTGTCTGTCAGTTTCCCTTGTTCATACAGATAGATCGAGGAGCCTTTATTAGAGGGATCGGAGATGGCAGAAATAATGAAATGGATTCTCTTTTCATCTTTATTGGCCTCTAAAAAACTGTTGAAGTGAGATAAGTTATCTCTCATTTTTGTAATATCATCAGGGTCAGTGAACCACTTTCTGACAGATGCCACTGAAAACAAGGTCTTATTCTCATCAAGCTCTTTAAACTTGTCTGATTTCAGAAACTCCCTCAGGGCTAAAAGATATGGATCTTCATACTTCAGAGATGTGAGGGTAAAGCACACCACAACATCAATATTAGGATCAAGTAAGAGGGAGTTGAGGCCATATGAGTCTTTAATTTCGATCCTCTCCAGTGTTTTGATATAAGAACCCAAGAGGTAAAGTTCTGACTTTGCATCATCTAGCCACTCTTTAAGCATCTTAGCATTAAAAGGGGAGTCATAGTGAATCTTCAGGATGTCTTCTAATGACTTCTCCTTGGTTTCTCCTTCTCCTCGAATAGCAGGCAGGACCCTGCCGACAGCTTTCTGAAGTACTCTTTTATAAATTCCAAATGATTCCTGAAATGACGTAAGCCTCTCGTTGATGTCACTGAAAACAACTACCAGAGTATTTTTGAAGAGGTCATTGCATGTCCTCTCTGCCTCCTCCAGTACTTCCATTATATCTTCAGTGTTGTAAACTAGACTTGTGCTGATTTCCCGCACTAGCTTAGCTGCTTTTGTATCCAGTAGATGAAGAGGGTAGAGCCAGGCTTTCACTGGAACTGCATTCTGGGGATTCAGCAAAGTAGGCAGTTTCTTGTATGTCTCCAGGGCCTCTTTGTATGTGGTGGGGTTCTGCTCAAGACGGACATCACCATGAAATGTGCAGGCGATATCCTCAGCTTTTTTTCCTATCACTTTCTGTCAGGTTCGCATATCCTGTTCCCTCAAATGAAAGTGTAGGTATTTTGTTAACCATGACTTTCAATTCTCCATCAATCTCCTGCTTTTTGTCTTTCTCTGAAAATGTCTTATCAAACACCAAAACAGCCTGAGCTCCATACAGTACTGCTGTGACCACATGAGTTGCAGTTTTTTGGTCAAATACCCGAGGGTAGGTGATTTTTTGTCCAGCAAAGCCATATCAAGTTTTTTGAATATGGAGGTTTAACTATAATACATTGTTACCCTGGACTGTTGGTTTGAGGATTTGGTGTCATGCAGGTACTTGGCAGATCCCTCCACATTCACCAGCCCTCCCATAAAACTGGCCTTCAGTGAAGCACTTATATCCATGAGATTGGACTTACTAGAGAGAGAGTCAGAGCTACTGAACCGCGAATCTGTATCAGGCTGTGGCTGAGTGTTCAAAAATCTACTCAATAATTTATTATCCCACAGAGTAACACCTGAAATGAGAAGTGGCTTAAACAGTTACTGCATATATGAGGAAGTGATGTACTATTAAAGAGCACCTATTATGGCATTTAAAATGTTCCAAATATTGTTTTAGAAGTCCCCAACAACAGTTTTGCATGCATGCAATGACAAAAAAGACTTTAGTTTTCTTATAATATGCATTTATTTTTACCTGTTTTGACAGCGATTCTCAAATGATTTGTTTAGTGATTCACTTTTCAAAACCCCGCCTTTACGTGACGCTAATCTGCGGTGATTGGTCCAATGACCCAGTCAGTTGTGATTGGTATAGTCTGTGCAGATATTTTCGGAAACGGAACACCCATCACCATAAATGGTTTTCGGTTTAACAAGTTTAAACGCATATAAAGTGTATGAACAAACATGGCATCAATTTTACCCTATCAATTCGAGCCTGAATATGAAGGGGAAACGTCTGGAGATGCGAATGATCAACAAACTCAATGGCAAACACCACGACTGGAGCAGGATATTTCTCAATGGTAAGCATCAATGTAACGTTAGTTGTCACTTCAGGCCAATGGAGCGTTAACTCGATGCATAAACATAAAGTTTTTACCAAAAAAAAAATAAAAATGCAGTAACGTTACGTTCATACGACGTATGACTCCATTCTTAAAGAAAACTCAGAAAACAACAACAAACAATTCACATATCTCAATACAATTGTCATTGAAGACCTAGAAGCTAAACGATGCTTACACAACAAACCAAACAATTATTAAGCATGCTACATAAAACATAAAAGCAACAATTATTAATAACACTTACAGTGTGTGATACGGAGGAGGAAGCTGATGCAAATTGGAACTGAACCTTCCTTCAATATCAGCCGGCTCGCGAATCCAAGTTTAATTGCATTAAAGTTGGTAAAGCAATTGTCTTCAAAATGGCGTGAACAAAGCACAAGGCTCGGACTATACTCCTGTGGTACAGTTGTATATATGAATTGTAGCCACTTAGTCTTCAAATGCTCAGATGAAAGAAGTTTGCTTTTGAGTCGCACTTGAGAACACAGCGTCTCGTCGCCATGATGTTTTCTAGTTTTCACTGGCGTGTGCAATAAGTGGGCATATCGTATTCAAATAACTTGACAAGTTGACGTCATCTAGTCAGAGAAAAAGCTTCGGTCTTCTAACGATTCATAAAAATGACTCAGAGTCAACTCTTACTTTTAAAAGACAATAACTTTATATACGGTGCACTGTCATATTTCAAAATTTTGCAGGATGTTTTTGTTCACTTAGATCTATGTTACACACTACATGAAAGGTACATTTCAAAATTCCATGATAGGTGCTCTTTAAACATTCAGGTTTTATGATGTTGTTTCACAAGGACTAGTAAATTGGTGATTTAATAAAAAAGGGTTAAATTATAGTGTTACATTACCTGGAATGACTAAATCCTTACGACAGTCATAGAGCATACCAGTGAACAGAGGCCTTCCCAGTGCTGCCACATCAATGGTATCTTGGTCCATGGCTGTAAATAACAAAGTAAAAATAAAATATGTATAAGACTAACTTGCACATTATTAATAATGGATACTGTATGATGCTTTAGAAAAACATTACAAAAATGTTTTTGTGAAGCTTGTCTCATGAAGCAGGTTTAAGTAGAGCTGGGCAGTATGGTCTAGATTTTAATATAATTCCTTTCATATTGTTCAATATCAGTATTTATTACAAAATACATTTCTTACATTGTAGCAATATGCACACGATAATTGTAGCATAGGTTAAATACTGAATATCTCATATACTTAATACTCGTTTATCATTCTTGTCAACAGGACCATCGGACTTGGGAGCTCTGAGACCACCGGAACCACCAGGACCACCGGATTCTGCTCCACTGTCATTAGGCAAAACTGTTTGTCTTTAAAGGGAGTGCTGCACTAAACAAATGTATGTGTTGAAGGGGGAAGTCTGAAATCCCCTGTCGCTTCAATATACCTGTAAATATCTTAATCAGATTCATAATGAAAGCCTTAATTAATATTTATCCTCTTATTTCTAATGATTAATTACAGTTGATTTTACTCAATAGAACTACTGATTGTTTGTTCTTCTTTTATGTTTTCTAAAGTTTGTATTTGGTCTTTGAGTGGCATCTGGCCTATGTGTAACACAGTAACAGTGTTTGCTCACTTAGCCCGGCTTCCATAGATTAAATATGAATTTGTCTTTCATTTTTATTATATTTTATTCATTTTATATTTCCTTTTACTGAAACACTAAAGAATCAAGATGAATATTGCCTGTACTATTGTCTGTACATTTCACTGAGAGAAAGCACATGCTATCAGTATGTTTTGGTGAAGTGCTTTGTTGATAAGACTCTCCAACCTTGGGAGAGCTGTGATGCTGGGGAGCTCATGTGTGTGTGCGTTGCATGATCTGTGCAGGCCCAATATTGAAGATGGACAACACCAGACGTGAAGACGCCTTTCTGCAACCTCCGAGGTCAACAATGATCTAAATCTAGACATGGGGCGACAACTAGTCTGCCTAGTTTAGTGATATGCTCTGCTATCTATCCTTGTGTGGAAATTTACCATGACTGTGCATTTGCTCTGAGCCAATCAGAATCATACACCTTGAAGTAATGACGTGGCTAGACCTTGAAAACAGTATAACTGTTGGGACAATTGTATGTACGGTACGACGAGACCGGTAGAGTGGAAGTGCGGCCTACAAACTCCTTGTGAGACTTGAAGCTGTCTTCTGCTGATGAAACTGCAAACTATTCTACAGTAAAATTTCTCTTTAATTAATTGCACTCCTGACTCTTTGTCTTCATTCTTCACTACTGGTCTCTGGGTCTAAGCTGTTATACCCCTAACAGTTTGCTACTTAAAGGAACTGTATGTAGGATTGTGGCCAAAACTGGTACTGCAATCACATTCAAATGACTGTAGAGGTGTATCCCCTCTCCCCCTCCCACCTGACTCGAGGTGGCCAGATAGGCTGCAGGAACGTAGGCTGCTACATGGAGCATCCAATGGCAAGTGACGAGTCCTACACAGTACGTTTTTTTTTCTTCTTTTCTGTTAATTATGTTTATGCTTCATGAAAGATCTTTTAGGTTTCATAAAGTTAGACAATTGAGTTAGACAGTTAGACAAGCTGGCAACCCGGATGCCGAAACACTACTGGCTTCGTGATTGGTAGATCGGTGGAGGGTGGCGCTTCAGGCCAAAACACAACATGTTAACATCAACATCAGTTGAGGGCTGTAACTTTTAAATTTTACAATATCCTGGCCGGACTACTGTTGTCAGTGATATAAGTATTTTAAGTAAACATGCTTTTTTAATGTCTAGTGACATATCAGGGCCATTTTATGATTAATTGAAATACATTTCTTACATACAATTTCAGCCAGCTGTCAACTCACTCGCATTTTTAGTGAATTACTCATTCCAGTGTGTGCATTGGTTTAAAACACAAACTCTGTCGTATTCTGCTATTTTTTTCTCAAGTGCAATTTTGGTGACGTACAGGAGTCGTACAGTAAGCGCTGGAGAGTCTGTTATATTGATGCACAAACAACAAACCGAGTATGTGCGCATTCTTGATCATTGATCGCATGCTGCATTCATGAGACATTTCAGTACATTTGCATTGTTTCCACACACTCAGGAAGGATATTGTTTGATTCGTCATATGTATGTTGCTGTGTTTAGTAATCGCAGGTTTATGCAGTCAGGTCAAAGCTAGTTTCAGCTTCAGACGTGACTCATGGACCATTGGCTGAACGTCTGATGCATATGGCACACTTTTCTGGAAACACTTCAGGGGTTTAAGTCATCATCTGATTGGTTGATTTCTACAGGATATCCCCGTGAGACGTGCGTGTTGCGTTCTTTAATGGTCTGCCTGATGCCAAACTCCCTCGTGGAAGAAGAACACTGTTTTATTTAGAGCTGTGACACCGTTGTGATCACTGCTGTTATTGAACGCTTCCTCTTCCCAATAATACCACTTGCAGTTGACTGTGGAATATCAAGATGTAATGCAACTAAATGAAAAGGCTTGATATGATATATAAATTCTGCACCAATTCTTTATGGACCTCTGAACTAGCCTACACATATAGAAAACAATATAGATGAATGTGCCAAATCATTTCAGGACTGCTTTTCTCTGCCATGCTCGAGGGCGAATGAAATACACAGTGTATTGTTCTATTAACATGCAAATTTTGAAAGTGTTTGCTGTACCAGGTCCTTTTGCAGTTTCCATTTCCTTGGCTGTTGAAAACAAAGAAAAAGAGAATAATTATTCATACAAATATTGAAGTCTTAAGCTAAAAAAACTGATTTGTGATAACTTTTCAAATGTATTAATATGCAAAACCAAGAATAATTATGTTGCTAAGTATTCAGTCCCTACTGTTTAAAGCATTTTTGGCTGAGATTTTTGGGTATAACTATAATGTGACAAGTGCAGAGGTAAAAATGAAGCGGTTTAAATATTTTAGAAAGGCACAGTAGTTTACAGCTTATGAAGAATACTCCATCCAAGAAAACTTTAGGATGACCAACACACTCTTGTAGATTAAAAAGCCTTCACTTGGCTACATACAAAAAACTCTCCAACCTTCCTCAGGGAGAGCAACACAACAAATTCAACAACAGGTGAAACAAATTAGTTTACAGTTTAACATTACTCTTTACAGCATTTGACATTCACCAATGCATTTTAATTCCATACCCAAAAACACCACTATATCAATGAGGTGAAAAAAAGTCCTCATTCAATCCTGGATATATATTAGCCATTAGTTCATAAATCTAAACCGTCTTTCTTTGATTCAGTTAAAGTTCTTTATTCCCTTTTTCCCTTTTCTTCCTAGAGTTTTTAGATTTTTTGTATGAAGCCATTTGACAATAAATGCTTTTTAATTTAAAGAGTGCCATGCATCCTAAACCATAAGTGTAAGTTTTCTAACAAAAAGCCCCTTTTCTCATTTGAAAATGACTTTTCTGCTATTCAAACTAGTACTAACAGAAAAGCTATTAAGACTGTTCATCTACTGTCTTTAAAATCTTTGAATGATACAAAGGTCTTGGTTTAGTTTTTTTCTTTCATGTATGTGTGTTCTTTGTTCTTTGTTCCCCTGGCTCCGAAATTTATGTTGTATTGTTTTGTTGTTCAAAGCATATGAAAAAGATAAATGAACTACATTAATAACATATTTAAGACAGAAATGAACCATCACTGAACTTACTTTAGCTGGACTACAATTTTCTTCTAGATCTGTCGCGACATTCGAGAATGTTGCATTATTTTTCTATTATCAGTGTAATGCTGCTTTAAAAACATCTGTATTGTAAAAAGCGATACATTATATTAAAAAAGGTGACTTGACATCTACACATACACCTGTGACTCATTTTGTACGGCTCTGAGGAAGGCTGAATGGCCGAAATGCATCAGTGTGCAGTATTTTAGTTATTTTTAATGATATTTGTGTCTTTAAATGGTTTTCAACTCTGTCCCTGTCACACTGTTGAGCTTTATAGCGCTGTCACTACCTGTTCATATTGTTGCGTCTCACCTGGAGTCTCTGCATGTCCTTTGTATGTTAAGAGGGAAATGTGTCTTGTGTCTTCAGCTAGCAGTTCCTGTTTTTGAAGAAAGGCTCTCTTTTTTAAACTCCTATTCTTATGAAGTACAGCTGGCCAAACTTTCACATTTTGTCTGATCGAGTGCACTTGCCTGTATATCTGGTGCAGCCAGAGTTGCCAACCATAGATATGTAAATAAGTAGATGTATTTCAGCAGCTCCAGGTACGTCAAAAACACCACAATCCTGGAACGATCAAAAAGTCTGTTTGAATGAAAGTCAGAACAATATATCCCTCACTGTCCTGCATTAATTAGGTTAGTATAGAAACATTCTATCATATAATAAACCCAGCTAACAGGGAATCTTCTTAGATCTTTGGCTAATGTTTTGGCAAGGTTCTCTCAAAGTTATGAACAACCATTCTTCCAGAAACATTAACAGAGCATTCATTCAAAGTTATCCGGTCTTTAATAACATTCTCAAAACTTTAGCACAAAAACATTATTTATACATTGTTCATGCACTCTGAAACTTGGATGTTTGTTAAACTTTTTATAAACATTAAAACTATCACTTGTAATAGTTTCAGATGGCTCAAAGAACATGCAAAAGTAACTTTCCTATCACTTTTGCAAAATGATCAAATGAAAACAAAACTAACGTGAACCAAGATAACACTTGATGCTGGTACAATGGTATACTTAAAAATGGTAGTCAGCTGACACCACTGACATGAATGATACAGATGTATGTGTCCTTCTGTGGCAGTGCTGAATAATGCTATAAGGCTGCAGCTCTCTTGAACTGATTTTGGCATAATTGTGCAACATGCAGAAAAAAAGTCCTGTGTTAGTGTGTACAAACAACTAGTGTTATGAGGTGCCACTGCTCCAAAATAAGTATTAAAGTTGATAAACAAATTTACCTGGAGTTTTGTTTGTCCTTGGTATTTTGCTAAGTTGAGAGAAGTCTTCTGGTAATGTCTTCAGCTGAAGTCTGAAGCTCGAATATGTTGTGAAATGTATGCTTCCATTTCTTTGGTCATTCTTTGGCCCATGTTCTTGAAATACATCTGGTTTCAATCACCTCCAGTCAGGCAGCGTACTTGATGATGTGCTGTTACTTCTGCATTTCTGGTGGATAATAGTAAACTGGAATAGACTGAGATTAAAAATCAGCCCAGGATCTATGTAATATCACATATTATTATTATTGGACATTATGTAAATTATTAATTATTTCCCTGGCACTGACTGAATTTTCCAGCTTTATATGGTAGGGGGGCGCAATTGCACATCTTTAGTACAGAATCCCAGGCCAAAACTATAGACTGTAAAAAAAGATGAATGACGCACCTTCACTCTCTTCCTCAGAAAATTGCCAATGTCCAAATATGGCCCTGTCCCAAATGGCACACTTCATGTGCAGTTTCGGTCTCGTGGACTTACAATGACCGCTGCGTGTGCGTGTCCGTTAAGTCCACAAGACCGTAGAGTGTCCCAGTCCTCATTTAAGCTTAAAGAAGGGCGCTCATGAGCCCCCTTTGCGGCTGCTATGTGCCCTCAATGCACACTTCAGCTGAGCACGCAAGTTCCCAAGCTTCGCAGAAGACTTCTACCCGGCAGTCAAAGCGGCATTACGTCATGAAAGTGCGGTCTCGGAGGAAGACCGTGAGGGTTTAGGGTGCCTTTTGGGACAGGGCCTATGGCGCTGACATCTTATGCTGATTCGGGACTCCATTCTGCGCAGTAGTGAACTTGGGACCTGAGTCTACGCAGTAGTGAGTGTGAACAGCTCATGTCATCTCACTATGTCGGTGTAAAAATAAACAGTTATAGATATGTAGAAATAAGGTTAAAGCTCCAATCTCCTCCTGAAAATCCCGAAAATAAATTGCTCAGAGAAGCTGTCAATCTCAGCTGTCAATCATGACGTCACACTCCTGTTTTATAGCATCAAATAATTAACTTAAACTAAACTTAATAAAATTTAAATAAAAACTCTAGAACTTACATTAGTGTGATTAAAACGACCTAAAATGACAGAAATCACCTTTGGAAAAA